>CM060923.1:157387500-158012500 GCA_030737875.1 Allium sativum
GTTAGGCAGGATTCACGGTACTGTATAGAGTATGGTATTATATATAACGGTGTAAGGGTAATATGGTAATCCCGCTTATGCTATTTTCATTATGTTTACTTTACTGAATAGGCGTTACAATAATAGCGTACTATTATATAGATATCATTTTCACAGATCCTTAAAGGATGGGATTCCCAAACGTCCTTTAAGTTATTGTACATTTCAGTGGACACTTCATTTGAGTTAATTCACTTATATGAGACTGTTAGTCCGGACTCGTGTATTTTGTTTATTTTATTCCTTGCAAAATGCCCGAGTCAGATTGTGTATTTCAGCATGGAAATATGTCTGTTAGAGTTTGAGATTCGTTGGGGATCCAGCATCCATCTACTTTGTCATATGAAGTCGTGACCACCTCTGCTTATAACCAAAGATTAGTATGGTTTTATATTCATTCTTCCGTTGTATCTATATTTATTTCTACACTCTGATATTATATAAATTTAAAGATTTTGTAATATTTTATAAATTTTATTTCCGCTGTGAGATACTCTGTGTTCTGTGTTCTGTGTCTGTGATTCTGTGATGATTTGTATTTCAACGTCATAAGCACTAACAATCTGTCATTTTGAACGGTTTGAATTGGTTTAATTACCGACTTAAGGCGGTCAAAAGCCAGGTCGTTATAGTGTTACTCTGATGTTGTATGCTCTTCTTCTTCTTCTATTCTAAGTTTCTATCTCATCTATCCTCACCCTCTATTTTCTTTCATGGACTATCCAGTATTTTCCGACGCTTCGAGTGTCGACATTGAGTTTATGTCGGTAACCAAGGTCGACAAAATCCCCGGGTCGTTACAGTGGTATCAGAGCTTAAGGTTAAGTGAATTACCTTGGCTCTGTGGCGTGACTCAGTAGAGATAGGGTTAGTAATACCCTAGATTGAGTTGAGTGTATATATATGAGCGCGTATTTGTTACTGATATAAAAATTGTTTTATATTGTGGTGATTTATTGGTTGAGTTGTTTATGGATTCTAGTCGGTCAGTTTGATCCACTGTATCGATAGGGGTTACTAAACAGTTGAATACGATGAACCGACATGGTATCTTTTGAAAAGAGGGTAAACGAAATAATTTTACCCAAATTGTATTTTGATATAAAGGATTTATATCAGAGTGATTATAATATATTAGATATATTAGTTGTTATTATAATCAAGTATGATCATAAAAGTGAAATGGTTATAAATAACCAATAGAATTTTGTATAAGTATTACAAAATGAATTGAATCTGAAATTCAAATCTGAATTGAAATAAAAAACCCTGGAAATTGGAGAAGCGTTTGTAAATGAATTTTGAATGAATATATGGGAATTTTAAAATCCTGGGAGATTTTAAATTGTTTAAAGAATGATATTTTGAATTGATTTCAAAATGGAAATGTTTAAATATGAGTTTTAAAAAGTGATATAGTACTGAACTCACTTTGATAGCTGGGAAATAACTCTGATGATGATGGCCACATCATCAGTGCTCATTTTCGAGTTCGAAGTGGCGGATTACTACCAAAGATTTTCATTTTGAATTGTTTTGAGAAAAGCAAGTTGGTTTTTGATTCCGAGAGGGAATATTTGATTTTTGAAAAGCTAAGTGATTTATAATTCCTGGGGAAAGGATGTTCGATTTAAAACAAATTGAATTAAAGTTTGGGAACACCAATTGGAATTGAAATAAAGCCAGTTAAGTGGTAACTGAAATTGAATTAGAATGATATCATGACAAACTGGATTTGTGAGATTCGAATTTGAGGTGTAATTTGATACTCAAGTTAAGAGTTTCAAATCGAGAATGAAACTCGTGTTTGAAAATGGAATTTGGGTTGGTTAAAAGCGAATGGTTGTATTGAAGTTAAAAGTGATATGAGTTTGATTGGAATGACATTGGTATATGCAGAATTGATAACACATGAAAAAGATATATTGAAATGCCCGACAAAAAGGTACAAGTTTATTTTCGATATGAGTTTGGGATTTTTGAGCCGAATTGGCAAGCCGCTTGGCTGTTTGATTTTCTTTTGGGTTGGAGAAGGTCTAGAAAGCGAGTTGGAGTTTGAGCTATTGACCAGTACAAAGGAGGTGCTGGCGAATTTTTTCGAAAAGTTAAGGTGTTAGAAAATTTTCAGGATTTTTAGAAATTTTCGTTGATAAGAATAAATTAATATTTAATTGAAATTAAATTAGTTCAGTGGAAACTGAAGTTAAGAAGTGAACAAATAAGACCAACCAGTTAATAGGGTTTGTTTTCTACCTTAGCAATTTCGAGGACGAAATTATTTTGAGGGGGGAAGAATGTAATGTCCCGTAATTTTTACAGTATAATAATTAATTAATTTAATTATTTAAATAGTGATTTAGAGGATTTAATGGTTGTTGAATTAAATAATAGTGAATATTTAATTAATATAATAATTAAATAATATATTTAATTCTAAAATAATCAGAATTAGCTGAAATGGCAATACGGTGTGAATTGGGCAATTCAAAATATATAATTCAGTTAAAAATTTAATTACAATAACGAATATATTTAATTAACGATGGTTGAACCTATAATTATATTATAATTATCATCGAGCTCAAAATGGCGCCGCAGCTCGTAAGTTGGTGATTCGAACTTTAAACGAATATACGAAGCCGTTTTAAGTCGGATTTTTGTGAAACAAGAAACGTTGGGAGCTGGTGAAGTATATTTTTCTAATGGAAGAGGAAAACTGTGATTTCGTCGTGTAGATTTGAGTTATGTCCAAATCAAATTTTAGAAAAGTCGCTGTGGAATTCCTTTATAATTTATATCGATTTATTTATATTTTAAAAGGAATTTAATATAAATCGAATATCGATATAACTAGGAACTTTGAAATATCGAGCTATAAATCCAGATAGGAATATTTTAGAGCTGTATGATATCGTATGTGAATATATATACGATAATATTTATTTATAAATATTTAATTTAATTATTTTTAAATATATTTAATATTTTAAAAGGGCTTTTTTAGAGCTTTAAAAATAGTCAATTTTGCAAACGACCACCGTTTTCGATAAAACTAATTTTGTTGGATCCACAATATTAAATTATTGCTAGATTTCAGTTTTCGTGATTTTTTAAGTCAGTATGTGGCTGTACGGGATTATAATGTGAAAAACAGTCGATAATTCGACCTTTGAAAATGCGTTGTGTGAGCAAACAGAGTCGGAATTCGACGAAGCCAGTTTCATTGAGACTGTAATGTCGAACTGTAACTGCATGTCCATTCTCGTGATATTTGGGTATCATGTGTGATCACAGAGATTTTTAAACACGAGTGTAAACAGCGATGGCTTAAATATGAATATATAAATCGAATATAAAAAATAATATATTGCCCTATAAATACACTACTAACTTCCTCTAAACCTAATTTCTTCATTCTACAAGTCAAACTAATTTTCCGCCGTAACATTTTCTGTTCCAAGATATTTGTTCGATCTTTGAAAAAATTTATCAATCAAAAGAAAATTCTATAAATCTCAAGAGTAATATATCCGAAGTCCTCTTCGTATCCTCTTCAAATCAGTGTGTACTTTGCTGTGTTCGAACATTTTTTTGTTCAATTCGTTTATACAGTGCGAGCATTAGGGTTAAGAGGATCTTGAAATCAAAGCGATTTTTCAGTAAATTGGATTCAGTTCTGGGTTCGGCACTCAGGTAGGAACGGTTTAGCAAGGTTCTAGAATTTTCTGAACTAAAATGTATCGCACGTTGTACAGTGTTGCTCGACGTTTACTGGAAGTCGCGCACGATAGATTGGGTGCGAGGTTGGTATTTTGGGTATTTGGTGAAGGAGAAGTTAAAGGGGAAAACTTTGGTGATTTTAGTTGGATTTTTAATGTGATGGAGATAATGGTGAAGGAAGTTGCCGTGAATGGCATTGAGGGGATACAGGAGCTCGTGATAATCAACTGGGGAAGAAGGATTTGTGGATCGAGTGGGAATAGTTGGGCCAAGGTAGAACCAAAAGGGTGAGGCCCATTTCTATAAAATAAATTCAAAGGGCTTTAATTTATATTGTTTATAAACTTGTAAATTAAATATCTTGTCCATACGGTGTCAGATTTATGAACGGTCGGACCCGTTAGGATCGTATGGACGAGCGCTACCCAATGGAACTGACTGGGAGTGGATTGGAGCTCGTTGCAATTTATAGTGAAAAAAATTGTCGGAATCAAATCAAGGAACAATAAATCGTATTTAACGATAACCGTCCAATGTGATAAATCGCACTAATTCTATCAGTTATATTTTTATAACGTATTTTTAGAACTGATAGATGATGATTGATTGCTGTTGTATTGACTGTTTGGTTGAACTGCTAAGTAGTTGTTTGAAATTATAGATCTGGTGTTATATATATATAAATTAATTCTGTTTAGCAGAATATTTCAAAGTGAAATGAAATTGATGTTAATTATATTGCTTGACATCTGTGGATGCAGGGAAACATGTCGGAGTGATCCAACTGGATTCCTCAACGTTTATTTTACTATTTTGTTATATTGTGATATATGATGTGATATATAATCTGTTATTGATTAAGTGGGTTAGAATGATATTGATCATTGTTATTTGGTATTCTAAATAATGTAAGAAACCCTGGGATGAAAAAGGAAAATTTAAATAACTATATTGAAATAAAATATTATATAAAATCGAAAGATTTTATAGAAGGAAGATTTCAAACTGTATATTGAAAAAGATTATTTATAAAATCAAAGGATTTTATAAAAGGAATTTTTATAAAATCAAAGGATTTGATAAAGGAAAATATTTGTATAACAAATAGAAAAGGAAATATTTATTTAGAAAATAAATAAGATCTTTTAAAAGTGTATATTTGAAATGAAATATTTATAAAATCAAAGGATTTTATAAAAGGAATATTTATCGTTTGATAAATAAAATAAGATAAAAGGTAATATTTACTTAGAAAATAAATAGAATTATAAAAGGAATATTTGGAAAATAAAAAGAATTTTATACAAAGAGAATTCTACACTAGAAGGTTTAAATCCGTGCTTCGCACACGGGTATAACAAAATATGAATTCAAAGTGAATATTTAAGAAAAATCTTTTTTAACAGATAAAGTAAGAAGATTAATTTATAAATAAGGTTTTATAAATAAAATAAAATATTTATCATTGGATAAATAAAATATATAAGTCAGTATTTATATAGAGAAGTAAGAATCAATTTCAACATCGATATTTGAAACTGAATATGGACGAAGAGTAAATTGGATAGGGTTGACCAGTTAGAGTTAACCAGTTAGAGTTAATCAGTTAAAATTAATCAGTTAGAGTTAACCAGTTAGAGTTAATCAATTTGAGTTAATCGATTAGAGCTAAATCGAACTAGAGCTATTCAAATAGAGTAAATCGAGTTAAGAGTTAGTCGAGTATTAGTAAATTGAATAGAGTTAGTCGAAAAGGAGTTAAGCGAATATAGCTATTCGAAGAAAGGAATTATCGAATATTAGTTATTCGAAGAGAGATAATCGAATATTAGTTATATGAGGAGAGTTAAATCGAATATTATTTATCCGAGGAGAGTTAATCGAATATAAGTTATTCGAAGGGAGTTAATCAAATATTAGTTATTCGAAGGAGTTAATCGAATAGAGATTACTCGAAAGAGAGTTATACGTCGAATTCGATTATATCGAATTCGGGAAAGTATTATTCACTTTCCGGTTTTTAAATCAAGATTTATTTATTTATAAATTAGTTGTCGGCTTATTTATTCAGAATAAGAATTTAAGTTAGATTTCTAAGTTAGATATTTCAAAAGTAGGGTTTATAATGTTAGCTTTATAATAAATGTTTTTCATAAAAGAAGTGGATTCGTAATCTAAATCCGAGAATTTGCTTAAGCAAATGATTGTAGGAATTGGGGTGATGATATTTGTCTATTGCAAGGTTAAGAACGTTGTTCAGTTAAGGTCTGAGAGGTAATTATACCCCAACTTGATTGACTTCCTTACTTAACTAAGAAATAGTTGAGGTTCGATGGCGAGAGTTAGTTAGAAATACAGTTAAGTAATAAGTGATTAATGGATTGAGCAGTCATAACGATGTTTTATACAACGTTAGTTTGGAATCCATATAAATGAGTTTTGGAAACGTTTTCGAACTATAGAATAAGAGATATTTTCTAAATTTAGAAAATAAGGAAATATGAATGAATACATACACACACACACACATACATATATATATATATATATATATGGTTGATGATTTGATCGATAATTCCATTTGGAAATAAGATCGTTGTGTGTACACGGACATTTTTCATTTTATAGTTAAATCACCGACTATCAAAGTTTTGATCATTTTAATGTTGTTAATTTGGAGAGACCGGTTGGATTATTACCCGAAGAACCACTACGTATTGGCATAAGCGTTGCAAACCAAGTATTCTGAATATATTGAAGACGGAGTAATGTGCAAGGGCTATTGTATAAATCTTAGTTAGAGATTGCCTAAGATGGATGTACTGAATAGTGCCTTCGGTTTGTCCAGTCCCAGGACAACTTGAATGGACGAATGTCTGACAGAGTATATCTGGTAGATCACGTAAGTTGATCGTTTCAAACGTATTTACGTTGGTGGCGGAGGAATTCGTTTCTCTTAGCTTATACCCGTGGTATTTTTTGGGAAACCAATTTGTGATTTGACGGGTATGACGATGTGCCATTTGCAGTAATTAAAAGAGTGATATATTAAAAGATACATTATAACCTCAAGCCTCATCAACTGGGAAATGATAGAAATCGGGCAGGCAGCATGGCTAAGTGGGCCGTACCCAATTAGGATATATTGTCATCATCTAGAGAATATTCATATTTTTACTTCTTTCAATTTTGTATCTCCCGGGAATGGTTATGTTGGAATACTAACCCAGGGGTGGCAATATATTCGATACATTCAAGAGAAATAAATGGTCGGTCATGTGTGGCCGAGTTACAAGATGTTCTTGTTGAACTCCAGTGTATCGCTTCTAGAGTACACTAATCGGAAGGTGGATCCATAAGCTTGTCATAGTTGGAAATCCATCCCAATAAGAGCCCACGGTTTTGATTGTATATTATATATGTAGAACGTGAGATGAAAGCGTTTCTGCTAGATTGCTAAGTACTTGTATTTAGACATTATTGTAATATCAGAAGAGCCTTGATATAAAGAACATTTTAGGTTATCGTAAGGTAAAACCATCTGTGTTTATGTGTGGATCGGTCTTACGATTATCCTTTCTTTTAAAGAGATTTTAAAAGTAAAACAAATGATTTGAGTTTACTCACACCAGTCACATGACTGACCCAGAGTTTATTTTGTTTTGTTTTCCCTAAACTCTTGGGTGCCCAATTTTGTACGGGCAGTCAAGTAGTCGGAATTTACAGATATACCTGGAGAGCTTGGAGCAGGAGGCTTCTGGATTATATAGTTATAGTTATTTCCGCTGTGTTGTAAGTGTTGTACTCTGATAATGTTACTGCATACATATATTGATTTTATTTCAAGGATATGTTATCTATTATATATTGTTCGTTCGACTGTGAGATTCGTGTTGCTCTGATGTTGTATGTTCTTCTTCTTCTTCTATTTTAAGTTTCTATCTCATCTATCCTTGCCCTCTATTTTCTTTCATGGACCATCCGGTATTTTCTGACGCTTGGAGTGTCGACATTGAGTTTATGTCGGTAACCAAGGTCGATAAAATCCTTGGGTCGTTACATTGACGCTTCGCTGGGAAAAGAGAAGGTTGAAGCAATAAGAATGTGGAGTGGAGAATTCTCGATTATTGCTTAAACTTTTATTTTTTATTAAAAAATGGTTTGGAAACTAAAACTATGTAGTAATTATTGGGAGTTTTATTATTATTAAAATGGTTGTGCCTTGGAAACAAAACCCAGTAATAATTACTGTCTTGGAAACCAAACCCAACAATAATAATTTATTAATTTATTAATATAAGTATACATGTGTTCTATTATTTTATTATTAAAGGCATTTTGGTGGGAAAACAATGGACGTGGTGTTGCCACGTGACCTCAATGGCCTTTGTTTTAGTATATAATAAGATAAGTTATCTAACCCAATTAACAGTAAAGTTCTGATTTGGAGTTTATAAATCTCTTAGTAAAGATTTAGTGGAATTTTCCAAAGTAAAAAATTTCAATTAAATAAATTAAATTGGAATTGAATGGAATAGAATTCAATTAGTTATAATCGAGATGAACCTCCGTGGAGGAAGATCTTTACTATTTATGGAATTTAAAAAGCTTTGTTGTTACTTCGCTTATTGTATTGGTGGGATATAGAAATTAATACCGATTATATACTGTTATGATTTACATGAAAATTCCATTTTTGAATGGAAATAGATTTGGGTTTATTGTGAACAACGTTATAAGTTATATTTGTTCTTTAGCCCAGTTAAAGATAGGATTAATTTCCTAAAGTTGAATAATTAGTAAATAATTATTTTTGGAGATTAAAACTAATTGGAGTTTTAATGAATCTTCAATTAGATTTGAAATGTAATGGGGTAACTAAATTTACTGGTAATACGCTGGCGTTAGATATGGAGCACCACCAGTTTTACTCCATGCGATTAATAAATCTTCAATTAATTGAGATATAAAAAGGTAATTAAATTTACCGTAATGTGATGGGCGTTAGATATGGAGTATTACCAGTTTTTCTCCATGGGATGAGTAGATTGGTAATAGGATAACCATATGAAATATTATTTTTTTGCGTAGGGCTCGTTAATCTCGGTAAAACTTATAAAGCTTAATTTGGTTTAAGTTTGTGAAAATAGACTATATAATCTTTTGCAATAGTTTCTAAGGAAAGATTTAAACAAGAAGTTTAACTGAAGTAAATCTTTGTAATGGCGCGTTTTGTTAGCTGTCGAATAATTAATTTATTTAATTATTAAATATCGATTGGGCGATATCGATGACTTGAATTAAATAATATTGAATATTTAATTAAAATAAATAATATAATAATATATTATAATGTCGAAATAATCGGAAATCACTGAATTCACAATACTGTGTGAATTGGATCAGCTAAAATATTTAATTCAGTTTAGAATTGAATTTGAATAACGAATCGATTTAATAATCGACGTTAAAACGTATTAATTATATTATAATTAGAATAGAGCGCGTAACGACGCGGTAGTTCGCTATTTGGCGATTTAGACTTCAACTAAGTATACAGGGTTCGTTTTAAATCGGATTGCTATGAAACAAGAAACGTGTGGAGCTGGTGGAGTATATCTTTCTAGTGGAAGAGAGAGATCGGGATTTCGTCGTGTAGATTTTGAGATATGTCCAAATCAAATTTTAGAAAAGTCGCTGTGGAATTCCTTTATAATTTGCAACGCTTTATTTACGTTATAAAAGAGTTTTCAATATATTTGAATATCGGGTTTGAATTTAGACAAGGTTCTTTTGGGAAGTAGTGATAATTTAATTTTTAGAATTTTACTGTAATTTTTAATTAATTAAATAAGTAACTTTTTATGTGGAGTATTTCACACCCTGAAAGCAACATTTTTGGGATTTCAAAATATGAGTCACTCTACCGATATTATTATATTTTTACGATCACGGCACATTACTCGATTTAATGATATTTTCATATCAGTCCGTGGACAAGCAGAGTTTCACATAATGGGGTACTCTCAAATGTAAAATAAATATTCTAACCCTATACCTCATTCTATGGATCAAATGAAGTCACGCATCATCAATTCTCCTCAGCCACAATCAAAAGAAGAAACGTGGCCTTCACATATCCGCAACAAATCCAAGAAAATATCCTATATAATACCCTTAGGAACTTAAACCTAGGTCATTTGGTCAGTGAGATTTTCGCGCCGCCATCCACCGAAATAAAGAACCGAACCCTTCTTTCGTTCTCCTCGAATTTTCTATTTACAAATAATGGTTAGAGACGTTGTCAGAACTAAATCTTGTTCGCTGAGTGGAGCTTCGGGTTCAGGTGAAGCCGCTGGAGGTCCGGTGTCTATAGGTGGTCCGAATCAACGTCGAGAACAGTGGGCTTTGGGGAGGATTTGCTGTGGTTGTGGGTGTCGAAGCAAGGTCAGACACAGGGGATTCTCGAGCTCGTAGAGTGGCGGAGGACGGGGTCGGTCCCGATGGAGATCCGACGATGTAAGTCAAGGCCAGCAGTGTTTCGAAGGACTGAGCAGTCTGTGTTTTCAAACCCAGATGGAAGACGTTCGATACTATGTATTTGTGAACGATGAATACTGTTTTGGCATTTGTTTTGATTGGGTTTGTGGTACGTGAAGAATGGGTGATCATTTCCAGCATGGGGAAGAAAGATATGTCATACGGCATATGTTTGGAAACTACAGAAGCACGACGTAAGTCGAGCTGATGACGTGAGGGAAAGTTAGAGGAGTGAAAGGGCGTAATGAGAACATCAGGAGAAATACTTGAAGAAGTAGTGAGTGTAGCATGTTTTTAAAGTACAGGGGAGGGGTTCCTTGCGTATTGCATGGGAGGAGCACATATAAACGGTGGAGAAGCACTGTTAAAATGGAGTTGCTTGGTGTAACCACTCCTCAAGTTTGTAAGACGGTGTACTGTTCGGGTTGGAAGACTGAAGCTTGGCAAATGAATAAGGGTGGCGAGAGCATGCAAGTGAGTTGCAGTTCCACGTTTAGGAGCGGTTATGAGTTGAGTTTAAAGGAGATGTGTATGGAAACGTTGCCACGTATGATTGGTTGTAGCGAGACGATGTGTGTGGAAAAAGAAATGATCGGCCAAGTGATGTAGCAGGAAATCAAAGCAGTTTCATGGGCAAGGCAGTAGTAAATAAGGTGGATCGAACATTGATATGTAGACCCGCTAAATAAAGCTGAATCTGCTATATACTCAACACATCAAAATGCTTGATCTGCCAGGGCGTGTGACATTAGAATCACACAGTTTCATGAAGCAGCTTGCAAACAATACACCGTCAAGGTACAGGAAGTGGATGCATGGCACAAGGAGTTGGAGTAGAAATGAATGTAGAAACGTGAAAGTGAAGGCGGTTCCGGGCTTTAGTCTTGGGCTATAGTATCAACCGTATTGGGCTTGTGGAATAAAAAGAATTTGATGAAACAAGATCCGATAGGATCGTATGGACGAACACTACACAATGAGACTGACCGCAAGTCCATCGGAGCTCGTTACAATTTATGGCGAAATAAATTGTCCGTCGCAGTCAAATAAACGCAAACCGTTATTTAACGATTAACGCGCCAATGTGAGTAAATCTCACAAACTCTAAACAGTTTTATTTTCACGTTGTATTCTTAGAACTGTTAAAATATTATCTGTTTGACTGTTTGACCATGTGTTGACTGTTTGATTGAACTGCTAGTCAGTTAGTAGAGATTTTATATATATATTTATGTATATATATAAACCGTTAAATAGTCATATGTTGATTCTGCTATCAGAATATTTCACAGTGAAGTGAAATCGATGTTGTTGTATTGTCTAACATCTGTGGTGCAGGGAAACAGGTTGGAGGAATCCAACTGGATTCCCCAACAGTATTTTAAAGTGATTTTTATAGTGTGATATATAATGTGAAGTATATAATCTGTATGACTATGTGTGGTGGGACGATATTTATCGTTGTTATATGGTGTGTTGAAGACCATGAGAAATACCAGACTGTAGGAGAGGGGTTTTCAAAGTATATTTTGAAGATAGTTTATTTATATAAAATCAAGAGATTTTATATATATATATAAGAAAAAAGGATTTTTGAATATTAAGGAATATAGTTGGTAAAACAAATATAAAAGAGTTTTATTTGTAAATCAATATAAGGGAATATATATGTTAATCGAATATAAGAGGATATATTTGTTAGTCAAAATATAAAGGAATTATATTCGTTAGAACAAATATAAAGGATATTTATTTAGAGATTAAATAAATAGAATATTATAAAGGGTATTTATTTAGAGATTAAATGAATAGAATTAAACTAAAGAAGATATTTATTTGTTAAATAAATAGGAGTTAACCAAGTGAATTGGTCGAGTTAACCAAGTGAATTGGTTGAGTTAAACGAAGTGAATTAGTTAAGTTAAACTAAGTGGTTAATCAAAGTGAATTAGTTAAGTTAAACTAAGTAGTTAACCAAAGTAAATTAGTTAAGTTAAACTAAATGATTAATCGATGTGAATTAGTTAAGTTAAACTAAAGGATTAATCGATGTGAATTAGTTAAGTTAAACTAAAGGATTAATCGATGTGAATTAGTTAAGTTAACTAAGTGGTTAATCGAAGTAAATTAGTTGAGTTAAACTAAGTAAACTGGCTAGAGTTAATCAGCGTGAATTAACTAAGTTAAACTAAGTGGATTAGTTCAGTTAATCGAGACAAGTAAATCAAGTTAGGGTAAACCATTTGAGTTAACCAGTTAGAGTTAACCATTTGAGTTAACCAGTTTGAGTTGATCAGTTAGAGTTGACCAGTTAGAGTTGACCAGTTAGGGTTGATCAGTTAGAGTTGATCAGTTGGAGTTGACCAGTTGGAGTTGACCAGTTAAAGTTGACCAGTCAGAGTGGATCAGTTAGAGTTATCCAAGTAGAGTTAATCGAGTAGAGTTGTCGAATATCACATATCTGAAGTAGAGTTATCGAATATAGGGTATTCGAGAGAAGAGTAATCGAATATAGTTTATTCGAGTGGGGAAAATCAAATGTTATTCATTTGAGAAGAGTTATCGAATATTATTCATTCGAAGAGTTAATCCGAAGGAGTTATTCGAAGTTAGTTAATCCAAAGGGGTTATTCAAAGTTAGCTAATCCAAAGGAGTTATTCGAAGTTAGTTAATCCAAAGGAGTTAGTCGAAGAGTTAATCGAATATAGTTATTCGAAAGAAGGTGTAAATCGAATATAGTTATTCGAGTAAAGTTAAAAGAGTTAATCGAATTTAGTTATTCGAAATGAGTTATTCGAATTTGATATTTGAATAGAGTTAAACACATTAGAGTGATTCGAATTACTTATTCAAATAGAGTTAAACACGTAAGAGTTAATTGAATATTAGTTATTCAATTAGAGTTAAATCGAATTTAGTTATTCGAAAGGAGTTAATCAATTTGAGTTAAGTTAATCGATTTGAATTAAGTTGAATCGAAATGGAGTAAATCGATTAGAATTAAGTTAATCGAGTTAGAGTAAATCGAATATTGGTTATTCGAAGGTAAGTTATTCGAATTAGTTATTCGAAGGAGTTAATCAAATGAGTCGATCCAAAGGAGTTAGTCGAATATTAGTTATTCGAATAGAGTTAAAGGAGTTATCGATTTTAGTTTGATCGAAAGGAGTTATCGATTAGTAAATCGAAAGGAGATTTTCGAATATAGCATATTCGAAAGAAAGAGATCGAATATTGTTTATTCGAAAGAGAGAGATTTCGAATATGAGTTATTCGAAGAGAGATAATCGAATATAGGTTATTCGAAGAAGAGTTAATCAAATAGAGATTACTCGAAAGAGAGTTATACGTCGAATTCAATTATAGCGAATTCGGGAAAGTACTATTTACTTTCCAGGGTTTAAATCAAGATTTAGTTATTGATTTAGAAATTAGGTGTCTGTTAAAGTGTTCGAGTTAGGAGATAAAGTTATAATTTAGGTTAGATATTGCAGAAGTAGGAATTATAACGTTATAGTTATAATCAAACGTTTTCATATAAGAAGTAGATTCGTAACCTGAATCCGAGAATTTGCGTAAACAAATGATTGGAAAAAGTGAGTGACGAGCTTCATCTATTTCACAGTAAAGGACGCTGTTCAATTAAGGTCTGAGAGGTAATTATACCCCAACTTGATTGACTTCAGAATTGACAAAGGAATAGTTGTGGTTCGGTAGAAAAGGTTGATTTGAAATATAGTTAAGTAATAAGCGATTAATGGATTAAGCGTAACGATGTTTTATACAACGTTCATTGGAAATCCGTAAATGAGTTTTGGAAAACGTTTTCCAAATATAGTCAGATATGTTTTCTAAACAGAGAAAATGAAATGTTTTCATGATAAGAATTTAAGAAATAGAGTTAAGCAAATTCAGAAACTGACTGGAGAGGGTAAGTTGAACGGTTTTCTAAGTGACGATCTGATGTTGGTTTCGACCTTCCGTATTGATACTTAGAGAATTGTTCTCATACTAGTTACAGTTAGGGACTGATAGTTGCGAAATAATAGTGAAGTGAAAATAAACTATGGAAATGTTTTCCAATGATTAATAACATATATTTTCTAAATATATGAAATAAGGAAATATGAACATATGATGATTGATCGATCGAATTTCCATTTGGAAATAAGATCGTTGTTTGTACACCGACATGTTTTCATTTGATAGTTAAATCACAGACTATCAAAGTTTTTACCATTTTAACGTTGTTAATATGGAGAGACCGGTTGGAATATTATCCAAAGAACCACTCTGTATTGGCATAAGCGTTGCGAGCAATATCTGCCAAAGATAAATTGAAGACGGAGTAAAGTGCAAGGGCTGTTGTATAAGTCTTAGATAACAGTGACTAAGATGGATATACTGAATAGTGCCTTCGGTTTGTCCAGTCCCAGGACAACGTATATGGAAGAAGGTCTGACAGAGTATATCCAATGGATCACGTAAGTTGATCTGTTCAAACGTATTCACGTTTGGTGGCGGAGGAATTCGTTTCTCTTAGCTATATACCCATGTTATTTTTGGATAAGTCAATTTGTGATTTGGCGGGTATGACGATGTGGCATTCAAAGTGAATGGTGATCAGATGTTCTGAAGATAGACGTAGCTTCTAGCCTCACACCGGGAAGTAACAAAAGTTGGGCTAGGCAGCATGGCTAGTTGGGTCATCCCCAAGCAGGGTGTATTGTCACCGATCTAGAGAATATTCATATTTATACTTCTTTTTGATTCTGTATCTTCGGATGACGGTTTGATGGCCTACAACCGTGGTGGCAATATATTCGCGACACTCAAGCTAAATGAGTGAGCGGTCATGTGTGGCCGGGTTGCAAGACGTTCTTGTTGAACCCTGAGTGTATCACCTCTAGAGTACACTATTCAGAAGGTGCTCCCATACCTTGTCTGTTGGAATCCATCTTCAATAAGCGCCCTGCGGTTTATGATTTTATACTATGTATGTAGAACGTGAGATGCAAGCGTTTCTGCTAGATTTATACCTATTTGTACTTAGACATTATTATAATATCACCATGATATTGCTTGTCAAAGTTGTTCAGATACTCATAAGGGAAAAACCCGTTCCGTATTTACGGCGTGGTCTTATGAGGTATCCTATACCTGTTTTAAACTATTTTACTCATACCAGTCCCATGACTGACCCGGAGTTTGCTTTGTTGTTTTCCCTAAACTCTTGGGTGCCTAAATTTGTACGGGCAGTCAAGTAGTCGGGATTTACAGATATACTTGGAGAGCTTGGAGCAGGAGGCTGCAAGATTTTATAGCTATAGTTATTTCCGCTGTATTGTAAGTGTTGTACTCTGATAAGTGTTATTGTATATATATAACTGTTTACTTCAAAGCTATGTTATATATTATATGTTATTCGTTCCGCTGTGAGATTTGTGTTACTCTGATGATTCTGATGTTCTTCTTCTTCTTCTATTCTATTAGTTCTATCTTTTCTTTCTCACCTTCTAAATTCTTTCACTAACGTCTCGGAATTTCCGACTCTCGAGGAGTCGGAAATTTCCAGCCGTTACAGTTGGTATCAGAGCTTAAGTAAGTGATTACCTTGGCTCTGTGGCGTGACTCGGTAGAGATAGGATTAGTAATATCCTAGATTGAGTTTGAGTGTATATATATGAGCGCGTAATTGTTATTCAATATAAAATGGTTTTATATTGTGGAGACTCATTGGTTGAGTGGCTTATGAATTCTGGTCGATCAGTTGATCCACTGTATCGATAAGGGTTACTAAACACTCGAATACGATGAACCGTCACTGTATGTTTTGAAAGAGGGTAAATGAAATAATTTTTCCCAAAATATATTTGTTTATAGAAGAAATATATATCTTGAAATTATTATAGTACATTGATTGTGTTGGTTGTTATTATAATCGAATAAGATTATAAAAGGGTGAAATGGTCATAAATGACCAATCAGAATTCATATGAATGTAATATATGAAATAGTTTGAATTAAATATGAATTTAAATCAAAATTTGGAATTAAAATAAGGAAATTTTAAGTTCCTGGGAGATTTTGAAAATGTTTTTCAATTCAAAATAAATATAGTATTGAACTCACCTGGATGACTGGAAAATAATTCCGAGGATGGATCGATACATCGTCGGTGTAATTTTCGAGTTTCTAAGTGGCGGATTACTACCAATGGTTTTGTTTTCAAATGGTGTTGAGGAAAACAAGTTGTTTAGAAATTCAAAAAGTTTGAATTGGTGTTAGGATTTGAAATTGATTTGAAATAAATCCCAGGAATTTAAATCTTGAAATTTAAAATTTAACTTGTTAAGTTGAATGAATCAAGATGGTAAAAACAAATAGTAAATTAAAATTTAACTTGAACCAAGTTAAATAAATCGGGATTTGGTTAGAGAATAATCTGGATTGGAATTAAGTTGATGGGTTAAGAGTTTGAAATCTGATATTGGAGTTTGAATAGGATTTGACTTGGATAGAACCAAGTGGTTGAGTTGAAGATTGGATTGAAAAGACCTTGGGTATATGTTCGGGTTAATACAGTTGAAAGTGATAAGGGTGATATGCCCGACAAAAAGGTACAAGTTTATTTTTGATATAAGCATGAGATTTATGAGCCGAATTGGCAAGCCGCTTGGCTGTTTGATTTTCTTTGGGGTTGGAGATGGCCTAGAGAGGCGAGTTGTGGTTTTACCGATAGGGCTGTACAAAGGAGGTTATGGCGAAATTTTCCGAAAATGTAAAGTGTTAGAAAATTTTCAGAATTTTTGAAAATTTTAATTAGTCGGAAGAATAAATATTTCAGTCGATATTAAGTGGTTCGGTTGAAATCAGAAATAAGGGGTAAACCAATCTTAGGAGTTCCAATATATAGGGTCAACCTCCAACTTAGCAATTTCGAGGACGAAATTATTTTAAGGGGGGAAGTCTGTAATGGCGCGTTTTGTTAGCTGTCGAATAATTAATTTATTTAATTATTAAATATCGATTGGGCGATATCGATGACTTGAATTAAATAATATTGAATATTTAATTAAAATAAATAATATAATAATATATTATAATGTCGAAATAATCGGAAATCACTGAATTCACAATACTGTGTGAATTGGATCAGCTAAAATATTTAATTCAGTTTAGAATTGAATTTGAATAGCGAATCGATTTAATAATCGACGTTAAAACATATTAATTATATTATAATTAGAATAGAGCGCGTAACGACGCGGTAGTTCGCTATTTGGCGATTTAGACTTCAACTAAGTATACAGGGTTCGTTTTAAATCGGATTGCTATGAAACAAGAAACGTGTGGAGCTGGTGGAGTATATCTTTCTAGTGGAAGAGAGAGATCGGGATTTCGTCGTGTAGATTTTGAGATATGTCCAAATCAAATTTTAGAAAAGTCGCTGTGGAATTCCTTTATAATTTGCAACGCTTTATTTACGTTATAAAAGAGTTTTCAATATATTTGAATATCGGGTTTGAATTTAGACAAGGTTCTTTTGGGAAGTAGTGATAATTTAATTTTTAGAATTTTACTGTAATTTTTAATTAATTAAATAAGTAACTTTTTATGTGGAGTATTTCACACCCTGAAAGCAACATTTTTGGGATTTCAAAATATGAGTCACTCTACCGATATTATTATATTTTTACGATCACGGCACATTACTCGATTTAATGATATTTTCATATCAGTCCGTGGACAAGCAGAGTTTCACATAATGGGGTACTCTCAAATGTAAAATAAATATTCTAACCCTATACCTCATTCTCTGGATCAAATGAAGTCACGCATCATCAATTCTCCTCAGCCACAATCAAAAGAAGAAACGTGGCCTTCACATATCCGCAACAAATCCAAGAAAATATCCTATATAATACCCTTAGGAACTTAAACCTAGGTCATTTGGTCAGTGAGATTTTCGCGCCGCCATCCACTGAAATAAAGAACCGAACCCTTCTTTCGTTCTCCTCGAATTTTCTATTTACAAATAATGGTTAGAGACGTTGTCAGAACGAAATCTTGTTCGCTGAGTGGAGCTTCGGGTTCAGGTGAAGCCGCTGGAGGTCCGGTGTCTGTAGGTGGTCCGAATCAACGTCGAGAACAGTGGGCTTTGGGGAGGATTTGCTGTGGTTGTGGGTGTCGAAGCAAGGTCAGACACAGGGGATTCTCGAGCTCGTAGAGTGGCGGAGGATGGGGTCAGTCCCGATGGAGATCCGACGATGTAAGTCAAGGCCAGCAGTGTTTCGAAGGACTGAGCAGTCTGTGTTTTCAAACCCAGATGGAAGACGTTCGATACTATGTATTTGTGAACGATGAATACTGTTTTGGCATTTGTTTTGATTGGGTTTGTGGTACGTGAAGAATGGGTGATCATTTCCAGCATGGGGAAGAAAGATATGTCATACGGCATATGTTTGGAAACTACAGAAGCACGACGTAAGTCGAGCTGATGACGTGAGGGAAAGTTAGAGGAGTGAAAGGGCGTAATGAGAACGTCAGGAGAAATACTTGAAGAAGTAGTGAGTGTAGCATGTTTTTAAAGTACAAGGGAGGGGTTCCCTGCGTATTGCATGGGAGGAGCACATATAAACGGTGGAGAAGCACTGTTAAAATGGAGTTGCTTGGTGTAACCACTCCTCAAGTTTGTAAGACGGTGTACTGTTCGGGTTGGAAGACTGAAGCTTGGCAAATGAATAAGGGTGGCGAGAGCATGCAAGTGAGTTGCAGTTCCACGTTTAGGAGCGGTTATGAGTTGACTTTAAAGGAGATGTGTATGGAAACGTTGCCACGTATGATTGGTTGTAGCGAGACGATGTGTGTGGAAAAAGAAATGATCGGCCAAGTGATGTAGCAGGAAATCAAAGCAGTTTCATGGGCAAGGCAGTAGTAAATAAGGTGGATCGAACATTGATATGTAGACCCGCTAAATAAAGCTGAATCTGCTATATACTCAACACATCAAAATGCTTGATCTGCCAGGGCGTGTGACATTAGAATCACACAGTTTCATGAAGCAGCTTGCAAACGATACACCGTCAAGGTACAGGGAGTGGATGCATGGCACAAGGAGTTGGAGTAGAAATGAATGTAGAAACGTGAAAGTGAAGGCGGTTCCGGGCTTTAGTCTTGGGCTATAGTATCAACCGTATTGGGCTTGTGGAATAAAAAGAATTTGATGAAACAAGATCCGATAGGATCGTATGGACGGACACTACACAATGAGACTGACCGCAAGTCCATCAGAGCTCGTTACAATTTATGGCGAAATAAATTGTTCATCGCAGTCAAATAAACGCAAACCGTTATTTAACGATTAACGCACCAATGTGAGTAAATCTCACAAACTCTAAACAGTTTTATTTTCACGTTGTATTCTTAGAACTGTTAAAATATTATCTGTTTGACTGTTTGACCGTGTGTTGACTGTTTGATTGAACTGCTAGTCATTTAGTAGAGATTTTATATATATATTTACGTATATATATAAACCGTTAAATAGTCATATGTTGATTCTGCTATCAGAATATTTCACAGTGAAGTGAAATCGATGTTGTTGTATTGTCTAACATCTGTGGTGCAGGGAAACAGGTTGGAGGAATCCAACTGGATTCCTCAACCGTATTTTACTGTGATTTTTATAGTGTGATATATAATGTGAAGTATATAATCTGTATGACTATGTGTGGTGGGACGATATTTATCGTTGTTATATGGTGTGTTGAAGACCATGAGAAATACCAGACTGTAGGAGAGGGGTTTTCAAAGTATATTTTGAAGATAGTTTATTTATATAAAATCAAGGGATTTTATATATATATATATAAGAAAAAAGGATTTTTGAATATTAAGGAATATAGTTGGTAAAACAAATATAAAAGAGTTTTATTTGTAAATCAATATAAGGGAATATATATGTTAATCGAATATAAGAGGATATATTTGTTAGTCAAAATATAAAGGAATTATATTCGTTAGAACAAATATAAAGGATATTTATTTAGAGATTAAATAAATAGAATATTATAAAGGGTATTTATTTAGAGATTAAATGAATAGAATTAAACTAAAGAAGATATTTATTTGTTAAATAAATAGGAGTTAACCAAGTGAATTGGTCGAGTTAACCAAGTGAATTGGTTGAGTTAAACGAAGTGAATTAGTTAAGTTAAACTAAGTGGTTAATCAAAGTGAATTAGTTAAGTTAAACTAAGTAGTTAACCAAAGTAAATTAGTTAAGTTAAACTAAATGATTAATCGATGTGAATTAGTTAAGTTAAACTAAAGGATTAATCGATGTGAATTAGTTAAGTTAAACTAAAGGATTAATCAATGTGAATTAGTTAAGTTAACTAAGTGGTTAATCGAAGTAAATTAGTTGAGTTAAACTAAGTAAACCGGCTAGAGTTAATCAGCGTGAATTAACTAAGTTAAACTAAGTGGATTAGTTCAGTTAATCGAGACAAGTAAATCAAGTTAGGGTAAACCATTTGAGTTAACCAGTTAGAGTTAACCATTTGAGTTAACCAGATTGAGTTGATCAGTTAGAGTTGACCAGTTAGAGTTGACCAGTTAGGGTTGATCAGTTAGAGTTGATCAGTTGGAGTTGACTAGTTAGAGTTGACCAGTTAAAGTTGACCAGTCAGAGTGGATCAGTTAGAGTTATCCAAGTAGAGTTAATCGAGTAGAGTTGTCGAATATCAAATATCCGAAGTAGAGTTATCGAATATAGGGTATTCGAGAGAAGAGTAATCGAATATAGTTTATTCGAGTGGGGAAAATCAAATGTTATTCATTTGAGAAGAGTTATCGAATATTATTCAGTCGAAGAGTTAATCCGAAGGAGTTATTCGAAGTTAGTTAATCCAAAGGGGTTATTCAAAGTTAGCTAATCCAAAGGAGTTATTCGAAGTTAGTTAATCCAAAGGAGTTAGTCGAAGAGTTAATCGAATATAGTTATTCGAAAGAAGGTGTAAATCGAATATAGTTATTCGAGTAAAGTTAAAAGAGTTAATCGAATTTATTTATTCGAAATGAGTTATTCGAATTTGATATTTGAATAGAGTTAAACACATTAGAGTGATTCGAATTACTTATTCAAATAGAGTTAAACACGTAAGAGTTAATTGAATATTAGTTATTCAATTAGAGTTAAATCGAATTTAGTTATTCGAAAGGAGTTAATCAATTTGAGTTAAGTTAATCGATTTGAATTAAGTTGAATCGAAATGGAGTAAATCGATTAGAATTAAGTTAATCGAGTTAGAGTAAATCGAATATTGGTTATTTGAAGGTAAGTTATTCGAATTAGTTATTCGAAGGAGTTAATCAAATGAGTCGATCCAAAGGAGTTAGTCGAATATTAGTTATTCGAATAGAGTTAAAGGAGTTATCGATTTTAGTTTGATCGAAAGGAGTTATCGATTAGTAAATCGAAAGGAGATTTTCGAATATAGCATATTCGAAAGAAAGAGATCGAATATTGTTTATTCGAAAGAGAGAGATTTCGAATATGAGTTATTCGAAGAGAGATAATCGAATATAGGTTATTCGAAGAAGAGTTAATCAAATAGAGATTACTCGAAAGAGAGTTATACGTCGAATTCAATTATAGCGAATTCGGGAAAGTACTATTTACTTTCCAGGGTTTAAATCAAGATTTAGTTATTGATTTAGAAATTAGGTGTCTGTTAAAGTGTTCGAGTTAGGAGATAAAGTTATAATTTAGGTTAGATATTGCAGAAGTAGGAATTATAACGTTATAGTTATAATCAAACGTTTTCATATAAGAAGTAGATTCGTAACCTGAATCCGAGAATTTGCGTAAACAGATGATTGGAAAAAGTGAGTGACGAGCTTCATCTATTTCACAGTAAAGGACGCTGTTCAATTAAGGTCTGAGAGGTAATTATACCCCAACTTGATTGACTTCAGAATTGACAAAGGAATAGTTGTGGTTCGGTAGAAAAGGTTGATTTGAAATATAGTTAAGTAATAAGCGATTAATGGATTAAGCGTAACGATGTTTTATACAACGTTCATTGGAAATCCGTAAATGAGTTTTGGAAAACGTTTTCCAAATATAGTCAGATATGTTTTCTAAACAGAGAAAATGAAATGTTTTCATGATAAGAATTTAAGAAATAGAGTTAAGCAAATTCAGAAACTGACTGGAGAGGGTAAGTTGAACGGTTTTCTAAGTGACGATCTGATGTTGGTTTCGACCTTCCGTATTGATACTTAGAGAATTGTTCTCATACTAGTTACAGTTAGGGACTGATAGTTGCGAAATAATAGTGAAGTGAAAATAAACTATGGAAATGTTTTCCAATGATTAATAACATATATTTTCTAAATATATGAAATAAGGAAATATGAACATATGATGATTGATCGATCGAATTTCCATTTGGAAATAAGATCGTTGTTTGTACACCGACATGTTTTCATTTGATAGTTAAATCACAGACTATCAAAGTTTTTACCATTTTAACGTTGTTAATATGGAGAGACCGGTTGGAATATTATCCAAAGAACCACTCTGTATTGGCATAAGCGTTGCGAGCAATATCTGCCAAAGATAAATTGAAGACGGAGTAAAGTGCAAGGGCTGTTGTATAAGTCTTAGATAACAGTGACTAAGATGGATATACTGAATAGTGCCTTCGGTTTGTCCAGTCCCAGGACAACGTATATGGAAGAAGGTCTGACAGAGTATATCCAATGGATCGCGTAAGTTGATCTGTTCAAACGTATTCACGTTTGGTGGCGGAGGAATTCGTTTCTCTTAGCTATATACCCGTGTTATTTTTGGATAAGTCAATTTGTGATTTGGCGGGTATGACGATGTGGCATTCAAAGTGAATGGTGATCAGATGTTCTGAAGATAGACGTAGCTTCTAGCCTCACACCGGGAAGTAACAAAAGTTGGGCTAGGCAGCATGGCTAGTTGGGTCATCCCCAAGCAGGGTGTATTGTCACCGATCTAGAGAATATTCATATTTATACTTCTTTTTGATTCTGTATCTTCGGATGACGGTTTGATGGCCTACAACCGTGGTGGCAATATATTCGCGACACTCAAGCTAAATGAGTGAGCGGTCATGTGTGGCCGGGTTGCAAGACGTTCTTGTTGAACCCTGAGTGTATCACCTCTAGAGTACACTATTCAGAAGGTGCTCCCATACCTTGTCTGTTGGAATCCATCTTCAATAAGCGCCCTGCGGTTTATGATTTTATACTATGTATGTAGAACGTGAGATGCAAGCGTTTCTGCTAGATTGATACCTATTTGTACTTAGACATTATTATAATATCACCATGATATTGCTTGTCAAAGTTGTTCAGATACTCATAAGGGAAAAACCCGTTCCGTATTCACGGCGTGGTCTTATGAGGTATCCTATACCTGTTTTAAACTATTTTACTCATACCAGTACCATGACTGACCCGGAGTTTGCTTTGTTGTTTTCCCTAAACTCATGGGTGCCTAAATTTGTACGGGCAGTCAAGTAGTCGGGATTTACAGATATACTTGGAGAGCTTGGAGCAGGAGGCTGCAAGATTTTATAGCTATAGTTATTTCCGCTGTATTGTAAGTGTTGTACTCTGATAAGTGTTATTGTATATATATAACTGTTTACTTCAAAGCTATGTTATATATTATATGTTATTCGTTCCGCTGTAAGATTTGTGTTACTCTGATGATTCTGATGTTCTTCTTCTTCTTCTATTCTATTAGTTCTATCTTTTCTTTCTCACCTTCTAAATTCTTTCACTAACGTCTCGGAATTTCCGACTCTCGAGGAGTCGGAAATTTCCAGCCGTTACAATCTTTGATAAGATTTATAGGAATAATTCCTAGTGTAAAGAATATTTGAATAAAAGATTATTCTTTATTGGAATGAGATAAGGATATATTTATATATCACTTGATTTTAAAGATGCGCGAGTTATTCAGAAAGACCATGTTTAACACATTCTGAATAACAATTATGACGATTAAAAGTAAAAGATATTGAAGACGGTTGTCGAAGACTGGAGATCTTCACATCGTTTGGATTATTGCTTTTGTCTCAATTGGGCTGTACACCAAAGATGAGGTAATAAGAGGTGGTAGTCCAGATGTACTTGAAGATCGATCCGATATGTGAGGACCTCTCCCCTGCATTGGGCATATGGGACAAGAAATAAGGTGCCTTCGGTTTCGTCCAAACCCAAAACGAACTTGCAAATGGATTGTTATGTCTGACATGGTATTCTATGATGTATAAATTGATCTCTACATATATCGGTTTGGTGGTAGAGAATTTATTCTCTTAGCTTAACACCCTTCTCTAAGACGTATGAGCTTAAAGATCATATATTGGTAGACATTAGTTTGTATAGTCTGGGATGGCCGTGTGGCATGTTGAGTGCTGTGAGAAGATAGATCAAAGCTTATCGTTGAAAAGTAGATCTTTATGGTGTGTTAGTTGCGAGCTTCACTCCCCGGTATGAAGGACATCAGAGAAAGGACATACGTCTCCTTATAGCTAGAAGTGACGCCATGGTATTAAGCCCAGGCAATTTACTTATGTGGATGTTGGAAACGTGGGCCCCCGGATATGGCTGCACAAGGCCATGGTGGTCGACGTACTGAACATATTGTAAGTCCGGTTATACCGGAGAACGTAATGTTCAGAAGTAACCCTAATCCACTGGGAATAGGTGAACCGGCTCTACAGCTCGAAGGGGCGATGCTTTTTGTTCCTGGGACATATGCCGGAGTGTCTCGAATTGGATAAGGAAGATCCTTTGCCTTGGTTTATGATGGAATCCAATTTCCAATACACGCTTTGCGGTTTCAGTTGTAAACCTATATGGAGACATAATAGAATGGGGTATTATGCCGTCTAAGATTGATACATTTATTAGTGAAAATGATTTCCACACTTTGCCCTAGTAATAATATCAAAAATATTTGTTTTAAAGCATATCAAGCATGTTTGGCTATTATAAGGTAAAACTCTATCCTCCGGCTTGCGCTTGCATTGTGTGATGGGACCTGGTCTTATAATAGCTTCATTTTTCTTAAAAACATTTTGAGACTTGTTTTGTTTTTAAGGTATTCATCTGGAGGAAACCCGTTCCGTGTCATACGGCATGGTCCCATGATTTTTTAACTTTATTTTAAAGTTTTTAATAACTGCTTTTAGTTCTCACACCAGTCCCATGATTGACTTGGAGTATTTTTTTCACATAAACTCTAGGTGTCCATATTTTCCATACGGGCAACCAGTAGTTTTGGTTTTGCAAATATTTTCTTTTCACAGATCCTGGATTATTGCTGGAGCTGTATTCTGCATTTCATTATATGGTATCCAGCTGTGTTAGTTGAAGTTTTCCGCTGCGTTGTATTTATGTATTTTAAATTTCGTTGTTTTGTAATTTATACTTTGATATTTGTTTCTTCTGCTGTCTATTTATTGTATTTATTTTTCTACACTCTGACGTATCTTGTACTCTGATGTAATACTATTGTAATAGCAATGTAAAGTTCTCTTGTCCTGTATTTCGATGCATCGCGTTCTCATGACAGTCCACCTTCTTCTTCGATTTAAGTCTGTTTAGAGATCGATTCGGATCAGTTGGGAATTTAGGATGTTACAGTTTGGTATCTGAGCTTTGGTTTACAAAGCTCCGGGACTATGACATATTAGAACGATACGAGAGAATTCATTAGAGAGAGGATTAGCGATATCCTATAAGAATGTCTCGTTAGGGATGGGGTTAGTGATGCCTTAGAATGAATTTGAGGAGTATTGTTTATAAAAACGAATTAGCTTTGAAAAATTATATCTTATAATAAGTATTTAAGTAATTTATTTGATTTGAGTTTGGACTATCGACTATGTGAAGATTTTGCATACACGTCTGATCCACGTGTATATGAAGTTTCAAATATACTTGATAGATATAGAATCACACTCTAGTCGCCTGGGGATAATTCTAGCGATTGATATATCATCATCAGTGTATATTTTCGAGTTTCGAAAGTAGGGTGCCTATATGATTCCAATTGACTGGTGTGAGAATCAAGAACCTAGTTAGAATTTGGTGTTTTTGATTTGATTTTGAAAATATATTTTAAGTATATAAAAGATATATGTTTTGACAACATATAAGTTTGGAAAATTAATCTACCAATTGATTGCTAGTTGTGATGAATGATAATTAATTTAACTAATAAAAATATTGGAATAATAAAACCAATATCAGAATGGAAGGTAAATTAACTCAAATCAAATATAATATCGGACCGAATTAAAAATTAGTTCGGATTAGACATGTGTATATGTTGGATATGTTGTGGTATGAAGGTTAAGAAATGGAATAAAATTCCATGCTCACCACAAAGGTACACGTTTATTGTAATAATTGGGTATGGTAATTTTATGAGCCAATTAGTAGCAACTTGGCTTTTGATTGATGAGGCCCATAGAGGCAAGTTGTAGTTGTACCGACTGACCAGTACGAAATAGGTTATGGAGAAATTTTTCAAAAATTCATGGCGTTAGCCAAATTTCAAGAAATTGGAAAGTTCTTAGAAACTGAAAAGTTAAAGAACTTGAGTTAAGATGAAGGTTGGGTTGGTTAAGTAAACAACCTTCGGTTGCCTTGCTCCTTTTCGAGGATGAAGTTTTAAGTGGGGGAGATTGTAACAATAGAATTTTTGATCATGTAAAATTTAAAATTTTAATCTATTTCAACGAATTTTTAAAGAGCATATGCTGATTTTGTATCGATTGAATAGTATAAAGGAGGTTATGGTGTTTTTTTTTGAAAATTTTAGGCATTAGCCAAATTTCGAAAAATTGGAGAGTTCTTAGAAATTGAAAAATTGAAGAACTTGAGTTAAAATGAAGGATGAGTTGGTTATGTAAACGACCTTCGGTTGCTTCTCTCTTTCCCAGGGACGAAATTATTTAAGCGGGGGAGAATGTAACAACCCACATTTTTGATTAATTTAAAATTTTAATTTTTAATATATTTTAATGAATTTTTAAACAGAAAATGCTGATTTTGAACTCGATAAAATTTGAGATTAATTTTTTATTGGTTTTATGTTTTATTTGACTTAAAACAGAGTCTGTAAACTTTTTAAGTAAGTTTAAAGGTTGAGATTTTAAAAATCAATATTTTAATGTTATACCGATGACTTAAAAAAGGACCATTTTTTAGAATCTCGAAATCCGACGAAACCACTTTTATTGGATCCATAATGTTGGAATATGTCAGGATTTAAAATTTCAAGCCGAACAGAGTTAATGCGCAAGCATGCGATATATAAACGTAAGTTGAAATTTCTATCAGTTTTCGATTTAAGTAAGAAATATGGCAATTTTTCAAAAGGTATCCAAATTCGAAGAGACTAGATTCATTGAAAGCATAATTTCATAATTTAGCGAGATTTCAAATTTCGTAATTTTTGGAGTTAATGTGTGATCATGTGACAAGAACGAAGTTTAGAAGGTATAATTAATACATGAACTAATTAAGTCACTTCATATTAATTCCTACACCCAATCAGAACTTGTAAACTCATACAATCTCTCCGCCATGTGTCAATTTCTTCCACATAATGTCATTCCATATGCTTAAGGCCTAAATATAGGTTTATTTTAATTTTAATTTCATTTCCAAATCATCATTTTCTATGCGTAAGCACCTTCTTCCATAGCTTCCCTCCTCTTCCAAGCCCACGTTGTCGCCCTAGGGGCCCCACTAGCGCTTCCACCTACTGCTGCAGCACCACCTCCGCCTCCAGCACTTGCACCAACATAGGCCCCCCTCCTCTTTGCATAAAACACCCTAAAACCCATTTTACTTGCAAAGTTAGCCCCTTTAAGCCTTATACCCAAGTACAACTCCTCCTACCATCTCTAGGCAGCCCCACCTTGCCATGCCTAGCCCCACCATCTCGCCATAACATTCCTACCCCTCCAAACAACCCTGATCGTGAGCCTAGCCCCCTCAGCTAGCCTTAAACCTAGTAAAAATCCTAACTTTCCTTGTTATAACCTAAATACAAGTGTGTTTGAGTGTATTCGAGTGATTGTTGGAGAGTTTGATGAAAAGGTTCCACCTTTAGCTCTTTGCAAGCTTATTGAGTTCAACTGTGGAGATTCTTGGTGTTAGGACGGCTTTAGTGAGGGCTACTTAACTTTAATTAGTTATTAAATGGTGAAATGTAGGTTGCATGTTAGTTAAACCATAAACTTATTGGTTTGAGATGTGATGAAGTTGGAATTAACCTTGAAAGAATTTGGTAACTGAATTAAGTTAATTAACAAGTTCAAAACATTAGTATGATAATGATTAGTGAGAACTCTAGATTTAATTTGGTTTTTAATCTCAAATTGTTGTAAGGTACATGGTAGCTCAGATCACAAGTTGTTTGAATATTTGTAACTGTAACAAATGGTTTTGAAGTAAATTTAAAGTAATTAAGGCACATGAAACACCCCAGCTCCGTTAAGGTCACTCACAAAGGGAATGGCTTAATTTTGGTGGAGGTTTGTAAGTAAAAGCCACAGATAAACTCAAGACAGATATAAATACACATATTTTAAACAGCGGAAACCAACAGACTTTTATTGCATCAATACGTGTTCAAACAAAACATTCCATAATTGTCTCAAAATACTTCCATCATTACAACATCATAACTGCCTTGATTTTTAAAGAAGCATAAACATAAATAAAGTGACAAAAATCCCCATAGTGATATCCAAAGCCATAGTCCAAGTAAAAGAGACCCAAATCATACATCAACGTTCTTGGAGTTTGAACAGAGCCTGACTGAGCTGAGATGTTTCCTCCCTGTAGACCTGGGGGGAGGGGGGAAACGAAAGAAAAGAAGACAAAACGAAAATAGGGTCAGACATAAAGCGTGAGTAAATCTAGTAACTCTTCAATATGTGAATAAGAAAAGGGCATGATAGATATATACTGAAAATAGGATAGTGTCACAAGCTAAGGGAGTGTCGAATGTACTATTGCACCCATACTAATCTCTGCATCTACTTGAGTTTACTCTAACTGGCACCCCATGGTAAGGGTGAGGTGATCCCCAACTTTATTTAAAGATCGGCTCCTACTCGCATTAGCATGTGTCATACGGCCCCCAAGAATTGTAGATACCTATGCTGGTCCCACCATGGGGTGTATCAAGACCCATGGTGGCGGCCCCGACACAAATTCTAGAAGGCATAGGTTATACTACTGGTGTCCCCAGTGCCCTGGTTGTCTGCTCCGAAGTGTGTGCACGCCCGCACTCCGTTAGACCTGCACTGTGCACCCACCGCCGTCGTTTGACCGCTTACAATCAGCCCAGTAATCGTGCCCCACCCTGCCTAGTTTCAGGGTACCGTTGATACCTAAATTGGGTTACTGCTGAAACGGGTCCCTCGCTACCAGGATTTTCTAGTCAAACATGTTAAGTGGTTAAGTGTCTGTATTTACCTAACCCCCACCCACCAATTCTTGTTAACATGTTGAATTTGGTTAAGTGTTATAGTTGACTTAACCCTACCACCTATCCTTAGCCTCTTAGGAGCACCGGACCACTCATATTAGACAGGTATTGCTACGGTTACTGGATATGCCGATCGGTTCCGGGCAGGTCTGTAGCTCAGTCTAACCTCGGGTCTTTATTGGGCTCAATGCTTAACCACCCATATTGGATAGGTATTGTTGTGACTACTGGATAGCCGGGCAATTCCGGGCAGGTTTACATCACAACTCAATCCAATCTCGGGTTAAGCATATCGTGTTGTCTAAATTTACATATTTTATTATTATATATGTAAATGTCATATCTTTTATTCTTGGGCATAACAATTTATACCGCTTGTCATTGGCATGTGCCAAACATGCCAACATATATTTTCATGTTTTACACCCAACGTTATTACCCGCGTTTATACGTTCGCAACGTTATAACAAATGTTGGGCTCGACACAATTCAGCCCAACTTTATAAGCGTAAGAAAAGGGGAAATTAAGAACATGTAATATTTTGCAACATACAAGGGTGTGTGTGGCGCATGAACTTGCAGTTTAGCGATACTAACATAAATGATGGGTCATGTGAACTTGCATTCAAATCAAAGTATAACTAAGTAGGTGGCATATGAGATGGCATAGTTTAGGCTAATACAAACTTGTGTTTAAACATGTTTAACTTGGCATAATGTCAAACACAAAACTAGCATGATGTATATTCACCAAGAGGTCCAATTATAACATTTAATTCACATAGCCTATTTCAACATGAACTTGCATAGTTTATGAAACACAAATGATACTTAACATAGGTCCAATTTCACTTGCAAATAAACATGAACTCGCATGATTTATGAAACCCAAACGATGCTTAACATAGATCCAATTATACTTGCAAACAAACATGAAAGTGATAACATAGGCTTTGGGTCATGTAGGCATAAAAGGTTTCAAGTCTAAATCATGTTTACATAAATTCTAATTTAGACTAAGGGAATATACATAGTCCATGCCATCGACATATACATAAAGGGATCAGTTCTATTCTTTTTCCACAAACTTGCAAGTGTCATTGTTTTCATATACAATTGTTCAATAGGCTTGCATCAATCAATTTATGCCACAAACGTCAATACACAAGTCATGATAGAATCATAAAAATACATAGAATTTTATACAATACAATAACACAATTCTATTTTCATTCACATCGAATCACATCGCAATTCTTATTCATATTCTGAAAGGTTACTATACTTACAACGAATGCAGAATCTTGAATTCTGGATTCTGAATTCTGAAATTGAGGTGCGCTCCTTTGGGTAGACTAACATTGCATTGATAATTTTTTATTTAAACTTTAATCTTCTTCTTAGTTTCGATTCGTCTCTAGGCTTTTCTCTTGACGGCTATGTTCAATTCCTCCCTAGCAGCATGACGACTCCTTTCTCATATTTTTGTGTGAATTTTCAGTTGAGAGTTTGGGTGTATTTATAGATTTTTAAGTTTTTTTGAGCCGTCAGATGAAGATAGGAGGAATCTAGGCCATTCAAAATTCAAAGAGACAATCAAGAGGTGACACGTCAGCCCTAGTGACACACAGGGCCTCAGAAATTCGAGCCAGAGTCAGACCTGGCCAGCCAGGTCGACCAGGCAGGTCGACACTATGGTCGAGCTGGGAGGGACGTGGTCGACACCATGGTCGACCTGGGGTGACCAGGTCGACTCCATGGTCGACCTGGTCTCTGGGCGGGAATTTTCCCGCCCAGCCCAGTTTGAACCTGAAATTCGAAATTTTGAAATTAAACTGAGCTGTTTGAATTTAAATTTGATTCTGAAACTTCCGAAGGCCTTAACTCCTTCATACGGAGTCCGATTCGCGCAAACTCAGACTCTATCTCAAGCAGAATTCCGAGCGAACGCAATGGCGTAACCTGTTTCCCTTAATTCTTTCGTTAGAATTAATTATACTTTAATTTGTGAAGCTAAGCGTTATAGAATTCATGGGGTGTTACATTCTCCCCCCTTAAAAGGATTTCGTCCCCGAAATCTTCAAGTTAGGAAGATGTATATCCTACCATCCAACAGTCCATCTACTAAACCAACAAACACAGGCATCCACTGTCCTTAAAAGACTTCTAATGCTTCATGATCATATGCATAGTGTGTGTACATGTCCTTATCTAATGCAGAAATCAGGCGGTCTACTGATTCAGTTGACCTCCTTAATGCGAATCATGTAAGTGTCATGAATCCATTATGTATGCAAATTTTTCCTACTCATAATTCTACATGAGTGCACAACCATTCATACAAATGCGATGACCATATGACAGCATATCAAGTTTCAACCATATACAAGTGAGAATACATATATGCATATGCAATATGAAGTGATTGAGCCGATCTATAACCTAGGGTGTGTGTGTGTGTATGCATCCACGAGCAACCACTAGCAACCTTTTGCAACCATCATCCATAACATGTTTACAAATACATGTTTGCATCCATTTGTTTTCTACCTAAGGAGTTAGGAAAAAGGACCGAGAAGGTATACCTAAAAAAAAAAGATAGATAAAGCTTAACTTAAGGAAAAGGAGAGATCAAAGATGTACCCTAAAAAAGAAGAGGGTAGGCAGTGCGTATTCTATCCTCAGTTTCCCAAGTCGCGTCTTCCTCGGCGTCGCTCCACTGAACTTTAACGGGTTTGACTTCGCGGTTGCGTAGCTCTTTCACTTCAGTTCCTAAGATGCAGGTTGGAACTCTCCTCACAGTTGCTTCACGTTCCACTTCGGCTTCTTCTAGAATGCTAGGTTCCACCACTTCCGCTGACTCATGCAAACACTTCCGGAGGTGAGAAACATGAAAGACGTTGTGAACTCCGACCAGTCTCTCGGGTAGCTCTAATTTATAGGCCATCTTTCCAACCTTCTCGATGATAGGAAACGGTCCTACAAATCTTGGTGCTAGCTTTCCTGTAGATCCAAAAAGAACGACGTTCCTTAAAGGTGATACCTTAAGGAAAACCCTGTCCCCAACCTCAAACTCAAGGCCGGTCCTTCTTTTGTCGGCGTAGGATTTCTGTCTGTCTTGGGCAGTCTTCATTCTCCTACGTATCAAGTCCACTTTCTCTGAAGTCTCTCGAATCATATCTGGTCCAAGTGTAAGCTTATATGTAGACTCGTACCAACAAGTTGGTGATTTGCACGGTCTTCCATACAAGGCTTCGAAGGGTGCCATACCGATGGTAGCTTGGTAGCTGTTGTTATAGGCAAATTCCACTAAAGGAAGGTGATCCTCCCAAGTCCCTCCAAAGTCAAGAACGCAAAGTCTTAAAAGATCCTCTAAAACTCTATTCACCCTTTCCGTCTGGCCATCGGTTTGGGGGTGATAGGCCATGCTCAAACATAACTGTGTGCATACAGCTTCTTGCAGACTCCGCCAAAACTCGCTTGTGAAGATATGGTCTCGGTCACTAACAATGCCGGAGGGTATCCCATAGAGTCGAACTATTTCCTTGAGATAAAGAGATGCTAGAGATGCGGCAGTCCTTCTACTCTTGATAGGTATGAAGTGGGTGCTCTTAGTAAGCCTATCCACTATTACCATGCTAGTGTTGCCTCTTCTCGACCTAGGCAGTCCATCAATGAAGTCCATTGAAATGTTTTCCCACTTCCACCATGGGACCTCTAAAGGATGAAGTAGTCCTCCAGGCTTCTTCTGTTCCGCCTTGACCCATTGGCAGGTCATGCACTTAGAAACGAAATCTGCCACGTCTTGCTTCATGCCATTCCAAAAGAAAGTCCTTTTTATATCCTTGTACATCTTGTCACCGCCAGGGTGTATAGTCATCTTGGAATGATGCGCTTCTTTGAGAACCTTCTTTGTCAACTCCCTTTCTTGTGGGACGCATAATCTTCCATCTCGCCTCAGCCAACCCTTATCATCGATGGCGTACCTACTGAGGTGACTGGAAGTCTCACCCCTAACAAGTTTATCAATCACATCGACAAGCTGAGGGTCTTCATGTTATGCAACCCCTATTGAGTCCAAGAGAGTAGGGCGTACTTCGAGAGATGCTAGCAAACCCAGTACAAAATCTGAGGAGGGCCTAAAGTTAAAACTGGTTATATACTCCAGGCTTTGCCTTTCCACAAAGAGCGGACTTAAGGTCAGTTTCTTTCGGCTCAACGCGTCTGCTACTACATTGCCTTTGCCGGGAGTATAGGAAATTTCAAAGTCATACGAGGCAAGAAACTCCATCCATCTTTGCTGCCTCAAGTTAAGGTCCTTCTGCGAGAGGAGATATTTCAACGATTTATGGTTAGTGTATAATTCAAACTTCTCACCTAGGAGATAATGGCGCCAAGATTTAAGCATAAAGACGATGGCGGCTAACTCAAGATCGTGGGTTGGGTAGTTCTTTTCATGAACTTTCAGTTGTCTTCCGCCATAAGCTACCACTCTTCCTTCTTGCATTAGAACATCGCCTAGTCCCGTTCCACATGCATCCATGTATACCGTGAACATTTTGCTTCCATCTGGCAAAGTTAGAACTGGGGCTGTTGTGAGAGCCCTTTTTAATCGTTGGAAAGCAATCTCGCCGTACAAATCCTAAGTGAACGCCAGATTCTTCTTTGTTAGCCTTGTGAGTGGGGCCGAGATCTTTGCAAAATCCCTAATAAACTTTCGGTAAAAACCGACTAGCCCAAGAAAGCTTCGAACTTCGGTTGCATTTATTGGTGTTTTCCAATCTTGCACTGCCACCACTTTCGCGGGGTCCACGGCCATCCCTTCTTTGGACACTATATGCCCCAGAAATCTTGCCTCTTTTCTCCAGAAGTGACACTTGGAGAATTTGGCTTTTAACTGATGTGAACGGAGAGTTTCCATGATTTCTTTCAGATGCTGAGCATGCTCTTTCTCATTCTTTGAGAAGATTAAGATATCATCTATGAAGACAACCACAAATTTGTTGAGGAATTCTCTGAACACCCTGCTCATTAGGTTTACGAAATAAGCGGGTGCATTTGTCAATCCGAAAGGCACGACAAGCCACTCGAAGAAACCGTCTGGGTCTGAACGCCGTTTTATCAATACTATCTTCAGCTACTCTTAGCTGATGGAACCCAGTTGCTAGATCAAGTTGGGAGAAGACCGTTGCACCTACAAGCTGATCAAACAAATCGTCAATTCGGGGAAGAGGGTGCCTATTTTTCTTGGTCAATTTGTTTAACTCCCTATAGTCGACGCAAACGCGAAGCGAACCGTCCGCTTTGGTTGCGAACACCACTGGAGCACCCCATTCTGAAATGCTCCGTCTAATGAACCCTTTTTCGAGAAGTTCTTTAACCTGCTTACTGAGCTCCTTTCTCTCCCTTGGAGCCATGTGTCTGACAGGTAAAGCTACAGGCTTTGCGTTATCCACAAGATATATGCGGAAGTCTATTTCCCGCCTCGGAGGTAAGCCTTTTACCTCCTCAAAGACATCCAGATATTCCCGGACTACTCTAACCGATTGCAAATTTTCATCAGAAGCATCAAGCGACTCTAGATAACTAAGCATAACAGCATTTTAGGGATTACAAGAAATTTATAGATTGTTACCAAGCCGAGTTAAGAGCCTAACTACTCTTTTCTCACAATCAAGAATGGCACTATTACTGGATAACCAGTCCATGTCTAAGATCAAACCATATCCCGAGAAGCCTAAGACAAAGGCATCACAACTAAACTCAACGCTGAGAATAGAGATTTTCAAACCCAAAAAAACCATTGACAAGTAAGTGGAGCCCCCAATTGGATTTGAAACTACTAAGGGATCTTCTACCATACTAGTGTCAAGATGCAGAGATTCTACTAAGGCAGATGAAATAAAAGAGTGCGATGCGCCAGAGTCAAAAAGTGTACAAACTGGATGATCATAAAGAAAGACTACATTTTCTACAGAAATATTACTACCTCGTTCCTGCTGAGGTGCCACTAGCGCATGAATCTGACCCCCTGAAGTGGATCCAGCTTTCTGTCCCTGCCCTTTCTTCTTTGGGCAGTCCTTAGCTTGGTGCCCAGTCTCTCCATAATGAAAGCAACCACCCATCTTCGCCTTCCTTTTCCGGCAGTCTTTTGATATATGGCCTACAATGCCACAGAAATTGCACCTTCTCTTCTCACGGGGCTTATTGTTCTTCCCTCCTTTCTTGAAGTCTGTTTTCTTTGCTTGTAGACCTTCTTTCTTCTCTTCCACCTTAGTTTCTTTCTTGCCGTGGTCTTCCTCATGTAGCAACGCCATGTCCACCAAGCTTTCATAAGTCGCTCCCGTGGATACATGGGTCATGGCAAGGCTGTGTAGAGGCTCATTCAAACCCTTGACGAAGCGAAGTGCCTTCTTGTGCTGGGCGTTTACTATGTCTAACCCAAATCTGGCCAGTTGATTAAACTGATTAACATATTCCCTGATCATCATACTCCCCTGTTTCAGAGTTAGAAACTTCCCCATTTGTAGGCTTCTTTCTGCTTGGGAGAGGAATTTCATCTCAAACCTTGTCCTGATGTCTTCCCATGTTTCCACCGCCCTCTAAGCATTGGTAACTTCCCACCAATAGGAAGCCTCATCCTTAAGCAACCATATCGCTAGTTGTATCTTTTGCCTGTCATCCACTCCAAAGATGACAAACAGATCCTCGGTCTCCTTTAGCCAGTTTCTTGCCCCTACAAAGGATTCTGTCCCAAAAAAGTCTTTTCCACCCATTGCCTTGAAGTCTCTACATGTTTTTGCGAAGGCATTTCCACGAGGAGGTGGAGGAGGAGGAGGAACCGCAGCCACTGGAGGAGGGATGTCTGCTGGGCCCGCGCCATTGGCCCTTGCTTCTAAGTACCTCCTAAACCAGCCGGGAATCGGTACTCCTTCCGGGAGGTTAAGGTCTCCAGACATGCTGAAACAGAAAGGGAAAAATTCAAAACGAAGGATAAAGAGAGGTAGATGGGGCACATGGCTTTGGGGGATTTTGTCTTTTCATAAATATAACACTTTTTCTTGAAAAACACTTCTTTAAATTTTCTTTTTGAAAACAATTTCAAAAGCTTTTATCTTATCTGGTAAACCTGTGCTCTGATACCAAGTGAAATACCCCACCTCCGTTAAGGTCACTCACAAAGGGAATGCCTTAATTTTGGTGGAGGTTTATAAGTAAAAGACACAGATAAACTCAAGACAGATATAAATACACATATTTTAAACAGCGGAAACCAACAGACTTTTATTGCATCAATACGTGTTCAAACAAAACATTCCATAATTGTCTCAAAATACTTCCATCATTACAACATCATAACTACCTTGATTTTTAAAGAAGCATAAACATAAATAAAGTGGCAAAAATCCCCATAGTGATATCCAAAGCCATAGTCTGAGCAAAAGAGACCCAAATCATACATCTACGTTCTTGGAGCTTGAACAGAGCCTGACTGAGCTGAGCTGTTTCCTCCCTGTGGACCTGGGGGGAGGGGGGAAACGAAAGAAAAGAAGACGAAAAGAAAATAGGGTCAGACATAAAGCCTGAGTAAATCTAGTAACTCTTCAGTATGTGAATAAGAAAAGGGCATGATAGATATATACTGAAAATAGGATAGTGTCACAAGCTAAGGGAGAGTCGAATGTACTATCGCAACCATACTATATCTCTGCATCTACTTGAGTTTACTCTAATTGGCACCCCATGTTATGGGTGAGGTGATCCCCAACTTTATTTAAAGATCGGCTCCTACTCGCATTAACATGTGTTATACGACCCCCAAGAATTGTAGATACCTATGCTGGTCCCACCATGGGGTGTATCAAGACCCATGGTCGCGGTCCCGACACAAATTCTAGAAGGCATAGGTTATACTACCGGTGTCCCCAGTGCCCTGGTTGTCTGCTCCAAAGTGTGTGCACGCCCGCACTCCATTAGACATGCACTGTGCACCCACCGCCCTCGTTTGACCGCTTACAATCAGCCCAGTAATCGTGCCCCACCCTGCCTAGTTTCAGGCTACCGTTGATACCTAAATTGGGTTACTGCTGAAACGGGTCCCTCATTACCAGGATTTTCTAGTCAAACATGTTAAGTGGTTAAGTGTCTGTATTTACCTAACCCCCACCCATCAATTCTTGTTAACATGTTGAATTTGGTTAAGTGTTATAGTTGAGTTAACCCTACCACCTGTCCTTAGCCTCTTAGGAGCACTAGACCACTCACATTAGACAGGTATTGCTACGGTTACTGGATATGCCGGTCGGTTCCAGGCAGGTTTACACCGTAGCTCAGTTTAACCTCGGGTCTTTATTGGGCTCAATGCTTAACCACCCACATTGGATAGGTATTGTTGTGACTACTGGACAGCCGGGCGGTTCCGGGCAGGTTTACATCACAACTCAATCCAATCTCGGGTTAAGCATATCGTGTTTTCTAAATTTACATATTTTATTATTATATATGTAAATGTCATATCTTTTATTCTTGGGCATAACAATTTATACCGCTTGTCATTGGCATGTGCCAAACATGCCAACATATATTTTCATGTTTTACACCCAACGTTATTACCCGCGTTTATACGTTCGCAACGTTATAACAAATGTTGGGCTCGACACAATTCAGCCCAACTTTATAAGCGTAAGAAAAGGGGAAATTAAGAACATGTAATATTTTGCAACATACAAGGGTGTGTGTGGCGCATGAACTTGCAGTTTAGCGATACTAACATAAATGATGGGTCATGTGAACTTGCATTCAAATCAAAGTATAACTAAGTAGGTGGCATATGAGATGGCATAGTTTAGGCTAATACAAACTTGTGTTTAAACATGTTTAACTTGGCATAATGTCAAACACAAAACTAGCATGATGTATATTCACCAAGAGGTCCAATTATAACATTTAATTCACATAGCCTATTTCAACATGAACTTGCATAGTTTATGAAACACAAATGATACTTAACATAGGTCCAATTTCACTTGCAAATAAACATGAACTCGCATGATTTATGAAACCCAAACGATGCTTAACATAGATCCAATTATACTTGCAAACAAACATGAAAGTGATAACATAGGCTTTGGGTCATGTAGGCATAAAAGGTTTCAAGTCTAAATCATGTTTACATAAATTCTAATTTAGACTAAGGGAATATACATAGTCCATGCCATCGACATATACATAAAGGGATCAGTTCTATTCTTTTTCCACAAACTTGCAAGTGTCATTGTTTTCATATACAATTGTTCAATAGGCTTGCATCAATCAATTTATGCCACAAACGTCAATACACAAGTCATGATAGAATCATAAAAATACATAGAATTTTATACAATACAATAACACAATTCTATTTTCATTCACATCGAATCACATCGCAATTCTTATTCATATTCTGAAAGGTTACTATACTTACAACGAATGCAGAATCTTGAATTCTGGATTCTGAATTCTGAAATTGAGGTGCGCTCCTTTGGGTAGACTAACATTGCATTGATAATTTTTTATTTAAACTTTAATCTTCTTCTTAGTTTCGATTCGTCTCTAGGCTTTTCTCTTGACGGCTATGTTCAATTCCTCCCTAGCAGCATGACGACTCCTTTCTCATATTTTTGTGTGAATTTTCAGTTGAGAGTTTGGGTGTATTTATAGATTTTTAAGTTTTTTTGAGCCGTCAGATGAAGATAGGAGGAATCTAGGCCATTCAAAATTCAAAGAGACAATCAAGAGGTGACACGTCAGCCCTAGTGACACACAGGGCCTCAGAAATTCGAGCCAGAGTCAGACCTGGCCAGCCAGGTCGACCAGGCAGGTCGACACTATGGTCGAGCTGGGAGGGACGTGGTCGACACCATGGTCGACCTGGGGTGACCAGGTCGACTCCATGGTCGACCTGGTCTCTGGGCGGGAATTTTCCCGCCCAGCCCAGTTTGAACCTGAAATTCGAAATTTTGAAATTAAACTGAGCTGTTTGAATTTAAATTTGATTCTGAAACTTCCGAAGGCCTTAACTCCTTCATACGGAGTCCGATTCGCGCAAACTCAGACTCTATCTCAAGCAGAATTCCGAGCGAACGCAATGGCGTAACCTGTTTCCCTTAATTCTTTCGTTAGAATTAATTATACTTTAATTTGTGAAGCTAAGCGTTATAGAATTCATGGGGTGTTACATTCTCCCCCCTTAAAAGGATTTCGTCCCCGAAATCTTCAAGTTAGGAAGATGTATATCCTACCATCCAACAGTCCACCAGGTCGACCAGGTGACACGTCAGCCCTAGTGACACACAGGGCCTCAGAAATTCGAGCTAGAGTTAGATCTGGCTAGCCAGGTCGACCAGGCAGATCGACACCCAGGTCAACACTATGGTTGACCTGGGGGGGACCAGGTCGACACCATGGTCGACCTGGGGTGACCAGGTCGACTTCATGGTCGACCCTATGGTCCACCTGGTCTCTGGGCGGGAATTTTCCTGCCCAACCCAGTTTTAACCTGAAATTCGAAATTTTGAAATTAAACCGAGCTGTTTGAATTTAAATTTGATTCTGAAACTTCCGAAGGCAATAACTCCTTCATACGGAGTCCGATTCGCGCAAACTCGGACTCTATCTCAAGCAGAATTCCGAGACGAACACAATGGCGTAACCCGTTTCCCTTAATTCTTTCATTAGAATTAATTATACTTTAATTTGTGAAGCTTAGCATTATAGAATTCACAGGGTGTTACAACACATCGAAGTTTTTAATTCGAAATGGACAACAACTTTTCAAAGTGAAGTTCGGTTAAGCCATTTGGCAAATGTTTTAAAAGAAGTTTTGTTTCGAAAGTTTCTCGAGTATTTTTATAACGACTAAGGAAATTTAAACGTTAAAAAATGACTTGGGAAAGATAAATTTTATTTTATTCATTAAGATAATATTAAAGTTGACCATATAGTGAAATATTTGATTTTGAATAGAAATGATTCAAATAGAATTTTCAAAGAGGATTATATATATTTTATTCAATTAATAATTTTTTTTCGAAAGTATTTCAATTTTTTAAATTATGAATTGATTCAGGCTTGAATAGAACGTGTCGCGCAGCTCATGAACGTCAACCCGTAACTTTGAGTTGACGTACAAGGAGATAAAACAACAGATTCTGCGGAAACCGGAAGCGTTAGGTCCATAATGAAATGAGCTTTCAAATAAACTGATTTTTTTAAAGATCCAACGGTTTGATTTTAAAACATGTCGAAATCTATTTTTGAAAAGGTCACTATAGATGTAGTTCAGTGGCGTAAATTGGAAATTAACTGCAAGGCCTTGATAAAATTATTAAAAATATGAATAAATTATGTTAAATCATAGTAAATGATTTGAAAAGATTTATGGATGAATTATTCCAAGTTTGGAAAAGATAAAAGATATCTTTATATGAATGATATAACTAACAACTAGAATAAAGAAGCAAAAGGAATATGCTATGATTCCTGAGAGTATAGTCTAGTATCAACCGTGAGATCTAATTAAAAATTATTCTGTTTGGCGAGGGGTCAGAAGAACCAAAAGGAAATCAGATATTCGACGAAGATCATACGATGTTTCTTAAAGATAAATGATCCAGTAGTTTTAAAATAACATATTGGATTGCGAGTGGTTTTGATATAACCAGGGTTTTTCCAGTATATAAGTTGGGGCGGAGTTAAATAAAATTTATCTCTGGATATTTTGTTACGTATTTCGCGATTATACGGATATCATTGTGGAATTTGGAAGATATATCCTTATTCCCAATACGGTATCTGTTGGTTTCAGGATTTGATATTGATATAAGTCAATATGATTTCTATTCAAAGCTTTGTATTTGATAATGAATTAAATTTTGGGTTTGTTGTGAATAGTGTCCTTAATAACACTGTTCTTAACCCCGGTTGAGAAAATAAGAAATATTTTAATTAAGATTGAATAAAGTTTTCCAAAGTGAAGTTTTCCCAATTGATAATTTAATTGGAATTGAAGTTTCTTTTGGGTTCATTGTGAATGGTGTTTTAAATAACAAATTTTTAACCCAGTTAATAGTAAAGTTATGATTTGGAATTTATAAATATTTTAATTAAAATTTAATGGAATTTACCAAAGTAAAGTTTTCCAATTTTATAGATTAAATTGGAATTGAATGGAATTCGATTTACAGATAATCGAGATGAACCTCCATGAAGGAAGACCTTTACTATTTATGGAATTTAAAAGGATTTGCCGTTATTCCGCTTATAGTATTTGTCGAATACAGAAATTTTTATCGATTATACACTGTTATGATTTCCATGAAAATTCCATTGTGAATGGAAACTTATTTGGGTTTATTGTGAAAAATATTTTAAGTGACATTTGTTATTTAACCCAATTAAAGACAGGATTAATTTCCTAATGTTCAATAATCCTTAAATAATGATTTTTAGAGATTAAGACTAAGTGATGTTTTAATGAATCTTTAAATAGATTTAAAATGTAACGTGGTAACTAAATTTATCGATAATACGATGGCGTTAGATATGGAGTACCTCCCGTTTTACTCCATACGATTAATGAATCTTTAATTAGAATGGGATATAAAGAGGTAATTAATTTACTATAATGTAATGGACGTTTGATATGGAGTATCACTAGTTTTGCTCTATTGGATGAATAAATTTTGAATGGGATAACGATATAAATATTATCTTTTGCGTACGGCTCATTGATCCCGGGAAAACTTATAAACCTTTATTTGGTTTAAGTTTGTGAAAAGAGATTATACAATCTTTTGCAATGGTTTCCAAGAAAAGATTTAAATAAGAATTTTAAATGCAATAAATTTTTGATAAGATTTATGGGAATAATTCCCAATGTAAAGAATATTTGAATAAAAGAATATTCTGGATTGAAATGAGGTTATGATATGTTTATATATTCCTTATTTTTAAGGATGCGCGAGTTATTTGGAAAGACTTGGTTTTACCCATTTTGAATAACTGTTACGACAATTAAAAGTCGAAGATATTGAATACAATTGTCGAAGACAGGAGATCTTCACATCGTTTGTATTATTAATGATGTCTCAATTAGTCGTACACCCAAGACAAGGTAATAAGTGGTGATCATCCAAACATACTTGGAGATCGACTAGATATGAGAGGACCTCTCTCCTGTAATGGACATATAGGACAAGGAATAAGGTGTCTTCAGTTTTGTTCAAACCTAGAATGAGCTTACAAGTGATTTTTATATCTAACATGGTATTCTATGATGTATTAATTAATATTTACTAAGTATATATTTGTTTTGTGACAGAGAATTTATTTTCTTAGCTTAATAACCTTATCTAGGATGTATGAGTTTAGAGATTATATATTGGTTGACATCAATTATATAGTCTGGGATGACTGTGTGGCATGCTGAGTGTTGTGGGGAGATAATTCAAAGCTTTGTGCTGCGTTAATTCGTGAGCTTCACTACTCGATATGAACCAAAAAGGGATTAAGGACAGCAGAGAAATGACATATGTTTCCTTCTAGTTAGAAGTGATGCCACGATATGGATCCCAGGCAATTTACTTATGTGGATGTTGGAATCGAGGGCCCTCGGATATGAGTGCACAAGGCCTTGTTTCTCGATGTACTGACTAGATTGTAGGTCCGATAGGACCAGGGAACGAATTGGTCAGGAGTAACCCTAATCCGTCAGGAATAGGTGGACCGGCTCTGCCGCTCCATAGGACGATGCGTTCTGTCTCTGGGACATATGCTAGAGTGTCCCGAATTAGATAAGAAAGACCAATTTCCTTGGTTCACGATGAACTCCAATTTCCAATACGTGCTTTTCGGTTTTAGTTGTAAACCTATATGGTGACATAATAAGATTGATACATTTATTTGTAAAAGTGATTTCCACACTATGCATTAGTAATAATATCATAAACATTTTGTTTTAAAGCATATCAAGCGTGTTTGGCTATTATAAAGTAAAACTCTTTCCTCTGACTTGCACTTACATTGTCTGATGGAACATGAGTCTTATAATAGTTTCGTTCTTCTAAAAGCATCGCAAGATTAGTTTTGTTTTTAAGGTATTCAGGTGGAGGAAGCCCGTTCCAGTCATACAGCGCGGTCCCATGATATTCTAACTTTAAAATAAACTTTAATAACAACTATTAGTTCTCACACGAGTCCCATAACTGGATTGGAGTTTATTGTTTTCATCTAAACTCTGGGTGTCCATATTTTCCACACGAGCAGCCAGTAGTTTTGGTTTTGCAGATATTTTTTTTCATAGATCTTGGATTATGGTCGAAGCTGTACTCAGGATTTCCTTATGTGTTCTCCCGCTTCGTTAGTTGATGTTTTCTGCTGCATTGTACTTATGTATCTTAAATTTTCGTTGTTTTGTAATTAATACTCTAATTTTTTTCTGCTGTGTATTTGTTTTGTTTATTTCTTTTGCACTCCGATGTAATATTGTTGTAATAGCAAGTAAAGTACTCTTGTTCTGTGTCCCAATGTGTCGTGTTGTCATGACAATCCGCCTTCGTGTTCGGTTTAAGTCGGTCTAGCGATCGATTCAGACTGGCTGGTAATTTTGGTCGATACACAATATCTCTTACCTTATGATCGATTGGGTGTGCCTTTGAATTTAGGAGTTTGAGGTGGGATGTAGCTGGCGGCTATGCATCACCACAGCCTAGATCCGCAATTCTGTAGAATCCTACTGATGGGTGTTGCCTCGATGCATTGTCATATTTATCCTGATCGAGCCTTCTACGGTTTTGACTTGTACCGCATTTATGAATTGCCCTCTGATAGCCACTAGTTTACACTGGACTTTACGCTATCTGTATATACTACGGTATTATAAATGGTGTAAGCGCAAAAATTTAATCCTGCTTACGCTATTTTGAATATTATATTTAACCATAGACGCTATTATAATAGCATATTATATTCTATGATATCTAGTTTACCGGATCCTTGGAGAATGGAAATCCCATACATAATTTATGTTATCGATACATTTCATTGAATATTTCACTTGAGTTGATTCACTTATATAAGAATGTTAGCCTGATCCGAGTTGTTTTGTTTTGCATTATTGCTCAGGTCTGATCAAGTATTGCAGTATTAAAATTTCACCTTTCGAAGCTGGAGACTTTTGAAGGCATTACTCTATCTATTTGTACTGGTTATTTCTTCTTTGTATTAGAAATTTTTTCATTTAGACTTCCGCTATATTTTTTTGTGTAACTCTGATATTATTTATATGTTTTGAATTTTATTTAGTAGCTTCATGAACTACTATTGTATTTTATCTATTCTGCTACTAGATATTCTACTTTTTTGGTGTTAGTGGTTCTGTGATTTGGTTTATTAAACTCAATAGTTAAAACAATTTGCTCTTTCGAATGATTCATACTGGCTTTATTATCGGCTAGAAGCGGTCAAAAAGGCAGGATGTTACATTAGCACATATAATTGTTTGCGAACAAATTGAACAATTGTAAACAATTATTGAATTCGTTCGGCTTTCTTAAACAACATAGGTTGTTGTAAAGGATGTCGAACCCTAGAACCAAAATTATTTTAACTACTAAATCCAATCATATTATTCTGAAAGTTTGATTTTCGAAAGCAATATAAAATAAATAAAAAGAGAATTTTTTTTGAATGGATGAAAGTAATTAGGGAGTAATGACATAAACTGGATTAATAATCATTAATAGCTAAACAGATTAATATAAATCTAACTCATGTTTCTGTCACAAATATGAATCAACAACAACTAGGTTGATAGAAACAAACATGTGAATAACTACAAGCATAGCCTATGCAGGAGCTAAGCTATTAAACAACCATAGAAAACAAGAAAAATTCACTACTTTATTTCTAAAATCTAAAAATTAGATCTAAATCTGAAAGTGTTAGATCAAACTCGAATATACTCTGTGAAGGAGCACAGTTCTTATACGACACAAAATATGAAGGTTCAGATCTAGATCTATATGCATAAAGTCCTAATCCTTTTTGCTATGTGATTCACATTGAATCTATTCTATAAGCATCATCAACCCTAATTAAAGGGGATTAGCAAGACATAACTAACTGAGAAGAAGGGAAAAAGAAAAGAAAAAACATAAATAAAATAAAACAAAAGCTAAAAAGAAAATGAGAAGAAGAGTTTTATTCCACGAGAACAGTTTACAGAATAAAACCAAGGGATGATATTCTAATGTAAAAACAAATGAAAGAGATATAAGTGTATTTATAGCTTCCATGACCAATGTAAGATGTGGGACTATAAATTTTTCCCAAGTAACAAATAAACCAATGTACATATGCAGTGGTCATGTTGTAGAGTGAGAGGTCTTGCAAATGAGTTATGTGAATTAACATGAATCTTCAGTGAGCCAAATCCATCTAAGTGAACTCTATTTGCAACCGTTCTTCAAGTTTTAAACTCTTCAAGCTTTAGTAATTCCTCACATCAAGCTAACTTTTCACACTTTACTCCTTTTAAGCAAATTTTTCATGCTTTATCCATCAAATACTTTAAGCCATGCTTTTTATCAATAATCTGAAAACACAGCTATAAATACACAATATCAATTATTTTAAAGAGAAAACAAGATAAATAAGCGGATAAAATATACATATTTACGTGTATATCAAATACCCCCACACTTATCTTTTTATTCGTCCTTGAATAAACTAAACTAAGATATGTCACACTTTCGTAGGAAACACGATTGCATTAGCGTATGCAACATGCCGTTAAACCCCTAGGTGTCCCTAGTAGGACGAGTGTCTTGTGAGGGTTTTCAACGGATACTACCTACAAAATCCAAATCGTCATATGTACACTGATTAATCATATAATATATTTATGGTTTTTCAAATTCCAAGTACTTTACTTAATTTCAATAACAACGATTTAGTCCTATATTGTCCATCGCAATATCGATGTAAAAATGAATAAAATTTTTCAAGCTGAATCGTAATTCCTTGATAACACTGTAATTGCCTTGAAGGTTAAGAGCGTGGTGTCGACCAAAGTTCTACACATCAACAATGTGCACCCAATCATTTTTTTATTCTTTTTTTTGTGAATAATCTTGCGCCAGTGTAACTGTAATGTATTGGATGTGAATTATGCATAGATGAAGGAAAATTTTGTAAGTTCTAAAAATATTATAGATAAGAGGGCGAGTGTATTAGTCGAACTTTAAGCTACAAACGATAAAGTAATACTAAGGCACGTATGGACATTTTGTTTCCTTTTATCTCCTCTACTTCAATCCTCTCTTTTAAGTACGATATGATGGATATGGATGGAATGGAAATTAATGCATCATAGTCAAGAATGATGAATGAATATTTTATTCTTAGAGATTTTCTCTTTATTGCATTTTATTTTTATTTTTTGTACATACATGATGAATGTTGTGTGCAGATGGAAGGAATGATACCATATATGTAATGACCCAGCGGGTTCGACGCCCGGACTTCAATAATAATACATAAAACCCATATTACTTGCCAATACCCAAGTATCGAAAACACCAGATAGTTATTAGAAAGAAATGAGAGGGTGAGATAAGAAAGAAAGAAATATTAGAATAGAAGAAAGAAGAAGAAGAACCAACACAACACAGAGTCTCACATCACAACAGAACAAAATATAATATATAAATAATCTTTATTGAGAGCTTGATATAAAAACTTACAAATAATTAGAGTACATCATTATACCTAGACAGTTATAATAATCTGTCCCCATATACAACACACAGCGGAATAATATAATATCATACATCTGAACCCTTCCAGCTCGTCTCTTCCTTGTATCTGTTAACCTGAACCTGTACAACCCGAGCTAACCCGAGCATTACAAACGCCGGATCAGTCTGGTGAACCAGAGTGAGAAACCCGCTAAGTTTATAAACAACATCCAACTTGATTTTAAAGTTAAACTTCCTTTTCGAAAGAAAGGACAATCGTAAGACCAAATCCACACATAAATACAGACGAATTTTACCTTACGATGATCCAAAACATATTTGAAAACAATATTTATTCTGATATTATGGTAGTTTCTAAATACAAATAAATATCAGTCTAGCAGAACGCTTACATCTCACGCTCTACATATATAGTATACAATCAAAACTACGAGCTCTTATTGGAGATTGGATTCCGACTATGACAAGATATGAAACCACTTGTTGATAGTGTATCTCTAGAGGGGAATACACTAGGTTCAACAAGAACGTCTTGTAACCCAGCCCACACATGACCGACCTCTCATTTCACTTGAGTGTATCGAATATATATATCATCAACGGTTGGGATCAACAACTGTTTCCCGAAAGGGACAACATCGATAGATTAAAGAAGGAAAAGGAATTTCTCTAGATAGGTGAATTATACACCCTACTTGGGAGCGACCCACTTAGCCATGATGCCTGTCCGATTTTTGTCATTTCCCGGTTGTGAGGCTTGAGGTTTGAATTACCTTTAGAACATATAGTCACCTTTCACTTTGAATGCCACATGGTCAGATCCGCCAAATCACTAATTGATCTCCACAAAAATATTCTGGTTGTTAAGCTAAGAGAGTGGACATTCTCCGCCACTAATAGAAATACGTTTGTAGAAGTCAATGTACGTGATTCTTAAGAAATACTTTGTCAGACATTCGTTCATTCAAGTCATCTAGGAGTAGGATGAACCAAAGGCACATTCCTATCACATCTTAGGAATCACCCTATGGATTGGTAGCGAGTAGTTCTTGCAATCCGCAGATTCCAACCACGACAGAATCTTAAGTTACCTCTGGCCGCTAAACTAGAGATTATGAGTAATCCTTCCGCTTATGAAGATCCACGGTCTTCAATACTCCATCTTCGATCTTCATTTTCACGTTCTGGTCGGAATGGTTTTCGAATACAAACTCGATCTTGGTCTTTCCGTACCAACAATCGTATTGGCCAGATTTGATAGTTGGTGATTTAACTATCAAATAAATGATCATGTGAATAAAATGAGTTTATTTGGTCAGTTCTCAGCATCACTTGGCCTTTTACAAATAATTAAAAAATAGTTAATTAAACTTCTAAGTCCTTCAATATTTTTAAACATAGTATTTAAGTCTCTTTTCAATATACCCATCTTCTGAAAGCCAATTCGTCTTAATCTTTAGAAAAATATTAAATAACGATATTCGATTTTCTACTATACCATTATTTCAAAACATTAGTTACAACATTATTTATGCATTTATATATGTCAACAATCATTAGTTCCTAACCGTAAATTGGTAAGTGAATAACTTTCCAAGTATCAACCCCGAAGACCGAAATCAACATCAGATCAATACTTAGAAAACCACTCAACCCAACCAATCTCCAGTCAGGTTCTAATTCTTATCTCGACTTATTATAAATCCATATTATCCCATTTCTAATTCATTTATCCATTTCCACTTTGAAATCTCATTTCAAATTCCATTATTAAGTAACGTTAATTTAAAACTTAATGTTTTAGTCTCACACTCCCCTTTATAAACGTCATTTATAGAACTCTGACTTAATATGCACTCCTTTTAATCCACTTCCCTTTTCTTAATTCAAACACTTATTTTAAGCTATCATCTCGGCTTAAAATCACTTTTATAACTTAGTCATAAAACTCGGTTTTAGTATAAAACCGTTCATTAACTCCTTTCAAAAATCAAATTATATTTCAATATCCACTTTGATTACTTACCTTGATGAATCTCATTATGAATTGATCACTTAAATTATTAAAACAATAATTTACATTATCTTTAACTATCATAGAAATAGTTACTTCTTATTTAACTAAAACAAACAGTAAATTTCGTTTTAAAATCTTATTAAAGTTAAAACAAATATTCGTCAATCTATTTACTTAGATAAATTTAATAACGAACTAATATAATCAATTTAAAAACATGATTATCTCGTTAACCAATTCTCATTTAGTCATTCTTTCAAATTAATTAATAATATAACTAATTCAAATAATCTCATTTAATTGTCTTTTGAAAACAATTAATCGAACCTTTAACCATTGTGTTACTTTCTGCTCGTCTGCTTATAAATCTCATTAATGTAAGGATTTGATTTGTAAAACTATATATAAAAACTTATATAATGAATAATAAACTTTACTTTCCTTTATTCAACTTTTATTCAAATATATCAATTTTAAAATCCATCTTCGGCTATAAAATAAAATTTATGACTTCATTACCGTCAATTCACCTGACGGTAAAACAACATTTATAAAATGATTTATTTTTAGGTCAACTGCTGCCAATTGCCCAACCAATACAGCCCATTGCTTAATAACAAAATAAACGTTGAATTTAGATTCAACAATCAATAATCAAGTCAATCATCCAATTATATCGGTTAAACAGTTCATATAATTGTAATACATAAATAAACAATGAATTTGAGGAATCCAGTTGGATCCCTCCAACTTGTTTTTCCCTGCATCAAAATATGTTATCTCAACAATATCATTTCATTTCAATAAACAGATACAATATTCAATCATCAAGAAATAACAGCAATTCAAACATCTAGTTTCAATTTAATACGTTTATGTTGTTATAAATGTAACCAACGAGATAAGGTACCTCATTTGGAAATAATCATTAAAAATAACAATTGGTTTAAATTAAATTAAACAACCGTTTAATTTAATCAGTTCAGTCAACACATATAAATATATATATTCAACATCCATCAATCAATTAAAAATCATAACACACAAATATTTAAAACCCGACTTATATAAAATATAAGTGGGATAAACTAAGTGAATTGAACTCACCTTGTCGTCGTCAAAACGGTTTGTTTTACAAGCCTCCAGTTGCGTTCAACTCTGTCCATTCCACTACCATAATATTACATCCATCGGTACTGTCCAACGTCCTTTGGTTTGTCCGATTCTATGTACGAATGACAAATTTACAATTTTAATATGGTATTCATTTATATAAATTAATATTATTAATTTTTACATAATTTATTTATTTATTTATTTACCCATGATTACGTAACATAGTTACCCTCAAACTTGATCAGGCATTTCTGGAAATCGGTTTGACACACTTCAATATCCTTGCAACACGTTGTATAAACTATTCAAAGTAAATCTTAATTGACGTTATAAAAGAATATCAATTAGGCATGTTAAAAACATAACTAGGCTAACCGGCACATATCGTACTAGGCACATTTAGACATTAATTTACGACGATAAATTGATTTTCGTTTACTGATTGTTTAATAGGAGACCGGGAGGTGAAGTCAATTGCGTGTATGCAAACATGCATATGATTGAACAGTTGATTCACATATAATTTGGCTTAGTTATTTATAATAAAATTTATGCACGTCGGGTATATTTGCGTTGTTAAGCATGGTTAATCCTATTTAGGCACACTTGCTAAATCATATTAATAACTTACTGTCCATCACTTTCCCCATTTTGTACAAAGCGCATCGCACTTCTCCATATTTTCACCCTCGCGTCCAGTCTTCCACCACCCAGCTTCCCTCTTCCGTTTAACCGATCCACACCTCGACCTCTGCGCCACCTCGTCCAACTGCCATCCCAACCACCCAAATCCATCAGCACTCCACCTCTTCACGTCTTAGCTTCGTCGACTCATCCTAATACCATGATTCCTCCACACACCCCTTACTTCACCGATGTGTTCTTCCTCACCTGATTTTCGAAACCTGCAACATTATTCCCTCTCGAAAACTGCTATTCACTAGCGAATATAGGCCATCCCAGAATCCACGTCAACCACTGTGCCACCCCAAACAACCGTTCCACTTCAACATTGCACTTTACCGCCTGCTTCCATCGTCTCATTGACAGCTTCAGTCCCGTGGATTTCCACCCCCATACGACCGCAACCCATCCAAACACTGCCAGTCTTCTGAGTACCACCGCACTACAGGCATCGATCTCCACCCATGCATGCTCTGTTTATTTTGTGTTACATATATACAGATATTGTGAGGAAAGAGGTTTAAGTTTTCTTCTTTGTTGAAACTAGGATGGAGAGGAGCATTGTATATGAGCATATATATAGGGGAGAGAGCAAAAGGATAAACACGATATCCATCATCGATAGCTACGTTAGTCTGAAGGTAGGGGTAGCTTTGTAGGTAGGTGAGACGTTGATAATGAAGTCAAAATCTAAAACTGGCGGAAGATAGCTTCTACAAAATATAGGGTGTATGCATTTTCATTTCGATCATCTTGACTGAGTTTACAAGGTGATACGAAAATACATAGCATGTGCATCTGATAATTTAGTTGTGCTCCATTCGTCAATAGTTCAGTGTGTGCACAGATAGGTTGGTTTTAGGTATGCATAAGGATAAGTCTTTAGGCATGTAGCTGAAATTCTAGAGTAGAAAAACAGTGTAAATGGTAGCTTAGGTTTGCAGTGAAATTTCATGTTCAATAGCTGAGCGCGTTTTATTTATTACATGAGACCAGACTTGTTTGTACCTATTATTAGGTGTGTGCACGTTGTGATTAACTTAGGAGTTGGGTTGATTTTTGTTAATTATATTACATTATTAGATTTTACCGCTAACCACTATGTATTGTTAACCATTAAATTCATACTGTCATACGTGAGCTTCAAACACAATGAAATTGGACATACCGCTACGTCTAAACGTTCTGGTCTCAATGAAATTAATTTCGCTGAAAACCGACTCTATTTGGACAACGGAGTTATTTAAATTTATCATTTCACTTTTAGATTGTACATACCGATAAAACAACTCCAATTGGCTCCAAACTGAAAATATAGCAAAAACTAGCGTACGTATTCCAATAAAATTTGTTTTGTCGAAAACGGAGGTCGTTTGAAAAGAAAACTATTTATAAGGCTTATGCGAAGCAAGGGCCTCATCATTAGGTAAGCAGCGCATTGATTTGAACGTTCTATTTCATATGATTATTTAATTTAATCGTCAATTATCGTTGAGAGTTTTATATTCGTACCGATATACATGAATTACAAATCGTAAATTATGAAATTCCGCAACTTTTACTAGTTCAAATTATAATTATATATATATAAATTATATGTTCAAATGTCGTTTAATAAACGAATTATATATTATAAATCTGTTTATAATAACAAATCAATATTTAAAATAATTAGATATATTAAATATCTAATTACCGAAAATACGGGACGTTACAATATATTATTTCATTTGATTCCTCCTCTACTCAGCGAATCATAACCAACACTTCATAAAAGGAAAGTTTTGTGCCCTAGTTACTCTACTTCTATAACCCTAATTCAACACACAAGTCTAGATTGATGTTATATAAAAAGCCGAAAGGAAAGATAAGCAATGTTTCGTAAAATAGGTAACCGATATAAAATAAAATGTGGTATATAGTTATCCTACCTCAAAATAAGCACGGAGTGGGTACTGCAATATGGTATGAAAAGTGATATTTTTTTAACCTTTGAAAATAAATCAGTAAAAAGTTTCTCAAGTATACCAATATAAGAAAAACTTGTCGAAACTTGGATGCGAATCGACTAACATTCGGGTTTGAATAATGTGGGGTATCGAAGAAAAACGCTACTATGGGTTATTTCTCCTTAAGTAGCCAAGTTAAATTTAGAGCTTACAAGTTTAAAATTTTAAGTGAAAAAATAATATGCATGAAAACGAACTTAGAAAATCCAGCAAATATAGGTGCAAAATCATTTTTATTTGATTGTTTATTATAATTTTTTTACTTGCACATTCTAACATATATAACAAGGGTTGACATGCTTACTCCAAAACAAGACTGATGTCTGCACACTCTCAAGCTAGCATCTTAAAAAGACACACTATAACTCAATGAATAAATAATGTTCGTTCTCATCATCCAACAATTTAACTTATCAACAAAGAACTAAGGTGTTATTTATGAATTTTAAGTTAGTCCTTGTACAACGAATGACCTCGTTCATAAAATTTGATTGCTGATGTAATGTAAATTCACCACACACTTGAGCTTGACTGTGCCTTCACAGTCATTAATCAGACATATCTTAGTGAAAGAGAAAGAAAATAAGAAAGTAAGCGCGGCTTACAGGATACCTATGTAGAAAATACGCAGTCATCGAATAGATGAACCGGTCCACGATGGACCAATGAATCAACCTCGTTAGGATTATAAGACCCTTAAGCACAAAAAATCAAATCATAAAGGATTTTATATTACGTTTCAGATTTGGAAAAACAATTTTTTTTCAAAAATTTGAATTTCTAGTTTTAAAATTTTGAGCTTACAATTGATCCTAAGATCGAATTGAATTTCTGTAGCAACTACGGAGAGGTCATTGAGCCGGGTTCAGCAAAAGTTTCAAAAGCAAAGTTTGATATGTTCAGATGATGTATAAATTGAGAGACGTGTGCATCATTCTCGCCCCCACACTTGTTTTGAGAAATATTGTTCAGTTTTGCTTTGATATCTGAAATTCTGTTGACTAAAGGTTCATTCATAAACCTAAAGTTAAAACCAAACAAATGAATTTCCAACAAATATTGAATTGTGTTTTCTCAGAAACCGTGTTATTCCAAAAAGAGTTCATATACTGAAGAAATTTATCGTTGGAAAACAAGTGATCACAGTGAGATCCAATTGAAATGAATAAGTCGCAAGGAGTTTCAATAGTTTTAGAAAAATCGTCATCAGGTTTAAGGTCACATTCAATAGTTTCGTTATTTTCAACCTCAAGAATTTCAAAGTTTTCATATGTTTCATTTTTAGTTTCAGACTCAACAACATTATCGTCAATTAGTTTAAGAAGCTCTCCCTCAGCAAAGTCGTCCTTACTTAAACAGTTGCTATCAACTTCATCATTTCTTTCAGGTTGACAATTTAAAGTTGCTAAATTTTCATTTTTTTTAGAATCAGAGAGAGGAAGATCAAAGAGAAGATTCACGTCTTCGTCTTCAAGAGAATTTAAATTCAAACCAAATACAAAGATTTCAACAACTTCATTAAGATTTTCATCAATTTCAAAAGTTGTTTGTTGAAAATTTTTGATTTCAGTAAAAGTTGAATTTTCAGTAGAGCATTAGTTTGAGTTTGAATTTCAGTTTCACAAAAATCAGTGTTTTGCACAAGAGATTTTTCAAAATTTTCATTTTCATCAACAGTCATATCGTCAGAATCAGCAATAATCGTTATGTAATTTTGTGACGAGGTTAATGGCTGATTATTTGTTTTAAAAGAAGCATTGGCAGAAACTTGTTTGTCACTAGATTAGGATTTATAGTTATTGTACAAGTTCATAACCTCAGTTTGAAGAAGAGAAATTTGATAAACTATCCTAGGAATTTCAATGCAACTTAGTTAGCTATCTATTATTCTTTGAGCTAGTTCTTTGAAGTAAATCAAGCCAAGTTTCATGAAATCTTCAAATTCATCAACATCATCAATTCCCTCAAGTAATAACTTTTATAGATTTTGCCAAAGTTCAATAGTGTATCGAGCCAGTTGTTGAATGATATGCATGTTTTCAATATCTTTATTTTCTTGGTTTTGTTTTTCTTCTAACGTCCGTGCCCATTCCTAGATTTCCTCGCGACAAATCCAAATTTCATGCATTAATTGATCAATTTCACTCAGGCTTTCTTCAATAAAACTGGTAAACACATTAGACTTCAAAATGTTATTTTTTAGATTCGTCATACCTATGTGTTCCTCACTTGTTGACCTAAAAATTCATCCACCTCATCTCTTAAAGTCGTCCGTTATTTATTTTCCACAACCAACATCGCCAAAAGTTTAGTTTGTTTGCAGCGCATTTTTCATATTTGATAGCCAAAATTATACCTCCAATCATATTATGAAAATCATTTGGATTATCAAAATTTTCGTTGAAAACCATGTTGAAATTGTTTTGATCGTTGAAATGATTCGAAAAGTTTTCAACTTGAAATTCATTTTGATTTGAATTGTAACCAAAATCATTTAAATTTTGAAAAGAATAACAATTTTGGTTGTACACGAGGCAAGCGCGCATGTACTAGAAGAAGGGACTTTTTCATTGAAAAATCAGTTGCAAAACTTTTGGCTCTAAAGAAGCTCTTAAGAAAACTATGTTAAAATTAACAACTTCGGATTATATGAATACAAGTCTAAGCCAGGTTCGGACAGATGTTATCAGTGTGCCACGAATTACCTTAGAAACACGACTGAAGATTTAAGAAGCTGTTTGAGTTCTAGACTCTACCGTTCTTTAAACACCTAAGAGAGTATCAATCCTCATTATCAATTTAACGAAAATTTTGTCCTATGAGCATTGGTGAATTCTTTGATTCGATTTCAAAAATAATTTATTTCAAAAACAAACTTTTTGATTTATCCACGTTAATTTTAAAATTCCCAATCACATATAAACAGGAGAAATATACAATCCAATTAAAATTAAACAACAGTGCTTGGCACTGCTATTTATTTAGCGTTCTTTGCGCTGCAGTATGCCTCTATTCGCCTTGGATTTGTTCAACCTGTTCGCCTTTGTTCTTGGAAAGATATGTGGCAAAAGCACTTTCGATTTTTTTCAAAGAGCCCTGTAGAGTTTAGAAAAAACTCACTTAGATCGGCAGTCCGTCCTGTGCAACTGATTAGCGCTAGCGCGTTCACATCCCACTTGGTGTGCAACTGCTCCTCACCAAATCTGTTTGCAAACCGCTTGACTTCTGAATTCTCTATCGATTGCTAGATTTTTTTGAGAACTTGTGTGAAACGACCCAAACTCGCCCTTACGGGAAAGCCTGGATTGAGTCGAGAACACGACAAATCAGAACACAACAATAGAACATTTCATTGCTTATTACAACAATTACATCAGAGTACAAGAATATAACAGAGTACGAATAAATAATATACACTACACCAAAACAGCCAATTTGGAGCACCAGGATGCAGATATTTGAGACGATTTTAAGCCGTATCAAATTTAATAGGGTTTATAGCCGTATCAAAATTGATAAGCCGTATCCAACTTTATTTTGCAATCCGCATCCTCTCCAACGCTTGAAATCTCACCATAGATCTTGGAGGGTTCGGATTAGTTCTTTTTGATTGTGGTTAAACCCGTATCAAATTCCATTGGGTGTTTCTCCTTTCCGTGTATTTCTTTTTTTGGTTTCTCCCTCTCCTCTTTTCTATTTCGGCCGAACCAAAAAGAATTCCCAAACGAAAAAAATGGCGAATTCCTAAATTTACGAAGACAGTGCTCAGTTTCTCTCTCTTAACCACCTGCAGGCTTCCATCTTCTCATTTATCTCAAGCGATGGACTTCTTCCCCAATTTGTCGATTAATTTGCTTTGTTCGCACTGCAGCTTTCCAATTGCAGACCCTGATTTCTATGCTGGGCGATTGGATCCGTCTCGGGATCTATGATGGAAGACTAGGTTTCTATCCATTATCTTTATGTTGCCTTCTCCTACACTCTCGTTGCATAAGGTTGTCAGTTCTTTCTTCACGATTTTCAACTCTCGGCTATCATCTTGAAGAAATCCGATTTCTTTAAAATCTGCTATGAAGATTTGTGAATTCCGATTTGCAAATTAGCACCTTTTAGTAGTCTTTCTTGATGAAAATTTATCATGCTATTGATACACCTTAGCAGGCTAAACTACATCAGGTTAACTCTTCTTTAGATGCTGAACCGTATTTGACAACTAGATATATTCAGAATACATTGATTTCGTAACTTCTCTAATGCCAGAAGGAGGTCCTGTAGCTAAATTATTAACTTCCAAATTTTCATTTTTTGTCTATGGTGTACTTGGTAAGAGTAAACGACGCTTTCTGGTTGCTGCCGCATTCAGTTTTGATGCCCGAATGTTTTGTGGGAGGCCAACAAGTTATAAACTACAATATATTGTCTATGGTGTACTTGGTCTTAGTTTGACATTGAAATATTGTTAAATATCACTAACAAATGTTCTTTCCAATGTACGATCCCTATTAAGTATTAATAGATGTTGTTGCACCATGAAAATGAATCATTTATCCAGTTTAAGGCTTCAACAGTTGGAATAAAATCTCTTTCAACCTCAGTGCATGTGGAAGTCTGGATGCATTTTGGACCTCACTCCATGTAGAAGTATGGATGCATTTTTGGAGTTCACTCCATGTTGAAGGCATACAGATAGTGATAATTAAGATTTGGTGGCAATATGGATGTGTACTATGATTCCTGGTCCTCATTCAAGTTAGACTGAATTTTGTTTGAATTTTCATAAGCACCAATACCAAACTAGCTAGGATGCCAACATTAGTATATTTCTGCAGTTAATGCTGGTTCAACACAACCTTTGATAATATTATTGCATTAGCCTTTACATAATAAATTTAAGAAGAATGGTTCCATTTTTTGTTGCAAATAAAGCACTTGTCTTAGAATTATCGAAATGCATGGAATGAGTTTGGTATGGTTTGTGTATGAAAATAGATTGTTTTAGGGTAGCTTAAGAACAAGATAACGTATTTTTGCTGAGTTGTTTCTCCAATTTCCTATCTACTGCTCTGTCAAAACCTGCATGCATTGGATATGCACTTAAACTCATTCTTGTGTATACACTCTACTTTAGCAAATAACTCGGTTGTGTCACTTAGGTTGTTTGGGGTGAGCTTTGTTTAAGCTGTAGAGGAATGAAGGAGGGGCATATTGCATGTGCTAGCAATATGGTTTCTAGTGGTCGTATTACACGATCTAAGGCTGCTGCTTGCAATGCAGATGTAAAGATACTCCATCAGAAACCTCCTCTTCCTAAACCCAATATAAGGAAGCAACAACTCAGTAAAAAAGAGGGAGGTGAGAATATTTATGCTGCTCCAACTGCAGCGTCTCAATGCAAGAAAAGGGCAGCGCTGAAGGATGTAACGAACATTTGCTCCAATGCAACAAAGGGATGCATTGATGTTACAAAATCTCAGGTTCATGTAGGTTCATGTTATTTTGTTTTATTTTGATTACATGCTAGTTAATAAAGTAAACCAACGGTTATTATAGCCCACTTGCCAGCTAGCATTAGAAATTAGAAATTTGCCCCTTCTTTTTTGCGTTGCCTGTTAAAATTTCAACACCATAGTAATAGTTATGAATTTTACATGTATGTATCTTGTTGATTTTAGATGACTATTATTTCATCATCTATTATCATCCTTCCACTTGACGAATGCTCTGATTATGGGTGTTCAAATGATTGTTTGATTTGCAATCGACAGAAAGTGTATTATGACCAGATTAACTATTCAATAAACTGAGCCAAACCGATATTTTTCAAAATCTAAACCGGCCAAACTGAAAATGATTGGTTCGGTTCGATTGGGTGGTGCCTAAATTACCTAGGTTGTGTTGATGTAATCCATATTGAATTTTGAGTCAATGGTTAGACAATATGTATGATATCACTGTTTTCACATAATGTGTTCTGACTTTGTGCATGCATAATGCACATATGAGATCAGCGACTTATAAATAAGGATCCATCAAATTAAGTTTGTTTTTTTGCTTTCCCCTCCTTATATTTTCCGTTTCCCAATGGAAATTAGAAAAGTGCTATTTTCTAATTCATACAAACTAATTTTATCTTCACTTTGGGGGAAATTTAATATTTAAAATATTAACTTAAAGGGAAAGTGCTAAATTTACTATTTAAGACAGATTTAAAGGAACATCCTGAAAGCATTGTTTTATTTGAAATGTCCAAGTAGAAAAAACTAGTTTACTATTATTCCATGAGCTTTGCTATACCAGGTAGGCATTTTGAAATTTAGGTGCCAATGGTATAAAACATCAGCTTATGTAAAAATATATTATATGCACAAAATTTTGAATTTAAAATTTAGGTCTTTGTGGCATATTTCACATTAAGTGCATTTTTAATGTATCACTGTATTACATTGTCTAGGAATGTACCTTAATCACGATGCCTCTTCTAAGTACTAATTTGTTTGAGTTTTCTACACATTTACAGTAATAATGTGATATGCATTATGGTATGAGCATAATATTATGATATTGTTAAAATAGGTTGAGTTTTCTATTCATTTATAATAATAATGTGATATCTATTAAAAATTTGATTTTATTACTTGAGACTTGATAGCATTTTGGCTGGTTACTATTCTATCTTAGGCTATCCTCCATGGAGTTTAAAGGTCGCCTCTTCTACCTAAGCCAATCAGCTATATCATAGCAATAAGGTGGCAGTAAGTATGAAATAAACCAAGAACTAAATACAGGCTGCCAATTTGTGTAGATTACAGAGGAGTCAAGTAGTAAAAAAAGGAGCTTACAGAATGAACATTGAGAGGTAACCTCTTGTAACTTATGCATTCCATGCTTTGACATCGTGAATTACCCGAAACAAAATGTATTGTCCTTTAAGGTTACAAAATGGTCATTGAGAATTATAAATCAAGAAATATAAGATGGAAATTGACTACGAAATCCATTCAAGGATACATGTACGCGAAAACTGCTGTCATTTTAAGCTATTAGCTGTTGACATAACATAACAACACAAATGAATGTGAAGTTTTGAATCATATAATTCACATGGTTCAGTACAGTAAATTTACATGTTTCACATAGTGTTGATTTGGTTGTGTTCTGGGCAGTTCAAAATGGCCCAAGATTACTTTGCGCCAGTTACGGGTGGTTTGCTTTTAGACGTGAGCTATGGGAGTGGATTATTTTCAAGAAAATTTGCAACTTCCAAAACATAAACTGCTGTTGTAGCTTTAGACTGTTCTGAAAACATGCTTCATCAGTGTTGTGAATTCTTCAAACAAGATGGTGAACTTCTGAATTTGTAAGTACCTTTAGCAGGAAGTATGATTTTGTGAGACCTTCAATTTGACATATATGTACATATATGTGGTCATTTCTTGCTTTGCCATCAATTTGTGAATTACCATAGATTATTAATGTCTGTAATGCTTGCTAATCTGTATGCACCAATTCATTTACTCTGAAAACTGCCGTCAATTTAGTTGAATTAGTTAGTTGAGCAAGGTTGTCATGGTGTGCGCTTAAGCATGCTTAGGCAGTACAAACTTAGTTGCGGACTGAGGTATCGCGCCTGAGTTTGCAAACTCAGTCGCGGACTGAGTGCAAACTCAGTTCGGACTGAGTTCGCAAACTCAGTCGCGGACTGAGTACAAACTCAGTCCCGGACTGAGTTTGTAAACTCAGCCCCGATTTGAGTACACAAACTCAGTCCCGGACTGAGTACGCAAACTCAGTCGTGGACTGAGTACAAACTCAGTTCCGGACTGAGTACGCAAACTCAGTCGCAGACTGAGTACAAACTCAGTTATGGACTGAGTTTGCAAACTCAGTTCCGGACTTTAAATATAGATCTGTTTTAAACAATTTTGCATTGACTTTTGTGTACTTCAATTGGTTCCTCAAAATATAAAGTTATTGTCTATCAAGAATCTGGTTTACATTGCATATTGCCTTGCACATATATGACATTGTTTTGATTTATTTTACTGTGTGCTAAACAAACATAGAACAAGTACTGGAACAAAAAATTAACCTCTTGGTATAGAATAATCAATTAAATACTTTATTTTGTATTCACACTCTAATCGATGCAAGGAAATGTCATTGTAAACAATTCATTTTCTTATTTTTCCAGAAAAATATTAGAGGATCAACTTTTGGATTATGCACTGGTAATGCATTAAATAACATGAGCAGGTTGGATAATATTAGAGGATCAACTTTTGGATTATGCACTGGTAAGGCATTATATATAAATATTAGAGGATCAACTATAGGAAATCTGTTGTTTTATTTCAATTAGTATTTTACATTCTGCTACTAGTTTATTTGAATATAACATTAAATATTTGTCATACTAATTGAATTCATTTCATCTTCTCTTCCATTTTCATTCATTTCAAAGGATGCTTTAGTAATGACAGGTTGCAAATTTTAAAACATAGGGGGGGGGGGGGGGTGGAGATTGAGGGATACTTGGTAACTTTTTAATATTCTTTTAGAGGACTGTAGTAACCAAGTCTCACTCAAAAAATTTAGTGGTGTATGTCTATGCCTGGCATACGTTCAACTATATATATATATATATATATCTGTGTGCGTGTTCCATCTACACCTTGGGGGAATCACTGAGTTTAAACTATTTATAAAAAGTGGAGCATGTCTTTTGAAATACACACTTAAATTTCATGCTTAAACGAATTGATTTTTCCAATGATCCCGTTGAATCTTCGTATGGTTTACATATCTAATGGTTTGAAATCTGTAAGTGTCAAACTTAAGTTCAAAGATCCACCCTCTAGGAATATATTTTTGGACTCAAATACACATCTGAATTTCACACTTACTTTCTTTTTAAACTATTGGTTTCTCAAGATGTCTCGTTGAACCTTCAAGTGTGGTCCTCATATTTAATGTATTTGAAATATTTTTTAAGCGTGAAATTTCAACTTGATATTTGAGTTTAAAGATCCAGTTTCAGAGAGAATGGATAATGAAAACTTATGAACTTATCTTATCTGATCAATGTATTATCATGATAGTTATTATACTTCTTCTCAAGTTTTTTCCTCTGTAACTGAATATGTATTTAATGTAAATTTACTTAAATTGGCAGGGGAGGGAAGAATATGGTGCATTCAAAGAGTAATTGATCAGTAAAATAATCAAAGGCCACTGGTTCTTTTTTGTCATAGCTAAATTATTATTGTATATGCTTAATATTTTGTTGAATAATATCGACTGAATACTCATTTCAATTGTTGTTTCAAGTTTTTCACTTCGACAATGGTCCTTGATTTGTATCATGTTTCATTCAATTTGGTCTTGATCGGTTATTTGAGATTTTTTTCTGATGTAAATTCTGTAATATTTGTTGTATTCAAATTGTTTTAATTCTGGAGCTCTTCCTGTATTTTTTTATTTTATTTTTTAAATTAGATACGGCTTAAAACCGTATCAATGTATGAAGTTGACAGTGCCATCATGCTAACTTGATATGGTTTTAAGCCGTATCAATTTAGAAATTTGATACGACTTTAAGCCGTATCAAATACAACAATTGCTTTGGTTTTAAGCTGTATCAAAATCATAAATTGATACGGCTTAAACCCGTATCAAATTACCAATTTGATACGGTTTTAAGCCGTATCAATTTATGATTTTGATACGGCTTAAAACCGTATCAAAGCAACAAAGACGCCATTTTTTGATACGGCTTAAAACCATATCAAATCGATTTTGATACGGCTATGAGCACTGCCAAATTGGCATTTCTGGTGTAGTGACATCAAAAAAATATCAGAGATTAAAGTACATTACATTTGAAAGAAATACACGGATGCAAAGCTTTCCGTATATAGCTCCAGCTGTAAATCCAGGATCCTGGGAAAATAATATCTGCAAAACCAAAACTACTAGCTGCCCGTATGGAAAATATGGGCACCCAGAGTTTGGATTAAAACAATAAACTCCAGGTCAGTCATGGGACTGGTGTGAGAACTGAAATAGTTATTTAAAACTTTACTTTAGAAATGAATTAAATCAAGGGACCACGCCGTATAACACGGAACAGGTTTTCTCCTAAGAATACCAGTGCATAAAACAAACATCACAATGCTTTTTGGAAAATTGAAGCTATTATAAGACTCAGGTCCCATCACGATGCAACGCAAGCCGAAGGATAGAGTTTTCCCTTGTAATAACCAAACATGCTTGGTACGTTTAAAACAAATCATTTTGATATTAACATAAGTGCATAGTGTACCAAACAACTTCAAATGTAAATGTATCAACCATAGGCGGTATATCTCCCATATACTATGTTGTCGTACTAGTTCTACAACTAAAACCGAAAAATGTTGTATTGGAAATTGGATTTCCATATATGAGTTGTAACAACCCGTATTTTTGAATAACATGTTATAACATAAATGGAGGAAGAATTAAACTGTAAAATCTGAATCAAGGGAAATGGGCTATGCCATTGCGTTCGTCTCGGAAAAATACGCGAAATAGAGTCCGAGTTTTCGAAAATCGGAGTCCGTATGACCAAGATATGGCCTCGCGAAGTTTCACGAAAAATTCCCAAATTAAAGTATACTTAATTAAGTGAAATGGGTTGTGCAGAGAAATATATATATATATATTGATATATATATATATATATATATAATTGAAAATTAAATAAATAAATATGCAAAAATGTTCAAAACAGCGAATTGGGAGAGGGGAATAACCGAACTGGCCGATTTTTGAGGTCGACCCGAGCCCGCTGGGTCGACTAGGGGTTAATCCAGGGTGTTTGGCTGTCAACCCGTGGGCCGATTCGCTCAAATGCAGATTTTGCATTTGAATGGTTCTCATGGTTCATCTTTAATCTAAAGGCCCTAGATGGTTCCTACACTTGACTTCTTCCCCAAGACATGCTTTGATGGCTTGGATTGAATTTAGGTTTAATCCTATGGCCTAAAACACTTGCCTAATCTATAAATAAGACCCTAACCTACCCTAAATCATCATTATTCATTCATACAACTAAACTATGGCAAAATCAATCCTCTCATGGCCTCCACTCTCTTCATAAAATTCCTAAATAAATTCCTAAGTGATTTTCCATGCATACAAGTGTTTTCAAACTTGTATGAGCATCATTAGCTTGCATTCAAGTCAAGTTTATATATTTGCATCATAAAGAAAGAGTCTTGATCATTTTGGCTCAAGGGTTTTGCTTGCATTTTGGGTTTAATTGATTTTATAAGGGCTTTGTCATATTTTTGTGACTTCTTAAGCATTGTAAGCCCTATTCTACTTTCATACTTAAACTCTAAAGTTAAATGTATGATATGCAAGTTTATCATGTTGTGATATGCAAGTTTATATGCAAGTTTATCATGTTGTGATATGCAAGTTTATATGCAAGTTTATCATGTTGTGATATGCAAGTTTATATGCAAGTTTATCATGTTGTGATATGCAAGTTTATATGCAAGTATGCCAAGTTATGTTATGCAAGTTTGGGTTGAACATTTTGTTCATGCTATCATGTTATGCAAGCTTATTTTGGGTTTATGAACATAAAGCTTTAAGCTTTATGCCAAAGGTTGCATTTTAGCAACATGTAAGTTATCATATCTCTTATGATAACTTGCATGTGAGGCTAAATGCGAACTTATGGCCCTCTCTACATGTCATTTAGCACCATGTATCACCAATATGCTAAGTTTGGTTTTATGCATGCTTTTGAGGCCTAAAAATGTAATATGCAAGTGTATGAACATATGAACATTTCATATGCCACCATGTTAAGCTTGTGGCTTCAATACCTTTATGTCATGATTATGCCAAGTTCCCTCTTTCTATCCTTTATGCGCTATTGCGATATGTAAGCGATGGGATTGCGTTTGGGGTTGGGTAAACTTAAAAGACATAAAACATAAGCTTGGGAATTTACCTATTAAGTTAGGTTTACCCATTGGGAATTTACCTATTAAGTTAGGTCTACCCAATTGCTTGAAAACTTGTAACATGTTTTGGAAACATGATGGACATGACACTTAGAAAAGATAAGTGTGGCCAACTCGAGGTTGGGTTGAGTTTGTAGCGTAAACCTACCCGGAACCGACCGGCTTAACCAGTTGCTACAAACAATAGGACCCAATGTGAGAAGTTGGTCATGTTGTACCTTGAACCCGAGGTTAGACCAAGTTGTGGTGTAAAGCTACCCGGACCCGCCCGGCTTAACTAGTAACCACAACAAGGTCTAATGTGAGAGGTTAAGGCGCATTAAATTAATTAATGCCTCGTGATTAGGGTTAAGTCATGGTCCACTTAATACTTAACCAATTTGGGCTTGGTAGATTAATCGGGGTTAAGTCGTGAACTCATCGTTACACTTAACCAAGTTAATCCAGGATTAGCAAGAGGGTTAAACCGTACTTAACCCACTAGAAAAATCCTAGCAATGGGGGCCCACTCCAGCAGTAATCCCAAGTTAGTATCATCATGACCCTAGGGACTAGGCTAGGGTGGGGGCACGATTACTGGACTGGAGGTAAGTGACCAAAAGCGACGGCAGAGGGTACGCCGGTGTAGTTCCGGGCGGACTCTGGTCGTGCACATAGTCCGTAGCCGGAGAAAACATGCACGGGTACCAGTAGATCGGGATTGTGCACTCATGTTCATGGTGTCCAGGGGTTGACACCCTAGGGCTTGATACACCCGAAGGGTGGACCCGGCACAGTTCGACTACAATCATGATTGGGCCGTATTGACACCAACACGTGACGAGTTAGGCTTAGGGAGCCGATCGACTAGACCGTTTGGTTGGACCTTGTATTAGGGTCATTTCATGTTATTGGGCCAAAGCTTGGGCCAAGGGATCAATACTTGTTTATTCAAGTCATGTTAGTTTGCTAGTACACCTGTGGTGCAAAACCTTAATCCTGATTATGCGATGACACCTTTATCTACCTTGTTAGTTAATCATCATGCTAGTATATTGTTATCCTTATGTTCATCCCTGCTTCTCATGCCAGTTAACTTTATCAGTTTACATTGATTGTAGTAGGGCTTACTCAGTCTTTTTGACTGACCTGTTTTCTTTCGCCTCTTTTCTTCCGTTTCCCCCCAGGTTCTTAGGGAGGGAATACTGGAGCTTAGCTTGGATTTCGGATTGCTTGCTTGTGGGATTTCAGCTCATGTACGGTTTCGACATGAAGCTAGCTATGGTTACCACTTAATTTGGGGATATCACTTATTTATTTCAGTTTTTCAGTTGATGTTGTTTTATCTAGACTTGTTTATTTGGAAAGCTATGTTGTACCAGACTTGTTTTGAAATGTTTTGAAATCTTCCGCTGTTTTATCTATGTTATTTACTCTGTTTACATATATACATATGTTCTTGTTCTGCCTTGATATATCATTATGCATGTTTACCTGATTCAAACGCCCCTCCAAAGTCAGAGTGCTTGCAAGAGCCACCCTGGTGGAGGTGGGGTGTTACATGAGTCGAGGCCAAGGATGGCTCCTCACTGATTCGAGATACTCTAGCAAATGCCTCAGGAGCCCCCGCAGTGAACCCTTGGATGCTTCAGGGCCGGTCCTGCTCCCTTACGTTTGAGGATTGGTTATTCCTGAAGACATTTTGCCAGTCCGATCGGACCTATCCATCGACCCCGTAGTGATTGATATATCGGAGGCGCCTCTCAATCCATCATCCACATAGGTAAAAAATATAAATGTCTGGGCTCCATATCATGACACCACCCATAGCTAGAAAGAAACATAGTGCACACCCTGACTTCCGATCCCGTTTTTGACTCATACCGGATGCGAGGCTCGCGAATTAACGCTATACACAAAGCTTTGATATTTAAAGTCGTGCTTTGATCATCAACCACAATAATCTACTTTTCAACAGAAGCCTTGATCACTGCATCTCTGCATGCCACACTGACAATTCGTGCCATGCGACTGATATCCATCAACATATTACCTCTAAGCTCATACGTCCCAGAGAAGGGCGTTAAGCAATAGAATAAATTCTCCGCCACCAAACAGATATATGTTTAATAGAAATCAATCACAAAGAATGAAATCCAATGTCAGACACGCACCAATTTACAAGTCCGTTCTGGGTCTGACTGAATCCGGAGGCACCTTATTCCTCATCCCGTATGTCTAATACAGCAGAGAGGTCCTCGCATATCCGGTCGATCTCCAAGTATGTATAGACGATCACCACTTATTACCTTGTCTTGGGTGTACAGCCCAATCAGGACCTCAGTAATCATCCAAACGATGTGAAGATCTTTGGTCTTCAACCACGGTCTTCATCGTCGACTTATCGTCGAATCAATTATTCAGAATGGGTATAAACCTGACCTTTCCGAATTATTCATGTATCTTATAATTAAGTGCTATAAAATACAACATACGCCTTATTCCAATTTGGAATATTCTTTTATCCAAATTTCACATTCTCACGGAAAGGCTCCCATTAATTTTATCAAAGATAAATTCTTTTAAAATTATTCTTTAATCTTCCTTTGGATATCAATTTCAAAAGATTTTATCTTATCTTTTCACAATTCTAAACCAAATTAAGGTTTATTAACTTGTCGGGATTAGCGAACTTTACCAAAGTAATCACTTATTTATTATATTTCCCAATCCCAACCTGTTCATCCCATGGAGCAAAATGGGTAATACTCCATATCTAACACCACAGTGCTATCGGAAAAGTTAATTACCATTCCACATTCAAATCTAATTAAAGATTTAACTATCCCTGGAGTAAAACTGGTGGTACTCCATTCTTAATCATTTCCCAAATTTGATAATTTAAATTATCACATTCACATTTCAATCTAATTAAAGATTCATTAAAACTCCACTTAGTTTTAATCTTCTCAAAAATCATTATTAATGATTATTTAACTATGGGAAATCAAACATGCCGCATCTACAATCTGCACCGTTAAATTGATTTCTGCCGATATATAACCTCTAAGCTCATACGTCTTAGAGAAGGGTGTTAAACAAGAGAATAAATTCTCTGCCACCAAACAGATATATATTTAGCAGAGATCGACAAATATAGATCGAAATACAATGTTAGACATGTAATCCTGTCTTTAACTGGGTCAAAGAACCAATGTCATTTAAAACACAGTTCACGATAAACCCAGAATCATATTCCATTAACTACGGAATCTTCACGGAAAATAGATCAATATATGATCGGTATCAATTTTCGTTTCCGACTACTAATATAAACGGAATAACGACAAATCCTTTTAAATTTCATATATATATATTAACAGTCTTCCTCCACAGAAGCTCACTTCGATTATTACCAAATCGAATTCCATTCAATTCCAATTTAATATATTAAATTGGAAAACTTTACTTTGGAAAATTTTCATTAAATCTTAATAAAAGATTTATAATTTCCAAATCACATTTCACGGTTAATCGGGTTAAAGAACGAATATCGTTAAAACCACAGTTCACAATAAACCCAATTCACATTCCATTTTTTGTCCATTACTGAATATAATTGGAAACTCTAATAATTTATTTAAAAGATTTATTCTTTTTACCACGGGTTTTAAGAACAGTGTTACCGAAGACACCATTCACGACAAAACCCAAAATCCACTTTGAAATTAAATATAAGGCTCTAAACAGAAATTATATCGGCTTACATTCAATATCAAATTCTGAAACCAACACATATCGTATGGGGAATAACGGTATATATATCTTCCAAATTCCTCCACAATATCCGTATATTCACAGAATCCAATATTGAAATCTCCCGAAGATGATTTCTATTTAAATCCATTCCAATTCATACAATGGAAAATTCTGGTTAGATTAAAACCATTCTCAAATCCAATTTATTTATTTAAAAAAGTTGGATAATCTTACTAGTTAATAACTAGTTCATTTTGAAAAAAAAATATTTTTATCTTTATAAACGTGGAATTTTTCATCCAAATTCTTTCCAAACCATTTATTATGATTTTACACAAACTAATAATATTTTTAATAATTTTATCAAGGGCCGTACAGTTGGTTTCCAATAACGGCTACCGAACTACATCCATAGCGACCTTTTCCAAATTTGATTTGGACATAATTCCAAATCCAACAGTTCAAATTTAAATCTCTTATGTTCATTGGAAAGATTTTTTTCGATACGAACTCAACGGTTCCCGTTTTAGGAGAATCCGATGGTCGGATTTCCCGTAATGTCAATTCGAAGTCAATGGTCGAAATTCGCGAATGGTCGCGGCGCGACGCGTTCTATTCAAGCCATTAATATATGTATATAACATATATGTAATATATATTTTGTCCAAAACGTATTTTACAAATTTGTTTTAAAAATGATTCCCACTTTCACTTCAATTTTAAATCAAAATTGAATACTCTTTATCATTATAATATTCAAATGATAATATTTTCAAAATATCAGATTTTGAAATCTTTTCCTTTCCAATATTCATTATAAAAATGAATAAAATCAATATAAATATCGTTCGCGTTAAAATGGAGCAAATCTAATCAACACGGCTTCACATACTTCAATATTTTCGTGTCCATCCAAAATCGAACATCAAAATCATATTTTAACCCTTACTTAATATTATTTTAAAATATTCGTTATTCCTGAATTGGAATCATACCCAACAAATAACCATATAATGTTAGTTGTATGGATTTCATACAACACATGTACACAACAATAATGATACCCAATCAACCATCATCTAGAGTGCATTACACAACTGCATAAGCATTAAATATAAATAATTAACGCTTATAATAGTCTGTCAACCTATCGATTGACATACAACTAAACAATTGGGATTAGTGTACGTCAAATATCATCCCAATACCCGTGTGGGGTTTCAACCAACAACTACTGAATATAATTTGTGCAGTTGGGTGATGTGTAAAATTTATCGTCCCAATCCATGTCAGTTAAATAGGTGTACATAAACAAATCGTCCGATTTGTAAATGAATATTTATTTTCATTTCAGGAGAATTTTATGCCGTTCATACATACGTTAAAAGTTATATTTTTAACGATAAAATATTTATTTCAACAAATGAATATCTTTAATAGTTCATATACACATTAAAAATTATATTTTTTAACGAATAAATATTTATTTCAAAAAAATTTGACATTATAACGGCGCGATATTAAAAATGGAGTAATGTCTAACATTATCCCTCTCCTAATACTGGCTCGTACCATGCACAGTAATCAACCAAACCACAATACAATCCATTCAACACAATACCGTCAATTTCACCACGATTCAATTCAAACAAACAACCATGATTTGTACAATAAATAACATCGGGAGCTACTAAACTCTGTCTGCAACCTAGGATATATTTAACTGTATTTTAAATTGAGTGAGAAAGTGTTCTCACCTTTGATTTCCACTTCGTCAGTCTTTAACTGATGATTTTGGTACCGTTCGGGTTCGTACTTGCCCAAATTCTAACTTGCTCCAAATTGGACCCAGTTAGTTTTGTTGCAAATCTCTCGACTCCACGATCACAAGGTATCCAGTTTCATGCAAATCAGAATTCATATGGACGAGTTATTATTGTATAAACATTGAATATAAAAGTTTAAAATAAATATTTACGTTTAATCCCTCACCTTCGTTCAACGCCGCCATCACCTAATTGCCGCCGCCTCAGGCTGCTAGCGCCTGACCTCGGCCCGCCGCCTTCCCCTATGTGTCACGCTCCTCCACCTTGAACTGCTCCTCCTAATTCGCCACCACCATGCAGGAAATCAAATTTACCCCAAACCCGCATCGATCGAGATTTCTTCGACCATCGTGGACTTCGTCATCGCGTGCCTGCTCAGATCGGACCGCCGTACCACCAGGAACATTTGCCCTTCAGACATCTTCTCCTAATATCACCTGTGGCGGCGCCAATTGGCCAATTTTTGATTGTGCCTTGCCTGAAAACGTCATCCACGCTTATCTGGAATTTCCATCCACCATATCAACAATCAGCTTGACCACCCAAAGACAAATTTGTTCATCTTCCTCTTGGCTACAACCTTCCCTTTGGTACCCCAATCAAATACTACACGGTTTGGCCACAATTCATCAGAAACCAAAATCAGTTTCTGGCCATTGACCATCGATTTCTCCTAATCCGTGCGACGATAGATCCCCAACTTTTTGTGGTATGTAGAGATCATCTTGATCTACAATACCCAGAACCATTTTGGATAATTGTTTACAGATTGAGAGATATAATTTGTTTTGTGTTCGGGGGCTTTTTCTTAAATTTCCTGATGGGGCTGCTGCCAATTCTGAAAGAAGAGGAATTAATGAGGGTTTAGGAAGTGGAAAAGATGTTATATAGTAGTGGGTAGGATTTTATATTAATTCTCTAGTTAGCACTGTCTCTGTTCGACAATTATCGATGCCACAGTCACAGACGAACTCCGTTGGTGATGAAAATTGACATGTTGCTATGTCTTGATGATACGGTCCCAAAAAAACTGGTTTCATCGAATTTCACTTCCGTTTGCTCAGAAAGCTCTGTTTCTGGCTTAAATGGCTAATCGATTCACAATTTATTGTGCACGGCCACATACTAGCTCAAAAAATTATGAAATTCGGAATTCTCGCTATGTTTTTCAAATACGGTTCAAAACTAATTTCATCGAATTTGGAGACCATTTGAAAAATGGCCTTTTTAACTGGTCGATTAAATTCAAATTTAAATTGGAAACACATTTGAATTTACTGTGCTCACATATTAGTTCCAAAAATCACGAAAATTGGAATCTAGCTATAATTTGACATTCTGGATCCAACAAAAGTGGTTTCATCGAAAATGGAGGTCCTTTGCAAAATGGCTATTTTTAAGGGCTGTAGATTATATAAAAATATATAAATTCCATAGCTACTATTTTGAATTTTAAATTGGACATAAATTTCAATTTATGTTATGAAATCATAAATTTTCACATCCATTAGAAAGATATTGTTAAACCGATTTAAATATTTCTGTTTTTACTGAAGTCCGATTTATAGAATTTTCAAACTACCGCGCCATTTCAGACTCGTTTTATAATTAAAATAAATTTATACGTTTTAACTTAATTTTAAATAAATTTTTAGTCGTTATTTTTTAAAATAAATCATTTTAAATATTCAAAATCCATTAAAATAGTTAAAAGAAAAAAAATTAATTGGTTCTGAAATTCCGGGTTATTACATTGTGCAATAAGAAAAGAAATAAAATGTAAAACGAAAAGAAATCAAATGTAAAGAGGAAAAGGGATAGTATTGAAATCAGGAAAGAAGGTTGAAAGGAAAGAAATCAAATAAAATTTGGCAACTTTTTTTATCTTGTGTAAAAGATTACAGTATCAATGATCAATACAAAATCAACAAACAAGATTTTTTTCTATATATATAAGAAAATAAAAGAAAAACTAACACGAATCGAAAATTAAATAAATAATAAATTTTTGTATTTTTTTAATGGAATTGGTCAGAAAATGATTGTAGGAATTTGAACTTGCGGCAGAGAGAAATAGGAAGCAAATAATTTAAGGCAAAAAAGGGAAAGAAATGGCAAATGATGTTTTTTTTAGAAATCTGTAACAACCCGGATTTTCAGAACCAATTTTTTTTAGCTATTTTAATGGATTTTGAATATTCAAAATGAGTTATTTTAAATAATAACAACTAAAATTTATTTAAATTAAATTTAGAATGTATAAATTTATTTTAATTATAAAATCAGCCTGAAATGGCGCGGTAGTTTGAAAATTCGATTTTAATTTTCAATTGAGTGTATAGAATTCAAAATAAATCGGATTTCAGTAAAACAAGAAACATTCGAATCTGTTTAATAATATCTTTCTAACAAACGTGAAAAATTGAGATTTCACTTTATAAATTGAAAGTTAAGCCCAATTTAAATTTTGAGATAGTCGCTATGGAATTTATATATATTTTAGTATAATATATAGCCCTTAAATTGGCCATTTTGCAAATAACCTCCATTTTCGACGAAACCACTTTTGTTGGATCCGGAATGTCAAATTATTGTTTGGTTTCAGTTTTCATATTTTTTGGAACTAATATGTGAGTGTGGTGAATTTAAACGTGTTTTGGTCATTTTAGTTGAATTGGATCGACCAGAAAATGACCGTTTTTCGAACGGCCTCCAAATTCAATGAAATTAGTTTTGTGAAGACTGTATCATCAAAACATAGCTAAATTTATTTTTTGGGAATTTTTGGAGTCAGTACATGGCCCCGGTAGATTAAAATGTACATTGAATTCAATTTTGAACATTATATTAATTTATATTTTAATTTTAGCAAAAACTGATCAAAACAGTCGAGTTGGGTTACGAAACATATCCCCTTGTGTCCGGAATGGGGGTATTTAGCTAGGGCGACAGTCGTTGGGTTCGATTCGGAGTTTGGATCGATAAACATATATTATTGGAATTAAATATAATAAATTGAACATTATAAATAGCCTAAAACAATAAAACCCTAATCACAGATAAACCAGCCGCCGCTCTCAAGATTGAAGGCCAGAAATGCACGAAATTAATTGTGACACCCCACGTCCGTTAATGTCACTCACTAAGGGAATACATTAAGTTTGGTGAAGGTTATAGGTAAATAAGAACATAATAGCACAAGATAGACATGTAAAATAGCTGTGAAATTAAAAACTTAATTTAAATCAAATCCATCATGGTCTCAAATACTGAGTTTACATCATAAGTAACTAATTACATTAATAATCTGTCTTGCCAAAAATATCAGAGTACAAAAGCATAAAACCATATTTCCTTGTGAAGCCATGAGAGAGTTGACCAGAAGTCAAAGCGATACATCTATATCCAAAATCCATGCTAGGCTGAAAGAATCCAAATCAAATCTAAGCACTTCCACCCTGAGAACCTTGGGGGTAACGGAAGATAGAGAAGAGGAAACAAAAAGGGTCAGACATAAAGTCTGGCGAGTCTAGTTACTTTTAAATATAATTAAATAAAACTATCATGGCAAGTATATAAAACTGGAAGAACAAGATAACAGTAACAATAACAAGTGTGAACTGAGCAAGGTAAGATAAGCAGGATATATTGCGCTTCTTAAATACATTTCTCTACACCACGTAGATACTAGTATATCAGAAATAGAACGATCCCTACTAGTACCGTTCCATTACATTTTCTTGATTATTAAGTTACCTGGGTTAATAGTACTCAAGATTATACGTGCATCGTACCCGTTTACTTTCCCATGTATTCACCTAATACAATATATGTAGCTATCTCTCAATATTGAGATACACCCCATGGTGACCCACTCGCACGGTATCTACCATAATGAACGCAGTCCCTCATCCTACGCCGGAGTGGTGTATGGATATCTATATAAAATGTTACGTTTCGCATATATCTATCATTACTATGCTACGTAAGCGTACGGACCGCCACCATCGAACGAATCAGATTCCATATCGGAATAATGCCCTCTAGTCTACGATACACCCACTACAAGAAAAACAACATTCAGCAGTGGCAGAATCCGTTTCTAATCCATCTCTAAACATGCTTTAGCGATGGATTTCCTACATAACGTTGTGGTCGGTAAAAACCATGACGGTAATTGTGTCATATTTAGCAATGGAATATAACATGAGTTTTCCGACAATTTTCCATCATTCTACTATTTATTTAATAAAAATATAATTTTATTTAATAATTTAATTTTAATTTGTTTACCGACTATTTACCGACGGATAATTAATTTATAGTAAATTATCATTTGCAAAAGGTGTTGGTAAACCCTTACTAATTGCCAAGGGATTAGCAACGGAAATTAAATTGAAGTAAACTTAACCTCACTTTTATTGTTAGTAATCCGCCGGTATTCCCCTTCTGATCTGCATATACATATATATACTAGCCTGTGGCCCGTGCTACGCATACAGACAGAGTATGAATATAGAAATTTATGGACAGTGTGAACATAGAAATTTTGTTGGTGTAATTATTGTACGTTGCTCCCTACCGAGCACAATATAAGACAATACAAAAGTTTCGTCAGAGAAATGTTTCACATGGCACAAAGAAAAAACACATTTTAATAAATCAACGGTACAGGTACAGACAATCTAATTACAAATGCATGGTACTACTTTAGTGGACACAACGGGTGCAGTTTGTAAGGATGGAAAAAAAATGTTAAAAATTACACAAACTGTAGTGGAAATAACAGCTAACTCAAAACAAATTCCCGACGGAAATGTGGTTTCTTTCTCTTCTGATGACGATTCTATGGTTTTTCTCGATTCTGACTGTTTTCATTCTGAAAATCGTAGTATAATAAGTTGAACATGAGAAGAGTAGTACGGTGTATATTTATAACTCAAGTAAACAATGTGTTTGCTATAATAGTTGTTAAATAAAATACAGGGGAGAATATTACCCCAATGAGTTTGCCGCGGTGACATGGCTCAGCAATGTACCCATCTTTAGGACCAATTTCAGTACCGTCGGGGTCCTACAAAAAAGCAGATATAGAGAATATTGTGTGTAACAGTTTAGTAGATAATGGAATGAGGGTGAAATGTGTTGAGAACCTCATAAATTTTCCGCTGTCCCTTAATATCCACATGCGGGTCTACTGTAATTAAAAAGTAAATAGTTGTGTAAATGAATTAATGTTTGTGTAAAATGAATATAAGCATAGGTGACACATACATATAGGCATTGGTCAACATGCTGGACTCGACCGTTTGTTGGGTGGATGATATATCAGTTGTTATAATGTTTGTAAACACGATGAATTCTTTTAGCAACTTTTATATTGTAAATGGGATGTCTCACCAAATAAAACTGAAGTTACAATCATAAAATTGACCTACGCCCAATTGTTTAATCCAAATCCAAAAGTTATGTTACATCGTAAACTTATTGTACAATAAAAAAATGTGGTATAACATAATAAATTGACAACAAATTCCGATTTTCAACGTAGAGAATGTGCACCATCTCATTCAAAACTTACGATATAATATGTGAATTAATATAATATTTAGGTGATGACAAGGAGAACCATTTTTATCCTTGGAATTGGCTCAAATATAATGTTTTGGAAAGAGCGCACAAAAACTGGAAAACTGTATCGCCCCAGTAAAATAGTTTTATCAGCCCTGATAACTATAAGCATCAAAACTAAATTATAGGATCAAAAAATTACGTTATGAAAGGGAAATATCCCAGAAAACTATATAGCCTATAATAAAATGTACAATTAGAGATACAAAAGTGATGTACATCCCACCAAGATTCCTAATCACCAATGAAATTAGTAATTTTCACACGCATATTTATATATATTATATAGAAGTCTATTTGGTATTCAGGAAATTTGCATTAACGAAATTATAAGTCTTTTTGGCATATTTATATGTATGTAAATACAGGATGGGAGTCACGCGCATATGATACGTGATGCGAAGATTTTATATATATGTATTATATTAAAATATTAATACAATATCGCCCCAACTTACTTCTGGTCGAAAGAGTATAAATTCTACAAAAATATAAAGAAATATATCGTTCGGTTTTTTTTAAATTCAAACAGCGGTCCTAATTTCAGAAGAGCATTCATATTCTTTAAAACTAAAAATCCATACAAAAATGTACAGATTATTAGCTGTTACAAATCCAGTGGATCTTCACTTAGATGATCAAGCAAAATGTATACGAAAATAAGCAGAGTATTTTTTTTTACCGTAAATCGAATAAGTGCAAAGGAAGTAAAGAGAATGGAAATAGCAATAGTTGCGCTGCCAGACTGGCATGTGATGCAATGGAGCTTACAGGGTCGAGGTGAGAAGTGTAGCTAAAGCGCTGTTGATGGTGCACGACATGAGTTGAGAGAATGGTCTTGCATGTGTGTATAGGAGATGCATAGTTTATTTACTCCATTTTTAAATAGTGAAATAATCTATTAAGGCCCTAAAAGGCTGGGTTGGTATAAAGCATTCAACATATGATATCCACATATGCCTTTTAGCACTGTTATGTGTCATAGTTTGTTTGCACATAAATATTCTACTGTAACTGCCAATATTAGTAGATAATTCACATGTCTACTAAATGAACAATGGTTTCATGTTATAGTCCAGGGTACTGGTCTTTGCAAGCACAATAATACACAAACAAAAAGTCAATAATAAATTAACTTAGCATTAAATGTTGACAAAATCATTATCCCATGTTATCCAACAACAACTAGAAAATGGTTTAAAAATTTCACAAAATATTGGTTGAACAGTGAGTATTAGTTATTTTGCGCTATTGACCATGGAAATGTATTCTCACCAGTTACCATACAAACTTTATCAACCTTTGCTTAAATAAAAGCGAAACCATATATCTGTAGCTTTAAAGAAAATTTAGATTAAAAATGGAAAACCAAACAGAGAATATGAGTATGAAATCACCTGAGCAAATTGATTCAAGAGCATATATGTTCACCAAATCCATTGAAACAGAATTAACAAATGCATAATCTATCATCTGCATTGCAATATCCAATTAAGTAAAATGGTAAATGTGGAACTTAAATTGAAAATGAGATGGGTAAGATTATCACACTTGAAAATTTAAGAATTCCAACAATCAACAATACGCCAAATGATATGGTAAGATTATCACACTTGAAAATGCACATTTCAGTTGAATACAAATGAGTCTTACATGGCGGACGTCTTCTATATGCCTTGTACAAGATAATGACAGAAAATCAATATTGTTCCGAACACCTCATTCGCTAATAACCTACAACAATAAATCTTAGTTAACAGATTATTTATTGAAGGTAAATATGTAACAATATGTACGAGCTTAGGTATTTTCTAACTAAGATATACATGATTTACTGCAAACTAGGAATGTGAAGTAGTCCATAGGATTGCAAGGATCTCGATATAAAAATAAAAACCATGCTTTCTACAATTTTGCTAGTAGAAAAACCTATAAATCTCAGTAGACTTAAGAGTATATATAAACAAACATAATCTGAAGAAAATAGGTGCTTTACAGTACATACGTCTTTGTCAGCATCTGACAGCATAGGCAAGTCTATATGTGTTTGAGAAATATGCAAAAGTAAACAAAGATCAACCAATCTAGTCATGTTATTTATCACACAGACAACATCATCCCCTTGCAACTCCATAACCTGCGCATTTAGAACTTAAATAAGTAATGCAACTTAAATTAGCAAATCAACATCAGCTGATTTAAAGTCTGGCTTGTATTCAGAAGGGAACACCTTACTAATGTTTATACTCCAGAGTATATAAACAATTAGAAGATGAAGGCTTGTTCTTACCTCATCAGGTTTAAAATTCAATTTGTGCTCAAATTAAGGTAGACTCTCATCTTATTGAAAGGCGAAAATAGGTTGGTTGAAGCTATAGAATTATACCAAGTGAAAAGGCATACCTCTAGCCAAATTGAAGTTTATGACCAATTTCAAAAAAAAAAAAAACTGATAGTTTGAAACCAATGGCAGGGTACTTACCATTTGTAGATTGAATAGGAAACTCGATTATCACCAGATCTTATCTCGTGTAAGATTCGGTTGTGAGAATAGGGAAAGATTCCCTTGAGTTGTTTAAATTGAATCTGAATTAGCCGAATCCCCAATTCGCTGAGGCTTGATACTTGGATCGAAATTGAAGTGTCGATTTTGCTGAAGAGATCCACCATAAGACGGTAAGTACATATCTGCGATGGCTCGATTGTGAGGTTGGTGACGAACAAATGTTTGGAGGAGACGATTAGAGGAATCGAGGATTTCCTCTTTTTTCCTTTCCCCATGGGAGAGGAAATCATAATAGCAGCTTTGTGATACTTGGGTTGAGAAAGAGGCTTAGGGTTTTGAATTAGATCTGGAATGAAAGGAAAGTGAAGTGAGGGAATTGCGAAATAACCAAAGGGGAAACGTAGACAGTCGCAGCCCGCCCTTTTTTTCTGGTCCGCCGTTTTAGTTTTTTTCCTGTATCATTTCCTGAAGTTGTACAGTATTGACCAACAAATCAAATTTTATACATTTGAAGTTACAATATTTCATAAGTTCGAATATTAATTATTAAATTATAAATATTTGCAACATAATATATACATCCAATAATTCTGGATAAGTTATCAATTATTCATAATATTAAATAGAACTTGATGGTAATATTTTGAAACAAGTTCAAATAAAAAATTCTATAAAATATCTCTTACAGATGTAAAACATTTAATAATTATTGAATATTATTTACTTTTAATCAATACTAACTATCGAATATTATTTACTTTTAACAGTAATTATTTATTATTTATTATTAATATATTATTACATTAATTATTTAAAATTTTCAAAATATAAAATACAATAATCAAATATAATTATAAAATGTAAGTATCAATTATAATTTCAACTGTACTTATTAAATACAATTATATAAAATTAATTATTGAATACTAGATACCATTTCATAAGTATTAAATTTTATTATTAATTATTACATAATTATTATAATAAACTGATATTTTCATCTCTTGCAAATCTGTTGGAATTCTACTGCAAAATAGCTTCGATAAATATTCATCGGTATTCTGCATGTATTTGCAGCGGAAAATAACGACATAAATTTTTTGTCGGTAATTTGACGCAATTTGCAACGGATTAGTGAGGGGTGACAGAAGACGATGGTAATAAATAAAAGAAAAAAGTTTGAAAATACAAAAAACTATCCCTTGCAAATCACATGGAAATCCATCGCAAATTAGCGACGGAAATTTCCGCTTCTAAATATTTGACGCTAACTCAGTGTTTTCTTGTAGTGACCACCCAGAGCATATATGCATGTATCTAGACTGTCCCACATATGTACTGTAATTGTAGCTCAATGCCTCAATCGCACATCCTCTAATGTGCGCCGAGTTCCGTGGTAGGGCTAAACAAGAAACACAGAACTTCGTCGGGAGCTTTTCCATATCTGTACAGGCTCATCTTTATAAAGCGTCTATATACAGATAATCCTAGGGTCTGTTTTCCATGGTGGCTATGTCCCTACCTCGGTCCCTCTCTCAACTAGTAAAGACTACAGAGCTAAGCGACAACCCCCAATAAAAACCAATCTAAGCATCCATGTGGCGTCTACCCTCAACCCTGTACCTCGATAGTGAAAGGTGAAATAATATCTTGGGTTTAGCTCTAGTCTTTCGCATCCCGCTGGCTATCGATGACGGATATCCGACGGTCTACTATCCTTGTTGGTCATGATCCTCTCTACCTCCTCGTGAGGCAACCGTCGAATCACCCTGGTGTCACCTCGTCACCACATTCTGACTGCATAGCTACATATACAGTCAAGGCCCACCCACCTAGTAATTACGCGTAGACCCAACCTCCGCGAGTACAACCTAAGACATCTGTCACTATACAGAGGACTACTATGAGCACCTTACGCACCTCAGGAAGCCGTGTGCCTCCCGTACCAGTCCTTTGGAGCCATCAAACAATCAGATGAATGTGCGCTCCCTTCATGCCTTATGACACCTCGATGATTTACCTCGTTGGATTATTCACCCTCAACCGTACAGACTGGCCTAAGCGCCTTACTTTAGCATGTTGTTAGACCCTATGCCTAAACATTCTTTTACGCGCTTTTCTTACTTCATTAGGTTTCTAGTTAACTTGGTTATTCCAACTCATATTGAATTCTAATTCAAAAATACCAAGTTTCTCTTGCTTATTAATTTTTTCTATATATAACTTGACCCATTTAAGTTCATTAATAAGCCACAACATGTTATTCTCTAGATTGTGGCCCAAGGTATATAACCCACAACTCCTTTATAATTTTATCATCCAATTTTATAGTTACAATAACATGTTCTCACTTAGTGTGAAATTAAGTACGCATCATTTAACATGTTTCCTTTTTAACATGTTAATCATTATTTATGATTAAATAAAACTTATCTTATAAATTTTCCTCATTCTTGCTCATTTAATCATAATTCCATTTTACATTGCCAATACAACTTATCGCTGTTTACTTGTAAACTTAGTTATATTAACTAAGGCCCATTAATATGTTTCCCAACCCATGAATTATAACTTATGTTATAATTTCCTCTTGTCCCTAGGACAAGCCTAAACATGTTATTCACATCAGCGGGTTCCAGACTTTTAGGTTAGTTAATTTATAATTAAGTACCTCTTATCTTATTACACAAGTTTTCTCATTTCCTTACAAGTTATTCTTACCCTAAACGGTGTCTTTTAACTACGAAATTTTATCGGGTTAAGTTTCTGGGCATATATGTAAATATTACCCACTCCCTCCGATTTACTTAACCCACCCACTGTTCACCCAATTTTTACTTAACCCCAACTTTAGTTTACATTCATACAATCCCCGTGGATTCAACTAGGTTAAGTATTCAAGATTTATTACCATATTTTCATTTATGGTTATGGTATGCTAGATCTCCCATATTAAGCCTGCCATTTGTGGATGCTGGATATGCCGGGCGGGTCCAGACAGACTTATTCCACAAATTGGGGCTTTATCTCGTGTCTGAGCACGTCTCATATTTGCGTACTTAGACCTCTCACATTAGGTTCAACATTAGTGGTTGCTGGATATGCCGGTCAGGTCCGGGCATACTTCCACTACTAATGCAACCTAACCTCGTGTCTAAGCGTTACTACGGTTCCATTATTTTAGGCATATTCAAATAAATTTCACTATTACAAATATAGACTTTCGTGCCACCTTTCAATTCATATTTTAATTATGCACCATACGCTCCTTTTTCCCATGTCATAAATCAAGGCATATATATATATATATATATATATATATATATATATGCACAAACCCAAACCCACATATTTTCCAATTTATGCCTAAAATTCATATTCACGTATGTTCCAAATTATGTCCCAAATCAATATTTAGACATGTCCCATTTTATACCCAATTCCATAATTATATTTATTCCAATGCGTGCCTAAATTCATATTATCCAACAAGACATGCCCCCAAACCCATATTAGTATATTTCTGAATTTATGCCTAAATTTAGATCCATATTTTCCAATATCAATTATGCCCTTCCCCATTATTCCCAATTTCGTACGTTCGCATTTTCAGCGTTAGGCCTAGGCTCGAAGGTAGCCTGGCTATATAAAAATAAAAAGGGGAAAGAGGAAGAGAATCGAGAACATGCATAATAAAGAATCAATAATAAACTGATAGACATAGGCATAAACTGAATAGGCATATTATGACAAGATTTAACATGGCGGTGGTATGAACATATAAAAGCAAATCTGATAGTTATGTCATAATAGAACTGATTAGGCATCGATTCGAGATCAAATATTGACATACATATCAAGATTTCTATTTAAATATTTAGATCTAAAATAATATGAACTCACAGTGAATAGATCTAAGGAAATGGATCCAAATTACTGCGAAGAACATGTTGAATATGTTGTTGTAGCCATCATTGAATTTGTTGTAGCAATCTTCGAATATGTATAATCTTCTTTGAATTGATTTAGAAGAAGAAAAGTCATTTTAATTTTCGTAGCAGCAGAGCTTCGTCGTCACCATTGTTTTTTTAGATAAATAAAACCTAGGTTTAGGGTCCTTTATATAGCCTAGGGTTCATGAATCTAGCTCCAAAATCGTCCAGGTTCAGAAAAGATGTTTTCGGAGCCACGGGTGGGTCGACCCCCCTTCATGGGTGTCGACCCCTAGGTCGACCCCGGGGTCGACCCCCACGAGCCTATCGACCCATGGGTAGACCTAGTCGGGTCTCGGGTCAACATCAAAATGTCGGCCCTTCCCTGATTTGCGCGTCGGATTTCTGATTTTGCTGATTTTTGAATATTTTTGAATTTTTATGTATATATATCTTTCTTATATGCATACAAACTTCAAACCTTAACAACTTCTTCATACGGTGTCCAATTTACGCAAACCAAATGTCTATCTTGACCAGAATTTCAAGACGGATGCAAATACGTGGTCCATTTTACTTAATTCTGAATATTTAATTAAGTTTTCCTTAATTCATTATTAATAGTGTATTTCACACTAATTATTCTTTAATTCATCATCTCTAGTGTCGTTAAAATTCCGAGGTGTTACATTAACCCCCCAAATTCTCCGAATCTACTGCGAATTAAAAGAGGAAATCAAAACAAAAATTATACATCTACATGAGGCCTTTCGATTGATATGGGTATGATTGCATATCGCTGTGAATTGCGTTCTATTTTTGGGCTTTAAATGCTGTCGTTCGCAGCTAGATTCCGGGCACGTGGGCCTATCAAGTCGGCCATCGCGGGGCACGACGGCGGAGGAAGGTGGTGGCTACGAAGGGGTGACGACAGATCAGTGGTTATGGCTTTGGATTGGGTGCGAATTGAAGCCCTAGAAGGCGGCGGCTATAGGTTTTGGTCGTTCCAGTATTAGACGATGAAGAGGAAAAGTGTTGAATGTTTAACTAATTAATTAATTAATTTCTCGTTCAAATAAGAAATGTATTTAATGTCGTATCTTCTTCGTACGAGGTCCAAATCCGATGATTTCAGTCACGTTGGAATCGTGACAACGAACAGTTCAACATGGAACTGACTAGAACGGAAACGGAGGAAATTAGAATTTGGAGCAAATTTAAATCCAAATGGTACTAAAATCAAATAAAAGAATGACAGAGCGGATCCCAAAGTGCGAACTCTTTCTCACTCAACTACTTTTGTTATGTAATTATATCATAGGTTGCAGACGGGGCGTAGTAGCTCCTAATACTACTTTTTGTACAAACTTTGGATGATTTGTGTGATATGAAAATATACATGTGTTGTATAAAATATAAATGCATTGTGAAAATTATAAATATATATGTGTTGTGAAAATTATAAATATATATGCATTGTATATATGCATTGTGAAAAAATATATATATATACACAAGTTGTGAAATAAAATATACATATGCGTTGTATTAAAATATAAATGCTTTGTGAAATTATATATATATGCATTATATAAAATTATATATGAAATGGATAAAATTGTCATGTATTGAAAATAAATATTTGTTTGTTAAATTTTATACATATGAGTTGTATTAAAATATAAATGCGTTGTGAAATTATATATATATATATATATATATATATATATATATGCGTTGTATAAAATTATATATGAAATGGATATGCGTTGTGAAATTATATATATATGCGTTGTAAAAAATTATATATGAAATGGATAAAATTGTCATGTATTGAAATAAATATTTATTCGTTAATTTTTTTACATGTATATGAAGTGAATAAAATTGTCATGTGTTAAAATAATTATTTGGTCATTAAAAATATTTTTTTCTTATATATGTGATATATAAAATGGACATGCTATGGAATAATTATTTGATCATTAATAAAATATTATTTTTAACATATATATGAAGTGAATAAAATGGTCATGTATTGAAATAATCATTGGATTGTTAAAAATATAATATTTAACATATATACGAACTGTATAAAATTGTCATGTAATGGAATATTCAATTTTGATTAAAAATTGAAATGGAAGTTGGAATCGTTTTAGAACGAATTTATAAACGATTTATAAAATACATTTTAAATGGAAATCGACGATATATATTATATGTATATATTTGAATGGCTTGAATAGAATGCACCGCGCAACGACCGTTCGCGAATTTCAACCATTAACTTCAAATTGATGTAATGGAAGATCCGACCGTCGGATTCTCCTAAAACTGGAACCGTTGGGTTTGTATCGGAAAAAGCTTTCCAATGAATATAAGAGATTTGAAATCTAACGGTTGGACCTGGAATTATATCCAAATAAAGTTTGGAAAAGGTCGCTATGGATGCAGTTCGGTGGCCGTTATTGGAAACTGTACGGGCCTTGATAAAATTATTAAAAATATTAATAACTCATGTAAAATCATAATAAATGATTTGGAAAGAATTTGAATGAAAAGTTCCATGTTTGTAGAGATAAAAATATATTTTTATCTAAATGAACTAGTTATTAACTAGGTTTGAAATCCAATAATTTTTAAAGAAATAAATTGGATTTATAAAGGGTTTTAATAAAACCAGAAATTTCTAATATATAAATTGGAATGGATTTGAATAGAAATCATCTTCGGGAGATTTCGATATTGGATTCCGTGACTATACAGATATTGTGGAGGAATTTGGAAGATAGATATATATCGTTATTCCCCATATGATATGTGTTGGTTTCAGAATTTGATATTGAATGTAAGCCGATATAATTTCTGTTCAGAGCCTTATATTTAATATCAAATTGGATTCTGGGTTTGTCGTGAATGGTGTCTTCATTAACACTGTTCTTAAACCTTGTATGAAAAGAATAAATCTTTTAATTAAGATTATTAGAGTTTCCAATTATATTTAGCAATTGGAATAAAAATGGAATGTGAATTGGGTTTATTGTGAACTGTGTTTTTTTAACGACATTCATTCTTTAACCCGATTAACAGTGAAACGTGATTTGGAATTTATAAATCTTTTATTAAGATTTAAATGGAATTTTCCAAAGTAAAGTTTTCCAATTTAACAAAATAAATTGGAATTGAATGGAATTCGATTTAGTGATAATCGAAGTGAGCTACAGTGGAGGTAGACTGTTACTATATATGGAATTTATAAGGCCTTCCCGTTATTTCGTTTATATTATTAGTCGGATACGGAAATTGATATCGATTATATATTGATTTGTTTCCCGTGAATATTCCATGGTTAATAGAATGTGATTTTGTGCTTATTGTGGACTGTGTTTTAAATGACACTGGTTCTTTAACCAGGTTAAAGATGGGATTACATGTCTAACATTGTATTTCGAATTATTTTGTTGATCACCGCTAAATATATATCTGTTTGGTGGTGGGGAATTCATTCTCTTGCTTAACACCCTTCTCTGAGACGTACGAGCTTAGAGGTTATATATTGGTAGAAATCAATGGTACGGGGTAGATTATCGATGTGGCATGTTTGTGTTTCCAAAGTTAAATAATGATTTTTGGGAAGATTAAAACTAAGAAAAGTTTTAATGAATCATTAATTAGATTGAAATGAGAATGTGATAATTTAAATTATCAAATTTGAGAAATGACCGGGAATAGAGTACCACTAGTTTTACTCCAGGCGATAGTTAAATGTAACGACCCACATTTTACGCATCGAAGGATCGTAGGATATTTATTTTATCTTCATATGAAGTCATATGGTCGTGTAACTTTATGGAACGACTACTGGGGTCATTTCCCATGTTCACGATTTTTACCGATTTTTAAATGGCCGTTTTGCCCTTGACGAACCTTGTTTTTCCCATAACTTTTGTTTGGTAAGGAGTTTTTGACTTGAAACCACTTCCAAAGGATTCGAATGATGGTTTACCTTTCCATAGAGTGGTCACATGTGCCAAACGGACTTACCGTTTGGAAGACATGGTTGAAACAAGGGTTGGAAGGTGAAAAACTGCTTAAATGGGCTTAAAAAGGGTAATTAGTGAATGGGCCCATAACCCATTTCGAGATTAGGGTTATGGAGAGGCTGATAGGGTTAGGTAATTCAGTTTTTATCATTTTGCTAGCCGCCATTTACCTCCTTGAAACCCTAACAATGGCCTCCAAACACCAAGTCACCTTCTAATCTCATTCTAATCACATATTGGCATAATCAACATCAAATTAAAGCGGATTAGCATAGAGATCGAGGTAGAGCTATTGTGTTGCATAGAGATTTGACCCAAATCAGGGATATTTTCATATCTATAGTTTATTTGTGGCTAAGGTGAGTGATTTGCATTGTTTTCACCAATTACGGCTAATTAGCGGTGATTAGTGTTAATTAACAAAATCATGCATGCTAAAATTCTGGAAAATATTTAGAAATTCTGAAATATTATTTTATGCCTCTATTAGGAATTTGGATTAATTTGGACATGTTTTTCTAATCCCATCATTAGATATGGTTAAACACGATTAAGGGGAAAACCATGGGTTTTGGGTATGTTTGATCCATATTGGCATGATTATTCATCGTTTTGGTGTTTATGGTTGATAATACATGTTGTTATGACTATTTGATATGATTTGTGACTGCATAGAATAGTTAAAATGGTAGAAAACGCCGTCACATGGCGTAAACGGTTGCTGCAAAAGTTGTAGGAAATAGGAAAATGTGATCGGATCGGGTCCCGAACCCGCTCGTGGAGCACCTCACAATCCGCCCATCCCCTCCGAGCCGTCCCACCCATAACATGGACCCCGAAACGAACCGGTTTGCTACCACAAACCGCCGCCCCTTGGTGTGTCACGAGCCGATTTGGAGCTTGGAGGAGACCACAATCCGAACCGCTTGTCTTGAACCCAGAAGATCATGAACCGATCAGGTGAGATGGGGTGATCCGACCCCGCACCGATGTGCATCTCAAGCTGCCACAAGAGAGAGCTCACGACCCAACCAGGAGTGCCATTAACGAACCGTGCTTGCATATCTGAACCGACCCGATGCTTGGAGAGGAGGACCGAACCAGAGTGCCACGAATGAAGGAGCCACGAACCGAGTATTACATTCCAAACCGAACCACAAGCCACAAACCGAATGGAATTTGAACTGAACCAGGAGAAGACCAAAACCCGAGATGCAAAGGTAGTCCAAATGGGAAGTTTGTACTCAGGATATAGTTGGGAACCAAAGAGTTTACTTCATGAGTTGGGATTTGCTGCGGGACTTGTGCAAAAGGGTTATCGATGTCTATAGCTTTGACTCACCACTGAGAGACAGATATTGACTATTGATTAGTGTAGTGGAGTTGTCATGACTCCATAGGGCAAAGTGATCGTAGTAGGGCTATGAGCTTATGCAGTGGAGTTGTCATGACTTCATGGGGCAGAGTGGACATAGCAAAGGATTAGAGGCTATGGATCAGCACAATGGGATCATTATGATTCCCAAGGGCAAGTGATCATAGAAAAGGATTTGGTGAACAAAGTGGTAGATATCGTATACTTTACGCACTGAGTGAGAGATGTGAGGCTGATTACTATATTTGATGTTTGCTACCACCATGACATGCACACCCCTTTCCCATTATTTTCACACCATGTGTTAGTGTCACCTTAGAGTATTGTACATCCTGTGTTGTGCTAACTCTTTGGTCGCAGGTCCAGGTTCAGGTTCAGGTTCAGGTATTGTTATGTATACCTGTTTTTGTTCTGCTTTGCTGCTTATAGCTCATAGCAAACTTTTGTCTGACCTAGAGTTTTATGTCTCTTCTTATTACTCTGGGTGCTCCTAAACGAGCAGACTAGAGACAGGTTAGCTGGCTATGCACTAGTAGCTGTCCGAAGACGAGCAGGAGGCTTACACGTATTACTTCCATATATTCTCCCTGTGATGTTGCTGGTCACTACTTTGAGCATTTGTATTGTATTTTCCTATTTTTATTTAGAGACAGTTAAAAGTTTTAATAATGATGGTGTAATAACCCGGAAAATGTGAACCAATTTAAAATTTTTAAATTTGGTTATTACCAAAGAATTTGAATAATTGAAATAGCATATTTCAATAAAATAAAGAATTGGGGCTAGTATTGCAGTTTGAAATTTTGAATACAAACTTTGTCTGACTGTACCGGGTGGAAAATATAACGGATTTTAGCGAAACTAAAAATATTTAAATCTGTTTATGAATACCTTTCTAACGAATCTGAAAAATCGAAGTTTCATAGCGGGAATCAAAAGTTATGGCCAAATGAATTTTCAGAAAGGTCGCTATATAGCATATATAGCCCCTGAAAATAGATATTTTGCATACTACCTCGGAATTCGACGAAACCACTTTTGTTGGGTCCGGGATGTCAAATTATTGCTAGGTTTCAATTTTCATGATTTTTGAAGCTAGTATGTGAGCGGGGCAAAACAAAATGTGATTGGTCAATTTCTGTTAAAATGGGTCGACCTAAAAATGGCCATTTTTCAAACGAGCTCAGAATTCGACGAAACTGGTTTTATTAGGACCGTATCGTCAAAACAAAGCTAGATTTATTTTTCTGGAATTTTTCGATTCAGTTTGTGGCCTTGGCAAATTGAAATGTACGTTCAAATTAAATATTGAATGTTTTATATTTTAATTTGAAAAATAACTGACTGTAACAGTCGAATTGGCCAACGAAACATATCCCATTGTGTCCGGAATGGGGGTATTTAGCTAGGGGCGACAGTCGTTGGGTTTGATTTCGAGTTTGTTTGTAAAAACACTATTTAAAACCTCCTATAAAGTCTCGACCAATAGGATTTTTTCTTTAAAAAAAACCCTCAGAAACCCTAGCCGCCCCAGGCGATATCGACGATCCACATCGCTCGAAACTTCCGCTCGATTTTCCCGCCGCTACCGCCACCTATAGGCCGCGCCACCACCACCACACCACTCGCCTTCGTCCCCTCTTCACATCCGACCAAACCCCGCCCTCCACCATCGCCTGTATCGCCTGAACCACCCCTAGGATGTCGACGCCTTTCCTACGTCGCCTAGCCTTCCTCCGACCACCGAGCTGACCCTACTCCTAGGTGCAGGCGCGTCTCTCCAAGCCCGAGGGCGTGGCACTACCTGATCGAAGCAACGATCGACAGATTTCACGAATTTTGCAACCCTAGTTCTGAATCAAAAATAAAGGTACGACCTTTATTATTCTGAAATGAAAATAACACTATAAAGCATTACAAAACTTTGGAAAATAATATCTTTTTCGTTCGTTAACGAAATTCGATGAAACAGGAGACACCGTGACCGCAAGGAGGCTCTCTACCATCTAGAAGAAGCCGCAGATTTTTCTGATCTTCCTACGATTTTTAGCACTGCAAAAACCAATGTGAGGAATCTAAACTAAATTGTGTGAATGGAATCGCATTGTATAAATTATATAAGAGAAGTGTAAATTATATACGCATTGCATATATATACATGTGTTGTATAAGTTATATTAGCGATGTATAAATTATACAAGCGTTGAATGAAACATATATGCTTTGAATTGTGATGAAATGCAAGTGAATTATAATATATATATATATATATACTCCCCTCGTCCACAGACCATGGACGATATTTATTGCTTGTGATTGACATGATATTATATAGTATGACGAATGGTTGGAAATAATTGTTTGTGGTTGAAAAATACCTTTGTGGTTGAAAAATACCCTCTTGTGGTTGAAACAAATTAGAATAGGATTGTGGAAATGAAAATAAAACATGCCGCCTGCGTGCGAACTAGATGCATGATCCCCATTTTCAAAAACCGCGAGGTTTTAAGATAGAGCGAGGAGCCGTACTAGGGACGATCCCGGTTTTAACTACCCTGCCGTTATGCTGCCGAAATTTTCTGAAATATACATGTGTTAGAATAATTTTCATTCGTTGAAATAAATTACATATATTGAAACCAATATTCATGTGTTGAATTGAAATTCGTTCGTCGGGTTGAAACTCATGTGTTGAATATTATTTGGATTTAAACAAATAGCTTTAGCGATAAAAATCACATTTATATATATATACAAACTATAGAGAATATTCATGTGTTGAATTGAAATTCGTTCGTCGGGTTGAAATTCATGTGTTGAATATTATTTGAATTTAAACAAATAGCTTTAGCGATAAAAAAACACATTTTAATATATATACAAACTATAGAGAATATTCATGTGTTGAATTGAAATTCGTTCATCGGGTTGAAATTCATGTGTTGAATGTTATCATATTTTAAAAATAAAATGAAGCGACAATAAAAACTACATTTTATTGTGAATATGAAGTGTTAAAAACATTCACGTGTTGAATGAATATTTTTGATGATAAAAATATTTCTATTATCATATATACGCTTTGATAAAAATACACACGTGTTGAAATAAATAATAGTTTGCTAGGAATATTATTATTGGCTTTGTTCTGCATATATATACATGTGTTGAACAGGGAAAATGGATTAGCTGTAGAGTAAAGAAATTATTTGCGTGCCCGACAAATAGGTAAGCCTTGATGAGTTGGCTGCGCAATTTTATTTTTATATCAACTCCTGTGAATACCATTGGATGTGGAGTGCTGGTTATTCTGTGTGAAATAATAAATATCGCCATAGGATAGTAACAATTAATTTTGAACTACACTACATGGCATACTTCTTGACGATAGGCATAATTCATCATATTCCACATAAGCAATTCGAGCTTGTGTGACGAGGTGGAAGATTTACCATTCGAGCGAGAGGCTTGTATGGTGATGATTTTATACTACAGGTTGAACTGATGACTGATATGGACTATATAAAATATAATGATAAATTGCCAGATTAATAAAAAACCCCACACGGGTCTGGAGTTGACAATAATCACGTCTCTCTAGTTATTAGATACGACACATGAACTATTTATTTCCACACGGAAACGGGGTGACGAGAATTTATTCTCTGGAGTGATTATCTATACATGCTCCCCCGTAAACACCAGAATATATCACTATAAATATGTGGATGCTTTTTAGGATTTACTGGGTACCTAACACGGCCCAATAAATTTCCAAACTCCTCCCCGTACAAAGGAGGTTATGGCGAATTTTTTCAAAATATTAAGGCGTTAGTGAAATATTTGAAGTGAAAACGAAGTTGAAAATATAGAATGAACTATAGTTCGAATTATAGAATGAACTATATATATATATATATAAATATAATTAAAAGGAATCGAAGCCGTGCAGTTCGTGTTTCAGAATCGTAATTTGAAACGATTAGTACGAGAAATCCGACCATCGGATTTTCCCAAAACCGCAACCGCTGGGTTCGCCTTGGAAATATCTTCCCAACGGCACCAACCTTGTAAAAATCCAACGGTTGGATTGTCCGGAATGTTTAATTCAAATCTGAAGAAAAACGGCGCCAGAATCGTTTATATATAAATATAAATATAAATATAATTAAATTAAATCGAATAACGACGCTGCAGTTCGAATTTTGAAACCATAACTTCAAACGACTAGTGTGGAAGATCCGACCGTCGGATTTTCACGAAACTAGAACCGTTGGGTTCGCTTTGGAAATATCTTCCCACTGATATAGACTTTGTAGAAATCCAACGGTTAGATTTTCCGATATGTGTAAAACAAATTAGGGGAAAAACAGCGCCAGTGCCACGGCACGACCTGAAACGTCGTTTAATTAAATATGGCCATTTTTAAACAAATAAAAATGGCGAAAAATCGTTATAAAATATTATAAGCAACATAGGCTGCAAATAAACCAATTGGGCTTGAATTGTTTGATATTTGATGGTTGTATGTGTTTGACACGAAAATAACACTAAAGAACTGAAAGATGGATGTCGAATAATATAACCATGGAAAGAATCGATTTAAATTCTAATTATGTGAATTATTTGAAAAGGCCGAGCTAACCCTCATTTCAAATAATTTATCGAGCGATTCGAATTGGAAAATACAAGGACGATTCAAGACCGACGATCTTCGTATCGGTTGGATGGGCGCTGCTGAGGTTCCTGACCGGAGTAGCTACCGGAAAGGGACGGAAGTAGTAGCCGTCTGAACGTATGCGTTGATTGGACGGATATACGAGGAATTTGACGCCTCCGGTTTCGTTCAGACCCAGAACGGACTTGTAAATGGACTGTGTGTCTGACATTGGATTTTGTTCTATACTGATTGATCTCTGTTAAATATATATCTGTTCGGCGGCGGAGAATTTATTCTTTTGCTTAACGCCCTTCTCTGAGATGTACGAGCTTAGAGGTTATATATAGATGGAAATCAGTCGTATGGAGTGGACTGCCTGTGTGGCATGCCAAGATGTTGTGATCAAGGCTTCTGTTGCAAAGCAAAGTCTTGTGGATGATGATCAAAGCACGGTCTACTTGGCCTAGCTTTGTGTATTTCGTAGATTCGCGAGCCTCTCACCTCGGTATGAGTTAAAAACGGGATACAGACCGCTGGGAGAGCACGACGTTTCTTTCTAGCTATGGTGGTGTCAGTGACTTACCAGCCCTGACATTTATATCTACTTTTCACCTTCTTGGTTGCTGGAATGCGAGGCGCCTCGATTATAGGTCTGTAAGGACCGGGAAACGTGTGTTCAGGAATTGCCAATCCTCAAACTTAAGAGAGGACCGGCCCAGCCGAATCCAAGGTTGCCCAGAGTGCGTAGTCCTGAGGCATTTGCTAGAATGTCTCGAAGCGGAGAGGAGCTTGCCCCTTGCCTCGACTCATGACGGAAATCCAATTTCCAATACGAGATAACGGATTCGATTGTAACTTATATATGGCGACATAGTGGCATGGGACGCTCATGTCGCCTATGATTGATATTTATGATGCTATTCATTTTTGAAACATATATGCACTAGTAATAATATCAAATGATTTTGCTTTACACGTATCAAGCATATTTGGCCATTATAAGGTAAAACTCTATCCTCCGGCTTGCGTTGCATTGTATGATGGGACTTGAGTCTTATAATGGCTTCATTCTTTTTAAAAGCATTGCGTTGTTTTAAAAGAATTTACTTTGTTTTAAATGCACTAGCAATCACTGGAGTAAACCCGTTCCGCGAAAGTGGCGTGGTCCTATGATTTGCTTATTACCGTTGTTTAACTGTTAAATAGATTCCTCATACCAGTCCCCATGACTGACTCGTTGTTTGTTTCACTTTGCAAACGCGGGTGCCCTTATTTTCACATGGGCAGCCTAGTTCACAGGTGACAGGTTGTTTTTGGCTCTGCACTGTTATATAGAGTGCATTTTCGCTCATGGCGAGGCTGACTCCACAGAGATGACTTTGACATTTTCCGCCATTATTGTACTTATATTATGATTCCTCCACAGGTGATGCAGACTTCTTTGCTTTCAGTATTTATTCTCGTATGTATATGTACCGCCTTCGGCGATGTAGACTGATACCCTTATTATGTCTCACTGCATGTATGTATTCCGCCTCTGGCGATGATGACTGATCACTTCCCTTTTATTTACTAAGTTATATCCTACGCTGTGCTATTCTGATGTTGTTACATGTTGTGATTCCGCTGTCATATCCATGTAAAATTATTCTATTTATTGTTTTTGCTATTATCTTTACTCTGCTAGATGATTGATGTGTTATATTCCAATGATTATCCTTAATACCGCACCTCGGATTTTGGGATCGTCACAGATGGTTTGGATCATAAGCTGTATTTTGAATTTCCGCTGCTATTGTGATTTAGTTTTCATATTATGCACTGTCTCGCCTATTTTATATTAAGTTATATTATTATTATAATTTTTTTCCATTCGCTATGAGATATGCTACAGGTTCTTTGTTGATTCATCCATCTTCTTTCCTTTCTTTTGACGACCGTCCCGTGCTGGTCGGAAATCGACACAGCGCGTTTCATTGGAAACGTCGGCTAGTGTGGGGCAGGTCGTCACACTTGGAATCAAAGCTTAAGGTTGTGTAGTTAACCTAGGGAAAGACACTAATGAGACATAGTGTACGTATATGAGAGCGCGTATTTGTGATTATTTTGGTTTTCTAAAGTTATATATACTATTAGTATACCTAAGGATGAAATCGCAATGCACTGGCACCACTGAAGAGATGGTTAATCGTTTTCTCTTTACAGATTTGACGATGAGCCGAAATATGAGGGGTACTGGTGGAGGAGCCAATAATAGGGATGTCCCTGATATGAGGAAGATGTTCACTGACTTCATGAAAGAGATGCTTAGGGATGTTCAGAGGGAAGTTCCTAATGCTGCTAACGGTGGTGGTGCATCCATGCAGGCGCCTAGGGCAGATTTCGCCAAGCTTTGCAAGGATTACACTAGTTTTGGTGGGAAGCCGTTCCACGGAACAGAATCGACTACGGATGTTCAAGATTGGCTAGATAGTTGTGAGCGCATCTTTGAGGATTTGAGAATCAAGGATGCAATAAAGAGAAAGCTAGTATCCCGTCAGTTGCAAGGACAGGCAATGAATTGGTGGAATGCTATTAAGGTAGCTACTCATGAGGATCAAGTTACCTAGGATCAGTTTAAGACCTGCTTCAGTGATAAGTTTATCCCAGCTGCATAGAAATCAAAATTGTTTAGGAAATTTCTGGAGCTTAAGCAGAATGGTAGAGCAGTCCCAGAATATATTGTTGAGTTCAATGCTTTATCGAAGTATGGATTATCTCTTATCGATACTGCTGAGAAGAAGAACGAGAAGTTTATAACAGGCTTAGATCAATACTTGGGAGAAAGGCATATAAACCATATTGACTAGACTTTTGAATCGATTGTTGGGATAGCATTGAGGTCAGAGAGCCTTTATCCTCTGCCCCAGGTTGAGGTCGCTGTTACATCTGCAGAGGGGCCAAAGCCGCAAGCAAGCAGTAGAGGCAAGAATAATTCTCAAAATAAAAGGAAGCAGAATCAGACCAAGGATGGTTAGAAAAAGATAGACAAGAAAGATATCGAGTGCTTTAGCTGTGGCAAGAAGGGCCACTATGCCAAAGATTGTAGTGCAAAGCCAGTAGACAGGAAGTGCTTCAATTGCGGCCAAGTGGGACATCATAAGGATAAATGTCCACAACGCAAACTGTGAAAGCATATGCTATCAGTGTCGTTCCTTCTTCGTTGAATGCCCCAACTACGGTGGAGAAAGGGTAGAATGTCGTTATTCAAGCTATGCTTTCTGTTTATGATGTTCTCGTTCGAGTATTTTTTGATACCGGAGCTTCCCGTTCCTTCATATCTAGTGACCTGGTAGATAGGTTGGGATTGGAACCCGAGATAGTCGATAGACCATTAGTAGTGATGAACCCGATTGGTGGTTCGACTAGCCTTAGCATGATTTTTTTCGAAATTTGGTCTTATTGAGTCATGGATGTATGTTTTCTTGTGATTTCTTTGTTTTGGGCTTTACTGGGTTTGGAATTGTTTTGGGAGTCGATTGGCTCCAAAGATGTGAGGTGGTTGTAGACTGTGAGGGATTTTCGGTGACTATTAGGGAGGATGATGAGCGGAGCGTAGTGCTTGGTGGCCTACCTAGTGATGAGGTGATGGTTAGTTTTCTAAATTCCCTCGACATTCCGTAGGACCAGTTATCAGGGGTTCCCATTGCTGGCCAGTATCCGAATATCCTCGACGAAGTGACCGGACTTACACCACACCGAGAGATTGAGTTCCATATTGATTTAGTGAAAGACGCCAGACCTATAGTGATGCCACTTCCTCGTATGGCACCAAGGGAGCAGCGAGAGCTCGGGGTGCAAGTAAGCGATCTTTTGAAGAAGGGATTTATAAGAAGAAGTGTTTCCGAGTGGGGAGCGCCAGTTGTATTTGCCACTAAGGCAGATGGTTCCTTTTGTTTACGTGTGGACTATCGCGAGTTGAATAAAGTGACTACGAAGAAAAAGTATCCTCTTCCACGGATAGATGATTTGTTTGATCAACTGGAAGGAGCAAGAGTGTTCTCCTAGTTGGACCCCACGACAGAATTTCATCAGCTCCGAGTAGCAACTAAGAGTATTCCTAAAACGGCATTTCGGACGCCGTCTGGATTCTATGAGTGGTTGGTCATGCCATTCGGGTTGACCAATGCACCAGCATACTTTGTGGATCTTATGAATAGGGTATTTAGTGATCAGTTGAACAAGTTTGTTCTTGTGTTCATGGACGATATCCTTGTTTACTCGAGAACAGAGAAGAACACAAGGAACATTTGAGGATAGTGATGTAGGTGTTGAGAAAACACCAATTGAAAGCGAAATTTTCTAAATGTCACTTCTGGAGGAGGGAAGTGAGATTCTTGGGCCATGTTGTTTCAGAGAATGGGATTGCCGTGGATCCTACGACTGTGGCTACAGTACGAGATTGGTCTACGCTCAAGAATGCAACAGACGTAAGAAGTTTGTTGGGGTTATATTATCATAAGTTCATCCAGGACTTCTCCAAGATAGCGACAACGTTAACTCTGTTGACCAAGAAGAATCAAGCTTTCATCTGGGGCGAAAGATGTGAGAATGCATTTAAGGGTCTAAAGTGGAAGTTGATGAGTGCACCAGTGTTAGTTATTCCTAAAGGGAACAAAGAGGTGACAGTATACACGGATGCCTATGGTACTGGACTACGTGCTGTATTGATGCAAGGAGGTAGGGTCGTAGCATATGCTAGTCGGCAACTGAAACCACATGAGAAAAGATATCCTACCCATGATTTGGAATTGACAGCGATTGTATTCGCGCTGAGGATGTGGAGACATTATCTCTTGGGAGAAAGATTCGAGTTGTTACCGATCATAAATCGTTAAAGTATCTTTTCTCTTAAAAGGATTTAAATCTCTATCAGCAGAGATGGTTAGAGTTCTTGGCTTCATATGATTTTAATATCGCATATACACCTGGGAAGTGCAATGCGGTAGCTGATGCCTTGAGTAGGAGACATGCCAGTTTAGGGGCTATGTTTCTTGAATGGAAGAAACTGGAGTATATCGCAGGATATTATTTCAGACCTAAATGCGAATTAGATCCAGATATGTTAGCAAGTTTGACAATCAGACCCATTTTGAGCGGATTGGTTCCAGTCAAAGGGACAATCCTAACCTATTGGAAATCATCTCCAAGTTAGAGATGGGTATCGACATTGAGGAGATGAACAAGTGTGGGCTTGATCGAGAAGGATGGCTTAGAAAGAATGGGAGACTAGTTGTACCTAATGTCACTGGATTGAGAGATGAGGTGCTCGGAGAATGTCATCACTCGAAACTAACTATACATCCTAGTGGTAACAAAATATATCGAGACATGAAGCAGACCTACTACTGGGAAGGAATGAAAAGAGACTTTGGGAAGTTTATATCCAAATTCATGAACTGCCAGCTAGTTAAAGCTGAGCAAAAGAAGCCTAGTGGTTTGTTGCCACCATTAGAAATTCCCGAATGGTAATGGGAACAAGCTTCAATGGATTTCATTGACGGTTTTCCGAAGACTAGATCGGGACATGATAGCATTTGGGAAATTGTGGATCGATTGACCAAGAGTCCAAGGTTTATACCAGTCAAGTCGACCAGAACAACAGCTAAGTTAGCAGAACTGTATATGAAGTGGGTAGTGAGATTTCATGGAGTACCCTAAGGCATTGTGAGTGACCGAGATCCATTGTTTACTAGCGGATTTTGGAAGAGCTTACAAGAGGCTTTAGGGTCAGAATTACATCTCAATACCGCGTACCATCCTCAAACCGATGGTCAGACAAAGAGGGTGAATCGTATATTGGATTATCTCTTGAGAGCTTGTATATTGGATTTTGGAGGGTCATGGGATGACCATTTGCATCTAGTAGAGTTCGCGTATAATAATAGTTATCAATCCAGTATTGGTATAGCTCCATATGAAGCTTTGTACAGAAGACCGTGCAACTCACCATCATGTTGGCTAGAAACTGGTGAGAAATTCGTGCTTGGGCCAGATGTAATAAGAGAAACTTCAGGCAAGATCAAGGCACTACAACAAAATGACCCTATTACAACAGTGGAAAACCGTTGTAATATACATTTTACAACGGTGGGCTAACCGTCGTGTATTAAGAAGTTGTAATAGACTAAAATCTTTTACATCTTTTTTGCACCGTTGCAACACCATTGTAATATGTATATTTTACAACTTTTTTCCACCTTGTAATAAACTTTATTACAACAGTTATGCACCGTTGTAATAATATCTACTACAACTGTTATGCATCGTTGTAATTGACAATTGAGTTTTAAAAAAAATAAACATCATTTGTAGATGAAATGAGTAATACACTAAATATAGCGATATTCCACAAGCAAAACAAATATTACAGTTATTTGCAAACTAATTTATTTAAATACTCATATACAAAGTTACAAACACTAATAGCCGACATACCAAGCATAGGAGAATACTCGAATTCAAGCAACTTTCATAGTTGACAGACAAAGCCTAAGAATATTTCTTCGCTTGACTTCCCAATATGTAGTTGCTTTCCGCATTTGATCTTAAAAGACATACACCATTCAGTGCTTTTCCTTCACACCCTCTTCAAAGTTCAAACATACATAACTACCATCTATCACCACTGTCTCTTTCCGAACTGCATCTGTACTTGGAATATGCTGAATTACTATATCTTTGATTTGCTCTCAAATGACCACCTTGCCCTCCTCTGCTGACAGAATTTAAGCTCCAAATATCCCTGCAACTATTTTGATCTTCCAAATTTACTGCAATACATCACAGCCAAGCTAGGATACTTCTCCTTCCCTATTGCAGCCCATATCTTGAACTTTGCAATTTCATCGTTTACTGCAAGTGTTTATGGGAAAGAAATGCAGATTCAGTACTCGATTCATATAGTATTTCATATATAGTAACTGACAGCAGAAATCCAAGTAATTGAATAAATAAATAAGTACGAACCAACTATCATTTCCAAAAAGACCAAACCTGAGATTTAACAAGCCGACATTTTACAAAAAAGAAGAAGATAGTGGTGTTTTCTTACTGATTATATTTTCAAGTACTGACAACAAATATATTACACGAGCACCATTCTTTCATTTGCAAGAAAGAACGAAATTTACAATGGACCCTTAATGGAAACTGTATTCACTGAATTTCACCATTTCCTTTATATATACTAAATGTAGACGGAATAATGTTGCTTCAAAGTAACCTAATTTATATAAATACAAACAATAAATCTAAAATGCTTTTTGTTGTTAGCCTTATAAAAAGAATATCTAAAATTCTTTTTATTGTTAGCCTTAAAAACAGATTGAGTGCTTTTTGCTGTATGACATACCCAAAAGGCATCTATAACAGAAAACAAGAATGAACTCCAGTTCCAACATGTAATTCACATTTTGTTGTGCCACACCTCCTGTAAGCACAGAGTCCATACCCACATCATCATGTAATACTACTGAGCTATTAACAGTATTAGCATCTCCCCTAAATTCAGTAACCAATTCAACAGTTTCTAAACCTACTTCCAAGCCCTTATTGCCAAAAAAAATCAAGGCTTTTACCTGATTCTTTTGTTGAGATGTTTGTCGCAAGATCATGGTCAGCAACAGGATCAGACCCGCATTCGTTAGCTCTAGTAAGTAGTGGTGACCCAGTTGCGGCAACTGTCCAACTTCGAGATCTACAAATGCTTGAAGTAGCGACACTGCCTCCCATGCCATTTATCAAGAACATTGTAGCACAGTTTGCCGAGTAGTCAAAAATTAGGGTTACCTTTCTTCCCCAATCCCTAGATTAGCGTTTGTTCCTTCTTTTCACAAGTTTGTTTTGCGTGATTTTGTTCGACCTCCGTCCTTTGTCACAGTGCGCCTCCGTCTTCTTTTCCTTGTATCACAGTTCGTGAGATCAATTTCCGCCTCCGTTCTTCGTCAGTTCGTCGTTTTGGATAATTTTATCGGGTCTAGGGTTTGGATGATTCTAGGATTTCTCGAATTTGGGAAAGGGTTTGGAAGAAAACGTTTGGTGGCTGGAGATTAAATTATAAGGCAAGTGTATTTGGGTAAGGGTTTGAAGCGATGCTAGACCCTAAATGTTTGGTTTGGAGCCCAGAAAACTTGTTTTGGAGCCAAACGAAAAAAATTGTTGGAGCCAAACAAAATTTTCGTTAGAGCCAAGAATTCCTTTCTCATGTTACGCCTCTGATTAAAACGTAGCATACGAATTGTCAACTTTTTTGTTCAGATTTAAGACTATAGTAACCACTAAATACTAAATTTTAACTTGTAACTATTTTCACACAATATAATATTATTAAATATTAATCACTTGTATTTAATAGTGAATTATGTTTGTTAATTATTAATTAAATTGTATATTCAGTATTTATTTATCAATTATTGATTATTAATCGAATAATTACTTATTTATCGATTATTTATTTAATATTTTAAATTAATTATTATTATTTAGTAGCCAAAATTAATTATTATTATTTAGTAGGAAAAATAATTATAATTACTTATTTAACTTTTATTCTACTTAGATATAATCGATTAATAGTTATTAAAAGCTTATAATGTATGTTACTAATTATTGATTAATAAGCAGTTAACATACATTAACTATTAAAAATAAGTTACAACTTATTAAATATTAAGTATCTAATAATAATTAATAAATATTATTGATTCCTAAGTTTATTATTAATTACTAAATATTAATATAATTAGTTTTTAAATATAGATATTATAAACATGAAGTTTGTAATAGGCATTTAGTACAACTAGCAAAATGAAAAGTTGTTAAAAATACATTTATTACAACTTTAGGAAAATGACAGTTGTAAAAAACATTTATTACAACAGTGCTTTTGCCACCGTTGTAAAATTAAAGTTGTAATATAGTGTTTTTGTTGTAGTGAGGTTATCCAACAGCAAATTAAGGCTGCCCATGATAGGCAGAAGAGTTATGCTGATAAGAGGCGAAGAGATTTAAAAATTTTCATTGGCGACTTGGTGTTTCTCAAGATTTCTCCATTAAAGAGCGTGATTCGATTTGGTAGGAGAGGCAAATTAGCACCAAGATTTGTTGGTCCATTCCCAGTTCTCGAGCAAGTTGGGAATTTGGCATGTAAAGTTGAGTTACCTGACAAGATGGTAGGAGTTCACAACGTATTTCATGTTTCCCAGTTAAAGAAGTTCGTGCTCGACCCCGATATGACTATTTCACCTGATCTGTTGGATGACATCGAAGTAGAACCCGAGGTGATTAGGAACCGCAAGCCAATCCATATTGTCGAGTACAATACGAAGCAACTTCGAAGGAAGGTGGTGAAACTGTTCAAGGTTCAGTGGGGAGAGAATGAGAATGGTTGTACTTGGGAAACAGAGGAGAACATAAGGAAGTTGCATCCAGAACTCTTTACCTGGTAAGATTTCAATAGCGATAACTATTCCCTTGTTAGTAAACCGCATGATAGGATAGTCCTATTGCGTTGCTATGTATGTTTGATTGTTGTAAATGGTTGATAGGAATATGGGACACCTTTGTATGTTTCTTGGTTAAGGAATTTCGAGGGCGAAATTTCTTGGGGGGGGGGGGAGGGGGGAGAATGTAACGACCCGCATTCTATGCATCGAAGGATCATAGGATATTTATTTTATCTTCATATGAAGTCGTATGGTCGTGTAACTTTGGGGAACGACTGCTCGGGACATTTCCCATGTTCACGATTTTTGCCAGTTTATAAATGATCGTTTTGCCCCTAGCGAACCTTGTTTTGCCCATAACTTTTGATTGGTAAGGAGTTCTGAACTGACACCACTTCCATTGGATTCGAACGATGGTTATCTTGTGGTTATATGTGCCAACCGTTTGGGAGATATGGTTGAAACAAGAGTTGGAAGGTGAAAAACTGCTTAAATGGGCTTAAAAAGGGTAATTAGTGAATGGGCCCATAACCCATTTCGGGATTAGGGTTATAAGGAGGCTGATAGGGTTAGGGAATTCAGTTTTTATCATTTTACTAGTCACCGTTTACCTCCTTGAAACCCTAGCAATGGCCTCCAAACTACAAATCACCTTCTAATCTCATTCTAATCACATACTGGCCTAATCAACGTCAAATTAAAGCGGATTAGCATGGAGATTGAGCTACTGTGTTGCATAGAGATTCGACCCAAAAAGAGATATTTTCAGATTTATAGTTTATTTATGGCTAAGGTGAGCGATTTGCATTGTTTTCACTAATTACGGCTAATTAGGGATGATTAGTGTTAATTAACGAAATTATGCATGCTAAAACAGTGGCAAAATATTTAGAAATTCCGAAATATTATTTTATGCCTCTTTTAGGAATTTGGGTTAATCTGGACATGTTTTGCTAATCCTATCATTAGATATGGTTAAACATGATTAATGGGGAATGTAACACCCTGTATTTTCGGTAAACATAAAAGTAACAACACTTAATTTCAAATGTAAGAATTAAGGGAAACGGGTTAGGCCAATGCGTTCGTCTTAGAATTTAGCTTGAGATAGAGTCCGAATTTGCATGAATTGGACTTCGTATGAAGAAGCAATGGCTTACAGAAGTTTCAGAAATTTATATAAATTAAAAATAGCTTAGAATTAAAGTCAGAATTCGAGAATTTAAAAGCAGAAATGGGCTGGGCATGAAATTTCCCGCCCAGGACCCAGGTCGACCAGGGGGTCGACCTGGGCACACAGGTCGACCAGGGAGTCGAACTGGGGGTCGACCTCCCCCTATTGGTCGACCTGTTTTGGCCTAGATCCGATTTTCTTTGGCTTGTGACGTGGTTTTGGCGGTTCTGATGGTCTGGATTGGTTCTAGGTTGATATCTAAGGCCCTAAGCATTTCTGTTCTTCTATAAATACATCCCTAAGCCTAAACCTAAATCTCCTACACTATTCTCTAGCCTCCATTGATCTCTCCTTCTCTAAAAATAAATCAAAGACGGGGTTATGCTGCTCAAGTTCTTCGTGACAACAAGTTAGAATTCAAGCAGAGAATCAAAGACTAATTCAACGACTTCAACAACTATTTTCTAAGAATCAAATCAAAAATTAGTCTACATCAAAGGAGCGCTATTCAGTTCCAGAATAAAGATAACAGAAATCAAGATTTTTCTTTTTATTTGTGTGTATAGTTATTTTCAGATATGAAATTTAATTATGATCTTGACATGGCTGTAAATCTGAATTTGAGATTATGCATATTCATGTCTGTTTTTCTGTAACTACTCTGTATGTCTTCCTTCCTTCTATTCTATAGCCAAGCTACCACGAGCCTCAGCCAAATCTCATAAGAGATTAACGCACGAATGCTAAATTTGGGGGAAAATATTGAACGATGCATAATTGGACATAACCGATTTGTGACTGATTTGGGAATACAACAAATGTTGTAATTTGAGATCTAGATCTAGGCTACTATATATATATAACGGCTAATGATTTAGAAGGAGGAGAATCATGGTATGATAACATATGACTTGTAATTTGGGGGACATAATGCATGTTATAATTCAAGATCTGATTTTGAGGACAAAATACATGTTATAATTTAAGATCTAGGTTTGGGCATATTTTATATCACGATCTATGACTTGAAAAAAAGGGGATATGTAACTTAGGCGTAAAGACCTACATTAAAATTAGGATAACTATTAAATGTGAATACGCCTAAAAAGGGAATTTTTGATATTTGGCATACACTGAAAGCAAAGGCTATAAATTGGCATAATTCATATCGTATATCATGATTTGGGGCTTTTAGAGAATATTCTGTATTATGCAAAATTTAACTAAATTTGGGAATATGTTATATTGTGAATTATGACCATAATTTGGGCATGTAAAATTTGGCTTAATTTATGATTAGGCAAGATATGTCAATGGAACTTTAAGATATTTTTAAATCTGTTAAATTTCCCAGTCTGCTAGATCTGTTGAAACTGAATACTGTGGTTTGAGTATGTAGTCTGTAGGCTCGATCTAAAATTGAGCAAAACATGTTAATAGAACTTTGAATAATCTGTTGTAACTTGCAAAGTGGTTAATTGGCTAAATTGGCATAATTAGTCTGATAGTGGTATAGTTTGTGAATGAATACTTTAGCTAAAATAAGAATGCTGAGACACGAGGTTAGACTCTGTTTGTAGTAGAAGCCTGCCCGGATCCAACCAGCCTAACCAGCAACTAAAAACTGTCAGTCTAATGTGAGAGTCGTAGGCATAAAGATGCTTAGACACGATGTTAGGTCTGGCTTATGGCAGAAGTCTTCCCGGAACCGCCAGGCACATCCAGCGGCCACAAGCTACCGACCTAATGTGAGAGGTCTGTGCATTAATAATTAATTAATGCAAATTTAAGATAAATATGATGCCTAAAACATGTTGGGTGGATAGGGTTAAACCAACTAGACTAATAAATCCGGTTCATGAATCTGTAGGCCCAATACAAGGTTAGGTGAAACAATCCGTAAGTCCGCTAATCCAAAGAAAACTCGTTAACCCATATGTCTGATCTGAGAACTAGTTAATCTGAACTCTGAAATCTATAAACCTATTAATCCGCATGTCTCATCTGGGAACTTGTTAATCTGAAAATTTGTAAACATGCTAATCTGAAAACGGTAAGCGAGCTAATCTGAAATTTGTACATTTGAAAATCTGTTAGTCTAGGGACACAAGGCTAGGAGGGGTATTTACTTGTGTCATCTGTTGTTTGGGACCCATATTAGTCAGTAACCCTCTCTGGTATCAAACGACAACCCCACACTAGGTAAGGTCAGGGCACGCTTACTGAACTAATTATAAGAGGTTCATTCTGATAAGGGCGAGGGGTGTTGATGGCACGTTCCGACCGGGTCATGTGCTTGCATGGGTCCGGTTTGCTCTGGGAAGTTAAGACGCCATGACATCTGTAAATAGGTCTGTGTCTTTCCGTAGGTTGCCACTTTAAGGAGTGATACACCCTACTATGGGGCGACACAGGGTATTTATGTATTAGGGAGCCGATCACGTGGGGTAGAACTAAGGGTACACCTAGTTCTGTTTGTTTCTGTTGGGGTACCGTCTGTTTCTGTTGGGGTGGTAACACCTGTCTGTTTCTTCGTGGTACCGTCTGTTGGCGTGGTAAAGGCCCATTACTAGTGTACACCTAATTCTAACATTCTGTTTCCATAGGGATTATTCTGTTTCCATCTATGATTTTGTTTATGTACCGTCTATGTCTGTTGGGGTGGTAAAGGCCCATTAGTTGGGGTGGTAAAGGCCCATTACTAGCATTCTGTTTCTGTAGAGATTATTCTATCTCCGTTTCTGTTTCAGTTTAATTATTAGGGTAACAAATAATCCTGTTATACTAGTATTAGTGCAGAGAAGTAAGATATAAGTAAGAAGCATAGCTTGGTCTATATTATTCAGTTTCTTCCATTTAACTTAAGTATACCTGCTATTTATGTTACTGCTATCTCCCATCCAGCTTTATTTACATGTCACGATAATTATTATCTGTTCATATGCTGAAAGTCACTAGACTCGCTAGACTTTATGTCTGACCTCGTTTGTCTTCGCCCTTTTTCTTTCCGTTTCCCCCCCAGGTGCTCAAGGAGGAAACATAGGAGCTTGATTCAGATTCTCTCTGCTTGAAGTGCTTGAAGTATTGCTTGGCTTTGACTCTATCTTTTCATGGAAGCTTATGTAAGGGATTATGGCTTTAAAAATTATGCATTCTGAAAGATTTTATATAAGGCTGATACTTGTGTACTTGAGTTTTGGTATTGTGATTTTGGAAAGAAGTAACCAAACTTATTTCTGTTCTACTGCAATAAAATTATAATTTTTTTATGTACTACTTTACGTATCTGTCTTGTAATATTCTGTTCTGTTACTTATAATGCTTCATGGAAGTTAATGCATTCCCTTGGTGAGTGACAATAACGGACATGGGGTATTACACTTGGTATCAGAGCTGAAGGTTACCAGATTTGATAAAAAGTTTTTGAAAACTATTTTCAAAAAGGTTTTAAAAAGGAACTATTTTCAAAAGTAAAGTTTATTTTGAAAAACATAATCCCCAAAAGCCATATATCTATCTTTTCTCCGTTTTGATTCCCTTTTCTTTTGTTTCAGCATGTCTGGGGATCTTAACCTTCCAGAAGGCATACCGGTACCTGGCTGGTTCAGAAGGTACCTAGAGGCTAGGGCTAATGATGCCGGCCCAGCAAATGCCCCTCCTCCCCCAGCTGCAGCGATCCCTCCTTCTCCTCCTCGTGCAAATACTTTCCCGAATATATGTAGAGACTTTCGAGCCATGGGTGGAAAGGACTTTAATGGAACTAAATTATTTGTGGAAGCAAGGAACTGGCTCAAAGAAACTGAGGATTTGTTCGTTATCTTCGAGGTGGACGATAGGCAAAAGATACAGTTGGTGGTATGGTTGCTTAAAGACGAAGCTTCTTATTGGTGGGAGGTTTCCAATGCTGAGAGACCAGTGAAAACTTGGGAGGATTTTAGAATGAGGTTTGAAATGAAATTCCTCCCACAAGCTGAACGAAGTCTACAGATGGAGAAGTTCTTAGCTCTCAAACAGGGAAGCCTATCGTTCAAAGAATACGTCAACCAATTCAATCAACTAGCCAGATTCAGACTGGAGTTAGTAAACATTCCACATAAGAAGGCTCTCCGCTTCGTTAAAGGGTTGAATCAGCCACTACACAGCTTAGCTATGACCCATATACCCATGGGTGCGACTTATGAGAGATTGGTGGACATGACGTTGATGCATGAAGAGGAAGCCAAAAGTGAGAAGAAAGATGAAAAGCTCGAAGGAACATAGAACAAGAAAGCGTGGCCCAAAAAGGAAACATAAAAAAAGGATGGAAAATCTGAAGATAAGAAGGAGGAAAAGTGCTTTACTTGTGGAAGCTTGACTCATCTGAACAAGAATTGCAGAAAGAGGAAGGGCACTTGCTTCAACTGTGGTGAGATGGGACACTTCACTAGGGACTGTCCAAAGAAACGAGGGCAAGGGCAGAGGACAAGACCTACTTCTGGAGGGCAGGCGAATGCTCACATGGCTGGTGGATAGGATAGAGATAGGAAAAAAAATTATGTCTGATAATTGAGTTAAAACTCTTTTTGAATATGGTATTTTGATTCTGTAATTGAGACTCTGCACTTTAATAATAGTTTTGTTTCTGATCCCGCTACAGTCTCAAACCCCATAAGGGTTACGACTCATCTGTTTGTGATAAGTTAGGTATCTGTGTCGGGCGTTAAGTTGACGATGACGCATACATTTTGGGTTTTTATCATGCTTGGTTTCCTGAGAATCACTTGATATTCTGATCTGTACTAGTGGTCTGTAAGTATCTGAATATTTATGGTAAGATTAGGGGTTTTACTCGGAGCGTGAAGTAGATTTCCAGTTTTGACATTGTTTAATGGGAGTAATTCTCTGAGTGTCAATCTGATGTTGATTTCGGTCTTCGGGGTTGATACTTAGGGAATTATTCTCTTAACCAATGTCTAATGGAAACAGAGCTTTTGTTTTATTATACTTTCTTCTATCACTCTGCTGTATCCTGTAGATCGAGTCTTCGACCTCTAGGTAGAAACTAATGGCTGTAAACACGTGTTTAAAACATGTTATGTTTGATGGTTGCAAGTGGTTGCTCGTGGATGCATATACACACACTAGGCACTAGATCGGCTCAAAAACACTCTCATACTGCATATGGATGTGTGTGCATTTTCAATCTTTGTGGATGCAAAATGATTGACTCATCGCATGGATGTTGCATTTGGATGAATGGTTATGCACTCATGTAAAAATGTTGTGTATCAAATAGGACTTTTTGCATACATAATTGGACTCATGGCACTAACATAATTCGCATTAAGGAGGTCAACTGAATCAGCAGACCGCCTGATCTTCACATTAGATAAGAGACATATACACACACTTTTGCATACGTCCATATAACATTAGAAATTTTCCAAGGACAATGGATGCTTGTGGATGATGGTTGAGTAGATGGGTGATTGGATGGTAGGATACATTCTTCTTGACTTGAAGATTTCGGGGACGAAATCCTTTAAGGAGGGGAGAATGTAACACCCTGTATTTTCGGTAAACATAAAAGTAACAAAACTTAATTTCAAATTTGAGAACTAAGGGAAACGGGTTACGCCATTGCGTTTGTCTCGAAATTCTGCTTGAGATAGAGTCGGAGTTTGCATGAATGGGACTTCGTATGAAGAAGTTATGGCCTTTAGAAGTTTTAGAAATATATATAAATTAAAAACAGCTCAGAATTAAAGTCAGAATTCGAATTCGAATGCAGAAACGGGCTGGGCAGGAAATTTCCCGCCCAGGACCCAGGTTGACCAGGGGGTCGACCTGGGGTTGACCTGGGTACACAGGTTGACCAGGGGGTCGACCTCCCACCTACAGGTTGACCTTTTTTGGCCCAGATCCGATTTTCTTTGACTTGTGACGTGGTTTTGGCTGTTCTGATGGTCTGGATTGGTTCTAGGTTGATATCTAAAGCCTTAAACGCTTCTGTTCTTCTATAAATACATCCCTAAGCCTAAACTTAAATCTCCTACACTATTCTCTAGCCTCCATTGCTCTCTCCTTCTCTAGAAATAAATCAAAGACGGAGGTATGTTGCTCATGTTCTTCATGAAAACAAGTTAGAATTCAAGCAGAGAATCAAAGACTAATTCAACGACTTCAACAACTATTTTCTAAGAATCAAATCTAAAATTAGTCTACATCAAAGGAGCGCTATTCAGTTCCAGAATACAGATACCAGAAATCAAGATTTTCCTTTTTATTTGTGAGTACAGTTATTTTCAGATATGAAATTAAATTATGATCTTGACATGGCTGTAAATCTGAATTTGAGATTATGCATATTCTTGTCTGTTTTCTGTAACTATTCTGTATTTCTTCCCTCCTTCTGCTCTATCGCCAGGCTACCATGAGCCTAAGCCAAATCTCATAAGAGATTAACACACGAACGCTAAATTTGGGGGGAAATATTGAACGATGCATAATTGGACATAACTGATTTGTGACTGATTTAGGAATACAAAAAATGTTGTAATTTGAGATCTAGATCTAGGCTACTATATATATAATGGCTTATGATTTAGAAGGAGGAGAATCATGGTATGATAACATATGACTTGTAATTTGGGGGACATAATGCATGTTATGATTCAAGATCTGATTTTGAGGACAAAATACATGTTATAATTTAAGATCTAGGTTTGGGCATATTTTATATCATGATCTATGAGTTGAAAAAAAGGAGATATGTAACTTAGGCGTAAAGACCTACATTAAAATTAGGATAACTATTAAATGTGAATACGCCTAAAAAGGGAATTTTTGATATTTGGCATACACTGAAAGCAAAAGCTATAAATTTTCATAATTCATATTGTATATCATGATTTGGGGCCTTTAGAAAATATTCTGTATTGTGCAAAATTTAATTAAATTTGGGCATATGTTATATTGTGAATTATGACCATAATTTGGGCATGTAAAATTTGGCTTCATTTATGATTAGGCAAGATATGTCAATGAAACTTTAAGATATGTTTAAATCTGTTAAATTTCCCAGTCTGCTAGATCTATTGAAACTGAATACTATGATTTGAGAATGTAGTCTGTAGGATCGATCTAAAATTGAGCAAAACATGTTAATAGAACTTTGAATAATCTGTTGTAACTTGCAAAGTGGTTAATTTGCTGAATTGGCATAATTAATCTGATAGTGACATAGTTTGGGAATGAATACTTTAGCTAAAATAAGAATGCTGAGACACGAGGTTGGACTCTATTTGCCATAGAAGCCTGCCCGAATCCAACCAGGCTAATCAGCAACCGCAAACTATTAGTCTAATATGAGAGGTTATAGGCATAAAAATGCTTAGACACAAGGTTAGGTCTGGTTTGTGGCAGAAGTCTGCCCGGAACCGCCCGGCACATCCAGCGGCAACAAGCTACCGACCTAATGTGAGAGGTCTGTGCATTAATAATTAATTAATGCAAATTTTAGATAAATATGATGCCTAAAACATGTTAGGTGGATAGGGTTAAACCATCTGGACTTACAACTCCGGTTTGTGAATCTGTAGGCCCAATATAAGGTTAGGTGAAACAATCCATAAGTCCGCTAATCCGTACATCTGATCCGTTAGAAATTTTGTTAACCCATATGTCTGATCTGAGAACTAGTTAATATGAACTCTGAAATCTGTAAACCTATTAATCTGCATGTCTCATCTGGGAACTTGTTAATCTAAAAATTTGTAAACATGCTAATCTGAAAATGGTAAGCGAGTTAATCTGAAATCTGTGCATCTGAAAATCTGTTAGTCAGGGGACACAAGGCTAGGAGGGGTATTTACTTGTGTCATCTGTTGTTTGTGACCCATATCAGTCAGTAACCCTCTCTGGTATCAAAAGACGACTCCAGATTTCAGTTTAAACATTAGGGTACGCTTACTGAACTAATTATAAGAGGTTCATTCTGATAAGGGCGAGGGGTGTTGATGGCGCCTTCCAACCGAGTCATGTGCGTGCATGGGTCCGGTCTGCTCTGGGAAGTTAAGACGCCGTGACATCTGTAAATAGGTCTGTGTCTTTCCGTAGGTTGCCACTTTAGGGAGTGATACACCCTACTGTGGGGCTGGCACAGGGTATTTATGTATTAGGGAGTCGATCGCGTGGGGTAGAACTTAGGGTACACCTAGTTCTGTTTGTTTCTATTGGGGTACCGTCTGTTTCTGTTGGGGTGGTGGTAACACCTATCTGTTTCTACGTGGTACCGTCTGTTGGGGTGGTAAAGGCCCATTACTAGTGTACACCTAATTCTAACATTATGTTTCCGTAGGGATTATTCTATTTCCATCTCTGATTTTGTTTCTGTACCGTCTATCTCTGTTGGGGTGGTAAAGGCCCATTAGTTGGGGTGGTAAAGGCCCATTACTAGCATTATGTTTCTGTAGAGATTATTCTATCTCCGTTTCTGTTTCAGTTTAAACATTAGGGTAACACCTAATCTTGTTGTACTAGTATTAGTGCAGAGAAGTAAGATATAAGTAAGAAGCATAGTTTGGTCTATATCATTCGGTTTCTTCCGTTTAACTTAAGTACACCTGCTATTTATGTTACTGCTATCTCCCATCCAGCTTTATTTACATGTCATGATAATTATTATCTATTCATATGCTGAAAGTCAATGGATTCACCAGACTTTATGTCTGACCTCGTTTGTCTTTGCCCTTTTTCTTTCTGTTTCCCCCCAGGTACTCTGGAAGGAAACATAGGAGCTTAATTCAGATTCTCTCTACTTGAAGTGCTTGAAGTATTGCTTGGCTTTGACTCTATCTTTTCGTGGCAGCTTATGTTGGGGATTATGGCTTTAAAAATTATGCATTCTAAAGGATTTTGTATAAGACTGATACTTGTGTACTTGAGTTTTGGTATTGTGATTTTGGAAAGACGTAACCAAACTTATTTCTGTTCTGCTGTAATAAAGCCATAAATTTTTTTTGGTACTACTTTACGTATTTGTCTTGTAGTATTCTATTCTGTTACTTATAATGCTTCATGGAAGTTAATGCATTCTCTTGGTGAGTGACATTAACGGACATGGGGTGTTACAGGAAACATTGGGTTTTGGGTATGTTTGATCCATATTGGCATGATTATTCATCGTTTTGGTGTTTATGGTTAATTATACATGTTGTTATGGCTGTTTGGTATGATTTGAGATTGCATAGAATAGTAAAAATGGTCGAAAACGCCGTCATGTGGCGTAAACGGTTACTGGAAAAGTTGCAGGAAATAGTGTAGGAAAAGGGGATCGGATCGGGTCTCGAAACCACTCGTGGAGCACCTCACGATCCGCCCATCCCCTCTGAACCGACCCGTCCATAACATGGACCCCAAACCGAACCGATTCGCTACCACGAACCGCCAACCCTTGTGTGTCATGGGCCAACTTGGAGCTTGGAGGAGACCACAATCCGAACCGCTTGTCTTGAACCCAGAAGATCAGAAACCGATCCGGTGAGATGGGATGATCCGACCCTGAACCGATGAGCATCACGAGCCGCCACAAAAGAGAGCTCATGACCCGACCAGGAGTGCCATTAATGAACTGTGCTTGCATATCCAAACCGACCTGATGCTTGGAGAGAAGGACCGAATAGCAGTGCCACGAATGAAGGAGCCACGAACCGAATATTACACTCCGAACCGATTCGCGAGCCACGAACAAAATGGAATTTGAACTGAACCAGGAGAAGACCAAAACCCGAGATGGAAAGGTAGTCCAAATGGGAAGTTTGTACTCAGGATCTAGTTGGGAACCAAAGAGTTTACTTCATGAGTTGGGCTTTACTGTGGGACATGTGCAATGGGGTTATTGATGTCTACAACTTTGGCTCACCACTGAGAGACGAATATTGGCTATGGATCAGTGCATTGGAGTTGTCATGACTCCATGGGGCAAAGTGATCATAGAAGGGCTATGAGCCAGTGCAGTGGTGTTGTCATGACTCCATGGGGGCAGAGTGGGCATAACAAAGGATTAGAAGCTATGAATGAGCGCAATGGGTTCATTATGATTCCCAAGGGCAAGTGATCTTAGCAAATGATTTGGTGAACAAAGTGGTAGATATCGCATACTTTACGCACTAAGTGAGAGATGTGAGGATGATTGCTATGTTTGATGTTTGCTATCACCATGACATGCACACCCCCTCCCCATTATTTTCAGACCATGTGTTAGTGTCACCTTAGAGTATTGTACGTACTGTTGTGCTAACTCTTTGGTTGCAGGTCCAGTTTCAGGTATGGTTATGTACACCTGTTATTGTTCTGTTTTGCTGCTTATCACTCATACCAGACTTTTGTCTGACCCAGAGTTTTATGTCTCTTATTATTACTCTGGGTGCTCTTGAACGAGCAGACTAGAGATAGGTTAGCTGGTTATGCACGAGTAGCTGTCCGGAAACGAGCCGGAGGCTTACACGTATTAATACCATATATTCTCCCTGTGTTGTTGCTAGTCACTACCTTGGGCATTAGTAGTGTACCTTCCTATTTTTCTTTAGAGACAGTTAAAAGTTGTAATAATGATGTTTTGGACCATAAGCTGTAATTTGAATTTTCCGCTGCTATGATGATTTAGTTTTCAGCTTATGCACTATCTCGCCTGTTTTATATCAAGTTATATTATTATTATATTTTGTTTCATGCATTGTGAGATATGCTACAGGTTCTTTGTTGATTCATTCGTCTTCTTTCTTTTCTTTTGACTACCGTCCCGTGCTGGTTGGACATCGGCACATCGCATTTCATTGGAAATGTCGGGTGGTGCAGGGCGGGCCGTCACATTAAATTTTTATTTAGATTTGAACATGAAATGGTAATTAATTTTAACGATAACAATGTGGTGTTAGACATGGAGTAATACCAGTTTAGCTCCATGGGATAAATAGGTTGGGATTGGGAAATAAAACAAATGATTACTTCGATAAGGTGCGCTAATCCCAACTAGTTTCGAAAACATTAATTTGGTTTAAATTATGAAAAAGAATATTTGAATAAAAGAATATTCTGGATTGGAATGAGGCATATGTTGGGTTTTTGTAGCACTTGTTTACTAGATATGTGAGTTATTCGGAAAGACCAGGTTTATGCATATTCTGAATAACTGATTCGACGATAAGTCAACGATGAAGATGGTGGTTGAAGACCGGAGATCTTCACATCATTTGGATGATTACTAATATCTTAATTGGGCTGTGCACCTGAGACAAGGTAATAAGTGGTGATCGTCCAGACGTACTTGGAGATCGACGTGATATGCGAGGACCTCTCTCCTGAATTAGACATATGGGACAAGGAATAAGGCGCCTTCGGTTTCGTTTAGACCCAGAATGAACTTGTAAATGGATGTGTGTCTGACATTGGATTTCATAATGTGTTGATTGATTTCTATTAAACATATATCTGTTTGGCAGTGGAGAATTTATCTCTTGCTTAAGGCCCTTCTCTGAGACGTATGAGCTTAGAGGTTATATATTGATGGATATCAGTTGCATGGCATGAATTGTCAGTGTGGCATGCTGAGATGAAAATGATCAAGGCTTTTGTTGAAAAGCAGAGTCTTGTGTTTGATGATCAAAGCACGGCTTTAAATGGCATTGCTTTGTGCATATCATTAATTCGCGACCCTCACACCTCGGTATGAGTCAAAAACGGGATGAGGACGGCAGGGAGGACAAGATGTTTCTTTCTAGCTATGGGTGGTGTCATGGTATGGAGCCCAGTCATTTATTTATTTTTACTTGTGACGATGATGGATAGGTCCTATAGGACCGGAAAATGTGTGTTCAGGAATATTAATCCGCAAACATAAGGGTGGACCGGCTCTGCTGCTAACCATGGTTCACTACAGGGGATCCTGAGGCATTTTCTAGAGTGTCTCGAAACCAGTGAGGATGATCCCTTGCCTCGACTCATAGATGGAATCCAATTCTAATACGTGACTTTTCGGTTTTAGTTGTATAACCAGTATGGCGACATAGTAGGATGGGGTACTATGCCGTCTATGATTGATACATTTATATTTGAAATTGTTTTATACACTATACACTTTTATTGTATCAAAATGATTTTTGTTTTAGACGTACCAAGCATGTTTGGATATTATAAGGTAAAACTTTATCCTCCAGCTTGCGTTGCATTATGTGATGCGACCTGAGTCTTATAATAGTTTCATTTTTCCAAAAAAGCATTGCGTTGTTCGTTTTATGCACTGGTATTCTTGGGAGAAAACCCGTTCCGTGTTATATGGTGTGGTCCCTTGATTTACTCTAGTTTAAAGTAAAGTTTTAATAACTATTTTAGTTCTCACACTAGTCCTATGAATGACCTGGAGTTTATTGTTTTAACCTAAACTCTGGGTGTCCCTATTTTCCACACGGGCAGCTAGCAGTTTTGGTTTTGCAGATTTCTATTTTGCAGGATCCTGGTTTACAACTGGAGCTATATTCGGAAAGCTTTGTATCCATGTATTTCTTTCAGTTGTATTTGTTAACGTATTTCCGCTATGCATTGTATTAATTTTCCGCTGCTTTGTAATTTAATCTCTGATATTTTTCTAATGTATATTATTTATTAATACTCTATTATATTTGTGTATTCTGATGTAATTGTTGCTGTAATAGCAATGAAATGTTCTATTATTTGTGTTTTGATTTGTCGTGTTCTCAACTCAATCCGGGCTTTCCCGAAAGGGTGAGTTTGGGTTGTTTCATCGTGGTATCGGAGCTTTGGTTTACAGAGCTCAAGAATAAGACACATTAGAACCGGACGAAAGAATTCATCAGAGATTGGATTAGTAATATCCAACAAGAATGACTTGTTAGTGATAGGATCAATAGTATCCTACAAGGAGTTGGAAGAGTATTATTTATCAAAAATAAAAATGAAAACGATTTTAACTTTGAAAATTATATCATATTATACGTATTTGAATATAAAAAATTAATCTGATTTGGACTATCGGGTACGAGGAGATTTTTAATATACGTCTGATCCACGTGTATTTGAAGTCTCAAATATACTGGATAGATATAGAATCACACTCTAGTCGCCCGGGGATAATTTTGATGATAGGTCGACCATCATCAGCATTTATGTTCGAGTTTCGAAAGAGAGATACCTATATATTTCCAATTAACTGGTGTGAGAACCAAAATTTAGATAGGGTTTATTGTTGTGAATTAGCATCAAAAATATGATTTTTGAGTATATAAAAGCTATAAATTTGAAACGTTAATCAACTAATTGATTGCTGGTTGCGATGTTTGAATATTAATTTAACTAATAAAATTATCGGAATGATAAAACCACTAAGAAAATGAAAGGTAAAAGTTAGCCAAATCGAGTCAAATATTAGAGTGAATTGAAAATTAATTGAAATTGCATACATATACATGCATATATGTTGAACAGGTCATAACATGGAAGCTAAGAAGAGGAATAAAATTGTATGCTCGACAAATAGGTACATATTTACAGTATTCATTGGGTATTGATGATTTTATGAGCTGATTGGCTTTTTTTTCTTTTGGATTGATGAGGGATCTGTGAGGCAAGTTGCGGCTTTAAATATCAACCTATACAAAGGAGGTTATGGCAAAAAATTTCGAAAATTAGGGTGTTAGCCAAATTTTTGGAAAATCAGAAAATTCTTAGAAACTAAAAAGTTAAAGAATGAAAGCCAGAATGAAAGTTAAGTTGGTTTGTTAAACAACTTTCAGCTCGGTTCCTTTCCGAGGACGAAAAGATTTTAAGCGAGGGAGATTGTAACAACCCGGATTTTAAAATCCAGTTTTTTTAAGCTATTTTAATGGATTTTGAATATTTAAAATGATCTATTTTAAATAATAACGACTAAAAATTTATTTAAATCGAAGTTAAAACATATAAATTTATTTTAATTATAAAACAAGCCTGAAATGGTGCAGTAGTTTGAAAATTCGATTTTAATTTTCAATCGAGTGTATAGAATTCAAAATAAATCGGATTTTAGTAAAACAAGAAATATTTGAATCTGTTTAATATTATCTTTCTAACAAATGTGAAAAATTGAGGTTTCACTTTATAAATTGAAAGTTATGTCCAGTTTGAAATTTGAAATAGTCGCTATCGAATTTATATATATTTTATTATAATATGTATCCCTGCAAAATGGCTATTTTGCAAACGACCTCCATTTTCCATGAAACCACCTTTGTTAGATCCAGAGTATCAAATTATTGTTAGGTTTCAATTTTCATAATTTTTGGAAATAATATGTGAGCATGGTGAATTCAAACGTTTTTTGGTCATTTTAGTTGAATTGAATTGACCAGAAATAACCATTTTTCAAACGACCTTCAAATTTGACGAAACTAGTTTTGATAGGACCATATCATCAAAACATTGCTAGATTTAATTTTTGGGAATTTTTGGAGTCAGTACGTGGCCCCGATAAATTAAAATGTACGTTGAATTCAATTTTGAACGTTATATTAATTTATATTTTAATTTTAACAAAAACTGGTAAAAACAGTCGAATTGGGTTACGAAATATATCCCATTGTGTCCGGAATGGGGGAATTTAGCTAGGGCAACAGTCATTGGGTTTGAATCGGAGTTGGGATCAATAAACAGACATTATTGGAATTAAATATTATAAATAGCCTAAAACAATAAAACCCTAATCACAACTGAAGGCCAGAAATACACGAAATTAATCCCCCAATTTCTCCGAATCTAGTACGAATTAAAAGGGGAAATCAAAAAGAAAATCATACATCTAAGAGGGGGTTTTCAATTGATATGGGAATGATTGTATATCGTTGTGCATTGCGTTCGATTTTGGGGCCTTAAACGCTGTCGTTCGCAGCTAGATTCCAGGCATTGTGGACCATCGAGTCGGCCATGGTAGGGCACGATGGTGGAGGAGGAGGGTGGCCTCTATGAGGGGTTGACGACGGATTGGTGGTTAGGGCTTTAGATTGGGTGCGAATTGAAGCCTTAGAAGGTGGTGGCTATGGGTTTGGTCGTTCCAGTATTAGACGATGAAGAGGAAAGGTGTTGAAAGTTTAACTAATTAATTTAATTTCTCGTTCAAATAAGCGATGTATTTAACATCGTATCTTCTTCATACGAGGTCCAAATACGACGATTTCAGTCACGTTGGAATCGTGACAACAAACACTTCAACTTGGAACTGACCAGAATGGAAACGGAGAAAATTAGAATTTGGAGCAAATTTAAATCCAAATGGTACCAAAATCAAATAAAAGAATGATAGAGTGGATCCCAAAGTGAGAACTCTTTCTCACTTAACTACTTTTTTTTATGTAATTATATCATAGATAGCAGACGGAGCTTAGTAGCTCCTGACACTACTTTTTGTACAAACTTTGGATGATTTGTGTTGTAACGACCTGCCTTTTTGCCTAGTTTTTGCCGGTAATTAAACCGACTCAAACTGTTCACAAAGACGAATTGTTATGGGTACTTACATATTTGCACAAAATAACAGAACTTTTTATTTTATTACAAATAAATATTCCATCAGAGTTACTAGGAATACATCAGAGTACATTGATTTCACAACGGTAGAAAACTAAAATCAGCTGAAGAATACAAATGCTCCAACACATCATAGCTCTAGCTAAACCAGAATCCAGCTCCAACCAACCCCAAGGCTAAATCTGTAAACTAAACCACTAGGCTGCCCGTGCAAAATTATGGGAACCCAGAGATTAGGTTTGGGAACAATAAACTCCAGGTCTGTCCTGGGACTGGTGTGAGAACATAAAATAGTTGCTTTAAGGTTCATTTTAAAGTTAGGAATTTCACCGGACCACACCGCTAACGCAGAACGGATTTACTCCATGTGAATTCCAGTGCATCGAAATTTGTTATCACTTTGGAAAATGAAGCTATCATAAGCTCGTCCCACATCACACAATTCAAGCGCACATCAGATGGGGGAGTTTTATCTTATGATAACCAAAAATGCTTTCATACGTGAAAATCCTCTTTTAATATTATCATATAGTTTGGAAAAACCATTTCGCAAACAAATGTATTAATCCAAGACGGCATAATACCTATAATATTATGTCTCCATATATATATATACAATCAAAATCATATGGCTCGTATTGGAGATTTGAGTTTCCAACTTGATGATTCCTGACACGAAAGATCAATCAGGGATACAAAACGAAGTGCCTCACAGCTTTTTCATCCATCACGGACACCAAGTACACATCATCAGGGCAGATCAACGGTTTTCGACCAATCACGCCCCCCCGAACATACCCAACTTCCCAGGTTCATAAGTGGTTTCCCACTGCTGCACAGCTTCATCATCAATTCATATATAAGTATAAAACCTAACTGCCAGTTTCTCATCAATCCGGGGTATGAGGTTTGTCGATGTCACGTCATACACAAAGCTATACTTCAATAAGCCATTCTTTGATCATCACTAGCTCATTTCATAACTCGGGTATGTCACATTGACAATTCACGACATATCACTAATTTAAATCAATGCATACCTTCTAAGTTCATATGACTTAGAGACAGGGATAATATATTGCCAAAAATCCAATATACATTAATGGAAATCAGTGCTATGCGGTCAATTTCAATGTCAGACACACCATCCATACAAGTCCGTCCTGGGTCTGAACGGAACGAAATCCGAAATTTCACCCAAATCGTATGGCCCATATTGGAGATTTGAGTTTCCAACTTGATGATTCCTGACACGAAAGATCAATCAGGGATACAAAACGAAGTGCCTCACGGCTTTTCCAGCCATCACGTACACCAACTACACATCGTCAGGGCAGATCAACGGTTTTCGACCAGACACGGCCCCCCGAACATAACCAACTTCCCCAGGTTCATAAGTGGTTTCCCACTGCTGCACAGCTTCATCAACAATTCATATGTAAGTATAAAACCTAACCGCCAGTTTCTCATCAATCCGTGGTGTGAGGTTTGTCGATGTCACATCATACACAAAGCTATGCTTCAATAAGCCATTCTTTGATCATCACTAGCTCATTTCATAACTTGGGTATGTCACATTGACAATTCACGACATATCACCGACTTAAATCAATGCATACCCTTTAAGTTCATATGACATATGACTTAGAGACGGGGATAATATATTTCCACAAATCCGATATACATTAACGGAAATCAATGTTATGCGGTCAATTTCAATGTCAGACACACGATCCATACAAGTCCATCATGGGTCTGAGCGGAACGAAATCCGAAAGTTCTCCCAACACGTTCGGACTTCCTGTCACTCCGGTAATAGGGGCATCTCTCTTCTGTAGCTATCCAGTAAAGAAACCAATCAGCAATCAGTCCGCTCCATGGGAAGAACCATGGTCTTCCTCATCATTCCAAGTCTTGAATTTGCTTCATGCATCGTATTATTACTTGGAATGGTTTTCAGACTTAAATCTGATCCCTGTCTTTCCAAGTAATAAGCGTATTCATAAAACAATGGTTATGGACCACACAGGGGTTTCAATTCAAATTCCCTTCCAATCGTCGTTTATTCATGTACAAATCAAGGTTGGATTGATCATAACTTCCGTTATTATCTTAACCCTTTCTTTGAAATCAAATATTCGATTTACCGGTCTGTTTATTTTCAAACATAACCATACAATTCTTACACTTTAAATATACTTCTTTATTCCATCCTTACATCTTCCAATCCGCCAATCTTTATTTGAATTACAATTCCATTACAATAATTCCAATAATTCACATTCAGACATGAGTTTGGTAGAGTTGCATCGACTTATATTCGATACCCATCAACAAGCACTATCAGAACCTTAATGTAAATATTTTCTTAATGCTTCTGATAATGTTTGTTCAACCTTGGAATTACATTTTGAACATCCAACACAAACTCTATCCAACTCATTCCCTTTGAATTCTAACTTTCAGAATTGATAAATAACTCCATATACAAATATTTAATCACTTGAAAATCTTTCCAAACCATTAAAAATCCTTTAACCATTTGAAATAATGGTTTACGATTTATAAATTTCAAAACCCATTTGTCTGTGGAAATGATATGATAACGTTTTCAACGTTACTAAAAGCGCTGCAATAGCCATTTAATTCAATCAATTCAAACAATTCATTTCAAATTACTTTACGTTAATAAAGTAAGATTTATCATGAATTCTCTCTAAATTTAAAGCTGGTTTTATTTGAATTTCCGTTATGGTCGATGAACTACGCGTACAACGACCTTTTCCAAATTTATTTTGAACATCGTACGCAGAAATTTGAAAATTTCCTTTCTATTCAAAGCTGTTAATATTTGAAAATCAACGTGTCTTACTTCGAGTCAAACCGATTTCAAACGATCAAGTTGTAACCATTCATAATTTAAATTGATATTTACGAACTGCTGCGCCTGAGCGCGTTTTAAATCGATTATAAATATAATCGTTCAAATTCTTTTAGAATTGAAATTTAAATTTCAAAATAATTTAAAATTTAAAACATATTATTAAGTTTAAATCCAAAAATCATTTCAAAATTTTTAAATCTTAATTTAAATTTAAATAAGTTGTAAACCATAGGAATTCAAAACCCTTTTGATTTAAATTTAAATTTTAACTTCATAAATGGTCTTTAAGCGACATTTATTATTTAAAAAATTCCAATTAGTTTTCTAAGTTTTAAAACAACTTCAAATTCAAATTAAATTTATATTGGAGTTCACCATCTCGCCCGTCAGACCAGTTAGGGATAGCCAGAGAGAGAAGGAAACTGGATTTCCAAACCCAAGCCTAGACGTCATCCTCTCTGCCATCCTAGAATGGTCCGGTATCTAATATTTTAGAATATTATATTTAAATTTCCAAATCTCTTTTCAAATTAAATTGGCTTAAAATAATATTTTAATATTGAAAAAAAATCTTTGTTTATATGGAAGGAGAATTGAATCGATTATCTGTATGATTTCACAACCATGGTGTTGTGTGTGCATCATACAATTAAAATAAATCAACCATATACATCAGAAGATAATGAATTATCATCATCAACAACAACAAACAATTCACACAATAACATCCATATCCACACAATTCATTCATCATCACAATTCATTATTTAATCACTACTAATTAAAATAAATGATTAAATTAATTGTTCTCACCAAAATAGCTCCAACATCTTCACTGTCAGGACGAACAAGCTAACGAACACTGCTATCGTCACTCGTATTGTTTCCGATCCATATCCATTAGCAACTAGTGATCTTCTGCTAATTTTTATTTTGGAATTAATAATATTGTTTGATATTGGTCATATTTATAAGAAAATTTGGTTTTATTTTCATAATTTATACCGAACTAAAATTACCAAACTTATATATAAATATGTTCTTAACTTTTGATACGATTCTAATGCCACTAACGGCGGGTTAACCGGATCCATAACGAATGAGACATTAAGTGATAAAGTTTTAGCTTAACTTAAAATAGATAAATGAATCTATACCTACATTAATTCAGCCCAAACCCAATTGCTTTGTGCATCCAAAACCCGGCCCAACTTCCACTCCTTCTTCCTCTCCTTCCATTCTTCTCACGCCTTTCCTGTAACCTAACTTCACACGCTGATCACAACTCCATATCGAGGCTCTTTCCATGCTGATCACAACGCCATCCTCGGATTTGCGTATCGTTGCTCGATTCTCCGATTAACCCCAAACCTAATTTTCAACTTTCGAAATCGTCGACATAGAATCGCATCAAACTCACACCAAAAATACTACACGCTTCACTGATCTCAAAAGGCGGTGACGGCGCGATTTAATTCTCTTTGGATTTAGAGATTTTGATTTTTGAGTGGGAGGACATGGAATATGTTATTTACTATAATTGGAGAAGGAAAAAACAGAGGATGAACAACAGGGAGTAAGCGACCTGAGGAACCAGAATTTGATAATACAGAAGTGTGAAGTAACAATGGAGCTTATGCTCTCTTTATATAGGATGGTTTCAAGGTTATTTTAGTCAATTTATCAAGGACACATGTCTTTTTACATGAAGCTTACTACATGCATGAATTCCACCTAAGGGCTGCTTGGCTTTCTCTTATGAATCTCTCCATGCATGACTACACCTAAGTGGACAACTCATTATCTAGGTCTTAATTTATTAATTTATATTAGCAACATAGGTTGTAACACTTATAAATGTAACTTTTTCCATACTTATCAGTGTAGTATCTATAGATCTTAACTATATAAATATCAAATTATAGGTTGCCAAAATAGTAGTATTTCAAATCAAAATAATGTCATTAAAAAGTCTTTAAAAATAGCTCATAAATAAATTCAAAATATTTATTTTATTTATCAAATATATATACACATATAATTTATAAAATTTATATTAACAAATGATTAAAATAATTACTTATAAATTCTTATACCAAATTCTTTTTTCAGAAATCAATATTATCAAAATCAGAAAATATCATTACTTAAATATTCTTTTAAAAATAGATTTTCTTATACAAAATCATTAAAATAAAAGAAGATACTTATTTAATATTAAAATTTACATTCAACCTCATAAAAATCAATTTATATTCAAAAAAATTGAAATTATACCATATATTAAACATTGAAAAATCTTGGGTCGTTACAATCTCCCCACTTAGAATTTTTCGTCCTCGAAAAGAAGAGTTCATAAAATTATTCATAAGTAAAATAAATCTTACCTATAAATTTCAATTCTTAAAACTCAAGATGATCTCTCGGACTTGGAATCCCAATTTCTAGTTCAAACCATTGAAATACACTAATTCCTCTTATATAAAAAATCATACTTCCCTTCGGGGTTTCCAAAAACCAATTTACTTCTAAAACTTCAAATATACTATGACGAAATCTATATGTTATTAGTTCGAGAAGTTCATCCCCATGACAGGGCAACTAAGTACCACCTATCGCATGAAATTCAATCTTTCATCCCAACCCAGTTTTAGTCATGGTTACTCGAACAAACAAAATCATTTCATATCCCGAAGTTGTAAATCATTTCATAATCATAGTTTGCAATTACTTATTGTTTTCAAACATTTCAAAATATCGGGATTCTAGTCGTCAAAACCACTGTTTATTATAAATAGTTTATAACCTATTTATCATATCCAAAACGGTTGAAAATATAATTTCCAAGCAACATATGTCGACATCAACATTTCCAGTTTTGAATTCATACCAATTTTGTGAATTGAATTTTTTTCCCTTGTTGACTCATATTATCATAAATTGGTCTTCTGCAAATTCAAACTTACATTCAAACCGTTTAAACTTCATACATGGCATTAACTTCTTTAAAATTCAATATTGCTTCAACTTTTAAAGGCTTTTATATAATGCTTTCCAAGAGTCTAATTCCAAAATTTTGAATTTATATTCATGGAATCGAACAACTTTTCTTTTTGTTTGTATTTCGAGATCTACGACATTTATTCATTCTTGTTTCAAATTCCAGATCTTGTTCGGAAAGTTACTTTATTCAACAAGTCTAGCAAAAATCTTTGAAACTTTCATTTCAAATTACCACTACGCTTTCGCTGCGCTACCCCGATTTAATGTATACATATTTTAAACAATTTGTCCTAAACACTAGAAATTGATTTCGAAGATTCTCCAAAACTAAAATCTTTATATTTCGAAAAATCAAAATTTTCCTTGTCTACTTACTACGTAAGGCTCACTATTTGAAGTTCGGTTAACATAAAGGCTTTGGACAAATTAAAATTACCTAATCCGAATCAGTTCCTAGTTTTGTTGGATACTCAGGTTTTTCCATTAACTTTTTACTGAGTAAATCTTACTTCCAATTTCGTTTTCCATTGTATCATAATCGTTTACTCTTTAATACTTCTATTTGGATTGCTCATACAATTTCAATAGGGAAAGATAGTTTTCTCCCCTACTTAGAATATTTGTTACAATTTAAACCATTTTTTTCTTTAAAAAAAATTCTTAACTTAAGCCAAAATTACCTTCAAATTCCTAAGGAAAGTTTGATTGCTAAAATCATCTTCTAAGAAAAATAATTTAACTTACATTTTACCATTTACAACTCATGCTAAATATAGGTTCGACTCTATTGCTTAACACTCATCGAGGAGTATAATATCTTCCCTGATTACACTTATTAGATCTCAAAATTCATACTTATTGATCTATTTTGAAATATGGGTTGATATTTTAATATTATCTCTTAATGAATTGTCTCACTTACGTGCGTTTTCAAATCTTTACGTAAGGTTTACTTCTAAAGTGTCTTTTTTGGTTGTTAGCAAAATGGTTTGTTTGCATTTATAACATATTGTCCTTATATTAAATCCTTTAATATTTCCAACATATCGAAATAATTTAAGTATTTCTTGATGTCGTAGCCGGAATCATATAGTCATCCCACCTTCGAAACTCGAAAATCACTACTGATGGTGCCATGGTCATCAGTAAATTCATCCTCGAGCGACTAGAATGTGATTATATATCTATCAAGTATACACTGGACTTTGTATATACGTTAGCTAAGCGTATATTCAAAATCTCTATTTACTTGATAGTCCAATCACGACGTCAATAAAATATTCAAAATCCTTATTAAAAGTTATATTCCCAAAATTGTATTTCAAATAATTATCATTTTCAAAACGATTTACTGGTTTCAAAACAATTTATATAAATTTCAAAATATGGTTTCTCGACATAATTTTCCAAAATCTCATTCTAAGGCATTTCTAACCCTATCTCTAATGAGATATTATAACTCTGACGAGTCCTATCTTTTTTTTCAAAATATGTCATACCCCATAGCTTTGTATAACCAAAGCTCTGATACCAAAATGTAACGACCCGCCTTTTTGCCTAGTTCTTGCCGGTAATTAAACCGACTCAAACTGTTCACAAAGACGAATTGTTATGGGTGCTTACATATTTGCATAAAATAACATAACTTTTTATTTTATTACAAATAAATATTACATCAGAGTTACCAGCAATACATCAGAGTATTATTACTTGGAATGGTTTTCGGACTTAAATCCGATCCCAGTCTTTCCAAGTAATAAGCGTATTCATAAAACAATGGTTATGGACCACACAGGGTTTTCAATCTAAATTCCCTTCCAATCGTCGTTTATTCATGTACAAATCAAGGTTGGATTGATCATAACTTCCGTTATCATCTTAACTTTTTCTTCGAAATCAAATATTCGATTTACCAATCTTTTTATTTTCAAACATAACCATCCAATTCTTACACTTTAAATATACTTCTTTATTCCGTCCTTACATCTTCAAATTCGCCAATCTTTATTTGAATTACAATTCCATTACGATAATTCTAATAATTCACATTCAGACATGAGTTTGATGGAGTTGCATCGACTTATATTTGATACACATCAACAAGCACTATCAGAACCTTAATGTAAATCTTTTCTTAATGCTTCTGATAATGTTAGTTCAACCTTGGAATTACATATCGAGAATCTGACACAAACTCTATCCAACTCATTCCCTTTAAATTCTAACTTTTAGAATTGATAAATAATTCCATATACAAATATTTAATCACTTAAAAATCTTTCCAAACCATTAAAAATCCTTTAACCATTTCGAATAATGGTTTACGATTTATAAATTTCAAAACCCTTTTGTCTTTGTAAATGATATGATAACGTTTTGAACATTACTAAAAGCATTGCAATAGCCATTTAATTCAATCAATTCAAATAATTCATTTCAAATTACTTTACGTTAATAAAGTAAGATTTATCATGAATTCTTTCTGAATTTAAAGCTGGTTTTATTTGAATTTCCGTTATGGTCGCAGAACTACGTGTACAACGACCTTTTCCAAATTTATTTTGAACATCGTATGAGGAAATTTGAAAATTTCCTTTCTATTCAAAAACTGTTAATATTTGAAAATCAACGTGTCTTATTTCAAGTCAAACCGATTTCAAATATTCAAGTTGTAACCATTCAAAATTTATATTGATATTTAAGAACTGCTGCACCTCAGCGCGTTATATATCGATTTTAATTATAATTGTTCAAATTCTTTTAGAACTGAAATTTAAATTTAAAAATAATTTAAATTTTAAAACCGATTATTAAGTTTAAATCCAAAAATCATTTCAAAATTTTCAAATCTTAATTTAAATTTAAATAAGTTGTAAACCGTAGGAATTCAAAACCCTTTTAATTTAAATTTAAATTTTAACTTCATAAATGATCTTTAAGCGACATTTATTATTTAAAAATTTCCTATTGGTTTTCTAAGTTTTAAAACAACTTCAAATTAAATTTATATTGGAATTAACATCTCGCCCGTCGGACCAGTTAGGGTAGCCAAGGAGAGCAGGAAACTTGATTTTCAAACCAAAGCCTAGACACCATCCTCTCTGTCATCCTAGAACGGTCTGGTATCTAATATTTTAGAATATTGTATTTAAATTTCCAAATCTCTTTTCATATTAAATTGGCTTAAAATAGTATTTTAATACTGAAAAAAAATCTTTATTTATATGGAAGGAAAATTGAATCAATTATCTGCATGATTTCACAACCATAGTGTTGTGTGTGCATCATACAAACAAAGTAAATCAACCATATACATCAAATGATAATGAATTATCATCGTCATCAACAAAAAACAATTCAGCTGTGCACAAGCGTTACGGTCAATAACGCTTATCAGTGTTCGGTGTTTATCTAATTACATGCACAACCATTCACACAATAACATCCATATCCACACAATTCATCCATCCATCACAATTCATTATTTAATCACTACTAATTAAAATAAATGATTAAATTAATTGTTCTCACCGAAATAGCTCCAACATCTTCACTGTCAGGACGAACAAGCTAAAAAACACTGTTATCGTCACTCGTATTGTTTCCGATCCATATCCATTAGCAACTAGCGATCTTCTGCTAATTTTTATTTTAGAATTAATAATATTGTTTGATATCGGTCATATTTACAAGAAAATTTGGTTTTATTTTCATAATTTATACCGAACTAAAATTACAAAACTCATATATAAATATGTTCTTAACTTTTGATACGATTCTAATGCCACTAACGGCGGGTTAACCAGATCCATAACGAATGAGACATTAAGTGATAAACTTTTAGCTTAACTTAAAATAAATAAATGAATCTATACCTACATTAATTCAGCCCAAGCCCAATTTTTTTGTGCATCCGAAACCAGACCCAACTTCCACTCCTTCTTCCTCTCCTCCCATTCTTCTCACGCCTTTCATGTCACCCAACTTCACATGCACAGATGAGCACGCGCACCACCTCAAAACTTCACCAAACACACATTCGAGATCATCAACAATATCCTCTTCATCTCCTCATTCAAAAGCACCAACCCGCAATAAACTCTGGTGCCCAACTCGAAATCCGCACCATTGATGCCGAGCGTGAGCACCTTCAGGAAACACACTTAAGCAACAAAAGTATCGACACTTTTCCGCAATGAAATCCACCGGAAAACTCCACATCGAAGCTCTTTCCATGCTGATCATAACGCCATCCTCGGATTTGCGTATCGTTGCTCGATTCTCAGATTAACTCCAAACCTATTTTTCAACTTTTGAAATCGTCGACATAGAATTGCATCAAACTCACACCAAAAATACTACAGGCTTCACTAGTCTCAAAAGGCGGTGACGGCGCGATTTAATTCTCTCTGGATTTAGAGATTTTGATTTTTGAGTGGGAGGACATGGTATATGTTATTTACTATAAGTGGAGAAAGGAAAAACAGAGGATAAACAACAGGGAGTAAGCGACCTGAGGAACCAGAATTTGATAATACTGATGTTTGAAGTAAAAATGGAGCTTATGCTCTCTTTATATAGGATGGTTTCAAGGTTAATTTAGTCAATTTATCAAGGACACATGTCTTTTTACATGAAGCTTACTACATGCATGAATTCCACCTAAGGGCTACTTGGCTTTCTCTTATGAATCTCTCCATGCATAACTACACCTAAGTGGACAACTCATTATCTAGGTCTTACTTTATTAATTTATATTAGCAACATAGGTTGTAACACTTATAAATGTAGCCAACTTTTGCCATACTTATCAGTGTTGTATCTATAGGTCTTAACTATATAAATATAAAACTATATGTTGCCAAAATAGATAATATTTAAAATTAAAATAATGTCATTAAAAAGTCTTTAAAAATAGCTCATAAATAAATTAGAAATATTTATTTTATTTATTAAATATATATACACATATAATTTATAAAATTTATATTAATTAATGATTAAAATAATTACTTATAAATTTTTATACCAAATTCTTTTTTCACAACTCAATATTATCAAAATCAGAAAATATCATTACTTAAATATTTTTTAAAAAATAGATTTTCTTATACAAAATCATAAAAATAAAAGAAGATACATATTTAATATTAAAATTTACATTCAAACCTCATAAAAATCAATTTATATTCAAAATAATTGAAAATATACCATACATTAAACATTGAAAAATCTTGGGTTGTTACATATGTGGTATGATTGTGATGTTAAATATATATATGTTGTATAGAATATACATGCGTTGTGAAAATTATAAATATATGTGTGTTGTGAAAATTATAAATATATATGCGTTGTGAGTATTATGAATATACATGCATTGTGAAAATTATATATATACACACACACACATTGTGAAATAAAATATACATATGCATTGTATTAAAATATAAATGCGTTGTGAAATTATATATATGCATGGTGAAATAAAATGTACATGTGCGTTGTACAAAATTATATATAAAATGGATAAAATTGTCATGTATTGAAATAAATATTTGTTCATTAATTTTTTTTACATGTATATGAAGTGAATAAAATTGTCATGCGTTGAAATAATTCTTTGGTTGCTAAAAGTATTATTTTTACCTTATATATGAGATATATAAAATGGACATGCTATGGAATAATAATTGATCGTTAAAAAGTATATTATTTTTAACATGTATATGAAGTAAATAAAATGGTCATGTATTGAAATAATTATTTGATTGTTAAAAATATATTATCTAACATATATAAGAACTGTATAAAATTGTCATGTAATGGTATATTCAATTTTGATTAAAAATTGAAATGGAAGTTGGAATCGTTTTAAAACGAATTTATAAACGATTTATAACATACATTTTAAATGGAAATCGACGATATATATATATTGCATATATTTAAATGGCTTTAGAAATCACCGCGCAATGACCGTTCGCGAATTTCAACCATTAAATTCGAATTTATATAACGAGAGATCCGACTGTCGGATTCTCCTAAAACCGGAACCGTTGGGTTCGTATCGGAAAAAGCTTTCCAATGAATGTAAGAGATTTGAAATCTAATGGTTGGACTTGGAATTATATCCAAATCAAATTTGGAAAAGGTCGTTATGGATGTAGTTCAATGGCTGTTATTGGAAACCGACTGTATGAGCCTTGATAAAATTATTAAAAATATTAATAATTTGTGTAAAATCATAATAAATGATTTAGAAAGAATTTGGATGAAAAATTCCATGTTTGTAGAGATAAAAATATATTTTAATCTAAATGAACTAGTTATTATCTAGATTTGAAATCCAATAACTTTTAAATGAATAAATTGGATTTATAAAGGGTTTTAGTAAAACCAGAAATTTCCAATATATAAATTGGAATGGATTTGAATAGAAATCAACTTCGGGAGATTTCGATATTGGATTCCATGACTATATAGATATTGTGGAGGAATTTGGAAGATAGATATATATCGTTATTCCCCATACGATATGTGTTGGTTTCAGAACTTGATATTGAATGTAAGCTGATATAATTTCTGTTCAGTGCCTTATATTTAATATCAAATTGGATTCTAGGTTTTATCATGAATGGTGTCTTTAATAACACTGTTCTTAAACCCTATGTGAAAAGAATAAATCTTTTAATTAAGATTATTAGAGTTTCTAGTTATATTTATTAATTGGAATAAAAATGGAATGTGAATTGGGTTTATTGTGAACTGTGTTTTTTAACGACATTCGTTCTTTAACCCGATTAACAGTGAAATGGGATTTGGAATTTATAACTCTTTTATTAAGATTTAAATGGAATTTTCCAAAGTAAATCTTTCTAATTTAACAAAAAAAACTGGAATTGAATGGAATTCAATTTAGTGATAATCGAAGTGAGCCACTATGGAGGTAGACTGTTACTATATATGGAATTTATATGGCCTTGTTGTTATTCCATTTATATTATTAGTCGGATACGGAAATTGATATCGATTATTTATTGATTTGTTTCCCATGAAGATTCCATGGTTAATGGAATTTTTTTTTGGGTTTATCGTGAACTATATTTTAAATGACATTGGTTCTTTAACCCGGTTAAAGACAGGATTACATGTCTAACACTGTATTTTGAATTATATTGTTGATCTCTACAAAATATATGCCTGTTTGGTGGTGGACAATTTATTATCTTGCTTAACACCCTTCTCTGAGACGTACGAGCTTAGAGGTTATATATTGGCAGAAATCAGTGGTACGGGGTAGATTGTCGATGTGACATGTTTGTGTTTTTAAAGTTAAATAATGATTTTTGGGAAGATTAAAACTAAGTAAAGTTTTAATGAATCTTTAATTATATTGAAATGAGAATGTGATAATTTAAATTATCAAATTTGGGAAATGATCGGGAATGGAGTACCACCAGTTTTACTCCAGGCGATAGTTAAATCTTTAATTAGATTTGAACATGAAATGGTATTTAATTATACCAATAACCGCGTGGTGTTAGATATGGAGTATTAACAGTTTTGCTCCATGGGATGAATTGGTTGGGTTTCATTTAATATGGAACCTTCACGAAAATTTGATCAGTATATAACCGATATAAATTTCCATGTCAGACCAATACTATAAGTGGAATAATGGCAAAGCCTTTTAAACTCCATAAATAGTAACGCTCTTTCATCACGAAAGTTAAATTGGAAAACTTCTATTTAGAAAATTCCATTAAATATTAACTAAAATATTTATAAATTCCAAATCATAACTTCACTATTGATTGGGTTTAAGAACTAATGTCATTTAAAACATCATTCATAATGAACCCAAAATCAACTTCCATTTAATTGAAATTATATTTACTAATTGGAAAACTTCATTACTATTAATTAAAATATTTATTCTTTTTCAAATGGGTTTGAGAATAGTGTTATTTAATACACCATTCATGACAAACCCAAAATACAATTTGATATTAAATACGAGGCTCTAAATAGAATTCATATCGGCTTATATTCAATATCAAATTCTGAAACTAACTGATATCACTTTGGGAATAATGATATTTATATCTTCCATATTCCTCAACGATATCTATATAATCACGGAATCCAAGACTGAAATTGAAGCGACCCGAACTTCCCCGTAAAGGAAAACACAGATTACTTTGAGGACAAGACAAATAAGAACACAAACAGAAGAACATTTCACTGCTTATTACAACAATTTACATCAGAGTACAAGAATATACAGAGTAAGAATAGATAAAAGTACACATTTGATAATCATCGGAGATTAAATATACATAGCAGCGGAAAAATAATACAAAACACAACTAAAAGAAATACACGGATACTGTAACTTCCCGCATTTTTATCGGTTTGTATTTAAATATATAAATTAGTTTAAATATTGAATTTGTAATATAAGTGGATTTATATATTAATTAAAAATGAAGTTGAACGTATAAAAATATATATTAAATATAATCGAGGTCGTAATATCGCGGTAGTTCGTAATTTAACGTTCTAAACTTCAACTGAGTATACAGAACCCGTTATTAGTCGGATTTCTTCGAAATAAGAAGCATTGGAATCTGTTGAGCAGTATCTTTCTAACAGAAGTGAAAAATCAAGATTTCGTGTTATAGATTGTGAATTATATCCAAATTAAACTTTCAAATAGTCATTGTAAAATCGTTTATCAACCATAACGGTTTATTCGATATAACTAGATATCGGTTCCGAATTTAGACAAGGTTCTTTTGAGACGTAGTGATAATTTAATTTTTAGAATTTTACTGTAATTTTTAATTAATTAAATACATAATTTTTTATTTGAAGTATTTTGCACCTTGTATCAGTATTTCGGGGTTTCAAAATATAAGTCTACCTACCGGTATTATTATATTTTTGGGATCGTAGCACCTCGCTGGACACGATCGTATTTTTATCTCTGTCCATAAGCGATTCGTATGTGAGCAAAATTATATCTGACCATGGGGTAACGTCGGTATCAATATGAGACATGATAAATATAAAGTCTGCATATCTATAAATTAAATCTACACCGTACACCCAGGCGTTAGTCCCTTCTTCATGAATGACTAGTTATTTTCTTTAGTTATTAAGAAGTGTCCTACCATATATTTACCACTACAGGCCTAAGAAGCTGATAAAAATACCTATGTAATTTCTTTTCTAAAACTTCATGTCCATTTCAAATCCCATAGGCTATGAAGGGAAAATTCATGTCGACCCATACCATATATGCACTTACTGATGTACAGCCTTCCTTTGGATTGAAGACCCTGCTCAATTAAAAACCTACCGTGTGTTTTCAAATCAGTATCTTACCAATACCCGTACCTTCATATCTAAGCCTAGCTGCAAACCTATGGCTTTAAAAACAACTTCATGGCCAAGCAATCACTTTAAACCTAACCTATGTTACACAGCAGACCTCAATGCTTAGGAACATCAAATTGTTTCCATTGTGCAGACCTAGTTATATAACACCAGCTATCCTACTTACTTGTTGAAACGACTACAACATCTCGAAATGAAAACACATGGAAGTCATATCCAACGCAAGCCTAACCTGCCACCTACAAAGCCTATATATGCGTGGCCACCAAGATTTCTTACAATATATAAATACATTATGCTGCTCATTTATTCAGAGGAAAAAAAGTTAAAAAAATATAGACTGCGTCTCCCTCATCTTGTTCTGTTCTTTTACTTCATTACATCGAAATTCCTCAACATAAACGTAAGCTCAAATTCAAAACAAAGCCTGGAAAACATTTTGAGAAGAAGAGAGCCACGGATGAGTGCCTCGAAGGGGAGCAACCGTGTGGGGACCATTTCAGTTCGAAGCTTGGCTGCTGGTTCCGTTAGCAAAGCCTATAACGACACTGGGGATGGTGAAAAGGCCGTTGCAAGCAGGGACGCTGGGTTGCTGGAGAGGGATTCAACTCAGACGCAAGGGAGGGAAGAAAATAAAACTAGGTCATGGTTTAATACTAAGAGGAGAGTATGAACGAGATTTAAAGTGTAAGCTTGTTGGGTTTGAGGGAAAAACGGTTCGAGAGTGTCACGATTACGTTCGTGAAACTCAGTTTTATAGCAAATGAATTTCCCAAACATATTATAATAATATTTTTACTTGTATATTTTATATTCAGTGATTAGAACAAGGATTTACTTCACAGAAAATACAAGGAAAGTTTGAAGTAGTGTTTGTGCATCCGAGGTGATGCTGACTTCGGGTAAGTACTTATTTTTGTTTGGACTTCTGGACGTGTTTGGGGGTCAACCTGTGCATGGCAGTGGGGAGATATAAAGGATGTTAGCAGGTATAAAGGTGGTAGTGATGGACCAACGTGAAGCAAAAGGGTTGAGAGGACGTACTTGTGCATGGGCTTGGTGAAGTGTCTTACTGTATGTGGTCTACATTGGTTGGTTATAAGGGAATTAGTGCGGCAATGGGGGAGACTGGATGGAGTTTGAACGTTTGAAAGGAGATTTTGTTTTGTTTAGTGGCTTTGAATCCTTGTTTTCGACTGAGGATGGAAGGCGCTGGAAATAAGATGGTTTTAGCACACATACATTATATATTGAAATCAACTGTTTGGGATAGATCCATTTGCACACGTATGGGAGGACGTGAATAACATAAGGGAGCTGGAGTTGAGATGCAAGTCGGGTTTTGGGAGCATTTTGAAGATCGTTCCAATAAGAACGCCTGGTTTAATCGACCGACCGCAAATCGTTATTTAACGGTTAATGCGCCAAGGTGAGTAAATTCACTGACTCTGATATATTTTAAAATATTATAATATTGGTCGAATGATGTGTGATGGTCGCTTCGGTAGATTACAATTAAATTGGTTGAATAATATATATCATTGCATATGTACACATCAGTTGGTTGGACACTGATTTCCATCGATTACAATATTTCCCAGTATGGAATCAGTGTTAATTGTGTTGATTAACATCGGTAGATGCAGGAAACCGGTTGGAGGAATTCAACCGGATTCCTCAATATTTATATGTATTGTTTGTTTTATATATGCACTGTTTGAACCAAATGACATTAAAAACCCATGTGAATATTGATGTTGAATGGAAATTTAACGTTTGTTTTGATTTAATCAATAGACGATATCGATTAAGAAAGTGGCAGCAGACGACAGTAAATCCATCTTTTGTTAAGACGTTGAATTAGCTATAGGCAAATCAAAGATGTTAATTATAAAAAATATATTTTTATAATTAACGCGAAGTTTAAATTGTAATAGAAGTTCTATTATAAACTGGTATTTTATAGTTCATTCTATAAAGTAAATATAAACGATTCTTTAACATTCAAATAAGTTATTAAGCTGTAATTATCCTACAAGTGGATAATTTGAATAATTATTTTAAAGCAACAGTTACAAAATATTATTAGATTAATTATATTAATCTAATGGTAAGAAGTGAATAAAATCAGTTAGCGAATTTACTGATGGAATGAATTTGATTAAATCAACTGTTTATTTGGGAAATGATTATTAGATTAATTGGTCTTCAATTAATCTAACAAAAATATTTTAGAAATAAGTAATCAAAATTAATCTAATTACCTTTTTGTTTAATGAAGTTTTAAATAGTTATTGAACTAGTATAATTAGTACTGTTTATTTATAATGAAGTAAACCGTTTTACTTCAGCAAATGATCAAGCTAATCACTATTTGATTAAATTAATTGGTTCTTAAATGGATTCCATTTAAGATGGTATTGAGTTTGTAATAAGATGTTTACTTGAATTTGGTACAATATTTCGAATAAAGAGTAAATTGTCAAAAGATGAAGAACGTTACTGATTTTTGATAAGAGAAGTTTCAAATGGAATTGTATAAGGAAGACGAAGCAAAAAGTTAATGTTTAATATAAATAGTTGTAAACAACCGAGTTTTCAAAATAAGGATATGGCGTCGTAAAACCAAATTCAAATTAAGCAAGAAGTACGGTTAATGAATATTATAAGTTATAAGGAGTTTAAAGTTACAGACGTATATCTATTCTAAGATAAGAACGATGTCGATCAAGGTCTGAGAGGCAAATAAAATACCCCAACTTAAACAGCTTCACTATTATCAAGGAACGATATCAGTTTGTGACGGAAAGAGATGTCAAGATCAGTATAAAAGGAATATGGCAGTGTATTGCAAGTCCTAGAACTATAGCGATAAAATAACGCTGTTGACTCGACTTAAGCGTGACTGTTATGTCGAAATTAGTTATAAAGGGGAATATTACAGCGTACGACAAGTTTTTAAACTATAACGATAAATTAGCGTTGTTGACCAAACTTAAGCGTGATTTTTATACATAGCACTACTCCCTAGGGAATGTGAACAGTTTGGTTCGAAATCCACTTATTCAGAAGTAATAAATAACGAATGTTAAAAAAGTGCCCGTGATTGTGTGATGTTAGTTGAACATTTGAATGGATGTTGTTTTTACTTCAATAGTTAAATGACCGACTATCGAAGTGTTTTGACCATCGTTGACAATACGGAGAAACCGGTTGGATATAATATGCGGAAACCACTCCGTATAGGCATAAGCGCTGCGAATTCGATTATGCTGAAGACAATTGAAGACGGAGTGAAATGCCAGGGCCGTTCTGTTCTAGAATGGTGTTTTTTGTTTGTCCAGTCCTAGGACAACTTGTATGGACGAATGTCTAACAGAGTATTCCTAATGGTCAAATAAGGCGAACTTTTCAAGATATTACGTCTGGTGGCAGAGAAATTCATTTCTCTTAGTTTTTAAAACCGTTATATTTTGGGAAGATCAACTAGTGATTTGATGGGTTTGACGATGTGTCATTCAAAGTGTATGGGGGCCAGATGTTCTAAAGGATAGACGTAGCCTCAAGCTTCACAACCCGGAAATGACAAAAATCGGGCAGGCAGCATGGCTATGTGGGTCGCTCCCATTAGGGTGTATAATCACCTATCTAGAGAAATTCCTTTTACTTCTTTAATCTATTTCGATGCTGTCCCTTTTCGGGAAACGGTGGTTTGAGCCCAACCGTTGGTGATATACATTCGATACACTCAAGCGAAATGAGTGGTCGGTCATGTGTGGGCCGGGATGCAAGACGTTCTTGTTGAACCCAGTGTATTCCCCTCTAGAGTTACACTATCGACAGGTGGTCCCATACCTTGTCATAGTTGGAATCCAATCTCCAATAAGCGCCATGCCGGTTTTTGATTTTATACTATGTATGTAGAGCGTGGGATGCAAGCATTCTGTTATTTGGTTATTTACTTGATTAGACATTATTATAATATCACTGGATTTTGATATCAAAATATTTTGGGTTATAGTAAGGTAAAAACTGTCCATGTTTATGTGTGGGATGGTCTTACTATTATCCTTTTGTTTTAAAAAGGATTTTTCAAAGTTAATCCGTATGGTTGGAATTTACTCACACCAGTCCCATGACTGACCCAAAGTTTATTTTGTTTGTTTTCCCTAAACTCTTGGGTGCCCAAATTTTTACGAGCAGTCAAGTGTTTCAGGCTTTTACAGATACACTTGGAGGAGCTAAAAGAAGGTGGCTTCATCATTAGTTATGTAGAGATTATTTCAGCTGTGATGTATGTGAATTATACTCTGATATGATATGTAAGCACAAATTCAGGTTTTGTAATGCAAAGTTATGTTATATAATATATTTTATTCGTTCCGCTGTGAGATTCGTGTTTACTCTGATTCTTCTCAGTTGTGTTCTTCTTTATCTTCTATTCTATTAGTTTTATCTTATCTTTCTCATCCTCCTATTTTTTTCTATTAATGATCTGGTATTTTTGATATCTGAACAGTCGACACTGGGTTTTGTGTCGATTTTCCAAGTCAAAAATTCCAGTTCGTTACAGTTGGTATTAGAGCTGAAGGTTGAGTGATTACCTAGGCTCTATGGCGTAACTCAATAAAGATGGAGTTAACAATACTCTAGATTTAGTTTGAGTGTATATATATGAGCGCGTATTTGTAAATTGATATTAAAGCTGTTTTATATTGTGTTGATTAGTTTGTCGAGTGGTTTATGAATTCTGGTCGACACAGTAATGCAAACCTTATCGACAGGTGTTTTTAAACTCTTGAATAGAGTAATTCGACATGGTATTATTTTGAAAGCTGGGTAAATGAAATAAGTTTACCCAAAATATATTTTGATATATAGAAAGTATATATTATTCGAATAAGATTATATTTAAGATGGTTACATAAACAACCCATCAGAACTTGTATGATGTAATTTGTGAAATTAAATGGATTAAATCTAAATTTAAATCCAGAACTGAAATAAACCCTGGGAATTTGGAAAAGGATTAAATATATAGTAAATAAAAATCCTGAGGGAATTTGAAAATGTTTTCTAAACATATTGAAAGGTATTTTGAAGTGTTGATAAATGAATTTTTAAAGTGATATAGTACTGAACGCACTGTTATCACTGGAAAATAATTCTGATAATGATGGCCGCATCATCAGTGTCATTTTCAAGTTTCTAAGTGACGGATTATTACCAAAGATTTTGTTTTGAATTGTTTTGAGAAAACAAGTTGGTTCTAAGCCCTGAATAGGAATATTTGGTTTTTGAGAAAATAAACTGTTTAAAACTCCCAGGACAGGTTTTTGAATTAAAAACAAGTTACACTAAGTTTTGTGAAACAAATTGGAATTGAAATGAAGAGAGTTAAGTTGAAATTGAATTGGATTAGGGAGATATCAAGTGAAACTGGATTTTGGAATGTAATTAGACTCGGGTGAATTAAAATGGTTTGAAAATCAGATTAGAGTTCTGAGGTGAAGACAAGTGATGAGGTAAATAAATTAGTTAATATAACTAGTTCGAGAAATTAATTTGAGAATGGAATTGGATTGTGAGTTGAGGTTGAGGTTGGGACTTGAAAATTTGAAATGGAATTCAGCTAAGTATAAGCGGTTGATTGGTGATCAATTGGAGTATGAGATTTTTGAGTTCTTTTGGCAAACCACTTGGCTATTTTATTTCTCTTGGTATTGGAGATGGCCTAGAGTAGCGAAGTTGTAGTAGTACCAAATGAGCCATGCAGAGGAGATGCTGGCACAATTCTCTGAAAATTTAAAGCTGTTAGGAAATTTTCAGAATTTTCAGAAGTATTCGTTAATAAGAAAGAATTAATATTTCATTGGAGTTAATCAGTTCAGCTAAAACTGAAATTATGAAGTAAACCAAAAAGATTTTTAACCTGTTTTCAACAGAGATTGTAGCATTTTCCTCATCTTAGCAATTTCGAGGACGAATTTATTTTAAGGGGGAAGGAATGTAACGTCTCGCATTTTTATCGGTTTGTATTTAAATATTTAAATCAGTTTAAATATTGAATTTGTAATATAAGTGGATTTATATATTAATTAAAAATGAAGTTGAACGTATAAAAATATATATTAAATATAATCGAGGCGGTAATATCGCGGTAGTTCGTAATTTAACGTTCTGAACTTCAACCGAGTGTACATAACCCGTTATTAGTCATATTTCTTCGAAATAAGAAGCGTTGGAATCTGTTGAGCAGTACCTTCCTAACAGAAGTGAAAAATAAAGATTTCGCGTTATAGATTGTGAATTATATCCAAATCAAAATTTCAAATAGTCGTTGTAAAATCGTTTATCGACCATAACGATTTATTCGATATAACTAAATATCGGTTCCGAATTTAGTCAAGGTTCTTTTGAGACGTAGCGATAATTTAATTTTTAGAATTTTACTGTAATTTTTAATTAATTAAATACGAAACTTTTTATTTGAAGTATTTTGCACCTTGTATCAGTATTTCGGGGTTTCAAAATATAAGTCTACCTACCGGTATTATTATATTTTTGGGATCGTAGCACCTCGCTGGACACGATCGTATTTTTATCTCTGTCCATAAGCAAATTGTATGTGAGCAAAATTCTATCTGACCATGGGGTAACGTCGGTATCAATATGTGACATGACAAATATAAAGCCTGCATATCTATAAATTAAATCTACACCGTACACCCAGGCGTTATGTCCCTTCTTCATGAATGACTGGTTATTTTCTTTAGTTATTAAGAAGTGTCCTACCATATATTTACGACTGCAGGCCTAAGAAGCTGGTAAACATACATATTTAATTTCTTTTCTAAAACTTCATGTCCATTTCAAATCCCACAGGCTATGAAGGGAAAATTCATGTCAACCCATACCATACGTATAGTTACTGATATACAACCTTCCTTTGGATTGAAGACCCTGCTCAGTTAAAAACCTACCGTGTGTTTTCAAATCAGTATCCTACCAATACCCATACCATCATGTCTAAGCCTAGCTGCAAACCTATGCTTTAAGAACAACTTCATGGCCAAGAAATCACTGCAAACCCAACCTATGTTACACAGCAGACCTCAATGCTTAGGAACATCGAATTGTTTCCATCGTGCAGACCTAGTTATAGAACATCAGCTATCCTACTTACTTGCTGGAACGACTACAACACCTTGAAATGAAAACACATGGAAGTCATATCCAACGCAAGCCTAACCTGCCTCCTACAAAGCCTATATATGCGTGGCTACCAAGCTTTCTTCCAATATATAAATACATGAAGCCGTTCATTTATTCAGAGGAGAAAAAAGTTTAAAAAAATATAGACTGCCTCTCCCTCTTCTTGTTCTGTTCTTTTACTTCATTACATCGAAATTCCTCAACATAAACGTAAGCTCAAATTCAAAACAAAGCCAGGAAAACGTTTAGAGAAGAAGAGAGCCACGACGGAGTGCCTCGAAGAGGAGCAACCATGTGGGGACCATTTCAGTTCGAAGCTTGGGTGCTGGTTCCCTCAGCGAAGCCTATAACGACACTGGGGATGGCGAAAAGGCCGCTGCAAGCAGGGAAGCTGGGTCGCCGAAGAGGGATTTAGCTCAGACTCAAGGGAGGGAAGAAAATAAAACCAAGTCACGGTTTAATACTAAGAGGAGAGTATGAACGAGATTTAAAGTGTAAGCTTGTTGGGTTTGAGGGAAAAACAGTTCGAGAGTGTCACGGTTACGTTCGTGAAGGTCAGTTTTCTAGCAAATGAATTTCCCAAACATATTATAATAATATTTTTGCTTATATATTTTACATTCAGTGATTAGAACAAGAATTTACTTCACAAAAAATATAAGGAAAGTTTGAAGCAGTGTTTGTGCATCCGAGGTGATGCTGACTTCGGGTAAGGACTTAATTTTGTTTGGACTTCTGGACGTGTTTGGGGGTCAACCTATGCATGGAAGTGGGGAGATATAAAGGATGTTAGTAGGTAGAAAGGTGGTAGTGATGGACCAATGTGAAGCAAAAGGGTTGAGAGGACGTACTTGTGCATGGGCTTGGTGAAGTGTTTTACTGTATGCGGTCTACGTTGGTTGGTTATAAGGGAATTAGTGTGGCAATGGGGGAGACTGGATGGAGTTTGAACGTTTGAAAGGAGATTGTATTTTGTTTGGTGGCTTAGAATCCTTGTTTTCGGCTGAGGATGGAAGGCACTGGAAATAAGATGGGTTTAGCGCACATACATTATATATTGAAATCAACTGTTTGGGATAGATCTATTTGTACATGTATGGAAGGACGTGAATAACATAAGGGAGCTAGAGTTGAGATGCAAGTCAAGTATTGGGAGCATTCTGAAGATCGTTCCAATAAGAATGCCTGGTTTAATCGATCGACCAAAAATTGTTATTTAACGGTTAACGCGCGAAGGTGAGTAAATTCACGTACTCTGATATATTTTAAAATATTATAATACTGATTGAATGATGTGTGGTGGTCGCTTCGGTAGATTACAATTAAATTGTTCATAAATATGTATCGTTGCATATGTACACATCAATTGGTTGGATACTGATTTCCATCGATTACAATATTTCCCAGTATGGAATCAGTGTTAATTGTGTTGACTAACATCGGTAGATGCAGGAAACCGGTTGGAGGAATTCAACTGGATTCCTCAATATTTATATGTACTGTTTGTTTTATATATGCACTGTTTGAACCAAATGACATTAAAAACCCAACGTGAATATTGATGTTGAATGGAAATTTAATGTTTGTTTTGATTTAATCAATAGACGATATCGATTAAGAAAGTGGCAGCAGACGACCGTAAATCCTTCTTTTGTTAAGACGTTGAATTAGCGATAGGCAAATCAATGAAGTTAATTATAAAAAATATATTTTTATAATTAACGAGAAGTTTAAATTGTAATAGAAGTTCTATTATAAACTGGTATTTTATAGTTCATACTACAAAGTAAATATAAACGATTCTTTAACATTCAAATAAGTTATTAAGCTGTAATTATCCTACGAGTAGATAATTTGAATAATTATTTTAAAGCAACAGTTACGAAATATTATTAGATTAATTATATTACTCTAATGGTAAGAAGTGAATAAAATCAGTTAGCGAATTTACTGATGGAATGAAGTTGATTAAATCAACTGTTTATTAGGGAGTTGATTATTAGATTAATTGGTCTTCAATTAATCTAACGAAAATAGTTTAGAAATAAGTAATCAAAATTAATCTAATTACCTTTTGATTTAATGTAGTTTTAAATAGTTATTGAACTAGTATAATTAGTATTGTTTATTTATAATGAAGTAAACCGTTTTACTTCAGCAAACGATCAAGCTAATCACTATTTGATTAAAGTAATTGGTTCTTAAATGGATTCCATTTAAGATGGTATTGAGTTTGTAATAAGATGTTTACTTGAATGGGGTATAATATTTCGAATAAAGAGTAAATTGTCAAACGATGAAGAACGTTATTGATTTTTGATAAGAGAAGTTTCAAATGGAATTGTATAAGGAAGACGAAGCGAAGAGTTAATATTTAATATAAATAGTTGTAAACAACCGAGTTTTCAAAATAAGGATATAGCATCGTAAAACCATATTCAAATTAAGCAAGAAATACGGTTAATGAATATTATAAGTGATAAGGAGTTTAGAGTTATAGACATATATCTATTCTAAGATAAGAACGATGTCGATCAAGGTCTGAGAGGTAAATAAAATACCCCAACTTGAACGGCTTCACTATTATCGAGGAACGATATCAGTTTGTGACGGAAAGAGATGTCAAGATTAGTATAAAAGGAATATGGAAGTGTATTGCAAGTCCTAGAACTATAGCGACAAAATAACGCTGTTGACTAGGCTTAAGCGTTACTGTTACGTCGAGATTAGTTATAAAGGAGAATATTACAGCGTATGACAATTTTTTAAAATATAACGATAAATTAGCGCTGTTGACCAAACTTAAGCGTGATTTTTATATGTAGCACTACTCCCTAGGGAATGTGAACAGTTTGGTTCGAAATCCGCTTATTCAGAAGTAAATAATAACGAATGTTAAATAAAAAGTGCCCGTGATTGTGTGATGTTAGTTGAACATTTGAATGGATGTTATTTTTACTTTGATTGTTAAATAACCGACTATCGAAGTGCTTTGACCATCGTTGTCAATACGGAGAGACCGGTTGGATATATTATCCGAAAACCACTCCGTATAGACATAAGCGTTGCGAATTCGATTATGCTGAAGACAATTGAAGACGAAGTGAAATGCAAGGGCCGTTCTGTTCTAGAATGGTGATTTTTGTTTGTCCAGTCCCAGGATAACTTGTATGGACGAATGTATGACAGAGTATTCCTAATGGTCACATAAGGCGAACTTTTCAAGATATTACGTCTGGTGGCAGAGAAATTCATTTCTCTTAGCTTTTAAACCCGTTGTATTTTGGGAAGATCAAATAGTGATTTGATGGGTTTGACGATGTGGCATTCAAAGTGTATGGGGGCCAGATGTTCTAAAGGATAGACGTTGCCTCATGCTTCACAACCGGGAAATGATAAAAATCGGGCAGGCAGCATGGCTATGTGGGTCGCTCCCATTTGGGTGTTTAATCACCTATCTAGAGAAATTCCGTTTACTTCTTTAATCTATGTCGACGTTGTCCCTTTTCGGGAAACAGTGGTTTGAGCTCAACTGTTGGTGATATACATTCGATACATTCAAGCGAAATGAGTGGTCAGTCATGTGTAGGCCGGGTTGCAAGACGTTCTTGTTGAACCCAGTGTATTTGTAACACCCCACGTCCATTAATGTCACTCACAAAGGGAATGCATTAACTTCCATGGAGTTTATAAGTGAATATAGAACAGAAAAATTACAACAAGACAGATTATAAGTAATACTTGAAAACCAAAACTTCATTTTATTGCAGCGGAAACATGTTTATTACATCGCAAAACCATTAATCAGAGTCAAGTACATTATCCATCTTCATAAAACAAAATACATAATCCCATTACACAAATAGCCATTAAAGAAGATAACAAGCTGGACTTTACTTCAACGGTTCAAGCTTTCCAAAGAGAGACGAGCAATCCAATCAAACTCCACTAGAACTGGGCCCAACCTGAGGACCTGGAGGGGGAAATAGGATAGAAATGGAGGGGGTCAGACATAAAGCCTGGCGAGTATGATAATTCTAACAATACTATTATCAAAATAACTAGACTAAGGCAAAATCTGGAAGACAAGTAAATGTTTATGAACTTTTTGGAAGATAAAGATAGCGTTTAAGATAACGTTAAAGATAACTGTAGAGGCATACCTAATTACTAACGAATAATTACTATACTGCACCGCACATTACTACACTGTACCGCTCCAATTACTACACTGCACCACGCCAATTACTACACTGCACCGCACCAGTCACCCTAAAGGTTGATCCTGCATGCTTCACACAGAAACTATATAAATAGCCTTGCGTACCCCTAGCTGACTACATAGGTGCCGTCCGCCCCTATCTCCACTAGGTGTACCCCACTACCCTCTTAGAAATTTTATAAGTAATTTCGTGTACTCCTAGCTGACTACATAGGTGTCGTCTGCCCCTATCTCCACTAGGTGTACCCCACTACCCACTTTCGATCGGCTCCCTACTCTTAGATACCCGTGTTGGCCCCATAGTGGGGTGTATCACTCCCCTAAAGTGGCAACCCGATACAACTGAGAATGCACGGCTTATACCTACACGATGCAACAACGTCTTACCTACCAGCCCGGGTCCACACATGCATATGAAACCCGTTGGACTTGCGTTGCCACCGCTCCCCGTTTTGGCCTCTTACAGTCGAACCCAGCATGCGTGTCCCGTCCTCGACCTGGGTCGAGCCCACAAAGATACGTTTGGGATACTGGTCGAAATGGGCCCCCACAAGCTACCCACCTAAGCTTGTCACTAGTATATCCCACTTAACCCTCTTAGTCATGTTCATTTACATGTGTGTTTGGTTAAGTCTTACTAATCGTATTTCACATGACACTAAGGGCACCCCCTAGATTCCTCATGCCACCCAAGGCACCTACTTAACCCCTATGTCCCACCTTACATGTTTATCTGGTTAAGTATTTCTTAATTCATTCAGGCCATAACCTCATAAAGATCTCTCACATTAGGCTGGCATTTATGGCAGCTGGATTTGCCGGGCGGGTCCGGGCAGTCTTACACCATAAAAGAGTCTAACCTCATGTCTTTACAACTGTTATGCTTTAGTTTAGGCATAGGACCTCTCACATTGGGCTGACATTTGTGACCACTGGATTTGCCGGGCGGGTCCGGGCAGGTTTACGTCACAAACGAGTCCAACCTCGTGTCCTAAGCATTGATTGACAACTTTCAATCTTTTACCCCAGTTTTAATAATTCCCTATCAAATTATTAATTAAGTCCACTTTTATTGATGTCCATAATTGACTCAATTATGGCCATCCACTTATGGCATGCAAAATCATATCAATTGCACCCCATCTTTTTAATATTAAATCCTTAATATTACCCCTACCCCACGTTTATACGTTCGCTTATTCAACCCATAATATAGGCTAGACTTGTATAGTCTAACACCTAGCACAAAGATAAATTATCACAACATATAGACAATTAAAATAAATCTAATCATAATAGGGGTGGAACTTGCATAAACTACACATGTTAAGGATCAAAAGGTGTCAACTTGTTAAATGTCTCAATTTACATGATATGATCATAGCCCAAATCTATACATAAACTTGCATATGGGGTTTTTAGGCAACATAATGATGGTGTGAACTAGCATAGGATATCACATATGTCATAACATAATTCTAGATGTCATAATAGATGTCTTGGCATATGTTCATAACTTTTCTAATCAATCTATCTTGCATATGTGACTTGTCATATAGATCAACATAACCCAAACATGATGATTTAATTAATATGAACTAACTAGCATAGATGGTAACATCATGGCCTTTTTAACATGTATGATTCATCACAACTTAGCATAGAAACTTTAAACATACATAACATCATCATAGCATGATTTACAACATGTAAGATATCATCATCACATAACATTGGATTTACAATATACATGATAGCAAAAGGGGTTTACAACAACATATATGATAATTCACATCATCTACTCATAATCCATTCATAACTCAACCTAACTAAAATGATAATAATCTTGTTAAGATTATCATACTCACAATTTAGAGAAGAAAAGAAAGAGTTTTGCTTTGCTTTAGGGTTGAGAGAATTAGAATTGAATTTGCTTTTCTTCTTTCTTAGTTGGCGGTGGCTCCATTGATTTCCATGGCGACGGTAACTATTCTATTTTAATTAGGGTTAGCGTTAGGATGTATTTATAGGTGTAGGAAGTTATTTAGGACCATTAGATTAACCCTGAACCATGAGAACCAATCAAATGCAAAATTTGCATTTGAGCGAATCGGCACGCGGGTTGACAGCCAGACACCCTGGATTAACCCCTAGTCGACACAGCGGGACTCGGGTCGACCTCAAAAATGTGCCGGTTCGGTTATTTCCCCTCCCAATTCGCTGTTTTGAACTTTTTCGCATATTTATTTATTTAATTTTTAATATATATATATATATATATATATATCAATATATATATATTTCTCTGCGCAACCCATTTCACTTAATTCTTTTCTAAAAATTAAGTATACTTTAATTTGTGAATTTTAATATTATAAAATTACGGGGTGTTACATTCTCCCATCCTTAAAGTATTTCGTCCCCGAAATCTCCAAGTCAAGAAGAATGTATATCCTACCATCTAATCGTCCATCTACTCAACCATCAAACACCAGCATCCATTGTCCTTAAAAGACTTCTAATGCTTTAATGTTTATATGCACAGTGTGTGTATATGTCCATATCTAATGCAAAATTAGGCGGTCTACTAATTCAGTCGACGTTCTTAGTGCAATTCATGATAGTGCCATGCATCCATTATGTATGCAAAAGTTCCCTATCAACACATACTATTTCTACATGCGTGCACAACCATTCACCAAAATGCGGTATCCATATGATAGTATAACCATTTTACTAAATACAACCATTTATATGCAATATGCAGTATGAAGTGACTGAGCCGATCTAGTGCCTAATAGTGTGTGTGTATGCGTCCACGAGCAACCACTAGCAATCACTTACATCCACTTTGCATCTATCATACATAACATGTCTCAAACACATGTTTCAACCATAGGATTATCCTATCTAAAGGTCAAGAATACTAACGAGATGATACTCTAAAGGTAAGATAAGTATAAGATAAGCGATAAAGGAGAAATTAAAGGACATACCCTCGAAAAGGAAAGGGTATCGTGAACGCATCTTTTCTTCTGTCTCCCAAGTAGCGTTGCTCTCATCATCTCCCCATTGCACTTTGACTAGTCTGACCTCTCGATTCTTCAACCTCTTGATCTCCGACCCAAGAATGCACGTAGGAGCTCGTCCAATTGTCGCATCACGCTCTATCTCCACCTCTCTAAGAAAGCTCGGCTCTACCACTTCCGCGGTCTCGTGCAAGCACTTCCTCAAATGTGACACATGGAATACGTCGTGTACACCACTAAGTCTCTCGGGAAACTCCACTCTATACGCCATCTGTCCAATTTTCTCCTTAATACGAAACGGCCCTATGAACCTTGGTGCTAACTTCCCAACGGACCCAAATCGAACAACGTTCCGTAATGGAGACACTTTGACAAAGACCATGTCCCCAACTTCAAACTCAAGATCCGTCCTTCTCTTATCCGCATATGATTTTTGCCTATCTTGCTCTGCTTTCATCCTCCTCCGAATCAAGTCGATCTTCTTCGAAGTCTCTCTAATCATATCGGGCCCAAGTAAGATCTTATCGGTAGATTCCCACCAACATGTAGGCGAACGACACGGCCGTCCATTAAGAGCTACGAATGGTGCCATACCAATGCTAGACTGAAAGCTGTTATTATATGCGAACTCCACCAGTGGAAGATGCTCTTACCATGTACCCCCAAAGTCTAGGATACATAGCCTCAAAAGATCCTCTAGAATGCGATTCACCCTCTCGGTCTGGCCGTCCGTCTGAGGATGATATGCGGTGCTCAAACATAACTGAGTCCCTACCGCCTCTTGCAAACTTCTCCAAAATTCGCTAGTGAAAATAGGGTCGCGGTCGCTCACTATGCTAGAAGGAACACCGTGCAAACGAACTATTTCTCGGACGTATACAGAAGCTAACCATGGAGCAGTCCTCTTACTCTTTACGGGAATGAAATGGGTGCTTTTAGTAAGTCTATCTACTATAACCCAAATTCCCGTGTTACCCTTCCTTGATCGCCGTAACCCATCCACAAAATCCATCGAGACACTTTCCCACTTCCATAGTGGAACCTCCAATGGGTGAAGCACCCCACCGAGTTTCTTTTGCTCCGCTTTTACTTGTTGGAACACCAAGCATCGAGCGACATACTCGGCCACGTCTTTCTTCATGCCGGCCCAAAAGTAAACTCTCTTCATGTCTTTGTACATCTTGTCCCCGCCGGGATGAATGGCCATCTTCGAATGATGTGCTTCGTCAAGAATAGTCTTCCATAGGTCATCGTCTTTTGGTACACAAAGTCTACCGTCCCTACGTAACCAACCCTTATCGTCTAGGGTATACATACGAAGATGGCTTGATGACTCCCCTCCTTTGAGTTTTCTACTAACTCAACCAACTGCGGGTCGTCTCGCTGTGCCTTGCCAATCCGTCCCAAAAGCGTAGGTCTGACCTCCAAGGATGCTAGCAAACCGGGTACGAAGTCAACGGAAGGTCTAAAGTCAAACATCGAAATGAATTCTAAACTTTGCCACTCAACAAACAAAGGACTTAAGGAAAATCTTTTTCTACTTAAGGCGTCTGCCACCACGTTACCCTTGCCAGGGGTATATGCTATCTCGAAGTCGTAGGATGCTAAGAACTCCATCCACCTTAACATATCTCCCTTCCCTAGAGACCATATGCCCTAAATTCCTCACTTCCTTCCTCCAAAAATGGTATCTTGGAGAACTTAGCTTTAAGCTTGTGCACTTGTAGGGTCCCTAAGCTTTCCCTAAGACATAGGGCATGCTCTTCTCTGCTACTAGAGAAAACCAGGATATTATCCCATGTAAAATCGTCACAACTATCCATCTCTCTCGCATACCATCCTAGTCGAATTCGACATCCCCCAAGTGCAAGCCCCAAAGGCCTAAACCAATATCATACAAACACCCAAGGGATACCTCCTTCGAATTCAGACGACCTACGTGAGATGATACTAGTAAGATGGTCAATCAATTGAGCACTTGACCGACTCTGGCCGTCCTTGCCAGTCTTGCTCCAAAACGACCGTTGATTACATAATGGGCTTTGCTTAATCTATTAAGCACATACGAAAACTTATTCCGCGCCTATGGGTAAACCCCGCGCTTTATCAATGACGTCTCCATACTCACGGACCACACAAACAGGTTCCTAATCATCGTTAGATGCATCAGAAGATTCTAGGCAGCTAAGCATCACTGAACCCCTAGGGTCGCAAGAAATATGAGAGTTTTTCTACAACGAATCAATAGTATAACTACCCTCCTTTCACAGTCTAGGATGGCACCCCGCTTGGCTAGCCAATCCACCCCTAGAATCAAACTACAGCCCATGAAACCAAGGACAAAGGCGTTGCCTTCAAACTCAACGCCCAAGATAAACACTCTCAAATCCCAACAAATCATAGAAAGATGAGCCGAACCACCAATAGGATTTGAGACTACTAAGGGATCAGTAACAATACTAGTATCCAGGTGCAGTGTTTCAACTAATGATGTAGAGATAAACGAATGCGATGCGTCCGAATCGAATAAGGTACGGACATGATGATCAAATAGAAAAACTAAGCTTTCAACAGAAATGGTTCTACCTCGTTCTTGCAGCGGTGGGACCGCGAGAGCCTGAACTTGTCCCCTAACCTGCCCTGGTGCCATAAGAGCCTGCACCTGTCTTCCCGAGGTAGCTCCTGCCCTCTGCCCCTTCTTTGGGCAGTCCTTCACTAAATGTACCGCATCGCCACAATGAAAACAGTCTGTCTTCTTTTTCTTTCGACAATCCTTGCTGAGATGGCCTGGGGTTCCACAGTTAAAGCACTTCTTCTTTCCCTTTCCATTATTGTCTTTTCCACCCTTCTTGTTTTGCTGTTGTGATTTCTTCTGATCCCCCTTCTTCTCGGGTGCCTTATCAGCTTTAGCGCTTTTCTCCTCATGCATGAGCGCCATTTCTACTAATTTCTCAAAGGTGGCCCCCATCGGGATGTGGGTCATAGCCAACCCTTGCAATGGTTCATTCAAGCCATTCACGAACCTTAGAGCCTTCTTCTCCGGCGTGTTTACTAAGTCCAAGCCAAACCTTGCTAACTGATTAAATTTATTGACATATTCTTTCACTGATGAGCTTCCTTGCTTCAATGTCAAGAACCTTTCCACATATAGATTTTCTGCCGCCCTTGAGAGAAACTTCGCCTCGAACCTACATCTGAAATCCGCCCAAGAGTCAACAGGACGCTCCCCATTAGTGACCTCCCACCAAAACGAGGCCTCTCCCTTCATCAACCAAGCTGCAAAACGAACTCTCTTTCCTTCTTCTACTTCAAAGATTTCTAGCAATTCTTCCACCTCCTTAAGCCAATCTCTAGCTTCCACAAACGTTTCTGACCCTTGAAATGGTTTTCCACCCATAGCCTTGAATTCCTTGCACGTCTTTGCAAAAGTATCTATGCGAGGAGGAGGAACGGGTGCAACTGGTGGTGGAGGAACATTGGCTGGACCTGCAGCGGCCCCAGCCTCTAATAACCTCCTATACCATCCTGGTATCGTTACACCGTCGGGTAGATTAAGATCTTCAGCCATGCTGAAACGAGAAAGGAAAGATTCAGAATGGAAAATTCGAAAGATAAAGATATGGGCTATTGGGGATTATGTTTTTTTTTCTTAAAAATTTTCTCTTTAAATTTCTCATTAAAACATGTCTTTGAAAGCGCTTCTTCCAAAAAATAACTATTTTTCTAAAGTATTTTTATTTGTTCTGGTAACCTTAAGCTCTGATACCACGTGTAACACCCCACGTCCATTAATGTCACTCACAAAGGGAATGCATTAACTTCCATGGAGGTTATAAGTGAATATAGAACAGAAAAATTACAACAAGACAGATAATAAGTAGTACTTGAAAACTAAAACTTCATTTTATTGCAGCGGAAACATGTTTATTACATCACAAAACCATTAATCAGAGTCAAGTACATTATCCATCTTCATAAAACAAAATACATAATCCCATTACACAAATAGCCATTAAAGAAGATAACAAGCTGGACTTTACTTCAACGGTCCAAGCTTCCCAAAGAGAGATGAGCAATCCAATCAAACTCCACTAGAACTGGGCCCAACCTGAGGACCTGGAGGGGGAAATTGGATAGAAATGGAGGGGGTCAGACATAAAGTCTGGCGAGTATGATAATTCTAACAATACTATTATCAAAATAACTAGACTAAGGCATAAGCTGGAAGACAAGTAAATGTCTATGAACTATTTGGAAGATAAAGATAGCGTTTAAGATAACGTTAAAGATAACGGTAGAGGCATACCTAATTACTAACGAATAATTACTATACTGCACCGCACATTACTACACTGCACCGCTCCAATTACTACACTACACCGCGCCAATTACTACACTGCACCGCACCAATCACCCTAAAGGTTGATCCCGCATGGTTCACACAGAAACTATATAAATAGCCTTGCGTACCCCTTGCTGACTACATTGGTGCCGTCTGCCCCTATCTCCACTAGGTGTACCCCACTACCCTCTTAGAAATTTTATAAGTAATTTCGTGTACTCCTAGATGACTACATAGGTGTCGTCTGCCCCTATCTCCACTAGGTGTACCCCACTACCCACTTTCGATCGGCTCCCTACTCGTAGATACCCGTGCTGGCCCCACAGTGGGGTGTATCACTCCCCTAAAGTGGCAACCCGATACAACTGAGAATGCACGGCTTATACCTACACGATGCAACAACGTCTTACAAACCAGCCCGGGTCCACACACGCATATGAAACCCGTTGGACTTACGTTGCCACCGCTCCCCGTTTTGGCCTCTTACAGTCGAACTCAGCATGCGTGTCCCGTCCTCGACTTGGGTCGAGCCCACAAAGATACGTTTGGGATACTGGTCGAAATGGGCCCCCACAAGCTACCCACCTAAGCTTGTCACTAGTATATCCCACTTAACCCTCTTAGTCATGTTCATTTACATGTGTGTTTGGTTAAGTCTTACTAATCGTATTTCACATGCCACTAAGGGCACCCCCTAGATTCCTCATGCCACCCAAGGCACCTACTTAACCTCATGTCCCACCTTACATGTTTATCTGGTTAAGTATTTCTTAATTCATTCAGGCCATAACCTCATAAAGACCTCTCACATTAGGCTGGCATTTATGGCAGCTGGATTTGCCGGGCTGGTCCGGGCAGTCTTACACCATAAAAGAGTCTAACCTCGTGTCTTTACAACTGTTATGCTTTAGTTTAGGCCTAGGACCTCTCACATTGGGCTGACATTTGTGACCACTGGATTTGCCGGGCGGGTCCGGGCAGGTTTACGTCACAAACGAGTCCAACCTCGTGTCCTAAGCATTGATTGACAACTTTCAATCTTTTACCCCAGTTTTAATAATTCCCTATCAAATTATTAATTAAGTCCACTTTTATTGATGTCCATAATTGACTCAATTATGGCCATCCACTTATGGCATGCAAAATCATATCAATTGCACCCCAACTTTTTAATATTAAATCCTTAATATTACCCCCACCCCACGTTTATAAGTTCGCTTATTCAACGCATAATATAGGCTAGACTTGTATAGTCTAACACCTAGCACAAAGATAAATTATCACAACATATAGACAATTAAAATAAATCTAATCATAATAGGGGCGAAACTTGCATAAACTACACATGTTAAGGATCAAAAGGTGTCAACTTGTTAAATGTCTCAATTTACATGATATGATCATAGCCCAAATCTATACATAAACTTGCATATGGGGTTTTTAGGCAACATAATGATGGTGTGAACTAGCATAGGATATCACATATGTCATAACATAATTCTAGATGTCATAATAGATGTCTTGGCATATGTTCATAACTTTTCTAATCAATCTAACTTGCATATGTGACTTGTCATATAGATCAGCATAACCCAAACATGATGATTTAATTAATATGAACTAACTAGCATATATGGTAACATCATGGCCTTTTTAACATGTATGATTCATCACAACTTAGCATAGAAACTTTCAACATACATAACATCATCATAGCATGATTTACAACATGTAAGATATCATCATCACATAACATTGGATTTACAATATACATGATAGAAAAAGGGGTTTACAACAACATATATGATAATTCACATCATCTACTCATAATCCATTCATAACTCAACCTAATTAAAATGATAATAATCTTGTTAAGATTATCATACTCACAATTTAGAGAAGAAAAGAGAGAGTTTTGCTTTGCTTTAGGGTTGAGAGAATTATAATTGAATTTGCTTTTCTTCTTTCTTAGTTGGCGGCGACTCCATTGATTTCCATGGCGACGGTAACTATTCTATTTTAATTAGGGTTAGGGTTAGCATTAGGATGTATTTATAGGTGTAGGAAGTTATTTAGGACCATTAGATTAACCCTGAACCATGAGAACCAATCAAATGCAAAATCTGCATTTGAGCGAATCAGCCCAGAGGTTGACAGCCAGACACCCTGGATTAACCCCTAGTTGACCCAGCAAGGCTCGGGTCGACCTCAAAAATGTGCCGGTTCGGTTATTTCCCCTCCCAATTCGCTGTTTTGAACTTTTTCGCATATTTATTTATTTAATTTTTAATTTTTATATATATATGTCAATATATATATATTTCTCTGCGCAACCCATTTCACTTAATTCTTTTCTAAAAATTAAGTATACTTTAATTTGTGAATTTTAATATTATAAAATTACGGCGTGTTACAGTATTCCCCTCTAGAGATACACTATCGGCAGGTGGTCCCATACCTTGTCATAGTTGGAATCCAATCTCCAATAAGCGCCCTGCGGGTTTTTGATTTTATACTATGTATGTAGAGCGTGAGATGCAAGCGTTCTGCTATTTGGTTATTTACTTGATTAGACATTATTATAATATCACTGGATTTTGATATCAAAATATTTTGGGTTAAATTAAGGTAAAAATTGTCCATGTTTATTTGTGGGCTGGTCTTACTATTATCCTTTTCAAAAAGGATTTTTCAAAGTTAAATCGTATGGTTGGAATTTACTCACACCAGTCCCATGACTACCCAGAGTTTATTTTGTTTGTTTTCCCTAAACTCTTGGGTGCACAAGTTTGTACGGACGATCAAGTGTTTCAGGCTTTTACAGATACATTTGGAGGAGCTAAAAGAAGGAGGCTTCACCATTAGTTATGTAGAGATTATTTCCGCTGTGATGTATGTGAGTTATACTCTGATAAGACATGTAAGCACAAATTCAGGTTTTGTAATTCAAAGTTATGTTATATAATAAATTTTATTCGTTCGCTGTGAGATTCATGTTTACTCTGATTCTTCTCAGTTGTGTTCTTCTTCATCTTCTATTCTATTAGTACTATCTTATCTTTCTCATCCTCTTATTTCTTTCTATTAATGATCCGGTATTTTTGATGTCTGAACAGTCGACGCTGGGTTTTGTGTCGATTTTCGGAGTCGAAAATTCCAGTTCGTTACAGATACAGAGCTTTCCGAGTATCATTCCAGCTGTAAACCAGGATCCTGTGAATATAAATCTACATAACCCAACTACTAGCTGCCCGTGCGGAAAATATGGGCACCCAAAGTTTAGGTTAAAACAATAAACTCCAGGTCAGTGATGTGACTGGTGTGAGAACTAAAACAGTTACTAATTTGATTTTGAAAGCTCGATAAATCAAGGGACCACGTCGTATGACACGGAACGGTTTTTTACCCCAAGAATACCAGTGCAAATAACAACAGTGCAATGCAAAATAAAGAAATGAAGCTATTATAAGACCCAGGTCCCATCACACAATGCAACGCAAGCCGGAGGTTAGGGTTTTCCCATATAATAGCGAAAGAATGCTTGATACGTGAAATTTCATATTTTATTATTACTATAAGTGAAGAAATCAACTTTAAATATAAATGTATCAATCATAGACGACATGGGTACCATATATCATGGCGCCAACACTAGGCTCTACAATCAAAACCAAAATGTCACATTGGAAATTAGATTTTGTCACGAGTCGAGGCAAAAGATAGTCCTCACTGGCTTCGAGACACTATAGCAAATGCCTCAGGGTCACATAGATCCTGTAACAACCCGTATTTTCAGCTATATAATAATTTATTTATTTAATTATTTAAATTGTGAATTAGAGATTCAATGGTTGTTTAATTAAATAATGTGGAATATTTAATTAAATTTAATAATTAAATAATATATTTAATTTCTGAAATAACAAGAAATAGTGAATTGACATTTTAATGTGAACTGGGCGATTTAAAATATTTAATTCAACTTAGAATTGAATTAGAATAACGAATATATTTAATTTATGTCAGCTTGAGCGTAGAATTATATTATAATTAAAATTGAGCTCGAAATGGCGCGGCAGTTCGCTATTTGACGATTAGAATTACAACTGAATGTACAGGGTTCGTTTTAAATCGGATTTCTGTGAAACAAGAAATGTATGGAGCTGGTGGAGTATATTTTTCTAATGGAAGAGGAAAATCTGGATTTCGTCAGGTAGATTTTGATTTACGTCCAAATCAAATTTTAAAATAGTCGCTATAGAGTCGTTTATCGACCGTAACGGTTTATTCGATATAACTAGATACCGGTTCCGAATTTAGACAAGGTTCTTTTGAGACGTAGTGATAATTTAGTTTTTAGGATTTTTCTGTAATTTTTATTTAATTAAATACGTAACTTTTTATCTGGAGTATTGTGCACCCTGTATCGACATTTTGGGGTTTCACAAATTGAGTTGAACTTCCGATATTATTATATTTTTGGGATCATGACACATAACTGATTACAACGGTATGTTTAGTTCTGTCTACAACAATTGAATATAAATAATAATATAAAAATTGTAGCTTGAGTTTTAAGCTACGTTGTACCCTGTAAAATATCTTAACCTACTTCTAACCCTCTCATTCATTCTCCATGGTCAGAAACAGTCCACCGTTTCCTCAAGAAACAAAAACGTGGATGGAAGTTATCCTTTAAAATTAAAAAGAAAACCCTATAAATATCCCACACAAATCTCTAGCCTAACCAAATTCCTTATATCAACACAAATGTGGCGGCCAGGTTTTTCTTCCTCAATACCAAGTTCGTGAGTTCCTAAAATTAGGAATAATTCAAATAAAATCCCATAAATTATATTACACATGTATTCGAGCTCCTGGGATGTTGGACTTCATCTCCAACCCATTTTTGTGCAACTCGACGCAAGCCTGGAGATCGAATATTTTTGTAGCGGATCTGAGATTCATTTTATCCAGAGGTTGAAGCCATGTTGCTTGAAGTCGGTGTTGTTTTTGGGACCAGGACAGAAAACCGCACCTGTGTGCAAGACTGCATGGCGATCGGTGAAAACTCATGACGATGTTCGTCTACAGGTTGCGGTGGTTGGCCGAGAACGCATTTTAGGAGGAAGGTTCGAGCTTGGATAAGCTATGACGGTTGTGACGAGCGGAGAAAAGGGGAGTTCACGCATGAATATGACGCGGGGTTAAAGAGCGTTTTGGGTGGTTTGCGAGAGTATGGGGTTCGGTGCGTTTCACTGTGTTCAGCGCTGAGGTTCGCTAGTCACTTGTTGACGTCGAGCTGTGTTTCGAGAATGGAGGAAGGTCGGGTGTGAGAGGTGATGAGATTTGGTTTATATGGAGTATTGAAGTGGGAAGCGTATTGGAAAGTTATAAATGGTGGAGTTCGTACAGGATGCTCTCGCGATTTTTGTTTCCTGGAGTTGGAGAAGAACAGTTACCACGTTGTGCGAGTGGGCTTTAAAATGACTACATGGGCCGGGGGAAATAAATGGTAAAGCCCAAAGTCAAATTTTATTTAGTTTAAATTAAAACAAAATAGTGTATTGACTTAGAAAATATATAACTTCGTCATACGCTGTCAGAATTCAGCGAAACAAGATCCGTTGGGATCGTATGGACGGACACTACACACTGGAACCGGCTGGGAATCCATCGGAGCTCGTTACAATTTATTGTAAAATAAATTGTCCGTCTGAATCAAAGACAGTAAATCGTTTTTAACGATAACAGTCCAATGTGAGTAAATCTCACTAACTCTGAACAGTTTATATTTTTATGTTGTATTTTTAGAACTATTAAAAATTGTCTGATTGACTGTGTGTTGAATGTTTGATTGAACTGCTAGTCAGTTAGTGGAAATTATATATATATATATATAAATCTATATATATATATTTATAAACCGTTAGATCTATATATATATATATATATATATATATTGATTCTGTTAACAGAATATTTCATATTGAACTGAAAGTGATGTTGATGATATTGTGTAACATCTGCGGATGCAGGGAAACTGGTTTGAGGGACCCAACTGGGTTCCTCAACATTTATTTTACTGTTTTTTTATATATTGTAATATATTATGTGATATAAAATCTGTGTTGTTTATGTGTGTTTGAACGATATCGACCATGGTCACTTGGTATTTTAAATACCGTGGAAAAATTACTGGAATGTTGTAAAGGAGTTTTGCAAATGTTATATTGAAAAGAAATATTTATAAAATCAAAAGATTTTATAAAAAGAAATATTTATTTGTTAAATAAATATTTGTGAAAAGGAATTAAAATGAATTTGTTTGTAAAACAAATATAAAGGAAATTATTTGTAAAACAAGGATAAGGTAAGATATTTGTAAACCAAATAGAAGGATGGATATTTGTAAAATAATTACAAAAAAAATAATAGAAAGAGAGATATTTGTAAACCATTTACAAATAGAATGACAAAGGAAATTTATTTATAAAATCAAAGGATTTTATAAAAAGGGATATTCATTTATAAAATGAATAAGAATTTATTAAAGAGAAAATATTTATAAAATCAAGGGATTTTATAAGATGGGAAATTATTTATAAAATCAAAGGGTTTTATAAAAAAGAATATTTATTTAGAGATAAATAAGATGTTATAAGGGATGTTTATTTGGAAATTAAATAGGATAACAAAAAGGAATTTATTTGTGAAATCAAATATAAAGGAAAATATTTGTAAAACAAATAAAAAGGGAATAAACTGCCAAAACAAATATAAAAGAAATATTTGTTAAATAAATAGAAAGGATAAAGGAAATGTTTATTTGTTAAATAAATAGAAAGGATAAAAGAAATATTTATTTGTTAAATAAATAGAAAAGAGAAAAGAATTATTTATTAGTTAAATAAGTAGAATTAAAAAGGGAATAATTATCTATTAAGTAAACAAATAGAAAAGGAATAAATCAAAGGAGTTAAATCAATAGGAGTTATTCAAAGTGAGTTGACCAGTTAGGGTTAATTAGTTAGGGTTGACCAGTCAGAGTTAACCAGGTAGGGTAAATCAGTTAGGGTTGACCAGTCAGAGTTAATCAGTTAGGGTTAATCAGTTAGGGTTGACCAGTCAGAGTTAACCAGTTAGGGTTAATCAGTTAGGGTTGACCAGTCAGAGTTAATCAGTTAGGGTTGATCAGTCCGAGTTAATCAGTCAGAGTTAATCAGTTAGGGTTGATCAGTCAGAGTTAATCTGTTAGGGTTGATCAGTCAGAGTTAATCATTTAGGGTTAATCAGTTAGGGTTGACCAGTCAGAGTTAATCAGTTGGGGTTGATCAGTCAGAGTTAATCAATTAGAGTTAATCATTTAGGGTTGACCAGTCAGAGTTAATCAGTTAGGGTTGATCAGTCAGAGTTAATTAATTAGAGTTAATCAGTTAGAGTTGACCAGTTAGAGTTGATCAGTTGGAGTTAACCAGTTAGAGTTAGAATTAACCAATAGAGTAATTAAATAGAGTTAATCGAATTAGAATATATCGATTAGTTTAATCGAAAGGAGTTAATCAAATCTAGTTATTCGAAAGGAGTTATCGATTATTTTAATTGAAAGGAGTTGCTGAATGTTAGTTATTCGAATCGAGTTAATAGGAGTTATCGAATATTAGTTATTCGAATCGAGTTAAAAGGAGTTATCGAATATTAGTTATTCGAATCGAGTTAAAAGGAGTTATCGAATATTAGTTTTTCGAATTGAGTTAAAAGAAGTTATCGAATATTAGTTATTCGAATCGAGTTAAGAGGAGTTGTCGAATATTAGTTATTCGAATTGAGTTGAAAGGTGTTATCGAATGTTAGTTATTCGAATCGATTTGAAAGGAGTTAATCTAATTTAGTTTTTCGAAAGGAGCTATCGATTAGTTAAATCGAAAGGAGTTAATCGAATTTAGTTTTTCGAAAGGAGTTATCAATTAGTTAAATCGAAAGGAGTTAATCGAATTTAGTTATTCAAAAAGAGTAATCGATTAGTTAAATCGAAAGGAGTTAATCGAATTTAGTTATTCGAAAGGAGTTATCGATTATTTTAATCGAAAGGAGTTAATCGAATTTAGTTATTCGAAAAGGAGTAATCGAATATAGTATTCGATAAGAGAGATTATCGAATATCGTTTAATCGAATGAAAGAGTAATTGAATATGAGTTAATCGAAGTGAGTTAATCGAATATTAGTTATTCGAACAGAGTTAATCGTCGAATTCGATTATATCGAATTCGGGAAAGTACTTATACTTTCCGGTGTTCAAATCAAGATTTATTTATTTACAAATCAGGTGTTTAATTATTTATTTACATTAAAGAATAAAAGTTATAATGGAAGTTAGATATTTCGAAAGTAGGGATTATAACGTTATCGTTATAATCAATGTTTTCAATAAAGAAGTGGATTCGTAAATAGAATCTGAAAGTTACGTAAGGAAGTTTGTTAAAGATTTAAAAGATAAACTTTGACTATTTCGAAGTTAAAACGTTGTTCAGTTAAGGACTGAGAGGTAATTATACCCCAACTTGATTGGCTTCCTTCTTAACTAAGGAATGGTAAGGTTTGATCGCGAAGGAGTTTGGAAATGTTTTCCAAATAAGAATCAGAAATGTTTTCTGATAATAGAAGATAAGAATTTAAAATATATGGAAATAAGAGATAAGTAAATTAATGAAATAAAGAGATAAATGTTGAATGATGATTTATCGATATAATTTCCTCCTGGAAATAATATCGTTGTTTGCACACCTGTTTTTCTTTGATGGTTAAATCACAAACTATCAAAGCTTTGACCATTTTTACATTGTTAATATGGAGAGACCGGTTGGATTATTATCCAAAGAACCACTCTGTATTGGCATAAATGTTGCGAACCATATATAACAAAGATAATTGAAGACGGAGTAAAGTGCAAGGGCTGTTGTATAAATCTTAGATAATAGTGCCTAAGATGGATATACTGAATAGTGCCTTCGGTTTGTCCAGTCCCCGGACAACTTGTATGGATGAAGGTCTGACAGAGTATATCTGGTAGATCACGTAAGTTGATCTTTTCGAACGTATTTACGTTGCTGGCGGAGGAATTCATTTCACTTAGCTTTATACCCGTGGTATTTTTGGATAAGTCAATTTGTGATTTGGCGGGTATGACGATGTGACATTCTAAGTGAATAAAGATGTGTCATGTAAAAGATAAGCGTAGCTTCTAGCCTCACATCCGGTAAATGACAGAAATCGGGCAGGCAACATGGCTATGTAGGTCGCACCTATTAAGGTGTATAATCACCTGATCTAGAGTTTCATTTACTTCTAAAGATCTATTGTTGATGCTGTCCCATTCGGGAAACGGTTGCTGATCCCAACCGTTGGTGATATACATTTGATACACTCAGTGAAATGAGTGGTCGGTCATGTGTGGCTGGGTTGCAAGATGTTCATGTTGAACCCAATGTATTCCGCTCTAGGGGTACACTAGCGAAAGGTGGTTCCGTACCTTGTCATAGTTGGAAATCCATTACTCAATACGTGCTTGCGGTTTTGAGTGTATACTATATATGTAGAACGTGAGATGAAAGCGTTCTGCTAGATGATTATTATATTGTGGTTGATACACATTATTATAATATCAAAAGGTTTTTGATATAAAGATATTTTGGATTCTCATAAGGGAAAAACCCATTCCGTTATACGGCGTGGTCTTATGAGATATCGTTTATGTTCTCAAACCATTTTAAACTATTTTACTCACACCAGTCCCATGACCGACCCGAAGTTTATTTTGTTTTGTTTCCCTAAACTCTTGGGTGCCCAATTTTGTACGGGTAGTCAAGCAGTCGGGATTTACAGATACTTGAAGTGATGGAGCAGGAGGCTTTAGGATCATATAGCTATAGTTTATTTCCGCTGTGTTGTAAGTGTTGTACTCTGATAATGTTATGGTATACATATACTAATTTTATTTCAAAGATATGTTATGTATTATATGTTATTCGTTCCGCTGTGAGGTTCGTGTTACACTGATGTTGTGTTCTTCTTCTTCTTCTTCTTCTATTCTATAAGTTTCTATCTTATCTATTCTCACCCTCTAACTTCTTTCATTAACCATCAAGTAAATTCGAGTCTTGGCTGTTCGATATGTATTATATATCGGATAATCAAGGTCGACTTTTTCTGGGTCGTTACAGTTGGTATCAGAGCATAAGGTTAAGTTTTACCTTGGCTCTGTGGTGTGACTCAGTAGAGATGGGGTTAATAATACCCTAGATTGAGTTAAGTGTATATATACGAGTGAACGTATTTGTTATTCAATATAGAAATGTTTTATATTGTGGAGATTTATTGGTTGAGTTGTTTATGTGTTCTGGTCGATCAGTTTGATCCACTGTATCGGTAGGAGCTTTTAAACACTCGAATACGATGAACCGTCATGGTATATTTTGAAGAGGGTAAACGAAATAATTTTACCCAAATTATATTTTGATATAAAGGATTTATATTAGTTGTTGTAATAATCGAATAATATTATAAAAAGTGAAATGGTTACGTACATAACCAAATAATATTCGTATAAGTATTACGAAATGAATTAAATCTGAATTTGAATCAAAATTGAAATTAAAACCCTAGAAATTTGGAATAGAGTTTGTAAATAGACTTGGATTAAATATATGTAAATTTTAAGATCCTGGGAGATTTTAAATTGTATTCCAAGCATTTGTGAATGATATTTTGAATTGACTTCAAAATGGAAGTGTTAGAAATGATTTTGAAAGGTGATATAGTATTGAACTCACTTCGATCGCTGGAAAATAAATTATGATGATGACAGTTGCATCATCAGTGTTCATTTTCGAGTTGCTTAGTGACGGATTACTACCGAATTTTTTTTTCTTTTGAATTGTTTTGAGAGAAACAAGTTGTTTGAAATCCAAAAAGGAATATTTGGTTTTAGAAAAGCAAAGCTGTTTAAAACTCCCAGGAAGAGACTGTTGGAACTAAAAACAAATTTAAATAGAAATTTGTGAAACCAAGCTGGAACTAAATTGAAACCAATTAATTGGAAATTGAATTGGATACGATATATCAAGTAGAATCAGATTTTGAATTGTGAGATAGAATTTGAAATGGTATTGGATTGATGAGTTAAGAATTTAAAAATCGAAAATGGAACTTTGATTTGAAACTGAATTCGTCTTAGGTATGAGCGAATGGTTGGATTTATGGATAAAAACAGACTGGAATTTGATTGGGATGACCCTTGTATCTGCTGAATCGATAACAGGTGGAAAGGATATAATGCAATGCTGACAAAAAGATACAAGTTTATATTTCTATTGGATTTAATATTTATGAGCCGAATTGGCAAGCCGCTGGGCTGTTTGATTTTCTTTTGAGTTGGAGATTTCCTAGAGAGGCGAGTAGGAGTTTGAGCTCTTGACCAGTACAAAGGAGGCGCTGGCAAAAAAAATTGAAAAATTAAGGCGTTAGAAAATTTTCAGGATTTTTGAAAATTTTCATTGATAAGAATTAATTAATATTTAATTGAAATTAAATTGGTCCAGTGGAAACTGGAGTTGAGAAGTGAAAAATAAGTCTGGCCAGTCGAGAGGGTTTGTTTTCTCCCGTAACAATTTCGAGGACGAAATTATTTTAAGTGGGGAAGAATGTAACGACCCGTATTTTCAGCTATATAATAATTAATTTATTTAATTATTTAAATATTGAATTGGAGATTTAATGGTTGTTTAATTAAATATTATGGAATATTTAATTAAATTTAACAATTAAATAATATATTTAATTTTTGAAATTACCAGAAATAGTGAATTGACATTTTAATGTGAACTGGGCGACTTAAAATATTTAATTCATCTTAGAGTTGAATTAGAATAACGAATATATTTAATTTACGTCAGTTTGAACGAAGAATTATATTATAATTAAAATCGAGCTCGAAATGGCGCGGCAGTTCGCTATTTGGCGATTTGAATTACAATTGAATGTACAGGGTTCGTTTTAAATCGGATTTTTGTGAAATAAGAAACGTGTGGAGCTGGTGGAGTATATTTTTCTAATGGAAGAGGAAAATTTGGACTTCGTCGGGTAGATTTTGATTTACCTCCAAATCAAATTTTAAAATAGTCACTATAGAATCGTTTATCGACCGTAATGGTTTATTCGATATAACTAGATACCGGTTCCGAATTTAGATAAGGTTCTTTCGAGACGTAGTGATAATTTAATTTTTAGGATTCTTCTGTAATTTTTAATTAATTAAATATCCAACTTTTTATTTGTAGTATTGTGCACCCTGTATCGACATTTTGGGGTTTCATAAAATGAGTTGAACTATCGATATTATTATATTTTTGGGATCATGACACATAACTGATTACAATGATATGTTTAGTTCTGTCTACAATGATTGAATATAAATAATAATATAAAAACTGTATCTTGAGTTTTAAGCTACGTTGTACCCTATAAAATATCTTAACCTACTTCTAACCCTCTCATTCATTCTCCATGGTAAGAAACAGTCCACCGTTTCCTCAAGAAACAAAAACGTGGAAGGAAGTTATCCTTTAAAATTAAAAAGAAAACCCTATAAATATACCTCACAAATCTCTAACCTAACCAAATTCCTTCTGTCAAAACAAATGTAGCCACTGGTTTTTTTTCCTCAATACCAAGTTCGTGAGTTCCTAAAATTAGGAATAATTCAAATAAAATCCCATAAATTATATTACACATGTATTCGAGCTCCTGAGATGTTGGACTTCAGCTCCAACCCATTTTTGTGCAACTCGACGCAAGTCTGGAGATCGAATATTTATGCAGTGGATCTAAGATTCATTTTATCCAGAGGTTGAAGCCATGTTGCTTGAAGTCGGTGTTGTTTTTGGGACCAGGATAGAAAACCGCAGCTGTGTGCAAGACTGCGGGGTGATCGGTGAAAACTCATGACGATGTTCATCTACAGGTTGCGGTGGTCGGCCGAGAACGGGTTTTAGGAGGAAGGTTCGAGCTTGGAGAAGCTATGACGGTGGTGACGAGCGGAGAAAAGGGGAGTTCACGCATGAATGTGACGCGGAGTTAGAGAGCGTTTTGGGTGGTTTGCGAGGGTATAGGGTTCGGTGCGTTTCACTGTGTTCAGCGCTGAGGTTCGCAGGTCACTGGTTGACGACGAGTTGTGTTTCGAGGATGGAGGAAGGACGGGTGTGAGAGGTGATGATATTTGGTTTATATGGAGTATTGAAGTGGGAAGGGTATTGGAAAGTTATAAATAGTGGAGTTCATACAGGAAGCTCTTGCGATTTTTGTTTCCTGAAGTTGGACAAGAACGGGTACCACGTTGAGGGAGTGGGCTTAAAAATGACTACATGGGCCGGGGGGAATAAATGGTAAAGCCCAAAGTCAAATTTTTTTTAGTTTAAATTAAAACAAAGTAGTGTATTGACTTAGAAAATATATAACTTCGTCATACGTTGTCAGAATTCAGTGAAAAAAGATCCGTTGGGATCGTATGGACGAACATTACACACTGGAATTGACTGGGAATCCATCGGAGCTCGTTACAGTTTATTGCAAAATAAATTGTCCTTTTGAATCAAAGACAGTAAATCCTTTTTAACGATAACAGTCCAATGTGAGTAAATCTCACTAACTCTAAATAGTTTATATTTTTATGTTTTACTTTTAGAACAATTAAAAATTATCTGATTGACTGTGGGTTGACTGTTTGATTGAACTGCTAGTCAGTTAGTTGAAATTATATATATATATATATATAAATCTATCTATATATATATATATATATATAAAAACCATTAAATCTATATATATTGATTCTGTTAACAGAATATTTCATATTGAACTGAAATTGATGTTGATGATATTGTGTAGCATCTATGGATGCAGGGAAACAGGTTGGAGGGACCCAACTGGGTTCCTCAACATTTATTTTACTGTTTTTTTCATATATTGTAATATATGATGTGATATAAAATATGTGATTGTTTATGTGTGCTTGAACGATATTGATCATGGTCACTTGGTATTTTAAATACCGTGAGAAAATACTGGAATGTTGTAAAGGAGATTTGCAAATGTTATATTGAAAAGAAATATTTATAAAATCAAAAGATTTTATAAAAAGAAATATTTATTTGTTAAATAAATATTTGTGAAAAGGAATTAAGAGGAAATTGTTTGTAAAACAAATATAAAGGAAATTATTTGTAAAACAAGGATAAGGGAAGATATTTGTAAACCAAATAGAAGGAGGGATATTAGTAAAATAATTACAAAAAAATAGAAAGAGAGATATTTGTAAACCATTTACAAATAGAATGAAAAAGGAAATTTATTTATAAAATCAAAGGATTTTATAAAAAAGGCTATTCATTTATAAATGAATTAGAACTAATTAAAGAGAAAATGTTTATAAAATCATGGGATTTTATAAGATGGGAAATTATTTATAAAATCAAAGGATTTTATAAAGAAGAATATTTATTTAGAGATAAATAAGATGTTATAAGGGATGTTTATTTGGAAATTAAATAGGATAATATAAAGGAATTTGTTTGTGAAATCAAATATAAAGGAAAATATTTGTAAAACAAATAAAAAGGGAATAAATTACCAAAACAAATATAAAAGAAATATTTGTTAAATAAATAGAAAGGATAAAGGAAATATTTATTTGTTAAATAAATAGAAAGGGTAAAGGAAATATTTATTTGTTAAATAAATAGAAAGGATAAAAGAAATATTTATTTGTTAAATAAATAGAAAAGAGAAAAGAATCATTTATTGGTTAAATAAGTAGAATTGAAAAGGGAATAGTTATCTATTAAGTAAACAAATAGAAATGGAATAAATCAAAGGAGTTAACTCAATAGGAGTTATTCGAAGTGAGTTAACCAGTCAGCGTTAATCAGTAGTGTTGACCAGTCAGAGTTAACCAGTTAGGGTTAACCAGTTAGGGTTAACCAGTCAGAGTTAATCAGTTAGGGTTGACCAGTCAGAGTTAACCTGTAACACCCCGTGTATTCTACAACAGTGAAATTCACATATTAAAGTATAATTAATTTCAAATCAAAGAATTAAGGGAAACAGGATACGCCATTGCGTTTGTCTCGGAATTCTGCTTGAGATAGAGTCCTAATTTGCGTAAAACGGACTCCGTATGAGGGAGATATGACCTCCGGAAGTTTCAGAATTCAGTTTAAAATTCAAACAGACTGAAACAGTTCAGAAATGAGTTCAAATTTCAAAAATCGGGCCCAGATTGGGCTGGGCGGGAATTTTCTCGCCCAAGGTACCCAGGTCGACTGGGTAGTCGACCTGGGCCACCCAGGTCGACTGGGTAGTCGACCTGGGGGTCGACTGTGTAGTCGACCTGGCCCCTTAGCCAGGTCGAACCCAGCCCCTCCTGGCTGGCCTGTGCTTGGCCGAATTTCTGAGCTTTGTCTTGTCACTAGGGCTAGGTGTCAGCTCCTGATTGGTTTCTCTTTCAAACGAACGGCTAATATTAATCTAAGCTCCATCGACGGTTCTAATTAATTCACAAACTCTATAAAAAGGACCTAAGACTCCACCTAATTCACACAAATAAAAATGAGAATGAGACCGTCATGCTGCTGAAGAAAGACTAGGAGTAGCCGTCAAAATTGAGTGACGATTAGGAGTCAATTCGAAAGCTTAAAGCAACGACAATTAAATCAAAACAATGCCTACAACAAATGATAGCATCTCCAAATTCAGAATTCAGAATTCAGAATTCAGAATCCTGAATTGAAGATTCGTCATACGTTGTAAGTAGAGTGCTATTCCGATGTGAATGAATAATTGAGTTTTGATTTGTGTAAAATGAGAAATGGAATTGTACTTAATTTGTGGTGATGATAATTCATAATTGTATGTTGCTATGATTCTAATTAGGAATAGACTTGGGGATGTTGTGGTATAATGATGTTAGAACCATTGGATATTTGCAAGTGTATGATTCATGTTGAAAGTTAACGGCTATATGTTTGTGGTAGTTTATTATAACAAAGTTGAGATTCATGCAAGTATATGATTCACTATTATGCCAACATGATTTTAGATCCTTCTATGTATACTTTTATGATCATGTTTAGTGTAGTTGGATCCATTTGGGTATTATGATTCATATGAATTTATGTTGAAATAGGAATTATGATTCTAGTGAAAAAAAAGACATACTTTTGTAGTAGTGACAAAAGTAAGCATCTTTGTGAACATGTGTTGACTCTATGAACATGACTAGATTGCGTTTGGTGTTATGCCTAATTGTAAATATGTTTAGGCCTATGTTGTTATCAAAATCATATGATAATATATGCGACACATAATTAAGTTAGATTCACATTTTAAATGCAAGTTTACATGACTAGATTAAAACCATGATTCATGTTTAGGTATGCCTCATGTCAAGTTTATATGCTATTACAATGCAAGTTCACAAGTGCCTAATTTATGTTAATTAGATCGTTATGTTGCAAGTTCATGCGCTCACACACCCCTTTTGATGTTACTTAGAATATATAAACACCATGTTCTAAGCCTCCCCCTTTTCATGTGGCTAAGTTGGGCGTAAATGTTAAACCCAACATATGTTATAATATAGCGAACGTATAAAACGAGGGTAATGACGTTGGGTTAAAAATATAAAACATATGTGTTGGCATGTCTAACGCATGCCAATGACCTTGAGAACATTTAAGGGGTACAAATTAATTTTACCCAATAAAGATGAATTTGAATAATGGGCTGCAAATATTTACATATAAAAAGAAAAGAGACAAAATATGTAAACTTAGAAAATACGATGTGTTTAACCCGAGGTTGGATTGAGTTGTGACATAAACCTGCCCGGAACCGCCCGGCTGTCCAGTAGTCACAACAATACCTATCCAATGTGGGTGGTTAAACATTGAGCCCAATAAAGACCCGAGGTTAGACTGAGTTGTGACGTAAGACTGCCCGGAACCAACCGGCAATAGGCAGTCACAACAATACCTGTCTAATGTGAGAGGTCGAGGCTTAAATAAGACAATTAAGGCTGAGTCAGGATTGATAGGATTAAGTAAATTGAATTAATACTTAATCAAACTGAACATGCTAAACTGTACAGACGAATTGGGGGGTTAGGTTTATATAGAACACTTAACCAACTTAGCATGTTGGCTAGAAATAGAAAACCTAGTAGCGGGGGTCCCTTTTCAGCAGTAACCCTACAAGGTGTATCAGGATACCCTGAACTAGGCAGGGTGGGGCACGATTACTGGGCTGACTGTAAGAGGTCAAAACGACGGCGGTGGTGCAGCAGTGTAGGTTCTAACGGGGTGCGGGCGTGCACACACTCCGGCGCAGAAAAATTAGGCACTGGGCACTAGTAGTATACCTGTGCATTCTAGAATTGTGTCGGGCCGCCACCATGGGACTTGATTCACCCCATGGTGGGACCAGCATAGGTAGCTACAACATCGGGGGCCGTAAGACACATATAACTATGCGAGTAGGAGCCGATCATTAGAAATGGATCACTTCACCCTGATTATGGGGTGCCTGTTGGGAACTAGTTTATAGGGGTGCAGAGATTAAAAAGGTGTACGATAGTACATTCGACTCTAGACAACTTAACTTAGTTTATGGTGCTTCTCCATTTCCAGTTTGTACTTATCATGCCCATTTCTTTATTCATAGACTGAATAGTCCTAGACTTACTCAGGCTTTATGTCTGACTCTACTTTTCTTTTGTCTTCTTTTCTTTCGTTTCTCCCCCCTAGGTCCACAGGGAGGGAATATCGCAGCCTGACCAGTTTTCACATCCAGCTTAAAGAGAAAGAATGTATTGCTTGGATCTCTTTCGTTTTGGGCTATGGCTTTGGATAGCACTTATGGGGACTTATGCAGTTTACTTATGTTTTTATGCTTCTTTAAGTTATGAAATCAAGACAGTTATGAAAATGTAATGTTTTGGGAGTATTGTAAGACAATTATGGCATGGTTTGTGTAACACGTATTTTGATGAAATAAAAGTTGCTGTTGTTTTCCGCTGTTCAAAAATATGTGTATTTATATCTGTCTTGTGTATCTGTGACTTATACTTACAAACCTCCACCAAAATTAGTACATTCCCTTTGAGAGTGACCCTAACAGAGGTGGGGTGTTTCACTTGGTATTAGAGCATAGGTTTACCAGATAAGATAAAAAGTTTTGAAAATTTATTTTCAAAAGAAATTTTAAAGAAGCATTTTTAAAGATAAAATGTTATTTTATTTTAAAAAAAGGCATAGTCCCCCAAAGCCATAGGTACTATCTTTTATCCTTCGTTTTGAATCTATCCTTTTTGTTTCAGCATGTCCGAAGAACTTAACTTGCCAGAGGGTGTACCAATACCTGGTTGGTTTAGATGATTTTTAGAAGCAAGGGCCAATCAGCCAGGTCACTGTTCCTCCTCCTCCAGCTGTAGGAATTCATCTAGCGGCAGCAGCACCTCCTCCTCCACCTCCTCCGCGTGGTAACGCTTTTGCTAAGATATGTAAAGATTTCAAAGCTACGGGAGGGAAGGACTTTCATGGAACCGAGTCCTTCGTGGCAGCTAGGAATTGACTGAAGGAAACCGAGGACTTATTCGTCATTTTTGAGGTAGAAAATAGGCAGAAGGTACAACTGGCAGTATGGCTACTTAAAGGCGAGGCTTCCTACTGGTGGGAAGTTACCAACGCAGAAAGACCAGTGGAAACATGGGAGGACTTTAGGGCAAGGTTTGAGGCTAAATTTCTCTCAGAAGCTGAAAGGAGCCTTCAATTGGAAAAATTCTTATTCCTTAAGCAAGGGAATATGACAGTCAAAGAGTACGTTAATCAGTTCGATCAGCTGGCTAGGTTCGGACTGGACCTAGTCAACACTCCGCACAAGAAGGATCTTCGTTTTGTCAAAGGATTGAATGAGCCATTACACAGCTTGACCATGACCCATATACCTATGGGGGATACGTATGTAAGGTTGGTGCAGATGGCATTGCTGAACGAAGAAGATAAGGGCAAGAAGGAGACAAAGGCAGAAAGCTCTCAAGGGAAGAAAGAGGGTTTACAACCTAAGAAGACAGACTTTAAGAAGGGCGGGAAAGACAACAAAGAGAAGAGGAAGTGTAATTTCTGTGGCAAAGTGGGGCACTTAGTGAAAGATTGCCGGAAAAAGAAGGCCAAGTTGAATGGTGGGTGCTTTTCTTGCGGTGAGACAGGCCACATGGCTAAGGATTGCCCAAAGAAGCGAGGGCAGGGGCAGAGGGCTGGATCCACCTCAGGGACACAGGTTCATGTGCTATAAGCGCCACCTCTGCAACAGCGAGGTATAAATACTTCTATAGAAAGTGTAGTTTATCTTTATGATCACCCAGTTCGCACTTTATTTGATTCTGGCGCATCACACTCCTTTATTTCATCTGCTTTAGTAGAATCTCTGCACCTAGAAACTAGTATGGTAGAGGACCCCTTGATTGTTTCAAATCCAATCGGGGGCCCAGCTCATTTGTCTATGATCTGTGTGGGATTGAAAATTTCCATTCTAAGCGTAGAATTTAGATGTAGTGCCTTTGTTTTTGGCTTCTCGGGATATGGTTTGATTTCGGACATGGATTGGCTATCCAGTAATGGTGCCATCCTTGATTGTGAGAAAAGGGTGGTTAGGCTTCTGACCCAACTCAGTAACACACTGGAAATTACTTGTAATCCCTTGTATGCGGTTATGCTTAGTTATCTTGAATCACTAGACGCCTCTGTTGAGAGTTTGCAATTGGTTAGAGTGGTACGTGAATATCCGGATATCTTCGAAGAGGTGAAGGGCTTACCTCCGAAGCGGGAGATAGACTTCCGCATATATCTTGTAGATAATGCAAAGCCCGTTGCGTTGCCCGTTAGACACATGGCTCCACGGGAAAGGAAAGAGCTCAGTAAACAGGTTAAAGAGCTTCTAGAGAAGGGGTTCATTAGAAGGAGTATTTCAGAATGGGGCGCTCCAGTGGTGTTCGCCACAAAGGCGGATGGTTCACTCTGTCTATGTGTTGACTATAGGGAGCTCAACAAGCTGACGAAAAAGAATAGGCACCCTCTCCCCAGAATTGATGATCTGTTTGATCAGCTTGTAGGAGCGTCTGTTTTCTCCCAACTCAATTTAGAGACCGGATTTCATCAGCTAAGGGTGGCTGAAGATAGCATCGATAAGACAGCATTCAGAACCTCAGACGGCTTCTTTGAATGGCTTGTCATGCCTTTCGGCTTGACAAACGCACCCGCTTACTTTGTGGACCTGATGAGTAGGGTGTTCAGAGAATTCCTCAACAAGTTCGTAGTGTTCTTCGTAGACGATATCTTGATCTTCTCAAAGAGTGAAGAAGAACATGCTCAGCACTTAAGGGCAATCATGGAAACTCTGCGAGTCCATCAGCTAAAAGCCAAATTCTCCAAATGCCACTTTTGGAGAGAGGAAGTGACGTTCCTTGGGCACATAGTATCCAAAGAAGGGTTAGCTGTGGACCTTGCTAAGGTAGTAGCGGTACAGGATTGGAAGACACCAAGGAATGCAACTGAGGTCCGAAGTTTTCTAGGACTAGCAGGTTTCTACCGAAAATTCATAAGGGATTTCGCGAAAATCTTAGCTCCACTCACAAGGCTGACAAAGAAGAATCTATTGTTCAATTGGGACTTGGATTGTGAGTTAGCTTTCCAACGCCTAAAAAGGGCTCTTGCAACAGCTCCAGTTCTGACTCTGCCAGACGGAAGCAAGATGTTCACAGTTTATACTGATGCATGTGGGACAGGACTGGGCGCTGTCTTAATGCAAGAAGGAAGGGTAGTAGCTTATGGCGGGAGACAGTTGAAAGTGCATGAAAAGAACTACCCAACCCGTGATCTCGAGTTGGCCGCCATCGTCTTTGCACTTAAGTCTTGGCGCCACTATCTCCTAGGTGAGAAATTCGAACTGTATACTGACCATAAATTTTTGAAGTATCTCTTCTCGCAAAAGGACCTTAACTTGAGGCAACAAAGGTGGATGGAGTTTCTTGCCTCGTACGATTTCGATATCTCCTACACTCCGGGCAAAGGCAACGTAGTGGCAGACGCGCTGAGCCGAAAGAAACTAACCTCAAGCCCACTGTTTGTTGAAAGGCAAAGCCTAGAGTTTATAGCCAGCTTTGACTTTAGGCCCTCCTCCGATTTTGTACCGGGCTTGCTAGCATCTCTCGAAGTACGCCCGACCCTAGTGGACTCAATAGGGATAGCACAACGCGAAGACCCTCAGCTAGTGGAGACGATTAATAGGCTAATTAGGGGTGAGACTTCATGTCACCTCAACAGATACTCCATCGACGATAAGGGTTGGCTAAGGCGAGACGGAAGACTATGCGTCCCACAGACAAGGGATTTAGTAAAGACGGTCCTCGAGGAAGCACACCACTCCAAGATGACGATACATCCAGGCGGAGATAAAATGTACAAGGACATAAAGAGAACTTTCTTTTGGAGTGGCATGAAGAAGGACGTGGCAGATTTCGTTTCTAAGTGTATGACTTGCCAACAGGTTAAGGCAGAGCAGAAGAAACCTGGCGGTCTGCTCCATCCTCTAGAGGTTCCACAGTGGAAGTGGGATAGCATTTCAATGGACTTCATTGATGGGCTACCTAGGTCTAGAAGAGGCAACACTAGCATTTGGGTAATAGTGGATAGGCTTACTAAAAGCGCCCACTTTTTACCTGTCAAGAGTAAAAGGACTGCCTCATCCCTAGCATCTCTTTATCTCAAGGAAATTGTTCGACTCCATGGAATACCCTCCAGCATTGTTAGTGAACGAGACCCTATCTTCACAAGTGGGTTTGGGCGGAGTCTGCAAGAAGCGGTAGGCACGCAGTTATGCTTGAGTACATCCTATCACCCCCAAATTGACGGCCAGACAGAAAGAGTGAACAGAGTTTTGGAGGACCTTTTAAGACTGTGCGTCCTTGACTTCGAAGGGATGTGGGAAGACCATCTTCCTTTGGTGGAATTTGCCTACAACAACAGCTATCAAGCCACCATCGGAATGGCACCCTTCGAAGCTTTATATAGAAGACCGTGCCGATCGCCCACTTGTTGGTGGGAGTCTACTGATAAGCTCATACTTGGACCAGATATGATCCGAGAGACTTCAGAGAAAGTAGACTCAATACGGAGAAGAATGAAGACAGCCCAAGACAGACAAAAATCCTACGCAGACAAGAGGAGGACCGACCTTGAATTTGAGGTTAGGGACAGAGTTTTTCTTAAGGTATCTCCTCTAAGGAACGTTTTTTGTTTTGGATCCACTGGAAAGTTGGCACCGAGATTTGTAGGACCATTTCCTATCATCGAGAAGGTTGGGAAGATGGCCTATAGATTAGAGCTACCCGAAAAACTAGCTGGAGTTCACAACGTCTTTCACGTTTCGCACCTCCGAAAATGTCTACATGAACCTGCTGAAGTGGTAGAGCCAAACATCCTTGAAGAAGCTGAAGTGGAACGCGAAGCAACCGTGAGAAGAGTTCCAACACGCATCTTAGGAACTGAAGTGAAAAAGCTACGCAACCGTGAAGTCAAGCTCGTCAAAGTTCAGTGGAGCGACGCAGAGGAAGACGCGACTTGGGAAACTGAGGCTAGAATACGCGCAGCATACCCTTTTCTTTTTGAGGGTACATCCTTGATCTCTCTTTTTCCTTAAGTTATGCTTTATCTATCTTTAGGGTATATCTCCTTGACCTTATCTTTTAGGTAGAAACCCTTTGGATGAAAACATGTAATTGAAACATGTTATGGATGATGATTGCAAGTGGTTGCAAGTGATTGCTAGTGGTTGCTCGTGGTTGCATATAAACACATAATCTAGGTTGTAGATCGGCTCAGTCACCTCATATTGCATATGCAAATATGTGTTTGCATTCTTATAGGGTTGAAGTTTAATGTATTGTCATATGGATGTTGCATTTATATGAATGATTGTGCACTCATGTAGAATCATGAATAGGAAGGTTTGCATACATAATGGATTCATGACACTTACATAATTTGCATTAAGGAGGTCAACTGAATCAGTAGACCACCTGATTTTGCATTAGATAAGTACATGTACACACACCTTGCATATGATCATGAAGCATTAGAAGTCTTTTAAGGACAATGGACGCTCGTGTTTGATGGATGAGTAGATGGACGTTTGTATGTTAGGATATACATTCTCCTAGACTTGAAGATTTCGGGGATGAAATCCTTTTAAGTGGGGGAGAATGTAACACCCCGTGTATTCTATAACAGTGAAATTCACAAATTAATGTATAATTAATTTCAAATAAAAGAATTAAGGGAGAGGGATACGCCATTGCGTTCGTCTCGGAATTCTGCTTGAGATAGAGTCCGAGTTTGCGTAAAACGGACTCCGTATGAGGGAGCTATGACCTCCGGAAGTTTCAGAATTCAGTTTAAAATTCAAACAGACCGAAACAGTTCAGAAATGAGTTCAAATTTCAAAAATCGGGCCCAGATTGGGCTGGGCGGGAATTTTCCCGCCCAAGGCACCCAGGTCGACTGGGTAGTCGACCTGGGCCACCCAGGTCGACTATGTAGTCGACCTGGGGGTCGACTGGGTAGTCGACCTGGCCCCTGAGCTAGGTCGAACCCAGCCCCTCCTGGCTGGCCTAGTCTGTGCTTAGCCGAATTTCTGAGCTTTGTCTTGTCACTAGGGCTAGGTGTCAGCTCCTGATTGGTTTCTCTTTCAAACGAACGGCTAATATTAATCTAAGCTCCATCGACGGTTCTATTCAATTCACAAACTCTATAAAAAGGACCTAAGACTCCACCTAATTCACACAAATAAAAATGAAAATGAGACCGTCATGCTGCTGAAGAAAGACTAGGAGTAGCCGTCAAAATTGAGAGACGATTAGGAGTCAATTCGAAAGCTTAAAGCAGCGACAATTAAATCAAAACAACGCCTACAACAAAGGATAGCATCTCCAAATTCAGAATTCAGAATCCTGAATTGAAGATTCGTCATACGTTGTAAGTAGAGTGCTATTCCAATGTGAATGAATAATTGAGTTTTGATTTGTGTAAAATGAGAAATGGAATTGTACTTAATTTGTGGTGATGATAATTCATAATTGTATGTTGCTATGATTCTAATTAGGAATAGATTTGGGGATGTTGTGGTATAATGATGTTAGAACCATTGGATATTTGCAAGTGTATGATTCATGTTGAAAGTTAACGGCTATATGTTTGTGGTAGTTTATTACAACAAAGTTGAGATTCATGCAAGTATATGATTCACTATTATGCCAACATGATTCTAGATCCTTCTATGTATACTTTTATGATCATGTTTAGTGTAGTTGGATCCATTTGGGTATTATGATTCATATGAATTTATGTTGAAATATAATTATGATTCTAGTGAAAAAAAGACATACTTTTGTAGTAGTGACAAAAGTAAGCATCTTTGTAAACTTGTGTTGACTCTTTGAACATGACTAGATTGCGTTTGGTGTTATGCCTAATTGTAAATATGCTTAGGCCTATGTTGTTATCAAAATCATATGATAATATATGCGACACATAATTAAGTTAGATTCACATTTTAAATGCAAGTTTACATGACTAGATTAAAACCATGATTCATGTTTAGGTATGCTTCATGTCAAGTTTATATGCTATTACAATGCAAGTTCACAAGTGCCTAATTTATGTTAATTAGATCGTTATGTTGCAAGTTCAAGCGCTCACGCACCCCTTTTGATGTTACTTAGAATATATAAACACCATGTTCTAAGCTTCCCCTTTTTCATGTGGCTAAGTTGGGCTTAAATGTTAAACCCAACATATGTTATAATATAGCGAACGTATAAAACGGGGGTAATGACGTTGGTTTAAAAATATAAAACATATGTGTTGTCATGTCTGACGCATGCCAATGACCTTGAGAACATTTAAGGGGTACAAATTAATTTTACCCAATAAAGATGAATTTGAATAATGGGCTGCAAATATTTACATATAAAAAGAAAAGAGACAAAATATGTAAACTTAGAAAATACGATGTGTTTAACCCGAGGTTGGATTGAGTTGTGACATAAACCTGCCCGGAACCGCCCGGCTGTCCAGTAGTCACAACAATACCTATCCAATGTGGGTGGTTAAACATTGAGCCCAATAAAGACCCGAGGTTAGACTGAGTTGTGACGTAAGACTGCCCGGAACCAACCGGCAATAGGCAGTCAAAACAATACCTGTCTAATGTGAGAGGTCGAGGCTTTAATAAGACAATTCAGGCTGAGTCAGGATTGATAGGATTAAGTAAATTGAATTAATACTTAATCAAACTGAACATGCTAAACTATACAGATGGATTGGGGGGTTAGGTTATACAGAACACTTAACAAACTTAGCATTTGGCTAGAAATAGAAAACCTAGTAGCGGGGGACCCTTTTCAGCAGTAACCCTACAAGGTGTATCAGGATACCCTGAACTAGGCAGGGTGGGGCACGATTACATGGCTGACTGTAAGAGGTCAAAACGACGGCGGTGGTGCAGCAGTGTAGGTTCTAACGGGGTGCGGGCGTGCACACACTCCGGCGCAGAAAAATTAGGCACTGAGCACCAGTAGTATACCTGTGTATGCTAGAATTGTGTCAGGCCGTCACCATGGGACTTGATACACCCCATGGTGGGACCAACATAGGTAGCTACAACATCGGGGGCCGTAAGACACATGTAACTATGCGAGTAGGAGCCGATCATTAGAAATGGATCACTTCACCCTGATTATGGGGTGCCTGTTGGGAACTAGTTTATAGGGGTGCAGAGATTAAAAAGGGGTACGATAGTACATTCGACTCTAGACAACTTAACTTAGTTTATGGTGCTTCTCCATTTCCAGTTTGTACTTATTATGCCCATTTCTTTATTTATAGACTGAATAGTCCTAGACTTACTCAGGATTTATGTCTGACTCTACTTTTCTTTCGTCTTCTTTTCTTTCGTTTCTCCCCCCTGGTCCACAGGGAGGGAATACCGCAGCCTGACCAGTTTTCACATCCAGCTTGAAGAGAAAGAATGTATTGCTTGGATCTCTTTCGTTTTGGGCTATGGCTTTGGATAGCACTTATGGGGACTTATGCAATTTACTTATGTTTTTATGCTTCTTTATGTTATGAAATCAAGACAGTTATGAAAATGTAATGTTTTGGGAGTATTGTAAGTCAATTATGGCATGGTTTGTTTAACACTTATTTTGATGAAATAAAAGTTGCTGTTGTTTTCCGCTATTCAAAAATAAGTGTATTTATATCTATCTTGTGTATCTGTGACTTATACTTATAAACCTCCACCAAAATTAGGGCATTCCTTTTGAGAGCGACCCTAACGGAGGTGGGGTGTTTAATAACCAGTTAGGGTTAATCAGTTAGGGTTAATCAGTTAGGGTTGATCAGTTAGAGTTAATCAGTTAGGGCTGATCAGTCAGAGTTAATCAGTTAGGGTTGATCAGTCAGAGTTAATCAGTTAGGGTTGATCAGTTAGAGTTAATCAGTTAGGGTTATTCAGTTAGGGTTGACCAGTCAGAGGTAATCAGTTAGGGTTGATCAGTCAGAGTTAATCAATTAGAGTTAATAAGTTAGGGTTGACCAGTCAGAGTTAATTAGTTAGGGTTGATCACCCAGAGTTAATCAATTAGAGTTAATCAGTTAGAGTTGACCAGTTAGAGCTGATCATTTGGAGTTAACCAATTAGAGTTAGAATTAACCAATAGAGTAATTAAATAGAGTTAATCGAATTAGAGAATATCGATTAGTTTAATCGAAAGGAGTTAATTGAATTTAGTTATTCGAAAGGAGTTATCGATTATTTTAATCGAAAGGAGATATCGAATATTAGTTATTCGAATTGAGTTAAAAGGAGTTATCGAATATTAGTTATTCGAATCGAGTTAAAACGAGTTATCGAATATTAGTTATTCGAATCGAGCTAAAAGGAGTTATCGAATATTAGTTATTTGACTTGAGTTAAAAGGAGTTATCAAATATTAGTTATTCGAATCGAGTTGAAAGGAGTTGTCGTATATTAGTTATTCGAATCGAGTTGAAAGGAGTTATCGAATATTAGTTATTCAAATCGAGTTGAAAGGAGTTAATCGAATTTAGTTATTCGAAAGGAGTTATCAATTAGTTAAATCGAAAGGAGTTAATCGAATTTATTTATTTGAAAGGAGTTATCAATTAGTTAAATCGAAAGGAGTTAATCGAATTTAGTTATTCGAAAGGAGTTATCAATTAGTTAAATCGAAAGGAGTTAATCGAATTTAGGTATTCGAAAGGAATTATCGACTATTTTAATCGAAAGGAGTTAATTGAATTTAGTTATTCGAGAAGGAGTAATCGAATATAGTATTCGAAAAGAGAGATTATCAAATATCGTTTATTCGAAAGAAAGAGTAATCGAATATGAGTTATTCGAAGTGAGTTAATCGAATATTAGTTATTCGAAGAGAGTTAATCGTCGAACTCGATTATATCGAATTCGGGAAAGTACTTATACTTTTCGGTGTTCAAATCAAGATTTATTTATTTATAAATCAAGTGTTTAATTATTTATTTACATTAAAGAATAAAAGTTATAATGGAAGTTAGATATTTCGAAAGTAGGGATTATAACGTATCGTTATAACCAATGTTTTCAATAAAGAAGTGGATTCGTAAATATAATCCGAAAGTTACGTAAGGAAGTTTGTTAAAGATTTAAAAGATAAAATTTGACTATTTCGAAGTTAAAACGTTGTTCAGTTAAGGTTTGAGAGGTAATTATACCCCAACTTGATTGACTTCCTTCTTAACTAAGGAATGGTAAGGTTTGATCGCGAAGGAGTTTGGAAATGTTTTCCAAATAAGAATCAGAAATGTTTTGTGATAATAAAAGATAAGAATTTAAAATATATGGAAACAGGAGATAAGTAAATTAATGAAATAAAGAGATAAATGCTGAATGATGATTGATTGATATAATTTTCTCCTGGAAATAATATTGTTGTTTGCACACCTGTTTTTCTTTGATGGTTAAATCACAAACTATCGAAGTTTTGACCATTTTAATATTGTTAATATAGAGAGACCGGTTGGATTATTATCCAAAGAACCACTCCGTAATGGCATAAGTGTTGCGAACCATATATGCCAAAGATAATTGAAGACGGAGTAAAGTGCAAGGGCTGTTGTATAAATCTTAGATAACAGTGCCGAAGATGGATATACTGAATGGTGCCTTCGATTTGTCCAGTCCCAGGACAACTTGTATGGACGATGGTCTGACAGAGTATATCTAGTAGATCATGTAAGTTGATCGTTTCAAACGTATTTACGTTGGTGGCGGAGGAATTCGTTTCTCTTAGCTTTATACCCGTGGTATTTTTGGATAAGTCAATTTGTGATTTGGCGAGTATGACGATGTGATTCTAAGTGAATGAAGATGTGGCATGTAAAAGATAAGCGTAGCTTCTAGCCTTACATCTGGTAAATGACAGAAATCGGGCAGGCAGCATGGCTATGTAGGTCGCACCTATTAGGGTGTATAATCACCTGATCTAGAGTTTCATTTACTTCTAAAAATCTATTGTTGATGCTGACCCATTCGGGAAACGGTTGTTGATCCCAATCATTGGTGATATACATTTGATACAATCAGCGAAATGAGTTGTCGGTCATGTGTGGCCGGGTTGCAAGATGTTCTTGTTGAACCCAGTGTATTCCTCTCTATAGGCACACTAGCGAAAGGTGGTTCCATACCTTGTCATAGTTGGAAATCCATTACCCAATACGTGCTTGCGGTTTTGAGTGTATGCTATATATGTAGAACGTGAGATGAAAGCATTCTGCTAGATGATTATTATATTGTGGTTGATATACATTATTATAATATCAAAATGTTTTTTATATAAAGATATTTTGGATTCTCATAAGGGAAAAACCCGTTCTGTTATACGGCGTGGTCTTATGAGATATCGTTTATGTTCTCAAACCATTTTAAACTGTTTTACTCACACCAGTCCCATGACCGACCCGAAGTTTATTTTGTTTTGTTTCCCTAAACTCTTGGGTGCCCAATTTTGTATAGCCAGTCAAGCAGTCGGGATTTACAGATACTTGAAGAGCTGGAGCGGGAGGCTTCAGGATCATATAACTATAGTTTATTTCCGCTATGTTGTAAGTGTTGTACTCTGATAATGTTATTGTATACATATACTGATTTTATTTCAAAGATATGTTATCTATTATATGTTATTCGTCCCGCTATAAGGTTCGTGTTACTCTGATGTTGTGTTCTTCTTCTTCTTCTTCTTCTTCTATTCTATACCTTTCTATCTTATCTATTCTCACCCTCTAACTTATTTCATTAACCTTCTGGTAATTTCGAGTCTTGGCTGTTCGATATGTGTTATATATCGGATAATCAAGGTCGAATTTTTCCGGGTCATTACAGATCCCTTGGAATCAGTAGGGCCGGTCCACACATAGCGGATTGGCAATTTCTGAACACACGTTTCTCGGTCCTATCGGATCTATCCATCGGCTGACTTTGAGGCCGATATATCCGAGGTGCCTCGCATTCCAACAACCACATAGGTGAAAAATAAATAAATGTCAGGGCTGGTAGGTCGCTGACACCACCCATAGCAAGAAAGAAACATTGTGTTCTCCCTACGGTCCTGCTCCCGTTTTTTACTCACACCGGGGTGTGAGGCTCGCGAATTAACGCTATACACAAAGCTATGCCACATAAGCCGTGCTTTGATCATCAACCACAAGAATTTTCTTTTCAACAGAAGTCTTGATCATTTGCCACTTAGGCATGCCACACAGGCAGTTCACTCCATGCGACTGATTTCTATCGATATACAACCTCTGAGCTCGTACGTCTCAGAGATGGGTGTTAAGAAAGAGAATAAATTTTCCGCCACCAAACAGATGTATATTAGATAAAGATTAATCAAAACAGAATAAAATCCAGTGTCAGACACACAGTCCATTTACAAGTTCATTCTAGGTCTGAACGAAACTGGAGGAACCTTATTCCTCGCATATCCATCAATCTCCAAGTACATCTGGATAATCACCAACTGATTCCCTCCTCTTGGGTGTACATCCCAATCAAGATCATCAGTAATCATCCAAACGATGTGAAGACCTCCGTTCTTCAACCACCGTCTTCATCTTCGACTTATCGTTGAATCGGTTATTCAGAATGGGTATAAACCCGGCTTTTCCGAATAACCCGCGTATACAATAAACAAGAGTTAAACAAACACAACATACGCCACATTCCAATTCAGAATATTCTTTTATTCAAGTATTCACGTCATTAGGGAATAGGTTCCCATTAATTTTATCAAAGATAAATTCTTTTAAATTTATTCTTTAATCTTCCTTTGGATATCAAACCATATTAAGGTTTTCCAAACTAGTCGGGATTAGCGAACCACACCGAAGTAATCATTTTTTTAATTTCCCAATCCCAACCTATTCATCCAATGGAGAAAAACTGGTAACACTCCATATCTAATACCACGGTGTTATCGGTAAATATTAAATACTATTCCACGCTCAAATCTAGCTAAAGATTTAACTACCGCTTGGAGCAAAACTGGTGATACTCCATTCTCGATCATTTCAATCTAATTAAAGATTCATTAAAACTCCACTTAGTTTTAATTGTCCCAAAAATCAATATTAATGATTATTTAACTTGGAAAATCATATCTTGTCTTTAACTGGGTTAAAGAACCGACGTCAATACCAATTAAATGATAATTAACTGGTAATTCTTCTTTAAATCTTAATTAAAAGATTTTTTTTCTTTTCACACGGGGTTTAAAAACAGTGCTAGTGAAGACACCATTCACAACAAACCTAAAATCCCATTTGATATTAAATACAAGGCTCTGAATAGAAAATATATCGGCTTGTATTCAATATCAAATTCTGAAATCAACAAATATCGTATTGGAATAACGATATATATATATATATCATCCAAATTCCTCCACAATGTCCGTATAATCACGGATTCCAATATTCAAATATTCCAAAGATAATTTTGATTCAAATCCATTCCAATTCATATATTGGAAATTCTGGTTATTTTAAAACCATTTCCTCAATCCAATTTATATATTTACAAATATTTAGATTTTAATTCTAGTTCATAAATAGTTCATTTCGATAAAAATATATTTTTATCTTTTCACAAATGGAACTTTTCATCCCAGTTCTTTCTAAATCATTCATTATGATTTTACACAAATTATTAATATTTTTAATAATTTTATCAAGGCATGTATAGTCGATTTCCATTTACGGTCATCAAACTGCACTTACAACGACCTTTTTCAAATTTGATTTGGACATAATTCCAAATCCAACCATTAGATTTCAAATCTCTCATATTCGTTAGAAAGCCCTTTTCGATACGAACCCAACGGTCCCGGATTCAGGAGAATCCTACGGTCCGATTTCCCGTAACGTCAATTCGAAGCCAATGGTCGAAATTCACGAACTGCCGTGGTGTGGTGCGTTCTATTCAGGCCATTAAATATATATAATATATTTATATTATATATATTTCATTGATTTCCATTCAAAACATATTTTATAAATCGTTTTAAATTCGTTTTCAAAACGGCTTCAACTTCATATTCAATTTCAAATTAAAATTGAATATTCCATATCATTAATATATAAATGATAATATTTTCAAAATATCAGATTTTGAAATAAATTCCTTTTCGATATTCATTATAAATTTGAACAAAATCGATATGAATATCATTTGCATCAAAATGGTGCATATCTAATCAACATGGCTTTTATTCAACACATGGATGTTTATTCTATTCAACATATGAATATTTATACTATTCAACACATGAATATTTTTATTGGTTTATACCTTCAATAGAAATGATATTTTTTTGGTTTAAATATTTTATTCAATACATGAATATTTTATTCTATTCAACAATGAATATTTATTTTATTCAACACATGAATATTTCATACGGTTTAAATAATTTATTCAACACATGAATATTTTATATGGTTTAAATATTTTATTCAACACATGAATATTTTATATTCAACACATGAATTTTATCTGAATATTATTTCAAAATATTCTTTATCTTCCAAATTGGAATGAGGCCCAATCAAATACCATATAATGTTACTTATATGGATTCCTTACAACACACGTATATAATAACTATGATAAACAATCAACCATCATCCATAGTGCATTACACAACTTCATAAGCATTAATTATAAATAATTAACGCTTACGACAGCCTGTCAACCAATAGATCGACATACAACTAAGCAAATGGGATTAGTGCACGTCAAATATCATCCCAACACCCGTGTGCGGTTTCAATCAACCAACACTGAATATTATTTGTGCAGTTGGGCGATGTGTAAAATATATCGTCCCAATCAATATCAGATAAAATGAGTGTACATGAACAAACCGTCTGGTTTGTAAATGAATATTTATTTTATTCAACATATGAATATTTATTTTATTCAGCACATGAATATTTTTCCACAGTCCATTTATACAATGAAATGAAATTTTTATTTTTCTAACTTATATTAGAAAATTTCGGTGGCATAATGACACGATACTAGAAACAGCATAAGGCCTAGCCTTATCCCCAGTCTAATAATGGCCCGCGCCATACACATACCAATCTAATCAATTCCATTTCACCCAAACAACCAAATTCAAACCAATAATCCTATCAACTACACAACCAAACAAACAAGTCGTCCATGGTCTGTGGACGACGGGGAACAGTTCATATATGCAGTTACATAATAAATAATTGTATAAAGAAAATTAAAGTGAGGAGTTATCACCTTTGGGATCCACTCCTCCAGTCCTTATCTCTGAAAGGTTTGAATTCAGATTTGTTTACTGACAGTACCATCGCAATCTGTATCATGCAATTTATTATTAAAAATCACATTTTTATACTGTTATTTTATACATAAAAATCATATTTTTATGTTTATGTTTATATTATAAAGATAATATTTTTATTCTAAACCTTTTCTGTAAAAATCATATTTTTATATGCTTATTATGTGTATAAAAATTATATTTTTATATCGTTAAAAAACATATCTTTACATCGCTTTCATATACATAAAGATCATATTTTTACTTCGCTACACATATAAAAATTACATTTTTATATCTCTACATATATAAAAATTAAATTTTTAATACTCTACTAATATAAAAATCAAGTTTTTATTTTCATACATTATAAAAATCGTATTTTTAATCTCATACATATATAAAAAATCATATTTTTAATCTCATACATATATAAAAATCAAATTTTTAATCTCATATATATATATATAAAAAATCGTATTTTTATTCTCATACATGTATAAAAAATCGTATTTTTAATCTCATACATATATAAAAAATCGTATTCTTAATCTCATACATATAAAAAAATCATATTTTTAATTCTAATATATATATATATATATATAAATCAAATCTTTACACCGCTATTATATAAAAATCAGATTTTTTTTCTTCGCTTTATGAATATATAAAAATATATATTTATTAACGTAAAAATCATTTCTTTAACCCATTAAAAATATAATCTTTTTATAAATAAAAATATATAAACTTTACTTTATTAAAAATCGTAACTTTCATTAAATAAAAACTACAACTTTAATTACCTAAACATCACCATTCTAATTAATGAATAATTAAAATTAAAATTAAAATTTAAACTCACATTTCATTGCAGAAATTGGACCTTGGCCGCTAGAGGGGGGAATGGGTGGCGCCGTGGAGATCAGAAGTGGCGGGGGTTCGTCGGAGGGTCTGGGGGAAGGTGCTGCGTTCGAGGTAGAGGCTAGGGCGGCAGGGGTGGCGCTGGTTCTTCGCGATTTGGGGTAGGGTTTGGGTTTCAGGGCTTTTAGAGGAGGGAGAATGTAACACCCCGTATGTTGAATAACTTGCTATAATATAAAACAGGGCAGCATTAAATTTTAAAATCTGAATCAGGGGAAACGGGCTATGCCATTGCGTTCGTCTCGGAAAAATACGCGAAATAGAGTCCGAGTTTTCGAAAATCGGAGTCCGTATGACCCAGTTAGGGCCCGAAGAAGTTTTCAGAAATTCAAAACAGATTTAAATATAAAAAATTCTCATTTCAGAAGAGGCGGGAAAATTCCCGCTAGGCAGAGGGTGTCGACCCAAGGGTCGACATGGGTGTCGACCCCCTCCCTAGGGGTCGACCCAGGGGTCGACCCCCCTGTCGGTCTGTGTGACCTGGGTGCACCATTTTGGCTTTTGGGCTGTGCTTGGTGGCTAGTGACGAAATCTGACGGCTCTAATCAGATTTAGGGTTAATCTAATGGCCTAAAACACCTAATTAGTATATAAATACACCCTAAGACTACCCTAATTCGTACTAAAAATAGATACAACATTGTTATGCCGTCAAAATGCAACTTGAAGGAGCCTCCATCAAATTAAAGAGGAAGATAGCTTCTCAAATCAATTTCTAATCAACTCTAGCAACTTAATCTTCTTCTTAGGAGTTCTAATCAACAAGTTGTGAGTTTCTATAGCCTTAATGACCAATTGTTGAAATGATTATGATAGGATATAATGAGGTTATGGCTATGAATGTGGATCAATGCAAGTTATGTTATCATATGCTATGTGTTTATGCAAGTTATGTGCTATGTGTTCATGATGTTATGCAAGTTATGCAAGTCATATGCTATGTGATCATGATGTTATGCAAGTTATGCAAGTCATATGCTATGTGATCATGATGTTATGCAAGTTATGCAAGTCATATGCTATGTGATCATGATGTTATGCAAGTTATGCAAGTCATATGCTATGTGTTCATGATGTTATGCAAGTTATGCAAGTTATATGCTACATGATCATGATGTTATGCAAGTTATGCAAGTTTTAGGCTATGTGTTCATGATGCTAGTTATGCAAATCACTATGATAAACATTGATCCATTATGACACCATGATTATGCAAGTTTGGTGTATGATTATATGCAAGTTCATATATAATATGTTATGCAAGTTTGGTGTTTGATTATATGCAAGTTCATATATGACATGTTATACAAGTTTGGTGTTTGATTATATGCAAGTAACATGTGCAAGTTTACACCTTAGTAGGATATGCATACATATGCAAGTTAACCCCTTTGTATGTCATACACACGTATGCAAGTTTACCCCTTTGTATGACATAAGTAGCTTATGCAAGTTACCCTCTTTATGACATATGTGATTCATGCAAGTTTGGGTTGGTTATTTATTCTAGTTGGGTTTGATGCTATATGCATGTTGACACCTTTAAAACCCATGTTGATGCTAATGTTATGCAAGTTGAACCCATTGTATGTGTGATGAATCTTCCCTTTTAAGTATGTCATGTTAGCGAATTACGTGGGGAACGATGGGGTTAATATTCATGTTAATGAAATGGTGTGAAGTTGGTATGATTATGCATACCATAAAGTGGATGGACATAATATGGATGGACATAATTGAGTCAATTATGTACATCGTTAAATTTGTAATTAATTAGGGATAATTAATACAAATTATGAGGGTGATTAATTAGGTGTAATTAATCGACTAAGACACGAGGTTGGACCCTTTTTTAGCATAAGATTGTCCGGAACCGACCGACAAATCCAGCGGCTACAAATGATTGGCCCAATGTGAGAGGTCTTAGGCACAAACTGAATACGTGACAAGTGTAAAGACACGAGGTTAGACTCGGTTATGGCGTAAGGCTGCCCGGACCCGACCGGCAAATCCAGCTGCCATAAAAGATAGTCTAATGTGAGAGGTCTTTACAACAGTTACGTTCTTAATCAATTAAGAAACACTTAACCAGATAAGCATGTAGTGGGGCATGAGGGGTTAAGTGGGTGCCTTGTGTGGCATGTGGAAATCAAGTAAGTGCCTTGGGTGGCATGTGGAAATCTAGTGGGTTGTCTTGGGTGGCAATAGAAAATACGATTAGAATACTTAACCAAGTGGAAACGTGTAATTAAACATGATTAAAGGGTTAAGTGGGATGCACTAGATAAAGGGACAAGCTTAGGTGGGTAGCTTGTAGGGGCCCATTTCAACCAGTAACCCATATGTATCTTATTGGGCTCGACCCATGTCGAGGACGGGACACGCGTACTGGGCTTGACTATAAGAGGCCAAAACGGGTTTGCGGTGGCAACGCAAGTCCAACGGGTTTCATATGCGTGTGTGGACCCGGGCTGGTAGGTAAGACGTTGTTGCATCGTGTAGATATAAGCCGTGCACCATTGGTTGTATCGGGTTGCCACTTTGGGGAGTGATACACCCCACTGTGGGGCCAGCACGGGTATCTACGGTAGGGACCCGATCGCTTGGGGAGTAGTGGGTACACCTAGTGGAGATAGGGGCAGACGACACCTATGTAGTCAGCTAGGAGTACACGAAAATACTGGGTAAATTTTCTAAGTCCTTAGGTGGGATCAACCTTTAAGTAGGAATGACTGGTGTGGTGCAGTTAGTAATTACCCTTGGGTGGATAGATGCGTCTTTACCGTTATCTTAGTTCATCCTATGTCTAGTTGGCTGCTTAGTGTGGTCATTTATCCCAAGTCATCACCGTACCAAGCTTATATCATACCCTAATTACTTTAATGATTGTATTGTTAAAGTTATAGGGCTCACTCAGACTTATGTCTGACCCCGTTGTTTTTATCTTTTTCCCCCTCAGGTCCTCAGGTTGGGCCTAGCACTAGTGGGCTTTGATCAGATTTCTTTATCTATCTTGTGGAGCTTGGACCGTGATGTAAAGCCCAGTTTATCTTTTCTTTTATGGCTATTAGTTATGTAGTGGGATTATGTACTTATGTTTTATCAAGATGAATATTTAGTACTTGACTCTTGTTTTAGTTGGTTTTGATATGTAACCAAACATGTTTATCTTCTGCTGCAATGAAATGATGTTTTAGACTTCAAGTATTATTTATATCTGTCTTGTTGTAATTTTTCTGTTCTATATTCACTTAAAATACTCCACCGAAGTTAAGGCATTCCCTTGATGAGTGACCTTAGCGGGTGTGGGGTGTTACACGTGGTATCAGAGCGAAGGTTACCAGAACAGATAATTTTTTTAGAAAACTACTTTTTTTCTAAAAACATTTTTGGAAGAAGTATTTTCAAAAACATGTCTTTTAAGAGAAAAGTTTTTTAAAGAAAAGAATAATCCCCAATAGCCATATCTTTATCTTTCGAATTCTCCGTTTTGAATCTTTCCTTTTTCGTTTCAGCATGGCTGAAGATCTTAACTTTTCGGAGGGTGTGACGATACCAGTATGGTATAGGAGATTGATGGAGGCTAGGGCCGCCACTGCGGGTCCAGCAAATGTCCCTCCACCAACAGTAGCACCCGATCTTCCTCCTCCACCTCCTCCTTGCACGGATACTTTTGCTAAGACTTGCAAGGAATTTAAGGCTATGGGAGGGAAACCTTTTCAAGGATCAGAAACTTTTGTGGAAGCTAGGGATTGGCTTAAGGAGGTGGAAGAGTTGATAGGTATCTTTGAGATGGAAGAAGGAAAGAAAGTCAAGTTAGCTGCTTGGTTAATGAAGGGAGAGGCCTCATTCTGGTGGGAGGTCACTAATGGAGAGCGCCCTGTTGACTCTTGGGCAGATTTCAGGCAAAGGTTTGTGGCAAAGTTTCTCTCAAGGGCGGGGGAAAACTTGTATATGGAAAGGTTCTTGACTTTAAAGTAAGGAAACCTCTCGGTGAAGGAATATGTCAACAAGTTTAATCAATTGGCAAGGTTTGGCAAAGACATGGTGAATACACCGGAGAAGAAGGCTTTGAGGTTCGTTAAGGGCTTGAATGAACCAATGCATGGATTGGCTATGACTCACATCCCTATGGGGGCCACCTTTGAGAAGCTAGTAGACATGGCACTCATGCATGAGGAAGAGAAGGGTCCCAATGCTAATAAGGCACCCGAGAAGAAGGGGGATCAGAAGAGACCTCAACAGCAACAGCAAAACAAGGGTGGGAAAGGCAACGGTGGCAAGGGAAAGAAGAAGTGCTTCAATTGCGGGACACCAGGCCACCTAAGCAAAGATTGCCAGAAGAAGAAGAAGACTGGCTGCTTCCACTGTGGCGAAGCAGGGCATCTAGTGAAGGACTGCCCTAAGAAGGGGCAAAGGACTGGATCTACCTCAGGAGGACAGGTGCAAGCTCTTATGGCACCAGGTCAGGCAAGGGGGCAAGTTCAGGCTCTTGCGGTTCCACCGATTCAGGAAAGAGGTAGAACTATTTCCATCGAAAGTCTGGTTTTTCTGTTTGATCATCCTGTCCGTACTTTGTTTGACTCTGGCGCATCGCATTCGTTTATCTCATCATCATTAGTTGAGTCACTACACTTAGACACCAGTCTAGTAGATGATCCCTTGGTTGTTTCAAACCCAATTGGGGGCTCCATTTATTTGTCCATGATATGTTTGGGTTTGAAGATTTCTATACTTAGCGTTGAGTTTAGATGTGATGCTTTTGTTTTGGGATTCACGGGCTATGGGTTGATTTTGGGCATGGACTGGTTATCCAGTAATGGTGCCGTTCTTGATTGCGAAAGGAGAGTTGTTAGGCTCATGACCCGCTTAGGTAATACTCTCGAGATCTCTTGTAATCCCATGGATTCTGTTATGCTAAGTTATCTTGAATCACTTGACGCTTCGGTCGAGAGTTTGCGATCTGTTAGAGTGGTCCGGGAGTACTCGGATGTGTTTGAGGAGGTGAAGGGCTTACCTCCGAAGCGGGAGATAGACTTTCGAATATATCTGGTGGACAATGCTAAACCAGTATCTTTGCCAGTGCGCCACATGGCTCCTCGTGAGAGGAGGAAACTCCATAAGCAAGTAGGGGAGTTTCTTGAGAAGGGGTTCATAAGACGAAGTATATCGGAGTGGGGTGCTCCAGTAGTTTTTGCCACGAAGGCGGATGGGTCCCTCAGACTTTGTGTAGACTATAGAGAACTCAACAAGCTCACAAAGAAGAATAGACACCCATTGCCGAGGATTGATGATCTCTTTGATCAGTTGGTTGGCGCCTCAGTATTTTCGCAGTTGGACTTAGCCACGGGGTTTCATCAGTTGAGGGTGGATGAGGATAGCATAGACAAGACTTCCTTTAGGACTCCGGATGGTTTCTATGAGTGGCTGGTGATGCCATTTGGTTTGACGAACGCCCCTACATACTTTGTTGATTTGATGAGTAGGGTGTTCCTTAATAAGTTCGTGGTGGTCTTTGTGGATGACATCTTAGTATTTTCTAAGAGTGAAGAAGAGCATGCCCTACATCTTAGGGAAGTGTTGGAGACTCTTCGAGCGCATAGCCTTAAGGATAAATTCTCTAAATGTCACTTTTGGAGGAAGGAAGTGCGGTTCTTGGGGCACGTGGTCTCCAAGGAAGGGATAACTGTGGATCCCGCGAAGGTAGTATCCATCCAAGATTGGAAGGTTCCGAAGAATGCTACCGAGGTGAGGAGTTTCTTGGGGTTGGCTGGCTACTATAGGAAGTTTATCAAGGACTTCGCGAAGATATCAGCCCCATTAACTCGCTTGACAAAGAAGAATCTAGTCTTCGCATGGGACGTAGATTGTATGATGCGTTCCAACGGTTAAAGAGAGCTTTAACCACAGCTCCAGTCTTAGTGTTGCCAGATGGGAGTAAGCCATTTGTTGTCTATACCGATGCTTGTGGGACAGGACTGGGCGCGGTCTTAATGCAAGAGGGAAGGGTAATAGCCTACGGTGGAAGGCAGTTGAGAGCGCATGAGAAAAATTACCCTACCCATGATTTAGAATTGGTCGCTATTGTTTTTGCGCTTAAGATTTGGCGCCATTATCTTCTTGGCGAGAGGTTCGAATTGTTCACTGACCACAAATCATTGAAGTACTTGTTTTCTCAGAAGGATTTGAACTTAAGACAGCAAAGGTGGATGGAGTTCTTAGCATCCTATGATTTCGAGATAGCGTATACCCCTGGCAAGGGTAACGTGGTGGCGGACGCCTTGAACAGAAAAAGGTTGTCCTTGAGTCCATTGTTCGTGGAACGACGAAGCTTGGAATTTATCTCGATGTTTGATTTTAGACCTTCCATTGACTATATACCCGGTTTTCTAGCATCCTTGGAGGTCAGACCTACTCTTTTGGGACGGATTGGCGAGGCACAGCGGGACGACCCACAGTTGGTTGAGTTGGTAGAGAGGCTCATAAGGGGGGAGTCGTCCAGCCATTTGAGTAGGTACACCCTAGACGATAGGGGTGCTTGCGTAGAGACGGTAGACTTTGTGTACCGCAAGACGAGGGTTTGAGGAAGGCTATTCTTGATGATGCACATCGTTCTAGGATGACTATTCATCCCGGTGGGGATAAGATGTACCAAGACATGAAGCGAGTTTTCTTTTGGGCTGGTATGAAGAAAAATGTGGCCGAGTATGTCGCTAGATGCTTGGTGTGCCAACAAGTGAAAGCGGAGCAAAAGAAACCTGGTGGGTTGCTTCACCCATTGGAAGTTCCACAATGGAAGTGGGATAGCGTCTCGATGGATTTTATTGACGGGTTACCGAGATCGAGGAAGGGTAATACGGGAATTTGGGTTGTGGTAGACAGACTTACTAAGAGCACCCATTTCATACCCGTGAAGAGCAAGAGGACTGCTCCATGGCTAGCTTCAGTTTATATTCGAGAGATAGTTCGATTGCATGGGGTACCTTCTAGCATAGTGAGTGATCGAGATCCTATCTTCACTAGCGAGTTTTGGAAGAGTTTGCAAGAAGCAGTAGGGACTCAGTTGTGTCTGAGCACCGCATATCATCCTCAGACGGACGGCCAGACCGAGAGGGTGAATCATGTTCTAGAAGACCTTTTGAGGCTTTGTATCTTAGATTTTGGAGGTACATGGGAAGAGCATCTTCCATTGGTGGAGTTCGCGTATAATAACAGCTTTCAGTCTAGTATTGGTATGTCTCCTTTCGAAGCTCTTTATGGAAGGCCTTGTTGATCACCTACATGTTGGTGGGAATCTACGGATAAGATCTTTCTTGGGCCTGATATGGTTAGAGAGACTTCGGAAAAGATTGATTTGATTCGAAGAAGGATGAAAGCAGCGCAAGATAGGCAGAAATCTTACGCGGATAAGAGGAGGACGGATCTGGAGTTTGATGTTGGGGACATGGTCTTTGTTAAAGTATCTCCATTACGGAATGTTGTTCGCTTTGGGTCCGTTGGGAAGTTAGCACCAAGATTTGTGGGACCGTTTCCTATTAAGGAAAGGATTGGACGGATGGCATATAGAGTGGATTTACCTGAGAGACTTAGTGGGGTACATGACATATTCCATGTGTCACATTTGAGGAAGTGCCTACATGAGACCGCAGAGGTGGTAGAGCCGAGCTTGCTTAGAGAAGTGGAGGTAGAGCGTGATGCGACTATTCGACGAGCTCCTACCCGCATCCTTGGGTCAGAGATTAGGAAGTTGAGAAACAGAGAGGTTCGACTAGTCAAAGTGCAATGGGGAGAGGATGAGAGCAATGCTACTTGGGAGACAGAAGCGAAGATGCGTTCATTGTACCCATTCCTTTTTGAGGGTATGTCTTTTAACTTCTCCTTTATCGTTTGTCTAGTATTTATCTTATCTTTAGTATGTCCTCTCATTAGTACCTTTGACCTTCAGATAGGGTAAACCTATGGTTGAAACATGTGTTTGAGACATGTTATGATTGATGGATGCATGTGGATGCAAGTGTTTGCTAGTAGTTGCTCGTGGATGCATATACACACACTCTAGACACTAGATCGACTCAGTCACTTCATATTGCATATTGCATATAATTGTGTGTAGGTAGCTATATTAATGGATGTATAATGGTTGTATTATCATATGGATGATGCATTTTGGTGTATGGTTGTGCACACATGTAGAAATAGTATGTGTCGATAGGGTCCTTTCGCATACATATTGGATGCATGGCACAATCGTGGTTTGCATTAAGGAGGTCAACTGAATCAGTAGATCGCCTGATTTTACATTAGACAGGGAACATATACACACACTTTTTGCATATGTTCATACAGCATTAGAAACTTTAAGGACAATGTATGCCAGTGTTTGATGGTTTGAGTAGATGGTTGTTTGGTTGGTAGGATACGTTCTTCTTGACCTAGAGATTTCGAGGACGAAATCCTTTAAGTAGGGGAGAATGTAACACCCCGTATGTTGAATAACTTGCTATAATATAAAACAGGGCAGAATTAAATTTTAAAATCTGAATCATGGGAAATGGGCTATGCCATTGCGTTCGTCTCGGAAAAATACACGAAATAGAGTCCGAGTTTTCGAAAATCGGAGTCCGTATGTCCCAGTTAAGGCCCGAAGAAGTTTTCAGAAATTCAAAACAGATTTAAATATAAAAATTTCACATTTCAGAAGAGGCGGGAAAATTCCCGCCAGGCAGAGGGTGTTGACCCTAGGGTCGACATGGGTGTCGACCCCCTCCCTAGGGGTCGATCGAGGGGTCGACCCAGGGGTCGACCCCCCCTGTCGGTCTGTGTGACCTGGGTGCACCATTTTGGCTTTTGGGTTGTGCTTGGTGGCTAGTGACGAAATCTGACGGCTCTAATCTGATTTAGGGTTAATCTAATGGCCTAAAACACCTAACGAATCTATAAATACACCCTAAGACTACCCTAATTCATACTAAAAATAGATACAACATCGTTATGCAGTCAAAATGCAACTTGAAGGAGCCTCCATCAAATTAAAGAGGAAGATAGCTTCTCAAATCAATTTCTAATCAACTCTAGCAACTTAATCTTCTTCTTAGGAGTGCTAATCAACAAGTTGTGAGTTTCTATAGCCTTAATGACCAATTGTTGAAATGATTATGATAGGATATAATGAGGTTATGGCTATTAATGTGGATCAATGCAAGTTATGTTATCATATCCTATGTGTTTATGCAAGTTATGTGCTATGTGTTCATGATGTTATGCAAGTTATGCAAGTCATATGCTATGTGATCATGATGTTATGCAAGTTATGCAAGTCATATGCTATGTGATCATGATGTTATGCAAGTTATGCAAGTCATATGCTATGTGATCATGATGTTATGCAAGTTATGCAAGTCATATGCTATGTGTTCATGATGTTATGCAAGTTATGCAAGTTATATGCTACATGATCATGATGTTATGCAAGTTATGCAAGTTTTAGGCTATGTGTTCATGATGCTAGTTATGCAAATTGCTATGATAAACATTGATCCATTATGACACCATGATTATGCAAGTTTGGTGTTTGATTATATGCAAGTTCATATATAATATGTTATGCAAGTTTGGTGTTTGATTATATGCAAGTTCATATATGACATGTTATGCAAGTTTGGTGTTTGATTATATGCAAGTAACATGTGCAAGTTTACACCTTAGTAGGATATGCATACATATGCAAGTTAACCCCTTTGTATGTCATACATACATATGCAAGTTTACCCCTTTGTATGACATAAGTAGCTTATGCAAGTTACCCTCTTTATGACATATGTGATTCATGCAAGTTTGGGTTGGTTATTTATGGTAGTTGGGTTTGATGCTATATGCATGTTGACACCTTTAAAACCCATGTTGATGCTAATGTTATGCAAGTTGAACCCATTGTATGTGTGATGAATCTTCCCTTTTAAGTATGTCATGTTAGCGAATTACGTGGGGAACGATGGGGTTAATATTCATGTTAATGAAATGGTGTGAAGTTAGTATGATTATGCATACCATAAACTGGATGGACATAATTGAGTCAATTATGTACATCGTTAAATTTGTAATTAATTAGGGATAATTAATACAAATTATGGGGGTGATTAATTAGGTGTAATTAATCGACTAAGACACGAGGTTGGGCCCTTTTGTAGCATAAGACTGCCCGGAACCGACCGGCAATTCCAGCGGCTACAAATGATTGGCCCAATGTGAGAGGTCTTAGGCACAAACTGAATACGTGACAAGTGTAAAGACATGAGGTTAGACTCGGTTATGGCGTAAGGCTGCCCGGACCCGACCGGCAAATCCAGCTGCCATAAAAGATAGTCTAATGTGAGAGGTCTTTACAACGGTTACGTTCTTAATCAGTTAAGAAACACTTAACCAGATAAGCATGTAGTGGGGCATGAGGGGTTAAGTGGGTGCCTTGGGTGGCATGTGGAAATCAAGTAAGTGCCTTGGGTGGCATGTGGAAATCTAGTGGGTTGCCTTGGGTGGCAATAGAAAATACGATTAGAATACTTAACCAAGTGGAAACATGTTATTAAACATGATTAAAGGGTTAAGTGGGATGTACTAGATAAAGGAACAAGCTTAGGTGGGTAGCGTGTTGGGGCCCATTTCAACCAGTAACCCATATGTATCTTATTAGGCTCGACCCATGTCGAGGACGGGACACGCGTATTGGGCTTGACTATAAGAGGCCAAAACGGGTTAGCGGTGGCAACGCAAGTCCAACGGGTTTCATATGCGTGTGTGGACCCGGGATGGTAGGTAAGACGTTGTTGCATCGTGTAGATAAAAGCCGTGCACCATTGGTTGTATCGGGTTGCCACTTTGGGGAGTGATACACCCCACTGTGGGGCCATCACGGGTATCTACGGTAGGGAGCCGATCGCTTGGGGAGTAGTGGGTACACCTAGTGGAGATAGGGGCAGACAGCACCTATGTAGTCAGCTAGGAGTACACGAAACTACTGGGTAAATTTTCTAAGTCCTTGGGTGGGATCAACCTTTAAGTAGGAATGACTGGTGTGGTGCAGTTAGTAATTACCCTTGGGTGGGTAGATGCGTCTTTACCGTTATCTTAGTTCATCCTATGTCTAGTTGGCTGCTTAGTGTGGTCATTTATCCCCAGTCATCACCGTACCATGCTTATATCATACCCTAATTACTTTAATGATTGTATTGTTAAAGTTATAGGGCTCACTCAGACTTATGTCTGACCCCGTTGTTTTTATCTTTTTCCCCCTCAGGTCCTCAGGTTGGGCCTAGCACTAGTTGGCTTTGATCAGATTTCATTATCTATCTTGTGGAGCTTGGACCGTGATGTAAAGCCCAGTTTATCTTTTCTTTTATGCTTATTTGTTTTGTAGTGGGTTTATGTACTTATGTTTTATCAAGATGGATATTTAGTACTTGACTCTTGTTTTAGTTGGTTTTGATATGTAACCAAACATGTTTATCTTCTGCTGCAATGAAATGATGTTTTAGATTCAAGTATTATTTATATCTATCTTGTTGTAATTTTTCTGTTCTATATTCACTTAAAATACTCCACCGAAGTTAAGACATTCCCTTGGTGAGTGACCTTAGCGGGTGTGGGGTGTTACGGAGAAGAGGGTGGGGCGGAGGAAGAGGGGATGTAGCGGCGGCGCAGGTCCTCCGACAGTGAAGGGGGCGACGACGACGAGCTCCGTTCGTTTTTTTATTTTTATTATTTTCTTTTCGATATGAGTCTGGTTTGAATGAAATGGGGTGGGTTGACTTTGAAGGAGGAAAAGGGGGAAGGGTTTATAATATATTTAATTATTTATTTATTTTATTATCCAAAAGTTAGTATTTCATTCGAACTCTAATTCAGTCCCAACGACTATCGTCCCTATCTAATTACCCCCATTCCGACCACAATGGGATATGTTTCATAAGATAATTCGATTGAGTTTTCATCAAATTTAAAATATAAATTAATATAACGTTCAAAATAGATTTCAACGTACATTTTAACTTACAGGGGTCACATACAGACTCTAAAAATTCCAGAAAAACTATTTCTAGCTTCGTATTGACGATACGGTCCTAACAAAACTAATTTCGTCAAATTTGAAGACCGTTTGAAAAATGACCATTTTACAGTCGACCAAAATTGACTCAAACTGGTAAAACACGTTTAACTTCGCCACGCTCACAAATTGATTCAGAAAATTATGAAAATTGGAATCTAGCAATAATTTGAATCCCGGATCCAACGAAAGTGGTTTCGTAGAAAACGAAGGTCGTTTGCAAAATTTCCATTTTTCAGGGCTTTATATATATTAAAATATATATAAATTCCACAGCGACTTTTCTGAATTTCAAACTGGACATAACTTATCATTTATAAAGTTAAATCTCAGTTCCTTATATCTGTTAGAAAGATATCGTTAATCATATTCAACTATTTCTTGTTTCGATCTGCATATTCATTTGAAATTAGAAATCGAATTTTCGAACTACCGCGCCATTTCAGGCTCGTTATATAATTAAAATAATTTTATTCATTCTAACTTCATCGAAAATAAATTTTCCATCGTTATTATTTAAAATAATTCATTTTAAATATTTAAAATTCATTAAAATAGCCAAAATAAAAATTTTAAATTTGTTCTGATTTTTCGGGTTGTTAAAATCTTCCACACTTAAAATCTTTACGTCCTCGAAAATGAACGGAGCTGAAAGTTATTTAACTAACCAACTCAACTTTTATTATTTTCATTACGGCTTAAGTTCTTTAACTTTTCAGTTACTAAGAACTTTCGAATTTTTCAAAAATTTGGCTAACACCCTAAATTTTCGAAAAATTTCGCCATAACCTCCTTTGTACCGGGAGCATCGAGAAAATCCACAAACTACCACACAGGCCCTCTCATCTCATAAAGAAAAGAAAAAGCCAAGCGGCTAACCAATCTTCTCATAAAATCATCATCACCCAAGAAATTAGTAAACATGTACCTATTTGTCGGGCATACAATTTTATTCCTCTGCTCTAGCCGCCTTGCTATGACCTGTTCAATGTATATTCATGTATATGCAAGAAATTCCAAACAATTTGGTTATATTTACCGTTTGTTCACATAAGGGTTTTATTGGTTAACAAATAATCATTCAACGCAACCATCAATCAATTAGTGGATTAACGTTTCAAACACATAACTTTAATACATATTCAAAAATCATGTTTTAATGTCAAATCACAACAAATAATCCTATGTAATTTTGGTTCTCACAGCCTAATGGAAATATATAGATATCCCACTTTCGAGACTCGAACACAAATTCTGATGATGATATATCAATCATCAGAATCATCTCCGGGCGACTAGAGTGTGATTCTATATCTACCCGGTATATTAAAACTCCGAACATACGTTTGCAAGGCGTATATGCAAAATCTTTATATACTAGATTGTCCAAAATAAAATAAAATAGTATATTCAAATACGTATAATTAGATTAAATTTTCAAACAAAATTGGTTTTAATTTTTATTTTAAAAATAACACTCTTCGGACCATTCTAGAATAGTACCGATTCCATCTCTAACGAGTCATTCTCATTGCATATTACTAATCCAATCTCTGGTGAATTCTTTCATTTGATTCTAATGTGTCTTGTTCTCGAGCTCTGTAAACCAAAGCTCTGATACCACTGAAGCGACCCGAACTTCCCCGTGAAGGAAAGCACGGATTACTTTGAGGACAAGACGAATCAGAACACAAACAGAAGAAAATTTCATTTCTTATTACAACAATTTACATCTAAGTACAAGAATTTACAGAGTATTAATAGATAAAATTACACACTTGATAATCATCAGAGATTAAATATACATAGTAGCGGAAAAATAATACAAAACACAACTGAAAGAAATACACGGATACAGAGCTTTCCGAGTATCATTCCAACTGTAAACCAAGATCCTGTGAATATAAATCTGCAAAACCCAACTACTGGCTGCCCGTGCGGAAAATAAAGGCACCCAGAGTTTAGGTTAAACCAATGAACTCTAGGTCAGTCATGTGACTGGTGTGAGAACTAAAACAGTTATTAATTTGATTTTTAAAGTTCGGTAAATCAAGGAACCACGCCGTATAACACGGAACAGGTTTTTACCCCAAGAATACCAGTGCAAATAACAACAGTGCAATGCTAAATAAAGAAAATGAAGCTATTATAAGACCACGGTCCCATCACACAATCCAACGCAAGCCGGAGGATAGGATTTTCCATTATAATAGCCAAAGAATGCTTGATACGTGAAATTTCATATTTTATTATTACTATAAGTGAAGGAATCAACTTCAAATATAAATGTATTAATCATAGACGGCATGGGTACCATATATCATGTCGCTGATGCTAGGCTCTACAATCAAAACCGAAATGTCATATTGGAAATTGGATTTCCACCATGAGTCGAGGCAAAAGATAGTCCTCACCGGCTTTGAGACACTATAGCAAATGCCTCAGGGTCACATAGATCCCATGGAATCGGTAGGGTCGGTCCACACATAGCGGATTGGCAATTCTTGAACACACGTTTACTGGTCCTATTGGACCTATCCTTTGGCTCACTTAGAGACCGATATATCTGAGGCGCCTCGCATTCCAACAACCACACAGGTGAAAAATAAATAAATGTCAGGGCTGGTAGGTCGCTGACACCACCCATACCTAGAAAGAAACATCGTGTTCTCCCTACGGTCTTGTTCCGGTTTTTAACTCATACCGAGGTGTGAGGCTTGCGAATTAACGCTATACACAAAGCTATGCCATATAGGTCGTGCTTTGATCATCAACCACAAGACCTTTCTTTTCAACATAAGCCTTGATCATTTGCCACTTAGGCATGCCACACAGGCAGTTCACTCCATGCGACTGATTTCTATCGTTACACCACCTCTAAGCTCGTACGTCTCAGAGAAGGGTGTTAAGCAAGAGAATAAATTCTTCGCCACTAAACAGGTGTATATTAGACAAAGATCAATCAACACAGAATAAAATCTAGTGTCAGACACACAGTCCATTTACAAGTTCGTTCTAGGTCTGAACGAAATTGGAGGAACCTTATTCCTCACCTATCCATCGATCTCCAAGTACGTCTGGACGATCACCAACTAATTCCCTCCTCTTGGGTGTACTGCCCAATCAAGATCATCAGTAATCAACCAAACAATGTGAAGACCTCCAGTCTTCAACCACCATCTTCATTTTTGACTTATCGTCGAATAGGTTGTTCAGAATGGTTATAACCCCGGCCTTTCCGAATAACCCGCGTATATAATAAACAAGTGTTAAAAAAATAAAACATACGCCTCATTCCAATTCAGAATATTCTTTTATTCAAATATTCACATCACTAGGGAGTAGGTTCCCATTAATTTTATCAAATATAAATTCTTGTAAATTCATTCTTTAATCTTCCTTTAGATATCAAACCATATTAAGGTTTTCCAAACTAGCCTGGATTAGCGAACTACACCGAAGTAATCATTTATTTTATTTCCCAATCCCAACCTATTCATCCCATGGTGCAAAACTGGTAACACTCCATATCTAATAGCACGGTGTTATTGGTAAATATTAATTACCATTCCATGCTCAAATCTAGTTAAAGATTTAACTACCGCTTGGAGCAAAACTGGTGATACTCCATTCTCGATCATTTCAATATAATTAAAGATTCATTAAAACTCCACTTAGTTTTAATCTTCCCAAAAATCAATATTAATGATTATTTAACTTGGAAAATCATATCCTGTCTTTAACTGGGTTAAAGAACCGACGTCATTTAAAACACGGTTCATGATAAACCCAAAATAACATCCCATTTTAATTCCAATTAAATGTTAATTAATTGGTAATTCTTCTTTAATTCTTAATTAAAAGATTTATTCTTTTCACATGGAGTTTAAGAACAATGTTAGTGAAGACACCGTTCACGACAAACCAAAAATCCCATTTGATATTAAATATAAGGCTCTGAATAGAAAATATATCGGCTTATATTTAATATCAAATTCTGAAATCAACAAATATCATATTGGAATAACGATATACATATACATATATATATATATATATATATATATATATATATATATATATCTTCCAAATTTCTCCACAATGTCCGTATAATCACGAAATCGAATATCGAAATATTCCGATTCAAATCCATTCCAATTCATATATTGGAAATTCTGGTTATTTTAAAACCATTTCCTCAATCCAATTTATTTATTTAAAAATATTTGGATTTTAATTATAGTTCATAACTAGTTCATTTCGATATAAATATATTTTTATCTTTTCACATTTGGAATTTTTCATCCCAGTTCTTTCTAAATCATTCACTATGATTTTACACAAATTATTAATATTTTTAATAATTTTATCAAGGCCCATACAATCGATTTCCATATACGGTCATCGAACTGCAATTACAACAACCTTTTTCAAATTTGATTTGGACATAATTCCAAATCCAACCATTAGATTTCAAATATCTCATATTCGATATAAAGCTCTTTTTGATAGAACCCAATAGTCCCGGTTTCAGGAGAATCCGACGGTCGGATCTCCCATAACGTCAATTCGAAGCCAATGGTCGAAATTCACGAACTGCCGCGGCGCGTTCTATTCAGGCCATTAAATATATATAATATATATTATATATATTTCATCGATTTCCTTTCAAAACGTATTTTATAAATCGTTTTAAATTCGTTTTCAAAACGGCTTCAACTTTATATTCAATTTCAAATCAAAATTGAATATTCCCTATCATTAATATATAAATGATAATATTTTCAAAATATCAGATTTTGAAATAGATTCCTTTTCGATATTCATTATAAAAATGAATAAAATCGATATGAATATCGTTCGCGTCAAAATGGAGCATATCTAATCAACACGGCTTTTATTCAACACATGAATGTTTATTCTATTCAACATATGAATATTTATACTGTTCAACACATGAATATTTTTAATGGTTTATACCTTTAATAAAAATGATATTTTTATGGTTTAAATATTTTATATGGTTTAAATATTTTATTCAACACATGAATATTTTATATTCAACACATGAATTTTATAGTCAACACATGAGTTTTATCTTTTTCCTTTTCTGAATATTATTTCAAAATATTCTTTATCTTCCAAATTGGAATGAGGCCCAATCAAATACCATATAATGTTACTTATATGGATTCCATAAAATACATGTATATAATAACCATGATAAACAATCAACCATCATCTATAGTGCATTACATAACTGCATAAGCATTAATTATAAATATTAACGCTTACGACAGCCTGTCAATCAATAGATCGACATACAACTAAATAATTGGGATTAGTGTACATCAAATATCATCCCAACACCCGTGTGGGGTTTCAATCAACCAACATTGAATATTATTTGTGCAGTTGGGCGATGTGTAAAATATATCGTCCCAATCAATATCAGATAAAATGAGTGTACATAAACAAACTTCTGGTTTGTAAATGAATATTTATTTTATTCAACATATGAATATTTATTTTATTCAACACATGAATATTTTTCTACAGTCCATTTATACAATAAAATGATATTTTTATTTTTCTGCCCAATTTTAGAAAATTTCGGCAGCATAACGGCACGATACTAGAAACGAGATAAGGCCTAGCCTTATCCCCAGTCTAATAATGGCCCGCGCCATACACATGCCAATCTAATCAATTCCATTTCACCCAAACAACCAAATTCAAACAATAATCCTATCAACTACACAACCAAGCAAACAAGTCGTCCATGGTCTGTGGACAACGGGGAACAGTTCATATATGCAGTTACATAATAAATAATTGTATAAAGAAAATTAAAGTGAGGAGTTCTCACCTTTGGGATCCACTCCTCCAGTCCTTATCTCTGAACGGTTTCAATTCAGATTTGTTTTCCGATAATACCATCGCAATCTGTATCACGCAGTTTATTATTAAAAATCACATTTTTATACTATTATTTCATACATAAAAATCATATTTTTATGTTGATGTTTGTATTATAAAGATCATATTTTTATTCTAAACCTTTTCTATAAAAATCATATTTTTATATGCTTATTATATATATAAAAATTATATTTTTATATCGTTAAAAATCATATCTTTACATCGCTTTCATATACATAAAAATCATATTTTTATTTCGCTACACATATAAAAATTACATTATTATATCTCTACATATATAAAAATTATATTTTTAATACTCTACTAATATAAAAATCTTGTTTTTATTATCACACATATATGAAAATCGTATTTTTAATCTCTTACATATATAAAAATTATATTTTTAATCTCATACATATATAAAAATCGTATTTTTAATCTCATACATATATAAAAAATAAATCGTATTTTTATTCTCATACATATATAAAAAATCATATTTTTAATCTCATACATATATAAAAAATTATATTTTTAATCTCATGCATATATAAAAATCATATTTTTAATCTCATACATATATAAAAATCATATTTTTAATTCTAATATATGTATATATATATATGTAAATCAAATCTTTACACCGCTATTATATATATAAAAATCCTGTTTTTTTCTTCGCTATATGAATATATAAAAATCATATCTTTATTAATGTAAAAATCATTTCTTTAACCTATTAAAAATATAATCTTTTTATAAATAAAAATATATAAACTTTACTTTATTAAAAATCACAATTTTCATTAAATAAAAATCACAACTTTAATTACCTAAACATCACCATTCTAATTACATGAATAAATAGAATTAAAATTTAAATTTAAACTCGCATTTCATTGCAGAAATTGGACCTTGGCCGCTGGAAGGGGGAATGGGCGGCGCCATGGAGGTCAAAGGTGGCGGGGATTCGTCGGAGGGTCTGGGGAAGGCGTTGCGGTCAAGGTGGAGTCTAGGGCAGCAGGGGCGGCGCTGGTTCTTCGCGATTTGGGGTAGGGTTGGGGTTTCAGGGCATTTAGAGGAGGGAGAAGAGGGTGGGGTAGAGGAAGAGAGGGTGTAGCGGCGGAGCAGGTCCTCCGGCAGCAAAAGGGGCGACGGCGATGAGCTTCGTTCATTTTTTTTCTTTTTTTCTTTTCGATCTGAGTTTGATTTGAACGAAATAGGGTGGGTTGACTTTGAAGGAGGAAAAAGGGGGAAGGATTTATAATATATTCAATTAATTATTTATTTTATTATCCTAAAGTTAGTACTTCATTCGAACTCCAATTCAGTCCCAATGACTATCGTCCCTAGTTAATTACCCCCATTCTGAACACAATGAGATATGTTTCGTAAGCCAATTTGACCATTTCGTTCAGTTTTCATCAAATTTAAAATATAAATAAATGTAACGTTCAAAATTGATTTCAACGTACATTTTAATTTACAGGGGTCGTATACAGACACTAAAAATTCCAGAAAAATTATTGCTAGCTTCGTATTGACGATACGGTCCTAACAAAACTAATTTCGTCAAATTTGAAGACCGTTTGAAAAATGGCCATTTTCCAGTCGATCGAAATTGACTGAAACTGTTAAAACACGTTTAACTTCGCCACGCTCACATATTGATTCAGAAAATTATGAAAATTGGAAACTAGCAATAATTTGACATCCTTAATCCAACAAAAGTGGTTTCGTCAAAAACGAAGGTCGCTCGCAAAATTTCCATTTTCCAGGGCTTTATATATATATTAAAATATATATAAATTCCACAACGACTTTTATGAATATTAAACTGGACATAATTTATCATTTATAAAGTGAAATCTCAGTTCCTTACATCCGTTAGAAAGATATCGTTAATCAGATTCAAATATTTCTTGTTTCGTCCAATTCCGACTTATATTGAATTCTGTATATTCATTTGAAATTAGAAATCAAATTTTCGAACTACCACGACATTTCAAGCTCGTTATATAATTAAAATAAATTTATTCATTTTAACTTCATCGGAAATAAATTTTCCATCGTTATTATTTAAAAGAATTCATTTTAAATATTCAAAATTCATTAAAATAGCCAAAATAAAAAATTTAAATTGGTTCTGATTTTCTGGTTGTTACAGAAATATCTGAAGATTATTTCCATTCAATTCATTTCCAATTTATACGTTGGAAAAATTCTGGTTATATTAAAACTATTCGCAATCCAATATGTTAATTTAAAAACAGTGGATTCTTGCACAAGCTTCTAACTAGCTTATTCAGATAAAATATATATCATTTATCTTTCCAAAACTGGAATATTTCGTCTTAAAATCTTTTTTAATCCTTTATTATGATTTAACATAATTTTTCTGTATTTTTATTAATATAAAAATAGGCCATTTCAGTTAAATGATGTTTCAAGTCATTTAGCTGCACTAGCGCTTTTTTTATTCAAATTTGAAGTAAACATTTCGTAGAATCTACTTGTTAGATTTTATGTCTCTTATTATCATTTGAAATATGAACCTAACGGTTCTGGTTTTAGAAGAATCTGACGGTCGGATCTCCTGTTATGTTAATTTGAAGTTAATGGTCAAAATTCGCGAATGGTCGCTACATGAATTGTTATATTCAAACCAATTTATTATATATAATAAATTTCATCGAATTCCATTCAAAACATATTTTATGAAACGTGTATAAATTTGTTTAAAACCAATTTCAACATTTAATTCAATTTTAAATCAAAACTGAAAATTCCATACTACTATAATCTTAAAATAATAATATTTTCAAAATATTAGATTTTGAAATCAAATCTTTTTAATATTCATTATACAAATAAATGAGATCGACAGAAAAATCCGTTCGATTTAAAATGGCGTTTATCTACCTAACTCGGCTTCAAATTTCAATATTTTCGTGTCCATCCAAAATCGGACATCAAAATCAAATTTTGATTCTTCACTGAATATTATATAAAATTATTCGTTGTTTCGGAATCGGAATCGGACTTAACTAATTACCATATAATTTTAGTTATATGAATTTCATCCATTACATGTATTCAACAAAAGTTATAAACACTATTAAACATCCAATTCACATCCAGAGTGCATCCACAACTGTATAAGCATTAAATAATTGAATAACACTTATAATGGTCTATCAATCGATCGATCCACATACAAACTAAACCCTTGGGATTAGTTTAAATCAAATATCATCCCAATAGCCATGTGGGGTTTTAAACCAATTATAATGAATCAATTACTAAATTATTTATTCAGTTTCAATCGATATCACTTAAAATAGGTGAACATAAACAAGTCATTCGACTTGAAAATGGATATTTAATCCAGTTTCAACTATTAAAATAATTTAACATCGTTTTTAACATGTTTATTATTTCCAAATCTCATTCAATACATAACACAAACAATCAACAATTTATCCATATGAGCTATCATATACCGTATTGCAATTTATAATAAATTAATCACATTTGCTACCACAAACAATCAATATAAATTAAGTTATAAAATAGAATAACTGTACAAAATATTTGAGTGAGAGAGTTCTCACTTTTATCGGTTCAAGAATCATTAAATAGTGATTGTTCTGATCAAATTAAACTATGCGTTTAATTTAACCAGAAATTTTTACTGCTTCAAATCCTTTCCAAATTGGTTACATGGCGTAAAGTTTGAATTCACGATTCCAGCGCATTTGAAATCGTCCAATTCTGTTACCGTATAAGAAAAATACGCTTGTTTATACATCGAACATTTTAATAAGTCAATTAATTTACTAAATTAATTATCCTCGCCCGTCATTTTCTTCATTGTCCATCTGGTAACACTGAACCCAACTCCACCACATTAGGGTTTGAAACAGAACACCCCACGAGACTCAATAACTCGATCAACCATGCCCACGAGAAGCGCCTTGACCAGAGCTCCCCACACGGCGACGCCTTGAAACTCAGTCCCCCTCCTTGGTCTGAAAATGTGCGCAAACAGCGTTGCTTCGAAGTGGAAATTCGAACAATCTTCTCCACGAATTCTGATCATAACCATATGAAATGGAAGATCACACTTTGTTCTACGTTTTCTGTTTTGAATTCACCATTTGATTCAGAACCATTGGTAAGAGATTAGGGATTTAAATTCGGAGCATTCAGACCATTGAAAATGGAACACGACACTGCAGAAAGAAAGATGGATAAGGGTTTGTATTTCAATATATATATTATAACATATATATTAATATTTAATTCACACTTTACACGTTTAATGCTCCGAACTCCAAACGGACGCCAACGACTTCCGCCCTTAGCCAAATAGCCCCATTTCGGACACAATGGGGTATGTTTTGTAAGCTAATTCAACTATTTTGACAAGTTTTTCTTCAAATTAAAACATAACATTAAATATTGAATTTGAGTGTACATTTTAATTTTCCACGACCACATACTGACTCCAAAAATTACGAAATTTGGAATCTAGAAATAATTTAATATTCTGGATCCAACAAAAGTGGTTTCATCAAAAACAGAGGTTGTTTGCAAAGTGGCCATTTTTAAGGCATATATAATATCGATAAAATATTATAAAATTCCATAGCAACTATTTGAGATTTTAATTTGGACATAACTTACTTTTTATAATTCGAAATCTTAGATTCATAAATTCATTTGAAATATATTATTACATTGATCCTAATGTTTCTTGTTTACTAATTATGTATATTGAAATGAAATTCAAAAACAAATTTTCAAATTACCGCGACATTAGGAATTCATTTTAATTAAATTTTAAATTTATACATTCTAACTTCATTTTAAATTTACTCTAAGTCGTTAAATTTTCTAAATAAATCATTTTAAATATTAAAATCCATTAAAATCGATTAAAAATAAATTTTAAATTGGTTTCAAAATTCCAGGTTGTTACAATATCCCCCACATAAAAAAATTTCGTCCCGAAAAAGGAATGGAGCTGAAAGTTGTTTAACCAACCAACTCAAATTTCAATCTGGCTTGAGTTCAACTTTTTCAGTTTCTTAGAATTTTCTCATTCTCTTGAAATTTGGCTAATGCCCTAAATTTCTAAAAAAAAATCGCCGTAACCTCCTTTGTATGGATTGATCAAAACAAATATATATTGTCTTAACAGGCGCTCATAAATCAATATATCAACAAACAAACCAAGCAAAACAATTGTGACTTATCTACACCCAAAGGAGATGTGTGAAAAATCATCCCTTGACCCGTGATGTAACGACCTGGTTTTCAGACTAATTTTTGTAATATATAATGTATAGGTTATACTGATAATTAAATTAAACTCAAATTAAGTAAGATTTATATATTTGAAAAATATTAGGAAAATTTCAATTTAATTTATATTGTTGATGGTTTAAAATTCCAAATGTATGTATATTGTTAACTTAACAACCTAACCAAGGTATATAAAATAGTGACTTATGTTTTATCATTTTTATTGTATATTTTATTTTGAAACTACCTAAATGAGAAATGAAAATAAAATATGATTTGTCTTCATAAAGAAAATATACATTAATGCAAGATATTCAATTAAATTTGGTTATATTTAGAAGATCAAATTCAATTCATTTTCCTATATATATATATATATATTAACTTGTTCTATGTATATATTAACAAGTGGAAATTGTTGTAACCATCTTTGTTTTTCATTAAAACTTGTTTTTACTTCTGTAAACCTAGAATCATCCTAAGTAATTAATGTATATATTAAAGTAAGGAATCATTTTTACTTCACATATTAGCATTAGGAAAAATATTTAGGAAATAAATAAATAAAGGAGACATGCAATTAAGTAGAGGACATAAAGGCTGCCGAAATACATGTTCAAGATTTTGTAAGGGAAAGTGACAGGAAAAGAGAAGATTTTGGTTATAAATTGGTTGGCACTGCTTACGGGTTAAGTTTTATTTGTAGATATATATAAAATACATAGAAGCTCATATTTTGGCAGCAAGCACATGGGTATTTTGCATAAGTAAATGAAAATGCACTTATTGTTTCAAATCAATACTACACATGCATATAGGTGTAGAAAATCTTGCATAGGCTGTTTTACTTAATGGAAAAGTTAGAGATATTTATATGTATTGTACGCTCAAGCATCACACATCATAGTTGCTACACAAATCTTTAGCTACTGTATATAGTCTGAAGAGAATTACATGGGAGAAAAAACTAAACAACACTTCACTTCAATCACTGAAGAAGCTACAAGAACCTACACCCTGTTTGACTAAACACCTAGACAACCTAAGCCATATTCTTGCTATAAATACCCATGAAAACCCACACGAATAGACACACACTAAGGCACTGAAAAACCAATACAAACAATGAGCAAACCTGAATCAAAATGGTAGGAGAACAGAGCTCAAACTTGGAACAAAAACTAGATAGGATATGGAAAGGTAGTGGGCTATTTTGGTGAGTAAACTTTAATATTCTTCTTCCAAATCTAGTTTAAAGTTGTATGTATCTTGAATTCAAGCATATGTTATTCATGTCATTGCTACTGAGTCTATATCAACCCATATATCTATTGTTCATGATGAATGGAATCACTGAAAAACCATGGAAGAACAGCGGACAAATAAACGTATAATGAACAAGTTTAATGAGTGAGTAAAACTCAAATATTTTTCCTTAAAAATCTATTTTCAAAGAGTGCATATGAATTACATTCATACATATGTTGCGTAAAGTTACTGCAGAGTATAGAACATCTTATATGCATGATTATTGGTGTGGATTTGATTTTTTTGGATGTTGGGCAAAACTGTTGGTGTCTAGTGACTGAATGCGATGATCTTGTGTTATAGACTCAAAACTGTAAACATGAGCACGTTCGAATTAAAGAAAACATCCAAGCAACATGAGAGATGCCTGTTTTCAAAGCCATATTATTTCTCACTGACTAAATATAATTCAAAATAGTACTGAATGAGGAGCAAATATGGTAGAATGTATTTTTATACTGGATCAACCAACATTCCTCTTTTGGAGTAGTGAACAAATTAGGGAGTAAACACTTACAATATCCTTACTGTTTTAATTAATCATGTGTATACATCAACTTTTATCTAAACATTTGATGTTAGCATTGTTTGAGGGAAAATCTCTGAACTAATTATATTTAGACAGTATTGTAAACCTGAGAAATAGAGATAATAGGCAGCAGTGAACTATTAAACAACCTAATCTCTTTGCTGTCTTATATAAACTTAATTTGATCCAAACCATAGGTATGTTGACATTTATACACAACATATTTGGTTCAAACATTTCATTCATATAAAGGGTAAATCTCTATAATAATTAAACTAGGACCAGAGAGCTTAAGGAAACCCGAGCAAGAGGGAAAAGAGAAAAACAGTAAGATATCATGTTTAGTAAACTACAGCTGTTCCACTTCAAAATTTTAGGGTTGTATGGACTAGTTTTAAACCCATGATTCTGTGAAATTGCTACTGAGGCATAACATCATTGATCATGCTTGATTAATCAATGAAGACAATTTGAAAAATGTCTGTATGTTTAACCACAGTAGAAGAATATTCACCCTTAGGAATTCAAAAATCATTGACTGGAATTATAGTTGGTTATACAGGATAAGATCAACATTAAAGTTGCTTGTTATACCTAGTGAATATTATAAAATTTGTTTCAATTCAAACAATAGCATATATCAATAGAAATAGATGAATCACAGCAAGGAAGCCATAAATACAAAATTTTCAAACATCTTTAAATTTATATTCAGGCACATCAGTGAATTCGAAATAAAAATCATGAATTTAAGCATTAAAATCATAATTTTTAATAAGTTAGGCTGCGAGAATTCGGATGTTGATCAGAAAGGAAGATTTGATCAAATTCAGGTAATAGCGGCTGTCGTATGTCATGAGAATGGAGCTAAAGATACGGGGTGGACCAATAAACATAGGAAAAATACAATTTAATTCTTTAAACCTGTAGTTAACGGGTTTTAATCAAAGTAGGTGTCGACTCTTGTTTTTGGGAAGGCATGTTTTGGGATGAACTGAGCCTTGGACGCTACGACATATGGTTGCGCACCTGAGGATTTTGGTAGGGAGTAGGGCCATCTTCGACCAACCGAAGCCTAGGGATGATCAGTGGGTCGTGCGGGCAACGCTGGGGGTTTACAGGGCTGGCCCTTGGGCTGGGCTGTCAGGGCAACCGCCCAGGGCCCAACAGGCAGGAAGGGCCCAATAACAAGTTGTCTTCTAAGATTAAATAACCGTAATAGTTTGTTAAGCAATGGTTAAGTTGTCTAGAGTGGTAGAATCCTTGACTGTTAACTATGTGCTAAGGGGTTCGAGTCCTTGCAGCTACAGGCTTTACAATGAAGTGTTTTGGATTTTAATTTTATCCATATTTTTGCCCAGGGCCCCACAACTTGGACCGGGCCTGAGGGTTTATGTGGGGCGTATTTTTGTTTTGTTTTTGATGCTTCAGTTGAAGATTGCGGTTTTGACACAACAGTACGATGGATTTTATGGTGGTAGCAACGAGTTCGAGGCGGACGTTGGGAATTGTGACAATGATCAGAATGATGGGGTAGCTGTAGGAATCGATGTGCATATGCACGGTGAAGATGGTGTACAAGAGGAAGAAGAAACGGTAGGAGATGAGAAGAGGAAAGTAGGGAAGGTGGGCTGAATTTCGGTAATTGGGCTTTGGGCCTATAGGTTTAATTAAAAGATCAAAAACGTTTTCTTTAAATTTTAAGTCCCTTTTGATTTTAAATTCCTTTAAACTTAAACATTCTATATGTATAAGAAGTGGAAGTTCGGCTAAATAAATTACTAGGAACGACATATTAAAATAAGGTACGTTGGTGGAAATTTGACCATAACGAGTCAAGGAAATTTATGCATATAATTTAATCAAATTTTAATTGATTTTAATAAAAATAAAAATAAAAGAGAAATATACAAGGAAATAAAAAAAGATCTGGAAGCTATTTAATCATCGTAATTGCATAAATAGACGTTGTCGTCTGGACTTAAAGTCAAATCTGCACTAGTTATTTATTTATTGAAAACAGAAGGAAGATTTAAATAAAATCAATGAATTTATTTCCAAGGATTTGGATTAAATATTATGTGAGATAGATCGTTATCCAAAGCCAAATGTTTCAAACTATTATTAGTTTGAAATTGAAACTTTGAATCAGTTGTTGAGTTAAGCCCTATCATCTGATCATTGTTGAAACTGGAAAACGATGTTTGTAGTGGGGAAGTTGTAGGAAGCATAGGCGTGAAAATGGGTTTGCGAATCAAGGGCAAGGGTGCATGTGCACAATGCACACTAACTCCTGGAACAAAACAAAGCTGGAAAGAAAATGAACAAAAGAAAAAAAAAGGAGAGGCAAGAAGAGGACTTGTGTGAAGAAGTCGACACAAAAATATGGTAGGTATGCGGGTTTGGTATGTCTAGTTATTTAATTTAATTAAATTTAAATAATCTAATTTAATTAGGAGTTTAAATTAAATTAACCATATATAAATAAAAGAAGAAGGAATGAAAAGTTGTTAAATTGTTTCATAGTAGACGTCGTCATTCACTCGAGTTTGAATCTCTGGTATTTATATATATATACACACACACATACATACATGATCTATTGAAAAGGGAATAGATGTTTGAATAAATCAAGGTATTTACTTCCAAAGGATTTGGAATAAATATGATTGTTACTCGAGATCACATATTTCAATCTGTTATTATTTTCAAATGAAACATTTAGTTGTTGTTGATTATAATGTTGTGTTTAATGTTCGTTGTTAATTTTTTATAATTGAATGATCAATTAAATTTAAATTAGCTTAAATAAAACATTTATACATTTTACTTATATTATCTTCTGTTCTGAATCAGGGTTTAGATTGTATAAGTTAATTAAATGTAATGGATATGTCATGGAAATTACTTATGATATAATTTAAATAAATTGTTTTATTTATCTACATTGTTTCAATTTGATAGTTAAAACACCAACTATCAAATAAATATCCCCTACGTGTTAGTTTGAAGAGACCGGGATGGGAACTGGACCATAAACCACTTCGAACTAGCTTTATGCTCATAAACTAACTTGCAGATATACTTATAAAAGCAATGAGAGTGAAGACTGTAGATTTTCGTGAGCGGAAGAACTACTTGATAAATTTCTCTGGGTCGCTCCTGAATATATTTTGATAGTGATTCTGTCGTAATTGAGATCTTCGGATTTTCAAGGACTTCTGGCTACTGATCCACGGGGTGATACCTATTCATCCTGTTCCTGAATGACTTGTATGAACGAATGTCTGACAGAGTATTTCCTAAAAACCACGTACGTTGATTTTTACAAATACACCAAGTTGATGGCAAAGAATGGCCCTTCTTTTACATCCATAGTATATTTGTGGATGTCAATTAGTGATTTGATGGATCTGACAGTGTGGCATTCAAAGTAAATGGTGGCAAGATGTCCTAAAGGTGAATTCTAACCTCAAGCCTCATCAACCAGGAAATGACAGAAATAGGGCAGGCAACATGGCTATGTGGGTCGCACCCATTAGGGTGTATAATCATCTATCTAGAGAGATTTCATTTCCTTCTTTAATCTATTTGATGCTGTCCCTTTTTGGGAAACGGTTGTTGATCCCAACCGTGGGTGATATACATTCGATACACTCAAGCGAAATGAGTGGTCGGTCATGTGTGGGCCGGGTTGCAAGATGTTCTTGTTGAACCCAATGTATTCCTCTCTAGAAATACACTATCGGCAGGTGGTTCCATACCTTGTCATAGTCAGAATCCAATCTCCAATTAGCACCCGCGGTTTTGATTGTAAACTATATATGTGGAGTGCGAGATGCAAGCATTACGCTAGATTGCTATTTATTTATATTTAGACAGTACTATAATATCAAAATATATATATGGTTTCAAAATGTTTTGGGTTATCGTAAGGTAAAACCATCTGTATTTATGTGTGGATCGGTCTTACGATTATCATTTATTTCAAAAGGGTCTATGAACATTAAAAATCTGTTTTAAAATTATTTACTCACACCAGTCTCATGACTGACCCAGAGTTTATTTTTCTATGTCTTCCCTAAACTCTTGGATGCCCAAATTTGTACAGGCGGTCAAGTAGTTGTAGGATTTTATAGATTCACTGATGGAGCTGGGAGCAGGAGTTTTCATCAGTAGATATATAAAGTTTGTTTCCGCTGTGTTTTATATATGTTGTACTCTGATACGTAAAAGAATACCAGTTTATATTTCAGATGTTATATAATATATTTTATTGAGTTCCACTGTGAGATTCGTTATACCCTGATTCTGTTGTTGGGTTCCTCTTTCTCTTCTATTCTGAATTTCTTTCTTCCTATTTCTCACCCTCTAACTTCTTTCTATTAAAGATCTGTTAATTTCTAATGGTTGATTAGTTGATATATGTTATCGGAAACGTATTAGTATCGATAATCAGGATCGGAACTTTTCGGGTCGTTACACGTGATGTGGATTAGTCGTGATTCATGTGCCTTATCTACAACGAGAGAGATGTCTATATTTTTGTCAAGACACAGTGATGGGTTTTATTATTAAACCTTGCAATTTATCGTTATATGTTTGTTAAGTCCATAATCAGTCCTCAGTTCAACCTGCAATTCAGTCCTCGCCATACAAGCATCAAATAATTAAATGTTCATATGGTAATCCAAACATCGCCATATAAGCATTAAATAATTGCATGCTTATATGGATATGCTATGCTATGATGTCCATAATATATGCTATGTGGTGTAGTCCATAATTATTGTTTATTTCCTATGGCGTATGTTTAATTTCACACAACAATAATAATAAATAAACTGCGCAACCAATTAAAATAAATATGTACCTTTTTGTTGGGCATGCAATTTTATTCTTCTTCTTAACCTTTACTCAACAACCTGTTCGACGCATATATATATATATATATATCATATACATATACATATATATATATATATTGAAAATTATATATATATATATATATATATATATGTGTGTGTGTGTGTGTGTATCTGTGTCCAATCCAAACTAATTTTTAATTTAGTTCAACATTAAATTTGATTTGGCTTAATTTACCTTTTATTCTTATATTGGTTTTATTATTCCAGTATTTTTATTAGTTAAACTAATTATCACACATCACAATCAACAATTAATTGGTTGATTAAATTTTCAAATATATAACTTTTATATATACTCAAAAATATATTTGCAAGGCCAAATCGCAAACATTAAACTCCAACTAAGTTTCTAGTTCTCACACCAGTCAATTGGAATGATATAGATATCCTACCTTCGAAACTTGAAAATAAACACTGATGATGTTGCGACATCACTAGAATCATCCCTGGGCAACTAGAGTGTGATTCTATATCTATCTAGTATATTTGAGACATCGAATATACATTTGCAAGTCATATATGCAAAATCTTCTTATACTCGATAGTCGAAACTCAAATAAAATACCTAAATCTTCATAATAAGATATAATTTTCAAAATTAAATTCGTTTTATAAATGACGCTGTTCAAACTCATTTTAGGGTATTACTAACCGTATCTCTAGGGGGTCATTTTTTTAGGATACTACTAATCCTATCTCTGATGAATTCTTTCATTCGGTTCCAACGTGTCTTGTTCTTGAGCTTTGTAAACCAAAGCTCGGATATCAAATGTGACGACCAGAATTTCTCGGCCCGCCTGAGCTAAACAAGAAGGCGGATTGCCTTGAGAACACGGTGCATGAGAACATAAACATGAGAACATTTCATTGCTACTACAACAAATTACATAAGAGTACAAGACATCAGAGCACAAATAAACAATAACAGTGGAAAATATCAAAGATTTAAATTAGAACACAGCGGAAATATAATACTTAAGTATAATATGCAGCGGTAATATAATACATAAGTATAATGTGCAGTGGAAAACATTAACTACCACAATAGAAGGAAATACAAAGATATTGTTAGAAAAAGGAAAATTTTGCATGGGTGTAAACCTGTACCTTAATTTAAATCCTATGGATAAGAAAATTAGGTTTTGAGTAGATATACAAAGATGAATTAGAAAATTAGGTTTTTCATGATTCGCCTTATAAAATGAATATTGAATCATATAAAACCGTGTATAATCATAGAATAAATATAGAATCCATACTGATTAATGGTCGGTGCAAAATCTCAATCGAATTGCAGTAGACTGATAGGTAAGTCCATCGACAATATAGATAGGAGAGGAGTAGCATGATATTGATGGTGGAGGAAAAATGAAGTAACGATGAAGACGAGATAATTTGGGACTTGTGTGACCTTTTCCTTAAAAAAAGAGGGAAAATGAAAATTGGAGGAAAGGTTGAAAACAAAACGATGTTTTACTTAGCGGGAGTCCAAATCTAAGGTCAAAAATGATACCAATCATTTGCCAACTATGGTTGAAAAACAGACTAATAGTCAAGTTCAAATGTTCCAAATTGATAGAGCCAGTGAATATAAAACTCTTAGTGACTTTTCCCTTAAGAAAGAAATAATCCACAAAGTCACTTGCCCTTATATTTCTTAGCAAAATGGCCTAACTGAAAGAAAACACATACATATTGTTGAATCTGGCTTAACACTATTAGCTCAGGCATCAATGTCTCTAAAATTATGGCATGATACGCTTAACACAACACTGTATTTAATCAATAGACTACCTAAAAAAGCTTTAAATATATCATGTCCAATAGAGAAGATACTTGAAACTAAGCCAGATTATAAAATGCATTAGACATTTGGACGTATGTGGTTTCCTTGTCTTAAACCTTATAATAAAAATAAACTCAATTTTAGGTTTAAATCCTACACCTTTGTTGGCTATAGAATCAATCAAAAGGGGTATAAATGCCCGGATGTAAATGGCAAAGTAACCATAAGTAGGCATGTCGTTTTTAATGAGAATGAATTCCCTTTTAAAAATCCAACTATAAGAATAACGGGAAAGGTCTACAAACCCAAAAAGATCCATTCCTGATATACCCATATATTCATATGCCATCAAAAGCATAGAGACTGAAGGAAATAGTGACTCATCATAATCTCACACATTACTATATAGGGCAGGTCAAGAATCTGATAACTATGCCAGTCACTCAAATCATTCTCCTGATATGACAACAAGAAATAAAAGTCAGAGCCCTGAAAGGAACACTAATACTGAAATTGACATAGAACAAATAAGTGAAGCAAGCTTACAATCTGATGCATCACCTACCAGAACTGAACATCCCATGATCACAAGCGAAAAAAGTGGAATATTCAAGCCAAAGTTATATATTACTATATCCACTAACCACGAGCCTGAAAACTTCATCCAAGCTGTCAATAACAAAACTAGAAGACAACCATGGATGAAGAGGTAATCCACTTATTTTAAATTAGACATGGGAGTTAGTTACCACCAGATAGTAGAATATAGTTAACAATAGGTGAACTTACAGGTTAAAAAGAAATCCTGACGGAAGTGTGATTAAATATAAAGCCAGATTGGTAGCAAGGGGATATACTCAGGAATATGGGTTTGATTCTACTGAAACTTTTGGTGAAACCTAATACTATTCGACTTGTTTTCACTATTGTTGTCCATAAAAACTAGATAATTAGGCAGTTAGATGTTAATGATGACTTTTTAAATGGTGATTTAAAGAAGAAATCTAGATGCATCAGCCACAAAGATATGCTAAGGATTAAAATCTTGTATGTAAACTCAAAAAGGTGATTTGTGGGCTTAAACAAGCTCCTACAGTGTGGTTTGATAAATTAAAAGGAACATTTATTAACAAAGGCTTATGTAACAACCCGCATTTTACGTATCGGAGGATCGTAAAATATTTTTATTTTATTCCATAAGGGTTGGATCATTCTCATATTTTAATTTGTTGTTTATGGAGATGTAAGACATGTCCATGATTTTTACTAATTTAATTGTGACCATTTTTCCCCTGTTAGTCTTGTACAGGGCATAACTTTTGACTCTGATTGAATCAGATGCTGAGATTGGTCTCACTGGAAAGGAAATGATGTTTCTCATTCCGTAGAGTGGTTACATTAAAGATTTGGTATAGCTGTTTGGGAGGAATCGCTTTTTTTGTGTTTCACAATTTGTTGTCCAAATTTTTGAACCATTAGTGGGCTGATTTAAGGAGGCTCATTAATGGACTGGAGGGAGGCTATAAATAGGGGGTAAGGGACATGGAGAGGGTGTTACTTCTTCATTCTCTCATTTGGTTGAGCTTATGATTGATCATTGCTCAAACAAATACACCTTTCCACCATTAAAATTCTAGATCTACATAAGATAATCGAAGATATACATCGTTTGAACCTAGATCTACATCGAATGAAGATTGATTTCATTGAATTGGAAGATTTGGAGAACATTCTTCGCTGTCCGGAATCGAGATTCATCGTTTTTGTGTTGTTTTGGAGATTTGGTGAGTGATGAGCATCTCTCCCTCGGATTCAATCAAGTATATGAGTTGTTTTATTACTTGTTCATCATTTTGGGTTGTTTTTGCATAAATCTAATCGAGATAAGTATGGTTCTAATTAAAATCACCACAAGATCTCATTAGCAACTTAAATTAGTAAGTTTTCTTTGTAATTTTTCTGATAATTGTTGTTTGGAATGATTGATGATTGTTGTGTGAATTTTGTTGTTGGATTTTAGTCGAATTGATGGTTGCAAACATGTTGGAATTGATTGGGTTTGAGTGCAAGATTTGGTTCAAAATTCAAAAAGTAGATCTAATCATATTGGCGAGAAACTGGTTGGATCCGATTTGCTTTGTTGGATTAGTTTGGCAGTGGTCCATCAGCAGTGGTCCATCCGCAGTGGTCCATTAGTAGCGGTCCATCAGCAGTGGTCCGTCAGTAGGTCGATTAGCAGTGGTCCATCATCAGTGGTCCATTAGTAGCAGTCCATCAGCAGCGGTCCATCATCAATGGACCATCAATAGCGGTCCACCAGCAGTGGACCATAAGTAGTGTTCCATCAGCAGTGGTCAGCGTTCCATCAGCAGCGGTCCATTGGAAGTAGTCCATCGGTAGTGGTCCATCAACAGTGGTCCATCGGCCGTGGTCCATGGGATGGACCAATAATGATCCATCAAGTATATGACCAAATGATGTTTATTTTTTTTATTGGCTCGATGATGGTTCTAGCTTCGAAACGAGTTCAAGGTGGAATGTTCGAAGCGATGTAATATGTTTGTTGACTGGTGTAAAGCAACAGATGTGAAGACAACTCTAAGGTGTTGAGTTGTGGATAATGGTCACTCAAGGGGGACTCGAGTTATGAATAGTTGCCGTTAATGATGACTAGAGATGCGAAAGCTGAGAGATTATCATTATCGTTAGTTCTAGCAGACTTAAAACAGTGGTACTTTGTGCAGTCGTGAAGGGCCTCGTACCTTGGACAGTCATGACACTACACCAAAAAAAAAATTTGGTAGCATTTAAAAAACGCAACCAAAGCTTTTGGCAGCGTTTTAAAGAACACTACTACTGGTCACGCAACTAAAAGTATGTTTTCTTTTGTTGCGTTTTAATAAACGCTGCCAAATGTTTCATATAACTGCGCTTTTCAAACGCTACCAAATTTTTTCTTAAGCACGTTTCTTTATTTTCTGTAGCGCTTATTCTGTGCAACTAAAACCTTTACGTTGCGTTTTGTTTTATGCCACTAAAATTCAGATGGTATTTTTGCATCTATTTCTGTAGCGTTTCTAAGATGCTACTAACAGATATTGACTGTTTTGTAACATGTTTTAAATGCTACTGTGTACTATTAACGGCTTATATTATTTATAACAACCAGTTATATAACAGTCATATTAAAATCAACAACAATCTTATAGTTACCATATTCAAACCAATAATCAATCAATCATCATATTCAAATAATTAAGAACTCATTAGTCACATAAGTATTATCCATAACCATTTAGATAATATTTATTTGACAACACCACAAGCATTCACAAAAAGCTTTACACAACAAGTACTAACTAATATCATAATAATATAACAATTGAAGTCACGTCCATTGTTGCTGATGGTCTTCACTCCGGAAAGCTAATTACCTGTAAATAAGCTCAATAATCAACATAAGAATTTGCCATGAATTATCAAGTAACATTCAAATAATATTAATTGACTGTTATTAAAATAAGCACATAAACAATCAACCCATCCAAGTATACTTAGTAAATTTACAAAAACACCAAATTATAGCCAAAGAAAATCCATGTTAGAATTCATTTTATAATAAGTTTTTAGCATTATTGCCAAAAAAAGCAATTTAGTTTTAATTTTACTTTTTGGATTAGTTGTTTTTACTGTTTCCTTTGTTTTATTTTAGCTTGTGTTACTAAAGAAAAATTATTTTTGCATTTGCTTTTATAATTATGTATTTTGTTTACCCAATTTGTGTTTTTTTCATTTGCTGTGATTTGGGCATTTATGTTTAGAGTTTTATTTTTCTGATTAAAACAAATTCTCTGAATTGTCATTTGTACATTTCCGCTTTGGTTGTAAAAATGTTGTCTGCATTTGCCAAAATAGAACCGTTTCACATATTTTGTCTTCTATTACAAACTTCACAATTTTCTATTTTTGTTCACTTCATTTTTTGTTCATTGTTTGCATCCTCTGATTTTTCCCTTTTGCATGTGTTTGATTCTAAGTTCAGATTTGTGAGCGCTCATTCTCCTTTTGAGCGGTTTGTTTCGAGCAAATTTGGGTTGGGTTGGCATGAAAAGACCTAACTACTCCACCATTCCATCATCACTCACCAAAATAGCCAGTCGGCAATTGCAACAAAAGGCCAGACTGCTATCAAGACCGCAGCCTACAACCCCAAATCATACAATTAAGAAACCTGAAGCAGCTTTATTTATTTTACTTTAAAAATATTTAATTGGAAGTTTTGATTTGGACCTTCGTGTTTCTTTTTGTTTCAATCAAAACTTCATGATGGTTTAACAGATGAAGGAGGTAAGGGAATTGTAAGTGGGTAACAGGAAAAAGGAAAACCATAATGACTGTTTTCCTATGTGTGAGAAGTTGATCCTATGCCTTTTGTATCACATCAATTTAGTCATATTAAGATATATTTATTGTGGAAATTAGGTTGAAGTGCATTTTATTTTAGGGTAATCTATATAATAAAATCCCCCCTTAGACAAACCCTTAGACAAACAAGGAGACAAAGAGCGGCTGAGATTTATTCTTAGTTTGAACAAAGGACGGCCTAGATTTGTACACACATCATTTGATTTATTCTTAGCTTACCAAAATCAGCGCACATCATTCCTTTTATAAGTAAAGCTATTTAATCGCTATATATATAAGGAATGACTTATGTATAATTGTTAATTAGAGCCAAGTAAAATTAATTGTATATAGTATATACAATTAATTTTTTCATTTATGCTTATTTCAGATTTGAAATATTGAATTTTTTGTTAAAATTCATTATCTCACATATGATTCAATCCCTTTTACAAGTGAAGCTATTTAATCGCTATATATATAAGGAATGACTTATGTATAATTGTTAATTAGAGCCAAGTAAAATTAATTGTATATAGTATATACAATTAATTTTTTCATTTATGCTTATTTCAGATTTGAAATATTGAATTTTTTGTTAAAATTCATTATCTCACATATGATTCAATCCCTTTTACAAGTGAAGCTATTTAATCGCTATATATATAAGGAATGACTTATGTATAATTGTTAATTAGAGCCAAGTAAAATTAATTGTATATAGTATATACAATTAATTTTTTCATTTATGCTTATTTCAGATTTCAAATATTGATTTTTTTGTTAAAATTCATTATCTCACATATGATTCAATCCCTTTTATAAGTAAAGCTATTATACGGTCGTATTCATGATATGATTTCTTAATTAATATTTACTATCATTTAAACATGATTATTTTACTCTTTTATGGTATATACGGTCGTATTCATGATATGATTTCTTAATTAACATTTACTATCATTTAAACATGGTTATTTTACTCTTTTATGGTATATACGGTCGTATTCATGATATGATTTCTTAAAAATATTTACTATCATTTAAACATGGTTATTTTACTCTTTTATGGTATATACGGTCGTATTCATGATATGATTTCTTAATTAATATTTACTATCATTTAAACATAGTTATTTTACTTTTTTATGGTATATACGGTCGTATTCATGATACGATTTCTTAATTAACATTTACTATCATTTAAGCATTTTTTCTCCCTCTTTCTTAACGTGGGTAGCATCCACATACGATTGTTCACAGCTGTCCCTCCCTCTTTCTGTTCGCTCCCACGATCTATTTCTCTTCCTCATAAATCATTTTCTCTAATCAATTCTTTTTCACTACTTCAGATCGTCAACACAATCAAGCCGCGGATCAACGTGCTCTTGATGATGCCACCGAAACACAATCAACCCGCGGATGAACATGCATTTGATGGTGCCACCTTCTTCTTCTTACAATCCAGATCTCCGAAGTATGAACAGGTTTTCTATCGATATTTCAATTCGCTATATTTACGTCAGTGTAATGTTTCCTTCTTCAATTTCAATCTCGCTTATTTGAGGTGATGTTATATAAAGTAACATTTATTACTTTTAAGCGGTTTTTGATGCATTAATTAATTCGATTTTTGAAACGTAAGAATGTCATCTTCAGCCTAAAAGGGCCATATTTGCAGATCTTTGATGTAATTAGTTTGATTTTTTTTTTTTTTTTTTTTTTTTAATGATGTTCTGTTGCACAATTTAATCCGACTGTGGTTGAAGCTTTAGCATCTACCGAAGTTGTTCATCACATCTACTATTTCTAAAAATGGAAGACCTAAGAGTCACTTTTTTTTTATTAATGGAGTCTAAAATTAAAAAAAAAAAAAAAAATCATTTGTGCTATTTGTAAAACCCATTTCTTTGAATGCATGAAGGAAAACATGCGTTGACCTGAAAATTTTAAAAGGCTAATATAAATCACTATCAAAGTCATTTGGACTTCATAACCTTTTACATCCCATTTCTTGCATTGACATTTTTGTCTTCTACCTTTAACGAATAGTTTTTTTGTTTTGGCTGCTACTCTCTGGTTATACCAATTGATGAAGTGCACAAGCTCTTCGAGTCAGTGTAAGCAGATGATCCAAATTGGTAAGCTGAATTTCTCATTTATTTTGGAAATCAATTTTTTATAATTTTGTAGTAAAGATCAGAAATGCTACTGTTATCTTCATTTCCGTACACCGGTTTCATTAAAATATCTTAGTCTTATTACTGGAAACATCCGTTGGCCACTTCAGTTTTGTATCTTGATACAATTAGGATCTATAGCACAACGCCGTTTTTTCTTACGAAAGACAAATTAGTTATAAAAATAGAATTCAGCTATAATGGCAAGGCATAGTGATATGTCTCTTACAGTCTTACTTATACAGTTGTTGGTATTACTGCTACTCCTAATAGCTGGCTGGGGTCTTGATAACTCACTTACGATGGGCTGCTGCTAACTCGGGTTAGTGAGGATCCCATTTATGGATTTTCTTTTTCCCAACTAAAGTTTATTTATGTGTTAAGAAGTTTGAAATGAATTGTATCAATTGTTAAGTTAGATGTTGATAAATTTTCAATTTTATAAGATGTTTGCAATGCAGGATGCAACTTTGTACCAACTGAAATGTTTAATATTGTTTATTTTGTAATTTTCTGATGTTGGGTTAGTGAAGGTAGGTTGATGAGTGGTGTTGTATATGATGTGTCAGATAATTGCACAAGCAGGTGGAGAAGCAAACCATATGTATTTATGTATGTGTCTGTGATATGCATATATGAAAAGTGATAATTTAGTAATTTTAAAAAGAGTACATAATAGTCAAGGATCTCTAACTGAAATGGTAGAGATATGGCGCTTTAAAGAGATGTTCTGGAGGTAATGGGTTAGACCCCATGAGACTTAAAAAAGATGTTGTGGATTTCATTTTTTAATTATTTTCCTCAAAGGAAACTTGCTGTTTTACTATATTTGTTATGCTTTAATAGGGTACTTGAAGAATAAATTTTATGTAATAAATTTTTGCTCTTATATGGTATCTACTTTCCTTGAGCAATAAATTTAAAAACAGATCTATTTAGTCGTGAGTTGCTTCAAAGAAATTAATAATTTGATTTAATTTTTTTAAATTAATTTTACAGTAATCTAGAAGGTGGGTCAAGGTCCAAAATTTATCAATGAGCTAAAAATGGATGAAAAAGAGTTTGAAAAAGAAAGGATCATATTATGATAAGTATAAAACAAGAAAACGAAAGGTTGGTATTGCCTATTCTTATTTATTTTTTACTTTGTTAGAACTTATTCATTATTCTACAACATTTTCCTTTCTGAATTTTTGGCAAGTTTGATGTGGTTGTGTTTTGTCAATGGAGTTGATCTTTCCATACATTATGACATGTATTTTTTTTCCGTAGTATAATAATTTTAGCCATTAATTATGAAATATGATATGAACAAATAGAGATTACATTACTGCATGCGCTTTCGGCTCTTGCATGGATATCCATTTCTCAAGTAGAAATTTAAGCCATTAATTATTCATCATTTAACCATTCTTAAGCCAAGTATTCAATTATTATTTAATCCTTTAATGTTGATATCATGATACATTCAGGTATGTCTGTTTTATGCACTAATTACCACTCATATTTTGTTTCTATTTTTAATCCATTATCCTTGAGCAATAAATTTATAAACATATCTGTTTAGTCGTCAACTGCTTCAAAGAAATTAATGATTTGAACTTTTTTTAATTAATTTTACAGTAATCTAGAAGGCGGGTCAAGCTCCAAAATTTATTGATGAGCTAGAAATGGATGAAAAAGAGTTTGAAAAGGAAATGATATAAGTATATAACAAGAAAAGGAAAGGTATGTATTGCCTATTCTTATTTTTTTTATTCTGTTAGAATTTATTCATTATTATACTACATTTTTTTTTTCTAAATTTTTAGCAAGTTTGATGTGGTTGTGTTTTGTCAATGGAGTTGATCTTTCCATACATGATGACATGTATTTTGTTGAATTTCTCGACAAAAAAAGGTTTATAAAGTTTATTTAAATTATGTTTTATGCATTATAGAAAGATTTACAAATTTTTAAATCATTCATCAATGATATATCGTATATGCCTTAATTTTTTGAAAGAAATCGGAAAATACATCTGTATAATATCCTGAGAATGATAACAGATATGTGTTCATAATTTTTGCCATGGGTTTGTATATTTTCGATTTTAAGTACCTTTTACGATAGTTATACAGAAAGCTTAGCTTTTAACATTGTAAAAGTCATTTTGAGCATCTTCAATTTTTATTGCTTTTCCGATGATTATGTAGCTGACAGTATTTTATATAAGATTTATATTTTCTACCACAAAAGGCCATTTAGTTAGCAGTTGATTTATCTATGAGTTAAACAGCAACTAAGCATGTGCAGTTTATTGTGCTTTATATAAGATATAATTTTCAACTAGTAAAGGCTATGTATTTTATAGCTTTACTGCTCTGTACATCTTTAGAATTTGAAGTTGGAGCGGCATAGTAAATTTGGAAGAAAGCAATGGTGAGAGGCGGAGAAATGGTACTATAATGAAGTGCTTTGAACAGACAATGAAAGAATTAAATGCCGGGCGGCAGTAATTAGGTGGGTATCATGGAGTAGCATTTTATTTTTTCGTTTGTCTTCTCACCTGTTTACCATACAATATAACACAAAATTTCATGTGTTATTAAATGCGTTGTTTTGTACATCTTAGAATCTATGGATGTATTTAATTCAATATTGTTCTATAATGAAGCCTAAATTTGTTTACTTCCATATAACATTAAAATTCATCTTCCAAATTTTGTACAATGTTAACTTTGTCCTTTTAATACAAATCAGTTGGAATTTTACTTTTGTTGTGACTATATAGTATAACAGCTTTAAATATTTGTTCTATATAATGCTTCCACAAAGATTCTCCTGTCCATGAATACAAAGCCACCCACAAACAAACACTTCAGAGCTATTAGTTTTACATGTAAGCACAATAATATTGTTACAACATGACTCTCTTCTAATATAAATGATTACCTTTTTGCTTAACTGCAAACAACATTTTAATTTTCTATTATAATATATCATTCAACTGAGATCTTCCTGCTGCAACTGCTATTTGGTACTCAAACATACACATAAAATTAATTTCATTAAACTACACATTTTACATGCATGTCAACACGCCACCACAGTACCCAGTTTAGCTTATGATGGAAAAACAAGACTGATTCCATCTCATCGTTTCCTTTTTTCTTCAAAAACTAAATTTTAGACTTGAATGTGATATTCGTATCTACATATCGCTGTTGTAACAGATAACTATTTTTTTCTTCTTTTTCATGCAGGATGATGATATAACCTACAGTACATCATTTACTTTATGAAAAATTTACTTTCTACATTTCAATCGTAACAAATACATATGTTAGTTACATTATATATATCACTAAAATATTCTGTTCGCTTATACATGCAAACTACAACACCCGTAGTCTATGCTCCCTTGCAAACTACAACACCCTATAGTCTATGCTTCCGTGCAACGCACGGGTTTCCACTCGTAATTTCTACAAAATTAGTTTGAAGTACAATTTACAGAAAAAAGATATTTTATTTATCTTTTTAAATTATACAGGAAAATGATAAAAAAAATTATCTTTATTTATATATGTTTAGAAATGATAAATTCTTTTATCTTTTTCCTATAAAATATCCTTGAAACTAATTTTTCAGAAGTGACGTCCTTGAAACTTATTATCTTGAACAAATAATCCTTTTAACTGAAAATCCCCATATTACTTCTTATGCAAGTGGTAACAGAACATTGTACTTTGACTCAAGGTATTTGCAAATACAAAACTTCAGTTTGTGAAAATCATGCAAGAGCTTATTTTTATCATGGTATATATCTAAACTTTTCTAAATTATAATGCTAGTTAATAGTGGTTTCAGGCTAGTAAAAGTAATATTAATTAATTTAAAGTCTTATATTCTCCTTTATCCCTATTGGTACAGTCAGCTAAGCCTGTGAGCCTAAAAAAAGGTAATAAACTGTTGATTCTCAATACCCAACAAAAAAGAAACAAATTTGGATTGATAATGTATTGATAAGTATTATCAGTAATATAATTTGAAACAAACGTAAAGCTTAAGACTAACACATATTTCAAGCCGGAATTAAATCTATCTTATGATTTTGTGGGTAACAAACACAAGTATGTAGAGAAACCGCACAGATTAAGTAAAAAGCGTACCTCAGAAGTCTTAAATTTTCGAACATTGCTGGCATGGACTTTTGAGTTGTCCTTACCGAGATGAATAATAAATTGGTAAGTGGATTGTTTTTTGCTAATTTACAAACCGAAAAAGAAGAAAAAAAATACATGAAAGACCTGCACAGATGTGACTAACCAAAATTGTAAAAGGCTTCTGCCATATTCAAAAACTAGCATTGCTTAAATAAAAAAGTGGCTTTATTATGTGACTATACAACAACGTCATTGTAATCGAATGGTACTAACCCAATGTACACTGAATCTTGTGTATGGATACCTTCAAATTACAAGGAGAATCAACACTTCTCCTAGAAAAGCATAGTGCAGAGCAGAATACGATGCACTCCAATTTTCGTTCTGGCCCTCAAAAATCATAAATAGGGCGTCGGAAGCAATCAGCTGGATTTGAATTCAGAAAACTAAACTAGAATAATGCAGAGAGTTTGCAATAATATCTTTTTTCTAAAAGCATATACTTGAAAAGATACATGAGTGAAAATTGCCATGTGATACGTTTATGGGTTCTTTGATACAGCAAAAAATATATATCATAGCACAACAAAACGTACGTACCATAGGATATATTCATATCTGCATTGATTAAAACAAAAAACAGAAAACATTAATGCAATGAAGAATGAGTTCACAACAACATGTAGATTCAGTTGAGGCACTTAAGAGGTAAGGATATCAACTCTTTGCAACCTAAGGAACTGTTACCTATCGAAGCAACTTAAGAAGACCAGTGTAACTAGTTTTCGTAATAAGCAAATGGAATACCTGAAGATGCTCAAGCTAAACGGTAAAATCAAGAAAGAGAAGAACAAGAAGTTGAGCTACATTTTACATCATCAGCAATTGGCAATGGAAGGAAATTGAAGCAGGTTCCATCAGAGGGCAGCGGAATGTGCTCCAAAAATGCCAACTGCATTAGACTTGCTAGAAGCAAAGCTACTTCTTAAACATAAAAATTGAACATGTTACCTTAACCAAGAAAAACTTTTGAAACAAACATTGGATCACGTTAAATTAACCAACATTTCATTAGACTCACCAACATTGGATGTTGAAACAAACTTAACCAAGAAAAACAGAACACGCTAACTTGGGTTACACAAACACAGTTGGTCGTATGCACATAGTCTTGGATTGCTCTTCTACTGTTAATTAGAAAATTTGATGTGACCTTTTTGTCCTTATGTTTTTAAATAAAGTCAACACAAGTTCGGTTTTGTAGTGTAATTCAACATTTTCAGAGAAATTGAATTGAGACAAAAAAAAATCCTGTAACACATTGGCTCCCTAGCACATGAAAATTTTAGCCTTCCACCCATGAAATTTCTAATTATTCACAAAGTTAAGAGAAGATAAGTAAATCTTGCCTCTTTGATTGGATGACATATCTGATCTTCATCAATTACAGACCCGTAAGAATTCTTCTGTACACCAGGTAGAAGTTGCTTGTTTTACAAATCCACATTAAACTATGTTTACCTTAAGAAGCTGAGATCTGGAGCTTCCAGGGTTACCAGGTTAACATTGCTATCTTTAGAACGTTTCGTACAAAATGTCTTGAGAATGTTTCCTAACAAAAATCTGCAGAGGAAACCATTATTGTATCAACGAATAACATTAGTATGCTGCTATACTACTTAGTAAGAATATAGATTTACGGTGATGGTTCAATCTATGGCATTTCCTTTTATATTTGATGATAATAGAAATACTTGGTGAAATATATTTTCATCTTTTTTCTATCAAACAATGAACTTATGGTTATACGCATCCTATCACCAAATTTCCCAGCTTCTTCGTAACATCAATCTGACCTTTTCTTAATTTCATATTTGTAACTCAAAGTCAATGACACTATGAAATCATATATTAAACATAAAAGGTTATAAAGGACCTCTTATCCCTCATCTCGTATTGATCAAATAAAATATATGCAATATAAGATGCTCACATGAAATCATATTTTAAACATAAAAAGTTTTAAACGATCTAGTATGGCTGCAATGCAAATCATATCTATGACAACCGCATAAAGCATACATGAGAATGAGGCATTATTCAGAGAACAAGGTGCAAAAGAAATGCTGCTACGTGTGACATTTATGGGTAGGAGTTGTTGCAGGCATGAGAGGGGGAGTGGATACTATTCCAAGAAGGGGTGCTCTGACTAAACATGCATTGAAACTAAACCTTACCAAGTTACCGCAAGGATGATAAAATTGGGCTATGCACATGAAGGCCACAAGACAAAACAATCAAATTAACTCATAATATGAATAACTTCACAAATGACTAGTGTTGATTGAGATTTCATTAACTATTAATTTAGTTTATTCTTGCTGTAATAGCTAATTGTGCTCTTTTTTACCAGTAATTAAGATTTTTACTTTACTATCTTTAAACGTAAAGTTTTGCCAGCAAATGTGCAAGTTGTATTTAAAATAGAACTGCTCAACACTGTCAACGACAATTAATTAAGATAAGCTTCTTGTATAATTCATTCGGTAATATTTCATATCATTGTCTACTATTTTCTACCCTACTCAAAGTTATTCAAGGAGTGAGATTTTATTTTTGTTTTACTGAATGACCAGAGTTCGATCGGTTCACTCTTTATGGTTATTATATTATACAACACAAGCTTAAATAAGTACTGAAAACTTCATCGTGGCTGCTGATGGTGCTTTCTTAGCTATTTCAGTATCCTGGCATGATGAATTGCGATGTTTATTTGTTTCTCAAGTTTTAGCGTTTGTATATTTGATATTATTTATCACAATTGTTCTCTCCTACCTTACAAAGAAGTATTAAAAAAAAAAAAAAAAAAAAAAAAAAAAAAAAAAAATCGTGCTCTTGCAACATTTTATGATAGCGAATGAAATATATCCACTCGACATAACAGATTCTGTAATTGTGTTTGTGTTCTATCAAAATACATATAATTTAAGCTATAGTCATGAAAAAAAAATGGACGGATAATTTTTGGATGCGGATGTGCCTATATTTGCAACCGCATCTGTTTTTTTCGGATATTGGATATTTATCCGCTTTTCGGTTGCGGATCTGGTCGAATTTCGAATTTTTCAAGTATTTATTAACTGCCCTATCTTAAGATATATATATTATTCAATACCTTACGTCCAACTTAATTTTTCTTCCCTAACACATAAAACACGTTAAATTCAATATCCAATTCATATTCAAGAATAGGCAAACCTGCAGATTTCATTTACAACCCCCAAAATCCTATTGAAAATTGTGGATTGCACATAACCTTATCCTGTTTATCCTGCACCCACAAAAAGCCTTGGTAAAATATACTATAAATGATGAAAGGTTGTGGTTTTTCTAGCTCTAAAATCATTTAATTTGTAGTAGAGTATAAAATAAAACAAAACTTTATGCGGTTACTTTCCGAATTTATCCAGCCCTAAGGCTAGTCAAGAACTACCATCAATTTACTTCCATGCAAAATTCCAAAATTTCGTAGTGCGCTACAATTTGAACATGGACCCAATAGCCCAAAGATAAAACAAAAACGTAAGGTCGTTTCAGAATATATGTTTGGATAGAAAACGTACAATGTAGCATCACCATTCCACATTGGACAAAATTTAATTTTGTATTATTCGTTACTTTTCTCCATTCTTTTGGCATCGCTTAATTTTGTAACCTTCAATGACTCGAAAAGAAATTAAATAATAAAAAAAATTCATCATTCCAATCGTGTCGATTATTATACACTTGCATGGAAAGCAACAAATTTAAGTTTTTGAATAGGAATCAACTTTTAGATTTTGACTGATAACTTGACTGATATTCGACCAAGTCAAGTGCCGTTAATTTTTTTTAAACAAAAACAATGGATCAGTGAATGAATTTTGTATTGGAGGCATTATCTGACTGTGTGAAGATTGGGAGGTAATGATTTTGAAGACAAAAATGGACGATGTTTCCATGGTTTTTCTTTGGAAGAAAAAGAAAACAAAGAGGAGAATGCCAACTGCACCAGAGTGAGGAAGAATGTCTCCTTCTTAAATTGCTCTATGTGTAGGCTAGGATCCGGCGACAAGGTGTTTGGAAGAGGAAGTGTAGAGGAACAATGGGGCAATGACAACATGATGGAGGAAATAGGTGGAAAATATGGTGGTGGAGTTGAAAAAAAGGTGTGTTTCTTAGCATTTTTTGATAGTAATTAGAATCATTAATGAAACATTAAAAAAACTGCAATTAAATAGGAGATTACCTTAGCCATGGAAACTCGCCAAGCTGCAAATGGTTTAATGCAAACTGAAGCAAAGAAACTGAGTCTTTTCAACTGTTTGACATAATACTTCTCTCCTTATTCTGGAGCCAACAGAATGCGCGTCATCTCATTATTCAATTATGACTTAAGCTTCAAATATTAAGTAAGAAAAAATCAGCAATAATTCTGTAAATTGTTTAAGACTGTAACAAATTATAGCGTAATTACCCAAATAAGCAAGCTCTTATGGGGCCTGTCCACTGGCTTCCTATGGGATACAATTTCCAACACGAACGCTCAAAATGAAAACACATCCGTTTTTTCATCGACTATCCCATGCATGAAATATTCCTGTGCTAAACACCTAATAGTATTCATTAGTAAATTTTAAAACCCTTAAAACGTGGTCAGACCTTTTGTAATAACATAACATGTTAGCTAGCAACCTGAGAGGAATTGTCTTGTGCTCACGTGTCTTCATAAGATTTATCCAACTGTATTTTGATGTGCCTCTCTGATCTTTCTACTCCGCTAATTAACAAAAGCAAAAGCAGAAATTGTTATAGTGGTGGATACTCTAGCCAGCGTTTTATAGCAAAATTTTATTGTTTGAGAAAAAAAATAAAAGGAAAACTCACCATGGATGTAGGAATTAGGAGTTAAATGCATAGGAATCTGTTTGTTAGCATCAGCCTTTACCTTCTATCTTTCAGTTTCCGAGTGTCCATGTACGTCCTCCTTTTGTTAACAATTTTCCTTTGATTCAAAATGATGGTGAAATTCCATGACTATAATCAAAGACAGAAAAATTATAAAGTGATGGTGATTATGGTCGAGGCATGACCAATGGATGTAGGACAATCATATTTAGAATATAAATTACAGCATTAATAACAAAAGAGATAAGAATTGAGAATGACATGTAATTCGATTAGTAGTATCATATTCTTCGGTTTTAGCTATATCCTTCGTTTCTTATCCTTTATCCTTCACCGGCTTTACATCTTTGTGTTTCTTTGCATCATCTCTTCTTTCTTTCGTTGCATACTATGATTTGACATAAGATACCAATGATACTAGGAAACAGTCAAAGGTAAGCACATTAGAGCTAACTTTTCATCAAACGAATCATACCATCAAAAAAAAATGTACAAATAAGTTCCTGCAATGCCACCAGTTGTTCGACCTGTAACAACACAATTTCCTGCTCTGGTCAAGGTTGTACAACACCCTGATTTGCATGCCTAAAAGTTAGCATTTTATCTCCCATTTTAACACCATTAAGAGCAGCAAAAGAAACATCCGTGACATAGAGATTTTGATAATGCATAGCTTTTTGAGTTGCCAGTTTCTGGATCTTTGGCGAGGCCAAAACTTCTTAAAGGCCCACAAGACTCAAGGAGCTCCCCCACTTGTGATTTGGTAAAATAGCGTGGAAGTTCACATACAAAGATGCGATCAGGGCCGTCTAGACCTCCTGTTGAACCCATTACACTTAACTGTATAACAAATGCCCTCTCCATACAACAAACTTCAAACCAGTAGTCAACAAACACCATTCAATTCCATCAACATCAACCCTCTACACCAACTTTCCTTACCACGTCACCTTCTAATCCAACCTCCTCTCATTTCTGCAAGTTCCATTGTATATCCTTTTGTTATAGCCAACAGCAACTCATAGTCAAAACCATCACCAAACATCCATCATTCAACATTTACATCACAAACCTCTACTACAAATCCTCTTCTTCATTAATGTACACAATTCATCCAACACTCCTCTTTATAGACAGTGTACATAGTACATACAACAACTTGCAACTGAGCAGAGCATCCACTGCAATTTTCTAGCCATACTCGTACAGTACGCAGTAGCAACACGCCTAAGCAAATTTCACTAAACTAACTCCTCACCACCCACTACTTCATTCTTCCACTTCACCAGAACAAGGCACGATCAGATCTAATAAATAACCACCTCAACTGCACCACAGTCCAAAACTCTTCCAATAGCTTCGACCCTAAATCCTATACCGTACTCTGACCTCTTCAACACGTAGACCAAAACAGCACATTCAACAACCAATGTCACAACAAGCACATCAGTTTCACCATAGGAAAACGCATCAACCAGAAGCCAAGATATTGTTAGAAAAAGGGAAATTTTGCACGGTTGTAAACCTGTACCTTAATTTAAATCCTATGAATAAGAAAATTAGGTTTTGAGAATGTTAACCGGCTTTTTAGCCCGGTTCCCAAAGGTACATCATACACGCTCAATTCAACGACTCGCGTGGAACTGAGGTCAAGAAGCGGTGCTTAGGAGTAAAGGAAGCGAGATCGGGAAAAGGAAGTGGGATCGGGAAAAGGCTACACGACTCGTAGCTTTACGAGCATCTAGGAAGCATCTCCGGACCAAGGACTCGGGCCTCGAAGGAGACACAAGCCTCGCGCGCCCAAAAGCGGATCCCCGCACCCCTCGCAGTAGCTTCGCACCTGGGCCCGGGTGCGAAATTCTGGGCTAAGGGGGGTGTAGGCGCGAATTTCCTGCATGTGGTCCCCAATCCTACCTACTCCCACTTAATCCTACCTACTCCCACTCCTATAAATTGCCCATGGCCTCCCACTTCAACAGGGTTGGATTGTATGACCTTGGAACCTTCCTAGACCTTCTCTATTGGCATCTCCTCTTTGAAGAAGAAGAAGTACCTAACCACAATTTTCCATATTTATTTAATATATGGCAAATATGACATCATCCTACAAAATGTATGTAATGAGATATCAAAAGATAGTCTCACCCTTGTAATTCTTGGTCATTAATAATATTCCAACACCCCTTCAAAGTGCACGTAGGCCCCGCCAGGCCGAACCACTATAAATCTATCTTGTTATTTACTGCTTTCTCTTACTTAGTCTTGCGACCATAACTATAATTCCTTGTAAAAGGAATCTTTGGTGTTCTCGACATTTTTTGCCGTCAGCATTTGGTGCTTTCACTGAGAGTTGAACTCAAGACTTGCGTCTTTCTCCCATGTTGCCATCTCGACCTCGACAAGCCTAAGGTTCCTTGCCCAACCTGCTATCGAGTCCTCTTACGATGGTGAAGAAGTCAAAGAATGCAGTAATCGGTTCTTTGGCCGCAGCCGAGGCAGGTACATCCCAACAACCTCAACCAGCGGATATCCCAGTCACTATTGAAACCGTCCATCCTATTGTGGACCCTGAGGCGCCGATCACACGAGCTCAAATACGTGCGCTGAATGAAAGATATGAGAACAATGCGGTCGAGCTTAACCAAGCGCTAAGGCACAACATCGACCTTATGCGCCAACTTCAAGAAAGTCAACACGTCGTTGTCCAACTTCGACTAATTCGAAACAATGCTCGAACTCGATCGACTGCCACGGAAACTTCCTCTTCCGAGTCGGTGGCCCATACCAAAGGAGGAGGTTCATCCTCGTCAACAACATCGCCACTCGTACCAATGCCCTAGACAATGGTAACAGCAACGGCAACGGTAACGGCGATCGAACCACAGTCACATATAGCGAGGGGTCACAGTACCGAGACCAACCTCGCTTGGTTATCAACGACGGACCCAGTCCTACTAACCAACCTACTCCTCGATGCAACTTGATGACCTCTAATCAGGGTGAGGGGCCCTCTGTCCCAGTAGCCCGCGCTTCTCCAAAACAAGACCCGCATCACCCCGATTCACCTCACCAACCACGCCAAAACCCCGCCATAGATGTCGAGGACGACGATTCGGACGTCCATCATAGAAGGCGACCTCGCAATAAGACCCTGAAACCCCGTAAAAATCCATGGATCCCGATGGTGGATCCACACCCAACCTATCTTTCAGAAGTGGTGCGAAGGGTCATGAGGGCAATGCGTGGGGGCACCCACGGCTCATGGGAAGCTCACATCAGGCGCAACCCTTTCATGAGAAGAGTAAATGAGGACGAGTGGCCAAGGCGATTTAGCATGCCCTAAATGCTGCTCTACAATGGTACCACTGACCCTTGCGCTTTCTTGAATCAATATGAGTGGTAGATGGACTCGAGCCGGGGCAATGATCCAGCCAAGTGCAAATGCTTCTCTGTCTTCCTATCTGGTATCGCTTTACTTTTGTTTTCTCGCCTCCCTCTTGACTCCATTGACAACTTTGGATAGCTAGCAACCGAGCTAGTTAAGCAATTTTGGGTGCATATCCCAACTCCGAATAATGCCCTTACCTTATCCAATCTATACCAGGGACCCGCCGAGTCCCTCAAAAGCTACCCCTCCCTATTTAACATAGCTCTCGCCGAGGTCGAGGACTCAGATCCTCACACCGTACTCTTTCAATTAGTGAAAGGTGTCCTCCCAACATCGGAATTCGAGGCCTGGAACGATCGAAATTAGCCGAAGAGCCTCGATGCCTTCTACGAGAAGGCAGATCAATACATATGCCAAGAAGAGGCAAGGCGAAACCGACTCCGTCACAAGTCATCCCAGCGGTCCCGAAGCGGGAGCTACGAATAACAACCCCAGGGGTAGGCGAGGAGGGGAGCCCTTCGAATTGAACAGAGAGGCAGGCCCATCCAGGCAAGAACCAAACAACGACAGGCTTGATGGGCGAAACAACGGGAAAGCCCCGGCAGAACCAAGGAGGCCCGACCCTTGCCAAGCCTTCGAAACCTACACTCCTCTTAATGAAGACATAGAGACAATCTACTTGGAAACATGCAACACCTTACCATACAAGAAGTCGCGGGTCAGAGAATCCACGGACCACGAGAAGAATACCGGGAGTTACTTTCGGTACCACGACGTGTAGGGCATGATACCAACGAGTGCCGTCAACTCAGGGACGCAATCGAGAAACTTATTCGTGAGAAATGGCTGAAGCAATATGTCCAAGAGCCCTTCCCCTCTAGGCTAACTAGCAGCCTCCGGAACCAACTCCCCAAGCAGCCACTAGGGTAGCTCCAGGACCATCTTACCCAAGACGAGGAATCGTAATAAACACCATATATGGAGGACCTTACCCCACACATGGCAGTTTCCGAAAGATGGATGAGTATGTGAGTGCCGTAAAACACGCCACTTACGAAGCTTGCTCTGCTCTTCCTGAGTCCGTCCCAGCCAAGCTACAAAAACTATGCGAGACGACGTCATCTTCCGAGAAAGAGAATCGATGGGGGTGGAAATCCTAACCACCGATCCATTTGTCGTCACGTCTCATATCAGTGCCGCCTCCATTCGAAAAGTCTTAATCGACTTGGGAAGTTCGGTCAACATCATCTTTAAGTCCGCCTACGACTAGATGAAGTTAGAAACAAACGACTTGAAGCCATGCCATGTAGCGATCCACGACTTCAATGGGGGCATCTAGTTCCCCCGTAGGGATGATCGACCTGCCTGTGGAACTGGGCGAGGGGGATTGGAGCTGAGTTCAGATTCTTTCCTTCATGGTTATAGACATCTACTCCCCCCTACAATGCTTTCCTGGGGTGCCCTTTCCTCACTGAATTTCAGATTTACATGGCACCATGGTCTCTCCTGATGAAGTTACCAATAGAGAATGGGGTCGGTACCGTTAAGGGTGACCAAAGAAGCGCCAGGAAATGTAATGCAACAGAATGGAAGAATGCAAGCAACAGGGACAAGGGCAAAGACGTGCCCATACCCTCTTGCAACAAGAATTTCCTAGCATAGCAGCCAACGGCGTCTGAGCCCTGGCTCAGGCGCCATTGTCGTCTTTTCGATGATCTCGACCCACGAAAGGATGAGGAGCCCGAGTATGAGAGGGCTACCTCAGTCGAACCCACAATGGACGTTCCCGTCGACCTCAACGACCCAGCAAGTGTGTTGAAGGTAGGGTCACAACTCCACCCCGCTATCAAAGAAGACCTTGTATGCTTCCTGAAGGCCAACCAGGATGTGTTCGCATGGGCTAACTCCCACATAGGGCATCGACCTCGCGATCGCTTGCCATTATCTTTGCTTGGATCGTAGCATGCCTCCCGTCAAACAGAAGCGTCGCTTCCAGGGACCCGAAAGATCCAGAGCGATCGAGGAGGAGGTAGACCGCCTGCTCAATAATAACTTTATCCGCTATGCCGACTATCCTGAGTGGGTTTCCAGCCAAGTCCTGGTTAAAAAAGCCAATGGTAAATGGCGGACATGCGTCGACTTCTCCAATCTAAACAAGGCATGTCTCAAGGATTGTTTTCCACTCCCAAAGATCGATCGACTAGTCGACTCGACCATCGGATACTAGCTACTACCTTTCATGGATGCCTACTCAGGATACAGTCGGATCCCAATGAACCTGAGTGATCAGGACCATACCTCGTTCATAACCAACCTTGGGCTCTATTGCTACCGCATTATGCCTTTCAGCCTCAAGAACGCCTGCGCCACCTATCAGCGAATGGTTAATCGACTCTTTCAAAATCAGATTGGGAAATCAACGGAGGTGTACGTGGATGACATGCTGGTGAAATCTAAAATATCAAGCAATCATGTCCACGACCTCTCCGAGATGTTCAATGTCCTCCGCCAGCACGACATGAAACTCAACCCCCTAAAGTGCTCCTTCGGAGTCGTTTCGGGAAAATTCTTAGGTTTCATTGTCAATTCTCGAGGCATTGAAGTCAATCCCGAAAAGATCCAAGCTATTCAGGACATCCGCGTTCCCAAGAACATCAGGGATGGCCAAAGTCTAAACGGAAACGTCGCCGCCTTAAGTCGGTTCATTTCTAAGGCCATCGATAAGTGCATCCCCTTCTTCGGCTTACTCCGAAAAGGGAAACGCAATTTCGAGTGGACCCCTGAATGCGTTGCCGCATTCAAAGAACTTCTAAACCACTTAAAGCAACCACCTATCCTTTCCAAGCTTATAGATCACAAAGACTTATACATTTACTTGGCTATTTTTGCACAGGCAATCAGCTCACGCTAGTGCGCCTCGAAGATCGTACTCAACGGCCCGTCTACTACATCAGCAAGCGGCTGACGGGTGCATAAAAGAATTACCCAAAGTTGGAAAAGCTGGCCTTCTGCTTGTTGATCTCCTCCAGAAAGCTCCGACCGTACTTCCAGTCTCATCCCACAAAGGTTTTCACTGACCAGCCCTTGCGTCCAGTCCTGCAGCGACCCGAAGAGTCTGGCCGATTATTAAAATGGAGTATGGAGTTGAGCTAGTTTGAGATAGCTTTCATCCCCCGATGAGCCATCATCGGCCAAGCTCTCGCATACGTTATCGTGGAATTCACAGCTCATGAGGACGATCTCACAGAAAACACTGAGGCCTTCGATGTCCGATGAAAATTATTTATGGATAGCTCCTCTAATAAAAAGTGCTCTAGAGCCGGAATCGTGCTCATCACCCCTGAGGAACGCCTGATATATTACGCGTTAAGGATAAATTTCCCTACTACCAATAACGTCGCAGAATACGAGGCCTTGATCGCCGGACTCCAAATCGTGATCGAACTCAAACTAGAGACCGTACACATCTTCTCTGATTCGCAGCTCGTCGTCCAACAAGTGATAGGAGAGTATCAAACAAAGGAGGGACATCTTGCTCAATACTTGGCACGGGTTCAGGGGTTACTCGCCTACCTCGAGCATTACACCGTCACCTATGTCCTACGCGAGAAGAATGAAAAAGCGGACTCCCTCGCCAAAATGGCAAGCTTGGAAGATCCACAATCTAACGGGTTCGCCCCGATTGAAATCCTCTACTCTCTGAGCATTAAGTAAGGGCAAAGCGAGACAATCGCGGATACCAAGCCCGAGCCCGAGTCCTGGATGACTCCAATCAGAGATTACTTGCAACACGGGATTCTACCAAAGCACTACAAGGAGAGGCGTGCGCTCACTCGCCAGTTGGTTTGTTACATTCTTATGGATGGAATGCTTTACCGTAGGGGTTCTCCATCCCCTTGCTATGATGCGTAGCCCACGGCGACATCCTTAGGGTGCTAAGCAGCGTGCATGAGGGCGAGTGTGGCGACCAAACTGAGGGGCAAACCCTGGCCAGGAAAATACTCAGAAATGGATATTATTGGCCCACACTTGACCAAAACGCCGCGGACTACGCCCGTAAGTGTGACAAGTGTCAGCGCTTCTCCAAGATTTCACGAGCCCCGCCTAGTGAATTGGCCCAAATGGTCAGCCCATGGCCGTTTGCCATGTGGGTAATCGACATCATCAGAACTCTCCCAATGGAGAGAGGCGGGGCACGGTACGCCGTCGTCGCAGTGAACTACTTCACCAAGTGGGAAGAGGTCGGACCTATCGCTACCATTACCACGAAGAAGATGATTAACTTTGTTGTCCACAACATCATCACCCGTTATGGGGTCCCCCACGCCATCATCTCTGACAACGGCACTCAATTTGAGAGCGACGAGTTCAAAACTTTCTGCCAACGTCATGGCATTGATAAGAGATTCTCAGCGGTGGCTCACCCTCAAGCCAATGGTCAAGTCGAGGCCGTTAACAAGGTCATTAAGTCTATCATCAGGAAGCGCCTAGAAAAGGCTAGGGGCATGTGGGCAGATGAACTTCCTCTAGCTCCGTGGGTTTACCGCACCACCCACAAAACAACCACCGGTCATACTCCTTTCGCTACGCCTATGGATCAGAAGTCGTCATTCCAATTGAGCTCAAGCTCCAATCCCATCAAGTCACGTACTTCGATCCGAGGACGAATCAAGATCTGCTTATAGGATTACTCGATTTGTTGGAGGAAAAGACGAACGAGGCCGATATCTGAGCCGCCAGCCAACGGCAATGAGTAGCCCGATACTACAACTCTAGGGTCCGTCCTCGCGACCTCAACGTTGGTGACCTCGTTCTAAAGTAGGTCTTTCCCTCGCCAACAGGCCTTGTGCCACAATGGGAAGGCCCGTACTCCATACAGCGAAAGCTCAGCAATGGAACTTTCAAACTTGCCACCATTGACGGAGCTAAACTCCCAAGGGCGTAGAATAGTGAACATCTCCGCCGCTACTTTACATAACTCAGTTTACGGTTGTTTATGTTTTTTTCAATAATGTTCTGTTCTTTAAATTTCAAGGCATTGTAAAGGCTGTTACTGCCCAAGTTATCAGTAGAAATGATGTTCTGTTTCCTATCGCCTTGTTGTTTACTTCTCACATGACGAGCTTTGTTAGTTCCAATACTTAGCTTGACCCACGCCTGCGACGGACGCATAGGCACGCCGAGCACATGAGCCGGTGCCAGTTTTCTAGTCACAAGGCAACGTCAGGTCTAAGACATTTAGTTTGACTCACGCCTGCGACGGCCGCACCGGCACCCCGAACACGGGAGGCGATGCTGGTTTTTCAGTCGCAAGGCAGCATCAAGTTTAAAACACTTAACTTGACTCACGCCTATGATGGCTACACCGGCACCCCAGGCACGGGAGCCAGTACCGGTTTTTCAACCCTAAGGCAGCGTCAAGCCAAAGCCACTTAGCTACGCCCGGCATCCCGAGCATGGGAGCCGGAAATGCTACTCGAATCGCTGGCCTACGATGCGACCGAGTATAAACAACCACTAACTCGAACCTCGGCCCAGTTCTGAGGCCGAGGATAAATCGTTCCGCGCCCTAGCCCGGGCGGCTTGGCGCCACCCGCGACCGACTAAGATCGATGCAAATCTCTCTTCGCCTGATACGGGTGCCGATCGAATCTTGGCGCAACACCAAGACCGACCATAAACTGTTTCTACCCCTTGGCTCTCAAGGCTGAGGGGCAGCCCGTGGCCACGATCGGACCTTACGAGCTGATGATCGGGGCTGAAAACTACACCGACTAATAAATGATGTCTGGCGGCATCGCTCAACCCAATGAATGACGAAAGAGCCACCAACCTAGCGGAACGCACAACACGACGCTCTACGCCTTCGCTATACTTGGGTTTTACCCCGGGCCATCCAAAACAATAGGCGCACAGCCTGGTTCTGCAAACTACGGATTTCCTGAGCTGAGGGAAACTTACTGAAACCAGTGTTCTATCTCACCTCTCTAGAATAACTTTCCCAGAGATGGCCCCTAATCGCTTTTGTGCCAAGAGTAACGATAAGTACGTTTATGCAAGTACGGGACGCCGGAAAACATAAAAAGAACATCTGAACGCTTGACATAAACAATGATCTTTACTAATTCATATTTCAATTTCCATACACACACTCTAAACGAACTACGTGTCTAATACTTTTACTTTCTAATGATAGGGTGTACATGAGAACTACACCATGTCTTGAAAAACCAAAAGCGAGGGTCGTACTCGCGTACACTATCGGCCTACACTACCCAAAACAAATAACGGTAACCTCTACTTAGGCTACTAACACTAATCGTGTCTTTTCTTTTTTCCCTTGTGCTTATATTTTTTTGCAGATTCCCCACTCGACGGTTCGTTACCCGCAACAGATCTCTTTCGGCCAGGTCCTCCTTTGCTCAACCCAATCTTGCCTCCTCGGCCCTTCAGAGGAGTAGCTGATTCATGAGTAACGGAGAGGTGACACTCCCTAGCACCGTCACCGTTAGAAACCTCCATGACATCGGTAGTAACGGCGAGCGTTGGTGGTACGGAGGCACCCACGGAAAGACGACCTATTACGGCCTCACTCCCTTTCAGCATCTCCCATCCTTCCCGCTCAGCTTTCTCCTTTGCTTCTCCAGCGGCCCATCGCTCGGTGAGCTTCCGTGACATACGCAAAACGATGTCAGCAAACCTGGCTTCCTCACGGGCCTTTGTGGCCCTCCGCTCGGCCTCCTCATATTCCTTTTTATTTCGGGCCCTAGCAGCGGCCTCTCCTATTTCCTTCACCTTCCCATGCTCGGCCACCATCTCGGCCTGTTGTATCGCTACCCGAGTCGCCATCGTAGTCACTTCGGCTTCCGTTGAACTTCTGGTAGGGGCACTCTGCACATCAGCCACCTCCCCTTCCTCATTTAGAATATCCACCATTCTAGGGGTTACTCCTATGTCAGAAAAAGTGTCAAGCTGGCTGCCTCCCTCTCCCAATTGTGTTCTTGTGGGGCCTGATCCAGCTTCGATCGCTTGTGGGACCACGGTGCAGGGTCCGCTGCCGTCGTAGACACGGGAGCAACTGCATAGCAAAGACACAACCTTGTTTGCCCATGAATTCAACAATAACTTCATCATGAGGGATGCAGGGTAATAAGAATTTACCTATGGCCAAGGACGGCGTTGGAAGAATAGGAAGGGTGCTTGCGATGGCAGGCACGGTGAGTATGACATCCTTCGGCGTCGAGAAGTCGGCATTGTACTCAGCAGAGACTTGGGCCAATGTCCCCGAACCACTCACCATGGCAGATTCGGGGGCCCGGGGCTGATGGGAACTTTCTACTACCAAGGTTTCAGCCACAATCGAGCCCTTGGCCAAGACGGATTTCCACTTCTCCTTAGCAAGCCTCGCCAGTCTGTCATTCTCAGCATCCTCTCGCAACAATCTCCTTCCCTCCTCTAGTTTCTCCCGTTCTTCATCATCAAGGAGAACCCCCACAAGTTGGCACTTATCCAAAGTACTCACGTCTACTCGGCGCAAGTGAGCCTCATAGGGGATCAACATCGCCTAAGTTGGACCAACTCGCAGGGATAATCTTCGACCCATGAAATGCCACGGAATCTCAGAGCTTTAACATACATGTTATTGATGATCTCCTCAAAGGAGGGCCTAATACGGAACTTTGCATCGTCCAGCTGCTCCCTCAACTGTGCTATCTCCCATAAATGCTCAGTCTTAACACCCTCAGCCGCTCTCAGCACATCCCTATTGCTAGCCTCAGCATCCTCCATCGCTTTCATCGCTGCCTCGATTCGTTTCTTTAGCTCAACAACCTCGGCATTCTCTGCTCACAGTTTCTCATTTTCCTCCCCCAAAGCGGCATTGTCATTTTGAAGCTCAGTTACCCTCGCATTATCCTTCTCCAAGATGGCACACGCTCGCTTTAGATCGGTCTTGACCTTTTGCAGAGCCGTGACCTCAGTAGTCATGTCTGTTACGGTGCTTTTAAAATTCGAGAGGGCATAATCTGACTCCCCCTTCAAAGTATCATAAGCCCGCGACATCTCAACTGTAACGACAAAGCCAGCATTAAAAGGTCTAATAGTACGAAAAAAAGGACTTACGATGCTGGAAACGGGCATACCTATCCTCTTATTCAAAGATTCAACCGTAGTCTTCTCGGCGGCAAGTTGCAAATTCTTCTTTCTAATCAACTCCGAAGCCTGAAGGAATATTTGTGGAACTCATTGGTTTGGTGGTAGGAAGCTTTCACGTGCATCCAAACCTCCCTAGATTCCCTGTCGGGAGCAGGATGGAGATCAGGGATGAACTTTAGCTCATCGAAATAGTGCCGAGGGAATTGGTGTTTCAGGAAAGCCCTTTGCACCTCTATGGATAGCTTTTGAAGCTGAGGGTATGTCAGATTCGGTACCTCTATCTTAGCCTCCCTCTCTGGCCTCGGCCGGTCAAGACGTGCCCCCTCTTTCACAATGGAATGAACAGGAGGGGCGATCGACCGGAGGGGCTGTCAGGTGAAAATATTGAGAGCCACCTATGCTGGGTCGGGTATCCCCCACGGGCACGTGAATATAAGGAGGAGGCATCGAAGATCGCCCGGGCCGATCCCGGCCTCGAGGTCCGCTATCTAGCCCCAGTGGAGGAGGGGCACCATACAAACTAGTGGACCTCCAGAATTTCTCAAAAGAAGAACTCTAGGGGTGTTGGCGGTCCCCGTGTCCATATTCCCATCCGCCGTGTCATCCTGCCATATCACTTGCCAATGAAACAAGCCAAAATTAATCAGATTATCCCTCAAGGCAAACACCTATGTTATACAGTGTATGGAGGTACGCCCTAAGTGTTCTCTCAAAAAACCAGAATGTTGTTCGCTCGGAGAAGTTAACCCCTCCGCAGCACGGGTAATTACTTCCAGACTCGGCATATCTGGACATGGAGTCACTACTAAATTGAGCCATCTCAGACCATCGAACTGGCCTGTAGGTTCGAGCGAGACAGTGGACCTGGAGAAAGTCATAGGAGACTGCAGTCTAACCGTCGCTCCCTCCTTTTCCCCTATCGGAGGTGGGACGGGAGTGCTCGGCAATCCCCCGTCTCTGGTAACTTCCTCTTGGACATAGGCCTCGTCTCCGTCCACATCTCTCCGAGGCTGAGCGGTATCCTGCAACTCCCCTCCAACTGGGGGCATCTTCCTCTTCTGACCAATGGCGGTTAGGCCTGCCACAACTCCTTTCTTTGGTATGCTAACAGCCACCGCGAGCCTGATCACAGCCCGGTCATTAGGAAGCAACCCAGTTCGGCGAAGGCGATCCTGGCTGGTCATAGAGCTGGTATCGCGGAGATGTGTCGGAATTACCCACAAAGCACTAAGGTGCTGTGATACTCATCTCCGGTAGGTGCCTTTGGATTTCCTGTCACAATCCAATTGTAATTATGAGTAAAGAAAGAAATCCAAGAATTCACGGTAAGGAACGGTGCTAGGCAAATACTTACTCCCCTCAATCCACCTTTTGGCAAATCTGGGCGGACAACTCCCAAAGAACCACTCATGTTTAAACACTGATGGTCTAGGCCATGACTCGATAAAGAACTTGGCTGGGGCCGTCGCTTCGAAAGACCATTGAGAGGGGGAGGCAGCGCTCGTTTTCCTTAAGTGGAAAAAATATCGAATATCATCTCTGGTTAGCTCCCGGTTCAAGAACTCGTGGAAGAGGACGTAAGTGCCCAGGAAAGAAGCATAAGCATTAGGATGTAACTGTGATGGCGCAAGACGAAAATAGAATAACATGTCCTGAATGAAGTCGTTAGCCGGGGGCACGCACCCAACAAAGCAAGTCTGTCGATTCCAAGTCGTAAGACCCTCAAGTGGCGCATGTGCTTGGCCATCCCTCCCGAGGGCGTGGGCATCATCTACCGGAATGTTAAACCACGCCGCCATTTTTCTGACTACGGTAGCATCCATACGCGATGGCACTGAGTCTGTGGGATTTTCCAAAATCACTGCATCAGGAAGCATATTCGGAGCTACCAGAGGCGTGGGCACATCCTCACCCATGATATCTACATTTTCGGTCTCTTCAGTCATGACTTAGGAATATTTCCGCTCAAGTTGCCCTCCGGACTCAGACGCCTCTGACGAGCTGGTCATATGAAAAGGAGTCGATCCTTCCGGGGTCTCAAGCTCGCTGCCGGACGAATTAGCTCTGGTGGCGGGGGTCGGATGGGTGAGACAAGGGCTGAGAACCCTCGGCTTTCGTGGTCTTTCTGGTTTTCGATCTGGTCTGCATCCTTAGCTATACTTCAACACATCAGTGTTAGTACAAGTAGTATAATGATCTGTACCCCTCGTGTCGGTGCCAACTAACATGTGTGTGCGGTGCAATGTGAGTATGAAATACATGAAGAAAAGTTCATAGTAATCCTAAAACAGCCCAAGTCCGAGTCCGATTTTATGCTCTACCCTATGTGAACAATCGTAAAGCCCGTGCACGCTTACGCATAAACAATAAGTATGAAAATTCAGAGGCAGATATTTGGAAGTAAAAGTCCAGCAGCGCGAGGGATGGAGAATCCAGACACCTTGAAAGTCAGAAACCATCAAGGGCCGAAGACTCGAACCCATCCGGGTTTGAAAATCTGAACCCACACAGGTTCAGAAATCCAAACCCACACGGGCTCGGAAATTCGAGCCCATTGAGCTCGAGGGTTCGAAACCACGGGGTTCGGAAGTTCGAACCCATGGGGTTCGACGCCTCAAGACCCACAAGGTCCTAAGTCTCAAACCCGGAGGGTTCAAGACTTCGAACCCGGCAGCTTCGAAAACACGACCCCCAGCGGGTCTTGAAAACTCGAACTTGAGAGGGTTCAAGATTTCGGGCAAGCTGGGTTCGAAAATTCGAACCCGCGGGGCTCCAGGACCTCGATCCCAGTTGGGTTCGAACCTCGAGGTCTTCAACAACAGCCCCTCGACTTCCTTTAACCTCCTCACTCTGTTGATTCGAGGCCCCACCGGTTCGGGTTCGAGATTCAATGGGTTTGAATTCGTGGGTTCGAAGCTTTCAGTAATGGCGGCTTGCGAGAGAAAAAATAGAAGGAAAAAAGTGAGGGGGAGGCCTATTTATAAAAGTGGCCTTTTGTATTCCACCACGGGCTCGAAATTTCGAGCCCACCGGGTTCGAAATTTTGAATCCTCGGGTTCGAAATTACGAACCTCATGGCTCGAGATTTCGAGCCCCCAGGGCCTGAAAATTCAAGGCCTAGGCTCGAGATTTTGAACCCCATGGGGTCTCGAGAATCTTCGACCCCATCATTGAATATATATATATATATAATAAATAATCACACCCCCTGGTTTGCGACTCCGCGCCACACTCTCTCGTATACATACTCCATGCACGTGCACAACGACTCCTGTACATCCACGGAGGCTACGCACTAATGGATACCTAACGATTTGAGTACGACACATCTCCCAATAATGGCTCATCCACACCCTTAGGGGAATGAGTTCGATAACTAACGCTTATTTTCCTTTTCTTTTACAGCAACAGCTTAGCTACTACTTCAACCAACGCAAAGCACATCATGTCAGAGACAAGACGTACTTTTGTGGGCAAATGTTAACTGGCTTTTTAGCTTGGTTCCCAAAGGTACATCAGACACGCTCAATTGAACGACTCGCGTGGAACTGAGGTCAAGAAGCGGCGCTTAGGAGTCAAGGAAGCGGGATTGGGAAAATGTTGCACGGCTCGTAGCTTCACGAGCATCTAGGAAGCATCCCCGAACCAAGGACTCAGGCCTTGAAGGAGATACAAGCCTCGCGCGCCCAAAAGCGGATCCCGCCGCCCCTCGCAGTAGCTTCGCACCCCGCTGGGTGCGGAATTTCGCACCCAGTGGGTGCGAAATTCTGGGATGAGGGGGGTGTGCCCACGAATTTCCTGCATGTGGTCCCCAATCCTACCTACTCCCACCTAATCCTACCTACTCCCACTCATATAAATAGCCCATGGCCTCCCACTTCAAAAGGGTTGGATTTTATGACCTTGGACCCTTCCTAGACCTTATCTAATGGCATCTCCTCTTTGAAGAAGAAGAAGGACCTAACCACAATTTTCCATATTTATTTAATATATGGCAAATATGACATCATCCTACAAAATGAATGTAATGAGATATCAAAATATAGTCTCACCCTTGTAATTCTTGGTCATTAATAATATTCCAACACCCCTTCAAAGTGGACGTAGTCCTCGCCGGGTCGAACCACTATAAATCTCTCTTGTTATTTACTAATTTCTCTTACTTAGTCTTACGACCATAACTGTAATTCCTTGTAAAAGGAATCTTTGGTGTTTACGACATTTTTTGCCGCCAACAGAGTAGATATGCGAAGATGAATTAGAAAATTAGGGTTTTCATGATTCCCTTATAAAATGAATATAGAATCATATAAAACCATGTACAATCATAGAATAAAGTATAGAATCCATACTGATTAATGGTCGGTGCGAAATCTCAATCGAATTGCAGTAGTTTGATAGGTAAGTCCATCGACAATATAGAGAGGAGAGGAGTAGCATGATATTGATGGTGGAGGAAAAATGAAGTAACGATGAAGAGGAGATAATTTGGGACTTGTGAACTTTTCCTTAAAAAAAGTGGGAAAATGAAAATTGAATGAAACGTTGAAAACAAAAAGATGTTTTACTTAGCGGGAGTCCAAATCTAAGGTTAGAAATGATATCAATCATTTGCCAACTATGGTTGAAAAACAGACCAACAGTCAAGTTCAAATGTTTCAAACTGATAGAGCCAGTGAATATAAAACTCTTAGTGACTTTTTCCTTAAGAAAGGAATAATCCACAGAGTCATTTGCCGTTATATTTCTAAGCAAAATGGCCTAACTGAAAGAAAACACAGACATATTGTTGAATCTGGCTTAACACTATTAGCTCAGGTATCAATGCCTCTAAAATTATGGCCTGATGCACTTAACACAGCACTCTATTTAATCAATAGACTACCTACAAAATTGTTAAATGGATCATGTCCAATAGAGAAGTTACTTGAAACTAAGCCAGATTATAAAATGCTTTAGACATTTGGACGTCGGTGTTTTCCTTCTCTCAAACCTTATAATAAAAATAAACTCAATTTAGGTTTAAATCCTACACCTTTGTTGGCTATAGAATCAATCAAAAGGGGTACAAATGCCGGATTAAAATGGCGAAGTAATCGTAAGTAGGCATGTTGTTTTTAATGAGAATGAATTCCTTTTTAAAAATCAAACTATAACAACAGGAATGGTCTACAAACCCAAAAAAATCCATTCCAGATAGACCTATATATTCATATGCCATCAAAAGCATAGAGACTGAAGGAAATGGTGATTCATCATAATCTCACACATTACTATATAGGCTAGGTCAAGAATCTGATAATTGTGCCAGTCACTCAAATCAGTCCCCCGATATGACAACAAGAAATAAAAGTCAGAGGACTAAAAGGAGCACTAATACTGAAATTGACATTCAACAAATAAGTGAAGCAAGCTTACCACCTGATGTAGCACCTACCAGAACTAAACATCCCATGCTCACAAGTGCAAAAAGTGGAATATTCAAGCCAAAGTCATATATTACAATATCCATTAACCACGAGCCTAAAAACTTCATCCAGGCTATCAATAACAAGACCTAGAAGACAACAACGGATGAAGAGGTAATGCACTTGTTAGAAAATAGACATGGGAGTTAGTTACCACCAGATAGTAGAATATAGTTAACTATAGGTGAACTTACAGGTTAAAAAGAAATCCTGACGGAAGTGTGATTAAATATAAAGCCAAGTTGGAAGCAAGAGGATATACTCTGGAATATAGGTTTGATTTTACTAAAACTTTTGGTGAAACCTAATAATATTCAACTTGTATTCACTATTGTTGTCCACAACAACTAGATAATAAGGCAGTTAGATATTAAAGATGCCTTTTTAAATGGTGATTTAAAGAAGAAATCCAGATGCATCAGCCACAAAGATATGCTAAGGATAAAAATCTTGTATGTAAACTCAAAAAGGTGATTTGTGGGCTTAAACAAGCTCCTACAGTGTGGTTTGATAAATTAAAAGGAACACTTATTGACAAAGGTTTATGCAACAACCCGCATTTTACATATCGAAGGATCGTAAAATATTTTTATTTTATTCCCTAAGTGTTGGATCATTCCAATATTTTAATATGTTGTTTATGGGGATGTAAGACATGTCCATAATTTTTACCAATTTTAATTGTGACCATTTAGCCCTGTCAGTCTTATACAGGGCATAACTTTTGACTCTGATTGAATCAGGTGCTCGAGTTGGTCTCAGTGGAAAGGAAATTGTGTTTTCCATTCCGTAGAGTGGTAATATTAAAGATTTGGTTCAGCGGTTTGGGAGGAATCGCTGTTTTTGTATTTCGCAGTTTGCTGTCCAAGTTTTTGATCCATTAGTTGGCTAATTTGAGGAGGCTCATTAATGGATTGGTGGGAGGCTGTAAATAGTGGGTAAGGGACATGGAGAGGGGGTTGCTTCTTCATTCTTACATTTGGTTGAGCTTGTGATTGATCATTGCTCAAACAAATACACGTATCCACCATTAAAATTCTAGATCTACATAAGAGAATCGAAGATATACATCATTTGAAGCTAAAAATTCATTGAGTGAAGATTGATTTCATTGAATTGGAAGATTTGGAGAACATTCTTCACTGTCCAGAATCGAGATTCATCGTTTTTGTGTTGTTTTGGAGATTTGGTGAGGGATGAGCATCTCTCGCTCGGATTCAATCAAGTATATGAGTTGTTTTACTACTTGTTCATCATTTCGGTTTGTTTTTGCATAGATCTAATAAAGATAATATGGTTCTAATTCTAATCAGCAACTTATTAGTAAGTTTTCTTTATAATTTTTATGATAATTGTTGTTTGGAATGATTGATGATTGTTGTGTGAATTTTATTGTTGGATTTTAATTGAATTGATGGTTGCAAACATGTTGGAATCGATTGGGTTTGAGCGCAAGATTTGGTTCAAAATTCGAAAAGTAGATCTAATCATTTTGGCGGGAAATTGGTTGGATTCGATTCGCTTTGTTGGATTGGTTTGGCAGTGGTCCATCAGTAGTGGTCCATCCGCAGTGGTCCATTAGTAGTGGTCCATCAGCTGTGGTCCACCAGCAGGTCGATCCGCAGTGGTCCATCATCAGTGGTCCATCAGCAGCGGTCCATCATAAGTGGACCATCGAAAGTGGTACATCCGCAGCGGTCCATCAGCAGTGGACCATCAATAGTGATCCATCAACAGGGGTTCATGAGCAGTGGTCCATCAGTAGCGTTCCATCGGCAGCGATCGGCATTCCATCAGCAGCTGTCCATCGGAAGTAGTCCATCGGTAGTGGTCCATCAGCAGTGGTCCATCGGCAGTGGTCCACGCGATGGACCAAAATTGATCCATCAAGTATATGACCGAATGATGTTTAATTTTTTTATTGGCTTGATGATGGTTCTAGCTTCAACACGAGTTCAAGGTGGAATGTTCGAAGAGATGTGATGTGTTTGTTGACTGGTGCAAAGCAACAAATGTGAAGACAACTCTAAGGTGATGTGTTGTGGATAATGGTTACTCAAGGGGGACTTGAGTTGTGAATAGTCGTCGTTAATGATGACTAGAGATGCGAAGGATGAGGGATTATCATTGTCGTTAGTTCTAGCAGACTCAAAGCAGTCGTACTTTGGGCAGTCATGAAGGGCCTCGTACCTTGGACTGTCATTAAGGTCCTGGTTGTCGAGATTTGAGAAGACAAGCATACGACTTGTAAAGGCATATGGAATTTTTGCTAGAACTGGGGTTACCATTAGGCTTTGACATATGGTAGGAGGCCGTCATACGACTAACGATGGTTTCAAAGAAGGATTGGCAGTGATGTCCAGAGTCAGTCATGGATGTTGGATGTTTGGTTGTTTGTTTGTAACGTCTCACGTAGATCGTCTAACATCGAAGGAGATGTTTCCTGGGTGCTTGTCTGATATTGGTTTAGGCCTATGGGGCTTGTGCTTGAGGGATGTGTAACACCCCGTAATTTAATAACGTTAATATTTCACTAATTAAAGTATACTTAATTTTTAGAAGAAGAATTAAGTAAAACGGGTTACATCATTGCGTTCATCTCTGAATTCTGCTTGAGATAGAGTCCGAGTTTGCGTAAAACTGATACAGTATAAAGAAGTTATGGAGGTTAGAATACTTGAAATCAAACCAGAAATTAAATAATTACACTACAAGAAAACACTGATTTAGCGTCAGATATTTAGAAGCGGAAATTTCCATCGCTAATTTACGACGGATTTCCATGTGGTCTACAAGGGATAGTTTTTTGGTTTTTCAACTTTTTTTTCTTTTATTTATTACCATCATCTTTTGTAATCTCTCACTAAGCCACCGCAAATTGCATTAAATTACCGACAGAAAATTTCCGCTGCTATTTTCCGCTGCAAATCCAGGCAGAACACCGACGAATATTTATCGAAGCTATTTTGCAGTAGAATTCCAACAGATTTGGAAGAGATGAAAATATTAGTTTATTATAATAATTATTTAATAATTAATAATAAAAATTAATACTTATGAAATGATATTTAGTATTCAATAATTAATTTTAAATAATTGTATTTAATAATTATAATTGATAATTATAGCTGATACTTATATTTTATAATCATAGTTGATAATTATATATTATATTTTGAAAATTTTAAAAATTTGAAATTATATTAAATAAATTTGGAATGTTTATCTGTAACAATTATTTTATTTGGTTGTCTCCGTTGATTAGCTTACTATTGCCTAAAAGTCACGAGTTCCCTCCCTATTTTTGTTTTGCCCGCTTGTTTCATTGAAATATCGTAAACATGGCCGCTCAATTTACTAATTCTAATCCCTAACCCTATCAGCTATTCTCTGCCATTGCCATCTACAAATTCATACCGAAATTAAAATTGATGAAGCTCTTCCAAACCCTAACCTTCTGCTCTCCTACAACCTTCAACTCGCCTCGGTTGCTACAGTCGTTCGCTAGCCTTCGTCGTTGCTTGGTCTCGTTGCTGCTCGCCTTCGTCGTTGCTTGGTCTCGTTGTTACTCGCCTTTGTAAATAGGTAATATCTTGATTGATTTATTTGTTCGTATTTTGCTTTATGTGTTACGCCGACATTTCCCCCGCTGTTTATTTATTCCTATTTTGCTTCTACTTAGCATCCAGAAGTTCAAAACAGGTAAATTTTATCGTAGTAGAGGATTTTTTCTACTTGGCTATTATCTAGATCTGGAATATGAATTTTTTTTAATCAGAATGAATAGATGATTTTGTGGTTTTTTGCTAAAATTATCTTTATTTTATTTTAGTTAGGATGCCAAAACTGGCTCACTAAATGAAATAACCATCGGTCCTATAGGGTTTCTGTAACACCCCGTGTATTCTATAACAGTGAAATTCACAAATTAAAGTATAATTAATTTAAAATCAATGAATTAAGGGAAACAGGATACGCCATTGCTTTCGTCTCGGAATTCTGCTTGAAATAGAGTCCGAGTTTGCGTAAAACGGACTCCATATGAAGGAGTTGTGGCCTCCGGAAGTTTCAGAATTCAGTTTAAAATTCAAACAGACCAAAACAGCTCAGAAAAACTAATTCAAATTTCAAAATCGGGCCGGAATGGCCAGGGCGGGAAAATTCCCGCCCAAGGCACCCAGGTCGACTTGGCAGTCGACCTGGGGCTAGCCAGGTCGACTGGGCAGTCGACCTAGGTCACCCGTATCGACTGCCAAGTCGACACGGTGTCGACTGGGGTGTCGACCTGGACCCTGAGCCAGGTCGAACCCAGCCCACCATGGCTGGCCTGGTCTGTGTTTGGTCGATTTTCTGAGCCTTGCCTTGTCACTAGGGCTAGGTGTCAGCTCCTGGTTGGTCTCTCCTTCAAACGAACGGCTATTATTAAACCAAGCTCCATCGACGGTCTAAATCAACTCACAAACTCTATAAAAAGGACCTAAGACTAACCCTAATTCACACAAACTAAAATGGAGATGAGACCGTCATGCTGCTAAGGAGAGACTAAGGATAGCCGTCAGAAATTGAGAGACAATTAGGAGATAAATCGAAAGCTTAAAGCAACGTCAATCAAATCAAAACAACGCCTACAACAAAGGATAGCATCTCCAAATTCAGAATTCAGATTCCTGAATTGAAGATTCGTCATACGTTGTAAGTAGAGTGCTATTCCGATGTGAATAATTAATTGCATTTGATTTGTGTAAAATGCGAAATGGAATTGTGGCGATAATAATCTATATTTGTATGTTATTTTGATTCTAAACGATTTGGGAATGTTATGGTATACGATTGGATATTTGCAAGTATGTGATTTGCGTTGGAAGTTAACAACGAAATGGAATTGTGGCGATAATAATCTATACTTGTATGTTACTTTGATTCTAAACGATTTGGAAATGATATGGTATACGATTGGATTCATACAAGTATATGATTTATGTTGACAACCGTATGTTGTGGTATTTTATTTGGGATTCATGCAAGTATATGATTCACTATTATGCCAATATGATGTACATACTTTTATGATCATTTTTAGTGTGTAATTGGATACGACTAAGTATATAGTTTATATGAATCTATGTTGGAATTAGCAAATCATACTTTTGTATTAGAAACAAAAGTAAGCACCTTTATGAACATGACTAAACTATGTTTGGTATTATGCCTAGTTGAAACATGTTTTAGGCCTAAGTTGTTATCAAAACCATATGGTGATATATGTGACACAATTAAGTTAGATTTACATTCCAATTGCAAGTTTACATGAATAGAATGATTCATGTTTAAGTATTATTTATGCCATGATTATATGAATAGAATGATTCATGTTTAAGTATTATTTATGCCATGATTATATGAATAGAATGATTCATGTTTAAGTATTATTTATGCCATGATTATATGAATAGAATGATTCATGTTTAAGTATTGTTTATGCCATAATCATACGAATAGAATGATTCATGTTTAGTATTGTTTATGCCATGATTATATGAATAGAATGATTCATGTTTAAGTATTGTTTATGCCATGATTATATGCTATTACAATTGCAAGTTCACATGTGCCTAATTTATGTTAATTGAATCGTTATGTTGCAAGTTCATGCGTTCACACTCCCCTTTTTATGTTACCTTATAAACACCATGTTATAAGCCTCCCCTTTTCATATGGCTAAGTTGGGCTTAAATGTTAAACCCAACATATCTTATATTATAGCGAACGTGTAAAACGGGGGTAATGACGTTTGGGTTAAAATATAGAACATATGTGTTGGCATGTTTGACGCATGCCAACAACCTTGAAAAACAATCAAGTGGCATAAATAAATTTTAACCAATAAAGATAAATTTGAATAATGGGCTGCAAATATTTACATATAAAAAGAAAAGAGACAAAATATGTAAATGTAGAAAATACGATGTGTTTAACCCGAGGTTGGATTGAGTTGTGATGTAAACCTGCCCAGAACCGCCCGGCTGTCCAGTAGTCACAACAATACCTATCCAATGTGGGTGGTTAAACACGGAGCCCAATAAGGACCCGAGGTTAGACTGAGTTGTGGCGTAAGACTGCCCCGACCCAACCGGCAATAGGCAGCCACAACAATACCTGTCTAATGTGAAAGGTCAAGGCTTTAATAAGACAATTAAGGCTGAGTCAGGATTGATAGGATTAAGTAAATTAATTAATACTTAATCAAAATGGAACATGCTAAACAAAACAGACTGATTGGGGGTTAGGTTTATAAAACACTTAACCAAATTAGCATGTTGGCTAGAAATAGAAAACCTAGTAGCGGTGGACCATTTTCAGCAGTAACCCTACAAGGTGTATCAGGATACCCTGAACTAGGCATGGTGGGGCACGATTACTGGGCTGACTGTAAGAGGTCAAATCGACGGCGGTGGTGCAGCAGTGTAGGTTCTAACGGGGTGCGGGCGTGCACACACTCCGGCGTAGAAAAATAAGGCACTGGGCACCAGAATCATACCTGTGCATCCTAGAATTGTGTCGGGCCGCCACCATGGGACTTGATACACACCATGGTGGGACCAGCATAGGTAACTACAACAGCGTGGGCCGTAAGACATATGTAACTATGCGAGTAGGAGACGATCATCAGAAATGGATCACTTCACCCTGATTATGGGGTGCCTGTTGAGAACTAGTTTATATGGGTACTGTGAAGGCCCGCCCCGCACCAGCCGACATTTACTCCAAAAGTGCGCTGTACACATTTCCAGTTAGCACGGAACGGGTCGTCAGAAGGAAAGGGAAGAAGGAAATGAACATACAAAGAACCTGTAGAATGTCTCACAGCGCATAGAACAAAATATAATAATAACATACTTGACATAAAACAGAAGAGACAGTGCATAAGCTGAAAATCAGAACTAAACATCATAGCAGCGGAAATCCAAAATACAGCTTATTACAACTTTCAAACTGTCTCAAAGCAAAAGTAAGGTAAATGAGGTACACTATTAATGCCCAAGTAGCGACCACCAACGACACAGGGAGAATGTGTATATATATATAATACGTGGAAGCCTCCTGCCCGCCTCCGAATCAGCTACTCGCGCATCACCAGCTAACCTGTCTCTAGTCTGCTCGTGTGAGCACCCAGAGTAATAAGAGAAGACATAAAACTCTGGGTCAGACATAAAGCCTGGTATGAGCGATAAGCATCTAAAGTGAACAATAACAGGTAGACTAAATCATACCTGAACCTGGACCTGCAACCAAAGAGTTAGCACTACATACTGTACAACACTCTAAGGTACCATATCAAACAGTGTAAGGATACGGAGGGGGGGGGGAGGAGGTGTGCATGTCATAATGATAGCAAACAATCAAGCATAGCATCCATCCTCACATCTCTCACTCAGTGCATAAAGCATACGATATTCACCACTTCGATCACCCAACATTCCTTGCTACGATCACTTTGCCCCATGAAGTCATAAATGGCTTCACTGCACTGATAACGTAGCCACAAATCCTTCGCTATGTCCACTTTGCCCCATGGAGTCGCAAGAACCCCACTGCACTGGCTCATAGCCTTACCAATCCTTACTATGTCCACTCTGCCCCCATGGAGTCACAAGAACCCCACTGCACTGACTCATAGTCCTACTACGCATCACCTTACCCCTCGGGTCGTAATGACCCTATTGCACTGATAACGTAGTCTTGCTACCATCACTTTGCCCCTCAGGTCATAATGACCCTACTACACTGATAAGTAGCCCATCATTCCTTTTTAGTGGTGAATCGAAGTTATGAACGTCGACAACTCCTTAGCACACGTCCCGCAGCAAAGCCCAACTCATGAAGTGAACTCATTGGTTCCCAACTGGTTCCGGGATCCTGAGCTCTAACTTCCTTTTGGACTACCTTTGCATCTCGGGTTATTGGTCATCACCATCGAATCGGATCGTAGCCTTCAGATTCTTCATCGGATCGGTTTGGAGTTCTGTTCCCTCATCACCACGGTTCGGATCGGGTTCCTGCATTCGGATCGGGTCGCGCCATCAACTCGTGGTCCTCCAGTTCCATCGGATCGGTTCGAGTACCCTTCAGCGGATCGGGTCGGGGTCTCCAAGTATATCGCCACGGATCAGTTCGTGATAAGCTCCTTCGGATCGGATCGTGGTCCTTCAAGCGGTTCGGGTCGGAAAGCTCTTCTCCAGGTCGACGGATCGTGCTCACCCTTCATGGACGGATCGGGTCGTAATGCTCATTCGCGATCCGAATCAGAGTACTTCAGTTTGGGCACGGCGCTGCATCGATTCGTCTCGTGGGCCTTGCGCAGATGGTTCGGTTCGGAGGAGATGACTCGACTCGTGGTGATGTCCCACGGTCCCATAGGGCGATCCGATCGTCCCTCAATCCCCTATCTGATCCGAATCTCTGCACCTTGTCCAGCGAGCTGTTTACGCCCCTCGACGGCGTTTTCGACCATTCCAACTATTCTAAACAGTCACAAAGCATTTCATACAGTCATAGCAACATGCATAATCAACCACAATCATCAAAACATCAATATGATAGGTAAAAATGAATCAAACATACCCAAAATCCCATATTTCCCCTTAAGCATGTTTAGGTGAAACTAATGATAGGATTATCAAAACTTAACCAAATTAACCCAAATTCATATCAGAGGTCTAAAACATCATTCCGAATTTTATAAACATTTTTCCAGAATTTATCATGTTTAAATTCGCTAATTAACACTAATCAACCCTAATTAGCCATAATTAGTGCAAAACTATGCAAATCACTCACCTTAGCCACAAAATAAACTAAGATCTGAAATAAATCTCTGATTTGATGTGAATCTCAATGCCAACAGCAGCTCCTATGTTGATTTGGTGAAGATCTTCCTTGATTAGGGGTTGCTAAGCCAAATCCTTGACCAAAAGATGATTTGGAGGTGATTTAGAGGTTAGAGACCATTTTTAGGGATCCTTGGTGATAAGTGGAGGCTAGAAAACTGAAATGGAATGATTCTCCATCTCATTTCAGCCCTCCCATAACCCTAATCCCGAAATGGGTTATGGGCCTACTCGCTAATCACCCGATTTGGCCCGGTTAAGCAGTTTTTCACCCTCCAAACCTTGTTTCAGCCATATCTCCCAAACGGTAAGTTCGTTTGACTATTATGACCACTCTACGGAAAGGTAAACTATCAAACGAATCTAATGGAAGTGGTTTCAGGTCAAAATTCCTCTCCAATTAAAAGTTATGGCCAAAACAGTACCAATTAGGGGCAAAATGGTCCTTTAAAAATTGACAAAAATCATGAACATGGGAAATGACTCTAATAGATGTTTCCCAGAGTTACATGACCATACAACTTCATACGGGAAAGAAATAAATATTCTACGATCCTATGATGTGTAGAATACGGGTCATTACACTCTTCCCCCCTTAAGAAATTTCGCCCCCGAATTTCCCTAATCCAAACACACACAAAGGTTCCCGCATGCCTATCAATCATAAAACAACAATCAGACATGCAACCAAGCATAACAAGTCTATCCTAGCATGCAGAAAAACTAAATTACGAAGTAAGTCTTACCAGGCAAAGAGTTCTGGATATGCCTCCCTAATGCTCTCCTCTGTTTCCCAAGTACAATCATTCTCGTCCTCGCCCCACTGAACCTTGACTAGCTTCACCGCCTTCCTTCGAAGTTGCTTCGTATCGTGCCCCACAATACGAATCGGCTTGCGGTTCCCAACCGCCTCGGGTTCTACTTCGAAGTCCTCTAACTGATCAGGTGAAATAGTCACATCTGAGTCGTGAACGAACTTCCTTAGTTGGGAAACATGAAATACATTGTGAACTCCCGCTATTTTCTCTGGTAAGCCAACTCTATATGCCAAATTGCCGACTAATTCAAGAACAGGGAATGGGCCCACAAATCTTGGTGCCAACTTGCCTCTCCTGCCAAATCGTATCACGCTCTTCAACGGAGAGATCTTGACAAACACCAAGTCACCAACAGAGAATTTCAAGTCTCTTCTCCTCTTATCAGCATAACTCTTATGCCTATCTTGGGCAGCTTTCATTCGTTGCTGAATGATCTTAATCTTATCTAAAGTTTCTCTCACCACATCTGGTCCAAGCACAAACTTCTCGCCAGTCTCTATCCAACATGACGGTGAGTTGCACGGTCTTCCATACAAAGCTTCATATGGAGCCATACCGATACTGGATTGGTAGCTATTATTATATGCCAACTCTACTAGATGCAAATGGTCATCCCATGATCCACCAAAATCCAATATACACGCTCTCAAGAGATCTTCCAATATACGATTCACCCTCTCCGTCTGACCGTCGGTCTGAGGATGATATGCGATACTGAGATGTAATCCTGACCCTAGAGCCTCTTGTAAGCTTTTCCAAAACCCACTAGTGAATAACGGGTCTCGGTCACTCATAATGCTTTTGGGTACTCCATGAAATCTCACTACCCACTTCATATATAATTCTGCCAACTTGGCTGCCGTCCTGGTCGATTTGACTGGTATAAATCTTGCGCTCTTAGTCAATCGATCCACAATTACCCAAATGTTATCATATCCCGATCTAGTCCTTGGTAGGCCATCAATGAAATCCATCGAGACTTGCTCCCATTTCCATTCGGGAATTTCTAATGGTTGCAACAAACCACTAGGCTTCTTTTGCTCGGCTTTAACTAGCTGGCAATTCATGCATTTGGATATAAACTTCCCAACGTCTCTTTTCATCCCTTCCCAGTAATAAGTTTGCTTCATATCTCGATACATCTTATTACCACCGGGATGTATAGTCAGTTTTGAGTGATGACATTCTCTAAGTACTTCATCTCTCAAACCATTTACGTTGGGTACAACTAATCTTCCATTCTTTCGAAGCCATCCATCCCGATCAAGCCCATACACCTTCATCTCCTCATCGATAACCATCTCTAGCTTGGAGATGATTTCCAATAGATTAGGATCGTCCCTCTGACTAGAACCAATCCTCTCTATCAAAGTGGGTCTGATCGTCAAACTAGTTAGCATAACTGGATCCAATTTGCACTTTGGTCTGAAATCAAACCCCGCGATATACTCCAGTTGCTTCCATTCAAGAAACATTGCCCCTAAGCTGGCATGTCTCATACTCAAGGCATCGGCTACCGCATTACCTTTCCCAGGTGTGTATGCGATATCAAAATCATACGAAGCCAAGAACTCTAACCATCTCTGCTGACGGAGATTCAGATCTTTCTGAGAGAAGAGATACTTCAACGATTTATTATCGGTAAACAACTCAAATCTTTCTCCCAAGAGATAGTGTCTCCACATTTCAGCGCAAACATAGTCGGTGCTAATTCCAAATCATGGGTAGGATACTTCTTCTCGTGCGGCTTTAGCTGTCGACTAGCATAAGCTACAACCCTACCTCCTTGCATCAATACAGCACCTAGTACGGTACCACAAGCATCCGTGTATACCGTCATCTCTTCATTCCCTTTAGGAATGACTAACACTGGAGCACGCGTCAACTTCTCCTTTAGACTCTTGAAGGCATCCTCACACACTTCGTCCCAGACGAAGGACTGATTCTTCTTAGTCAACTGAGTCAACGGTGCTGCGATCTTGGAGTAGTCCTGGATAAACTTACGATAATATCCAGCTAATCCTAAGAAACTTCTTACATCTGTAGCATTCTTGGGTGTAGGCCAATCCTGTACCGTAGCCATCTTCGTAGGGTCCACGGCAATACCACTCTCTGAAACAACATGACCCAAGAATCTTACTTCCCTTCTCCAAAAATGACACTTAGAGAATTTCGCTTTTAATTGGTGTTTCCTCAACACCTCCATCACTATCCTCAAGTGCCCCTTGTGTTCCTCCTCTGTCCTTGAATAAACAAGGATATCATCCACGAACACAAGAACAAACTTATTCAACTGATATCTGAATACTCGATTCATAAGATCCACAAAATAGGCTGGGGCATTGGTCAACCCAAACGGCATGACCAACCACTCATAAAATCCAGACGGCGTCCTAAATGCCGTTTTCGGAACACTCTCATCTGCTACTCGAAGCTGATGAAATCCTGTCGCGAGGTCCAACTGGGAGAACACTCTAGCTCCTTCCAGCTGATCAAACAAATCATTTATCCGCGGTAGTGGATACTTATTCTTCCTCGTCACCTTATTCAACTCGCGATAGTCCACACACAAATGAAGGGAACCATCTGCCTTAGTGGCAAACACAACTGGTGCTCCCCACTCAGAAACACTCCTTCTAATAAATCCCTTCTTCAAAAGATTGCTGACTTGCACCCCGAGCTCTCGCTGCTCCCTTGGTGCCATACGACGAAGTGGCATCACTATAGGTCTGGCATCTTTCACTAAATCAATACGGAACTCAATCTCCCGGTGTGGTGGAAGCCCGGTCACCTCCTCGAAGACGTCCGGATACTGGCCAACCACGGGCACATCTGACAACTCATCCTGCGGGATGTCGAGGGAATATACAAAACTAGCCATAACCCCATCACTAGGTAGGCTACCAAACACTACCCTCCGCCCATCGTCCGCCCTCACTGTCACCAAAAAGCCCTCACAGTCTACCACCACCCCGTATCTTTGGAGCCAATCGACTCCCAATATAATGCCATACCCAGTAAAGCCCAAAACAAAGCAATCACAAACAAACATACATCCATGACTCGATAAGACCAAATTCCTGCAAATCATACTAAGGATAGTCGAACCACCAATCGGGTTCGTCACAACCAATGGTCTATCGACTATCTCGGGTTCCAGTCCCAACCTATCTACCAGGTCACTAGATATGAAGGAACGGGAAGCCCCACTATCAAACAAAAATCGAACTGGTACATCATAAATAGAAAGCATACCTTGAATAACAACATTCTTTCCTTTCTCCGCCGCAGTTGGGGCATTCGACGAAGAAGGAACAGCATCAATAGCATATGCTTTCACAATCTGCTTCTCCTTAAGAGGTTGCGGACACTTATCCTTATGATGTCCCACTTGGCCACAGTTGTAGCACTTCCTTTCCGCTGGCTTGGCCTGACATTCTTTAGCATAATGGCCCTTCTTTCCACAGCTGAAGCACTCAACATCCTTCTTGCTCTTTTTCTGACCACCTTTAGATTGGTCCTGCTTCCTCTTATTTTGAGAGTTATTCTTGCCTCCACCGCCTGCTTGCGGCTTTGGCCCTTCTGTAGATGCAGCCTCAGTCTTTGACTTAGGGTAAAGACTCTCTGATCTCAAAGCTTTCCCCACGATCGATTCAAAAGTCTCATCGATGTGGTTGATAAGCCTTTCCCCCAAGTAGCCATCCAAACCGGTAATGAACTTCTCATTCTTCTTTTCAGGAGTGTCGATAAGAGACAGTCCGTACTTTGACAAAGTGTCGAACTCAGCAATATAATCAGAAACTGCCCTTCCGTTCTGCTTAAGTTCCAAGAACCTCTTAAACAATACTGACTTCTGGGCAGCTGGAATAAACTTCTCGCTAAAGCGAGCCTTGAACTGATCCCAAGTAACCTGATCCTCTGGAGTAGCTGTTCTAATGGCATTCCACCAATTCATCGCTTGCCCTTGCAGCTGACGAGACGCTAGCCTTCTCTTCATCGCATCCTCAAGACCCAAGTCATCGAAGATATGGTCACAGCTATCCATCCAGTCTTGAACATCTGTGGCGACTCCGTTCCGTGGAATGGCTTCCCACCAAGGTTAGTGTAATCTTTACACAACTTGGCGAAATCGACCCTAGGCGCCTGCACTACTGGGACAACACCAACTCCGGGATTGGGAATTGCCCCTTGCACTTCTCTAAGCATGTCTCTCATGAGGTTAGTAAACATTGCCCTCATGTCAGCGGCTTTCCCTTGGTTTGTCCCTCTACCAGCACCCCTCGTGTCTCGTCTCATCATTAATTTGAAAAAAGGAAACGATTAACGACCCCATAGTGGTGCTAGTGCAGTGCAACTCCATCTTTATACTACTGATAGTATATATATACATAGCTTTTTAAAAAAAAAACCAAAGTAATCACAAATACGCGCTCTCATATACGTACTATCTCTCCCAAGTGTCTTTCCCTAGGTTAACTACGCAACCTAGACTCTGATACCAAGTGTGACGGCCCGCCCCGCACCAACCGACATTTACTCCAAAAGTGCGCTGTACACAAGGCCAGTTAGCACGGAACGGGTCATCAGAAGTAAAGGGAAAAAGGAAATGAACATACAAAGAACCTGTAGAATGTCTCACAGCGCATAGAACAAAATATAATAATAACATACTTGACATAAAACAGAAGAGACAGTGCATAAGCTGAAAATCAGAACTAAACATCATAGCAGCGGAAATCCAAAATACAACTTATTACAACTTTCAAACTGTCTCAAAGCAAAAGTAAGGTAAATGAGGTACACTACTAATGCCCAAGTAGCGACCACCAACGACACAGCGAGAATGTGTGTGTATATATATAATACGTGGAAGCCTCCTGCCCGCCTCCGAATCAGCTACTCGCGCATCACCAGCTAACCTGTCTCTAGTCTGCTCGTGTGAGCACCCAGAGTAATAAGAGGAGACATAAAACTCTGGGTCAGACATAAAGCCTGGTATGAGCGATAAGCATCTAAAGTAAACAATAACAGGTAGACTAAAACATACCTGAACCTGGACCTGCAACCAAAGAGTTAGCACTACATACTGTACAACACTCTAAGGTACCATATCAAACAGTGTAAGGATATGGAGGGGGGGAGGTGTGCATGTCATAATGATAGCATCCAATCAAGCATAGCATCCATCCTCACATCTCTCACTCAGTGCATAAAGCATACGATATTCACCACTTCGATCACCCAACATTCCTTGCTACGATCACTTTGCCTCATGAAGTCATAAATGGCTTCACTGCACTGATAACGTAGCCACAAATCCTTCGCTATGTCCACTTTGCCCCATGGAGTCGCAAGAACCCCACTGCATTGGCTCATAGACTTACCAATCCTTACTATGTCCACTCTGCCCCATGGAGTCACAAGAACCCCACTGCACTGGCTCATAGTCCTACTACGCATCACCTTGCCCCTCGGGTCGTAAAGACCCTACTGCACTGATAACGTAGTCTTGCTACCATCACTTTGCCCCTCAGGTCATAATGACCCTACTGCACTGATAAGTAGCCCATCATTCCTTTTTAGTGGTGAATCGAAGTCATGAACGTCGACAACTCCTTAGCACACGTCCTGCAGCAATGCCCAACTCATGAAGTGAACTCATTGGTTCCCAACTGGTTCCGGGATCCTGAGCTCTAACTTCCATTTGGACTACCTTTGCATCTCGGGTTATTGGTCATCACCATCGAATTGGATCGTAGCCTTCAGATTCTTCATCGGATCGGTTCGGAGTTCTGTTCCCTCATCACCACGGTTCGGATCGGGTTCCTGCATTCGGATCGGGTCGCGCCATCAACTCGTGGTCCTCCAGTTCCATCGGATCAGTTCAAGTACCCTTCAGCGGATCGGGTCGGGGTCTCCAAGTCTATCGCCACGGATCAGTTCGTGATAAGATCCTTCGGATCGGATCGTGGTCCTTCAAGCGGTTCGGGTCGGAAAGCACTTCTCCAGGTCGACGGATCGTGCTCACCCTTCATGGACGGATCGGGTCGTAATGCTCATTCGCGATCCGGATCGGAGTACTTCAGTTTGGGCACGGCGCTGCATCGATTCGTCTCGTGGGCCTTGCGCAGATGGTTCTGTTCGGAGGAGATGACTCGACTCGTGGTGATGTCCCACGGTCCCATAGGGCGATCCGATCATCCCTCAATTCCCTATCCGATCTGAATCTCTGCACCTTGTCCAGCGAGCTGTTTACGCCCCTCGACGGCTTTTTCGACCATTCCAACTATTCTAAACAGTCACAAAGCATTTCATACAGTCATAGCAACATGCATAATCAACCACAATCATCAAAACATCAATATGATAGGTAAAAATGGATCAAACATACCCAAAATCCGATATTTCCCCTTAAGCATGTTTAGGTGAAACTAATGATAGGATTATCAAAACTTAACCAAATTAACCCAAATTCATATCAGAGGTCTAAAATATCATTCCAAATTTTATAAACATTTTTCCAGAATTTATCATGTTTAAATTCGCTAATTAACACTAATCAACCCTAATTAGCCATAATTAGTGCAAAACTATGCAAATCACTCATCTTAGCCACAAAATAAACTAAGATCTGAAATAAATCTCTGATTTGATGTGAATCTCAATGCCAACAGCAGCTCCTATGTTGATTTGGTGAAGATCTTCCTTGATTAGGGGTTGCTAAGCCAAATCCTTGACCAAAAGATGATTTGGAGGTGATTTAGAGGTTAGAGGCCATTTTTAGGGATCCTTTGTGATAAGTGGAGGCTAGAAAACTGAAATGGAATGATTCTCCATCTCATTTCAGCCCTTCCATAACCCTAATCCCGAAATGGGTTATGAGCCTACTCGCTAATCACCCGATTTGGCCCGGTTAAGCAGTTTTTCACCCTCCAAACCTTGTTTCAGCCATATCTCCCAAACGGTAAATCCGTTTGACTATTATGACCACTCTACGGAAAGGTAAACCATCAAACGAATCTAATCGAAGTGGTTTCAGGTCAAAATTCCTCTCCAATCAAAAGTTATGGCCAAAACAGTACCAACTAGGGGCAAAATGGTCATTTAAAAATTGACAAAAATCATGAACATGGGAAATGACTCTAATAGATGTTTCCCAGAGTTACATGACCATAAAACTTCATACGGCAAAGAAATAAATATTCTACGATCCTATGATGTGTAGAATACGGATCATTACAGGTACAGAGATTAATATGGGGTACGATAGTATATTTGACCCTAGATAACTCAACTTAGTTTATGGTGCTTTCCCATTTCCAGTTTATACTTATCATACCCAGTTCTTTATTCATAGACTGAATAGTCCTAGACTTACTCAGGTTTTATGTCTGACTCTACTTTTCTTTCGTCTTCTTTTCTTCCGTCCCCCCCCCCCCCCGGTCCACAGGGAGGGAATACCGCAGCTTGACCAGTTTTCACATCCAGCTTGAAGAGAAAGAATGTATTGCTTGGATCCTTTCCGTTTTGGACTATGGCTTTGGACAACAATTATTGAACTTTTGCGGTTTATTTATGTTTTCTTTATGCTTCTTTAATAATGTAATCAAGACAGTTATGAAGATGTTATGTTTTTGGAAGAATTGTAAGACAAGTATGGCATGTCTTTGTGAACACATATTTTAATGAAATAAAAGATGTTGTTGTTTTCCGTTGTTCAAAAATATGTGTTCTTATATCTGTCTTGTATATCTGTGACTTATACTTATAAACCTCCACCAAAATTAGGACATTCCCCTTGAGAGTGACCCTAACGGAGGTGGGGTGTTTCACTTGGTATCAGAGCATAGGTTGACCAAATAAGATAAAAAGTTTTGAAAATTTATTTTCAAAAAGAAAATTTAAAGAAGCATTTTTAAAAGATAAAATATTATTTTATTTTAAAAAGGCAAAGTCCCCCAAAGCCATAGGTACTATCTCTTATCCTTCATTTTGAATCTATCCTTTTTGTTTCAGCATGTCCGAAGAACTTAACTTGCCAGAGGGTGTACCAATACCTGGTTAGTTTAGACGGTTCTTAAAAGCAAGGGCCACTCAGCCAGGTCCTACCGTTCCTCCTCCCCCAGCCGCAGGAAATCATCCAGCTGCAGCAGCACCTATTCCTCCACCTCCTCCACGGGGAAACACTTTTGCTAAGATATGTAAAGATTTTAAAGCTATGGGAGGAAAGGATTTTCATGGAACTGAGTCCTTTGTGGCAGCTAGAAATTGGCTGAAAGAAACCGAGGACTTATTCGTCATCTTTGAGGTAGAAGATAGGCAGAAAGTACAATTGGCGGTGTGGCTACTAAAGGGCGAGGCTTTCTACTGGCGGGAAGTCACTAATGCAGAAAGACCAGTGGAAACATGGGAGGACTTTAGGGCAAGGTTTGAGGCTAAATTTCTCTCAGATGCGGAAAGGAGTTTGCAGTTGGAAAAATTCTTATTTCTTAAGCAAGGGAATAAGACAGTCAAAGAGTATGTTAATCAGTTCGATGAGCTGGCTAGGTTCGGACTAGACCTAGTCAACACCCCGCACAAGAAGGCTCTCCATTTTGTCAAAGGGTTGAATGAGCCATTACACAGTTTGGCCATGACCCATATACCCATCGGTGCTACGTATGAAAGGTTGGTACAGATGGCGTTACTGAACGGAGAGGATAAGGGCAAGAAGGAGACAAAGGCAGAAAGCTCTCAAGGGAAGAAAGAGGGTTTACAGCCTAAGAAGACAGACTTTAAGAAGGGCGGGAAAGACAACAAAGAGAAGAGGAAGTGTAATTTCTGTGGCAAAGTGGAGCACTTAGTGAAAGATTGCCGGAAAAAGAAGGCCAAGATGAATGGCGGGTGCTTTTCTTGCGGTGAGACAGGCCACATGGCTAAGGACTGCCCAAAGAAATGAGGAAAGGGGCAGAGGGCTGGATCCACCTCAGGGGCACAGGTTCATGTGCTAGAAGCGCCACCTCTGCAACAGCGAGGTATAAATATTTCTGTAGAAAGTGTAGTTTATCTTTATGATCACCCCGTTCGCACTTTATTTGATTCTGGCGCATCACACTCCTTTATCTCGTCTGCTTTAGTAGAATCTCTGCACCTAAAAACTAGTATGGTAGAGGACCCCTTAATTGTTTCAAACCCAATTGAGGGCCCGACTCATTTGTCTATGATCTGTGTGGGATTGAAAATTTCTATTCTAAGCGTAGAATTTAAATGTAGTGCCTTTGTTTTGGGCTTTTCGGGATATGGTTTGATTTTGGGCATGGATTGGCTATCCTGTAATGGGGCCATCCTTGATTGCGAGAAAAGGGTTGTTAGGCTCCTGACCCAGCTCGGTAACACTTTGGAAATTACTTGTAATCCCTCGTATGCGGTTATGCTTAGTTATCTTGAATCGCTAGATGCCTCTGTTGAAAGTTTGCATTCGGTTAGAGTGGTCCGGGAATATCCGGATGTCTTCGAAGAGGTGAAGGGCTTGCCTCCGAAGCGGGAGATAGACTTCCGCATATATCTTCTAGATAATGCAAAGCCCGTTGCGTTGCCCGTTAGACACATGGCTCCACGGGAAAGAAAAGAGCTCAGTAAACAGATTAAAAAGCTTCTAGAGAAGGGGTTCATTAGAAGGAGCATTTCAGAATGGGGTGCTCCAGTGGTGTTCGCTACAAAGGCGGATGGTTCACTCCGTCTATGTGTTGACTATAGGGAGCTCAACAAGCTAACAAAAAAGAATAGGCACCCTCTCCCCAGAATTGACGATCTGTTTGATCAGCTTGTAGGAGCGTCTGTTTTCTCCCAACTCGATTTAGCGACCGGTTTTCATCAGCTAAGGGTGGCTGAAGATAGCATCGATAAAATGGCATTCAGAACCCCAGACGGCTTCTTTGAATGGCTTGTCATGCCTTTCGGCTTGACAAACGCACCTGCTTACTTCGTGGACATGATGAGTAGGGTATTATGAGATTTCCTCAATAAGTTCGTAGTGGTTTTCGTAGACGATATCTTGATCTTCTCAAAGAGTGAAGAGGAGCATGCCCATCACTTAAGGGCAATCATGGAAACTCTGCGAGTCCATCAGCTAAAAGCCAAATTCTCCAAATGCCATTTTTGGAGAGAGGAAGTAAGATTTCTTGGGCACATAGTATCCAAGGAAGGGTTAGCTGTAGACCCAGCTAAGGTAGTAGCGGTGCAGGATTGGAAGACACCAAAGAACGCAACAGAGGTCCGAAGCTTTCTCGGGCTAGCAGGCTTCTATCGAAAATTCATCAGAGACTTTGCAAAGATATCAGCTCCGCTCACAAAGTTGACCAATAAGAATCTAGTGTTCAATTGGGACTTGGATTGCGAGTTTGCTTTCCAGCGACTAAAAAGGGCTCTTACAACAGCCCCAGCTTTAACGTTGCCAGATGGAAGCAAGATGTTCACAGTTTATACAGATGCATGTGGGACAGGGCTAGGCACTGTCTTAATGCAAGAAGGAAGGATAGTAGCTTATGGCGGGAGGCAGTTGAAAGTGCACGAAAAGAACTACCCAACCCACGATCTTGAGTTAGTCGCCATCGTCTTTGCACTCAAGTCTTGGCGACACTATCTCCTAGGTGAGAAGTTCGAACTTTACACTGACCATAAATCGTTGAAATATCTTTTCTCGCATAAGGACCTTAACTTGAGGCAACAGAGGTGGATGGAGTTTCTTGCCTCGTATGATTTCGAGATCTCCTATACTCCGGGCAAAGGCAACATAGTGGCAGACGCGTTGAGCCGAAAGAAACTGACCATAAGCCCGCTGTTTGTTGAAAGACAAAGCCTAGAGTTTATAGCCAGCTTTGACTTTAGGCCCTCCTCCGCTTTTGTACCAGGCTTGCTAGCATCTCTCGAAGTACGCCCGACTTTAGTGGACTCAATAGGGACAGCACAACGCGAAGACCCTCAGCTTGTGGAGACGATTGATAGACTAATTAGGGGTGAGACTTCAAGTCACCTCAACATATACTCCATCGACGATAAGGGTTGGCTAAGGCGAGACGGAACACTATGCGTCCCACAGACAAGGGATTTAGTAAAAAAGGTTCTCGAGGAAGCGCATCACTCCAAGATAACGATACACCCAGGCGGAGATAAAATGTACAAGGACATAAAGAGAACTTTCTTTTGGAACGGCATGAAGAAAGACGTGGCAGATTTCGTTTCTAAGTGTATGGTGTGCCAACAAGTTAAGGCGGAACAGAAAAAGCCTGGCGGTCTGCTCCATCCTCAAGAGGTCCCGCAGTGGAAGTGGGATAGCATCTCAATGGACTTCATTGATGGGCTGCCTAGGTCTAGAAGAGGCAACACTAGCATTTGGGTAATAGTGGATAGGCTTACTAAAAGCGCCCACTTTTTACCTGTCAAAAGTAAAAGAACTGCCTCATCCCTAGCATCTCTTTACCTCAAGGAAATCGTTCGACTCCATGGAATACCATCCAGCATTGTTAGTGACCGAGACCCTATCTTCACAAGTGAGTTTTGGCGGAGTCTGCAAGAAGCGGTAGGCACACAGTTATGCTTAAGCATAGCCTATCATCCCCAAACTGACAGCCAAACAGAAAGAGTGAACAGAGTTTTGGAGGACCTTTTAAGACTGTGCGTCCTTGACTTCGGAGGGACATGGGAAGAACATCTTCCTTTGGTGGAATTTGCCTACAATAACAGCTATCAAGCAACCATCGGAATGGCGCCCTTCGAAGCTTTATATGGAAGGCCGTGCCGATCGCCCACTTGTTGGTGGCAGTCTACTGATAAGCTCATACTTGGACCAGATATGATCCGAGAGACTTCAGAGAAAGTAGACTTAATACGAAGAAGGATGAAGACGGCCCAAGACAGACAAAAGTCCTACGCCGACAAGAGGAGGACCGACCTTGAATTTGAGGTTGGGGACAGAGTTTTTCTTAAGGTATCTCCGCTAAGGAACGTTGTTCGTTTTGGAACCACAGGAAAGCTAGCACCAAGGTTCGTAGGGCCATTTCCTATCATCGAGAAAATTGGAAAAATGGCCTATAGATTAGAGCTACCCGAAAAATTGGCCGGAGTTCACAACGTCTTTCACATTTCGCACCTCTGAAAATGTCTACATGAGTTTGCTGAAGTGGTAGAGCCAAACATCCTAGAAGAAGCTGAAGTGGAACGCGAAGCAACCGTGAGGAAAGTTCCAACCCGCATATTAGGAACGGAAGTGAAGAAGCTACGCAACTGCGAAGTCAAGCTCGTCAAAGTTCAGTGGAGCGACGCCGAGGGAGACGCAACTTGGGAAACTGAAGCTAGAATATGCACAGCCTACCCTTTTCTTTTCGATGGTACATCTTTGATCTTTCTTTTTCCTTAAGTTGCGCTTTTATCTATCTTTTTAGGTATATCTCCTCGACATTATCTTTTAGGAAGAAACCCTTTAGATGAAAACATGTGATTGAAACATGTTATGGATGATGGTTGCAAGTGGTTGCAAGTGATTGCTAGTGGTTGCTCGTGGTTGCATATACACACACAATTTAGGTTTTAGATCGGCTCAGTCACTTCATATTGCATATGCATATATGTTTGCATTCGTATATGGTTGAACTTTAAATGTGTTGTCATATGGATGTTGCATTTGTATGAATGATTGTGCACTCATGTAGAATCATGAATAGGAGAATTTGCTTACATAATGGATTCATGGCACTTACATAATTCGCATTAAGGAGGTCAACTGAATCAGTAGACCGCCTGATTTTGCATTAGATAAGTACATGTACACACACACTTCGCATATGATCATGAAGCATTAGAAGTCTTTTAAGGACAATGGATGCTCATGTTTGGTGGATGAGTAGATGGATGTTTGGATGTTAGGATGTACATTCTTCCTGAACTTGAAGATTTCGGGGACGAAATCCTTTTAAGTGGGGGAGAATGTAACACCCCGTGTATTCTATAACAGTGAAATTCACAAATTAAAGTATAATTAATTTCAAATCAAAGAATTAAGGGAAACGGGATTCGTCTCGGAATTCTGCTTGAAATAGAGTCCGAGTTTGCGTAAAACGGACTCCGTATGAAGGAGTTATGGCCTCCGGAAGTTTCAGAATTCAGTTTAAAATTCAAACAGACCAAAACAGCTCAGAAAAACTAATTCAAATTTCAAAATCGGGCCGGAATGGCCAGGGCGGGAAAATTCCCGCCCAAGGCACCCAGGTCGACTTGGCAGTCGAACTGGGGCTAGCCAGGTCGACTGGGCAGTCGACCTGGGTCACCCGTGTCGACTGCCAAGTCGACACGGTGTCGACTGGGGTGTCGACCTGGCCCCTGAGCCAGGTCGAACCCAGCCCACCCTGGCTGGCCTGGTTTGTGTTTGGTCGATTTTCTGAGCCTTGCCTTGTCACTAAGGCTAGGTGTCAGCTCCTGGTTGGTCTCTCCTTCAAACGAATGGCTATTATTAAACCAAGCTCCATCGACGGTCTAAATCAACTCACAAACTCTATAAAAAGGACCTAAGACTAACCCTAATTCACACAAACTAAAATGGAGATGAGACCGTCATGCTGCTGAGGAGAGACTAAGGATAGCCGTCAGAAATTGAGAGACAATTAGGAGATAAATCGAAAGCTTAAAGCAACGTCAATCAAATCAAAACAACGCCTACAACAAAGGATAGCATCTCCAAATTCAGAATTCAGATTCCTGAATTGAAGATTCGTCATACGTTGTAAGTAGAGTGCTATTCCGATGTGAATAATTAATTGCGTTTGATTTGTGTAAAATGCGAAATGGAATTGTGGCGATAATAATCTATATTTGTATGTTATTTTGATACTAAACGATTTGGGAATGTTATGGTATACGATTGGATATTTGCAAGTATGTGATTTGCGTTGGAAGTTAACAACGAAATGGAATTGTGGCGATAATAATCTATACTTGTAAGTTACTTTGATTCTAAACGATTTGGAAATGATATGGTATACGATTGGATTCATACAAGTATATGATTTATGTTGACAACCGTATGTTGTAGTATTTTATTTGGGATACATGCAAGTATATGATTCACTATTATGCCAATATGATGTACATACTTTTATGATCATTTTTAGTGTGTAATTGGATACGACTAAGTACTATAGTTTATATGAATCTATGTTGGAATTAGCAAATCATACTTTGGTATTAGAAACAAAAGTAAGCACCTTTATGAACATGACTAAACTATGTTTGGTATTATGCCTAGTTGAAACATGTTTTAGGCCTAAGTTGTTATCAAAACCATATGGTGATATATGTGACACAATTAAGTTAGATTTACATTCCAATTGCAAGTTTACATGAATAGAATGATTCATGTTTAAGTATTATTTATGCCATGATTACAAGAATAGAATGATTCATGTTTAAGTATTATTTATGCCATGATTATATGAATAGAATGATTCATGTTTAAGTATTGTTTATGCCATAATCATATGAATAGAATGATTCATGTTTAGTATTGTTTATGCCATGATTATATGAATAGAATGATTCATGTTTAAGTATTGTTTATGCCATGATTAATGCTATTACAATTGCAAGTTCACATGTGCCTAATTTATGTTAATTGAATCGTTATGTTGCAAGTTCATGCGTTCACACTCCCCTTTTTATGTTACCTTATAAACACCATGTTATAAGACTCCCCTTTTCATATGGCTAAGTTGGGCTTAAATGTTAAACCCAACATATCTTATATTATAGCGAACGTGTAAAACGGGGGTAATGACGTTTGAGTTAAAATATAGAACATATGTGTTGGCATGTTTGACGCATGCCAACAACCTTGAAAAACAATTAAGTGGCATAAATAAATTTTAACCAATAAAGATAAATTTGAATAATGGGCCGCAAATATGTACATATAAAAAGAAAAGAGACAAAATATGTAAATGTAGAAAATACGATGTGTTTAACCCGAGGTTGGATTGAGTTGTGATGTAAACCTGCCCGGAACCGCCCGGCTGTCCAGTAGTCACAACAATACCTATCCAATGTGGGTGGTTAAACACGGAGCCCAATAAGGACCCGAGGTTAGACTGAGTTGTGGCGTAAGACTGCCCGGACCCAACTGGGAATAGGCAGCCACAACAATACCTGTCTAATGTGAGAGGTCAAGGCTTTAATAAGACAATTAAGGCTGAGTCAGGATTGATAGGATTAAGTAAATTAATTAATACTTAATCAAAATGGAACATGCTAAACAAAACAGACTGATTGGGGGTTAGGTTTATAAAACACTTAACCAACTTAGCATGTTGGCTAGAAATAGAAAACCTAGTAGCGGGGGACCCTTTTCAGTAGTAACCCTACAAGGTGTATCAGGATACCCTGAACTAGGTAGGGTGGGGCACGATTACTGGGCTGACTGTAAGAGGTCAAATCGACGGCGGTGGTGCAGCAGTGTAGGTTCCAACGGGGTGCGGGCGTGCACACACTCCGGCGTAGAAAAATAAGGCACTGGGCACCAGTAGCATACCTGTGCATTCTAGAATTGTGTCGGGCCGCCACCATGGGTCTTGATACACCCCATGGTGCGACCAGCATAAGTAACTACAACAGCGGTTACCGTAAGACACATGTAACTATGCGAGTAGGAGCCAATCATCAGAAATGGATCACTTCACCCTGATTATGGGGTGCCTGTTGGGAACTAGTTTATATGGGTACAGAGATTAATATGGAGTACGATAGTATATTCGACCCTAGATAACTTAACTTAGTTTATGGTGCTTTCCCATTTCCAGTTTATACTTATCATACCCAGTTCATTATTCATAGACCGAATAGTCCTAGACTTACTCAGGCTTTATGTCTGACTCTACTTTTCTTTCGTCTTCTTTTCTTTCGTCCCCCCCTAAGGTCCACAGGGAGGGAATACCGCAGCTTGACCAGTTTTCACATCCAGCTTGAAGAGAAATAATGTATTGCTTGGATCCTTTCCGTTTTGGACTATGGCTTTGGACAGCAATTATGGGACTTTTGCAGTTTATTTATGTTTTCTTTATGCTTCTTTAATAATGTAATCAAGACAGTTATGAAGATGTTATGTTTTTGGAAGAATTGTAAGACAAGTATGGCATGTCTTTGTGAACACGTATTTAATGAAATAAAAGATGTTGTTGTTTTCCGCTGTTCAAAAATATGTGTTCTTATATCTGTCTTGCATATCTGTGACTTATAAACCTCCACCAAAATTAGGGCATTCCCCTTGAGAGTGACCCTAACGGAGGTGGGGTGTTTCAGTTTCCATTTGGAAATTCATATAGATCCAAAACCGTATGTCATTTAATATTACAGTAAGATTGTTCCAATCATTTTTCATCTATCTTAACTGGGAGAGGATGAGTTTGATGGAATAGCTGTAGATCTGTAGTGTAAGGGTGTACATCAATGTTTTATTTGGCTTTATTACTTTATGATTAAAATAGTTTATCAATCAATTGATCTGATTAGGTAACAATCAATTTCTTGAAGACAATATTATGTTCTCTTTATTCACTACCATAATCATGGCTTCATTGCCCCCTTGGGTTGAGGGTTTTGGTTCAACCGTCATACCAAAGACTAGAATACGTTGCAACTTATGACTGTATGGACTATGGATTCTAACTTACATAGCTCTATGTATCTAATGTAGCTCTAGGTTGATTATTCCAAGTTTCGAGAGTGAGAGAGCACTTCTTCTTGTACAGGATTTCAACCCATCAGGGGCATTTCAAAGTTTTGAGTTAATCAGTTAGAATTTTGAATGAATGTAGATTGTACAGTAGGTGCTTTTCACATTGTTTATTTTGCTATTTTATAATCCAATCATTTATGCATTTCTTCTTTCAAGCTTATAATATAGTGTGCATGTATGTTTATTAAGTATGATTAGACTATTGTTCAAAGTGAATACATTTGTAATGTCTTATACCCTAAAAAAAAATGGGAGTAAAATCATGCATGTATGTTCCATGGCGAAATACAAGCTAGTTGTATGGAAAAATAGCTATTTTTGCTCTTAAAAGCTTGTATTACATACAGTTTTTCAGTCACATGCAACACAGTTTATGTTAATTTCCACTGTAAATTTGTAGTTTTATCTTTTCCTTAAAGGAAGCAGATTTGGATCCTAATGTACGTGCTGCATCAATTGTTGAGGAATACCATCATGCAAAGTTGGGAGCTCAAGAAGCAAAACAGAAAAAAGATAAGAAAAGTCAGAAGCGTTTTGGTGATATTATCCGGAAGCTGAAGCAAGAATTGTCTTCCCTTGGTACATTTGCGTATGGTTAAACATTAAAGCCTAATTGAATGACATTTTGTCCTTACTTTTGATACGATTTTTCTTTTTTGTTGTTGTTTCAGGTTTGTCGGATGACATATTGAAGTTAACTTCACAGAATGAGTGTGCCAGTCTGATTCTAGATGAGAAAGAAATATCAGATAATACAGTTAACTTTGAGAATGAAACTGGGGTAACTAAACCTCAAGATGAAGTAGCTGGTTCTAAGAATGAAATCCTTGTGCTTACAACCGTAGAAGAATTTGATACAAATGATCGGGTTGAGGAAAAATATGAGTCCGAGATGGAACTTGATAATCTGTTTGACAAAGATTCTTTCCCTTTGGATCAACTGCCTTCTGAAATTTCAAAAAACAAAAAGATAGAAATAGCTACAAAACTTGTATACGATAGTACTGTAGTGAACATTGATGAAATTTGGAAGAAGGTAAAATTTCCTTTGTCACTTGTATCATTGAAAGCAATGCACAGGTATTAGACAATAATAGTCCTACACGTTCGAAATTGATCTGAGGATCTTGTCTTCCAAATTTCATCCACGCACGGGTCTTCACAGTTTAACGAACAACTGGATTGATACTCGGGTATGAATTTTCTATTTTTTTGGTGGTGGCAATGGCTTCATTATTTCTGTTCCTAAAGATTATTCAACTTTTCTTTGCACGGTTTCCAGTTGAAACGAAACATCATGTCCTTTTATCCATTGTTTACATTTTCACTCAGGTTATAAATATCAGAAAGTCACATGAATACATAGTAATAAACTTTAAGTGCAACTTTTTAAGAGGGATTTTTTAAGAAAACGATATATAAAAGTATTCTAACCTTAATCAAATCTGAATTATTACAATAATTTGTATTAATCCATGTAAACTTATGTTTCCAAAATTGATAATCCGAGAGGATTTATGCAGTTAAAATGTTTGATACGTGTATTTTGTTGCAAAATTTACCGGTTCATTTTTTTTTACATTCAAATTTAATGTTTTCCATTGTATTACTTTTACCGATCATGTTAAAGTTAAAATTCACTAACTATGAAAGATTTGAAGTGTACAAGGATGGCTTATACTGTTATACTATGTAGTACATAATTAAATCTATTGTATTATGCTTAATTTATTTTTACATCCAATTAAACCATGCAACAGTTGAAGATGGGCAGGATTGAACTGGACAATATCATGGTGCCAACTATCATGATTAATAACAGTAGCGTAGCAACAATTTTTGGATTAAAATAACCAATTTCTTAGACATTACGAATCGCCAAATTAACCTACACACAAAAATATGTATAATATTATGGCAATGTGTTATGGGAAAGATTTCTCCTTAATAAAGTGCGCATATGATCTATCAATAGATTGTTCAATGTCCTCTGTCTTGGTTGAGTCCAATTTCATCATTTGACTTACCAAATGCATTCAAATTTCTTTGTTTACACAAATGGAAACACTTTATTACGTATATATATTGTCTGAAAATTAAGTCAAATATAAGGGATCACTTCTTTATTGACCTTCCATCTGTATTCGTCCTTATGCATTTGCATATATTTTTCATGTTTTGTCTCTCAACCATTCATATATTTGTTTACCTATCCTAAACTACGAAATAATAAGCACTACAACGTGATTTGTAAAACTAAAGTTGGATTTCCTATATATTTTTATATAAGGAATGAGCTAGCTACCAGTTGTTACTCTTCAATATTTTTGCTACAATATATTTTTACTTCAAAATTATTCCAGTATCACCTTCTTTTCTAGCAAAATCTAACTTTATTTACAATTTCTTGCCATTTCCGTTATCCTATTTTTAGTTTTTAATTTTTTTTTACTGCTTACCGATTTGAGTACATACTTTATTTGGATGGGCTTTACTCTGATGCGACCAAGGTGTTCGTTTGGGTCCTTTCTACATTAGTTGAGATATGATTAAGAAAATATTGTTATCTAACATTAAGGTTTTTTTTTCATTCTCTTCTCTTTTTACAGTACAAGGTATTTTCATTGTTGTCCATCTGGTATTACACATGATCTTTAATATGCTACATATTACTTTATCTCATGTTTGGAGTAGAATTTAACCATTTATCATTAGTTAATGTTGTCACATGATCATATTTATCAGTGCAAAATAGTTAAAATATTTTCATCTCACAACAACCGATGTATAAAGAAAAAATAATCTCACCACGATCGTTATTACAATATGTGTTATTCTATTCTTGGCTGTGTGATTTTCTCTTCAAATAGATGTTTGACGATTTTTTATATATTGCACGTATGCTAGTTTTTGGATTTGGTGGCATATTGAAAATTATTGAAACCACTAGAGTCATAAAGCAAGCAAGCTTTGAACATGATATACATTTTCTGCTTCAGCACTATCATGGCTTTAAAAGGTTGAACATGGTTCCTTATGCATTTATTTGAGGTATATTTTAAACATGATCACTCTTTCCGAATGTGAGCATTATGTTTTCTAGTCAGGCTGAAAATTTGTTGTATCCTATGCTTTTGCACTTTGATATCAGTAAGTTGTTCACGTAGTTAGACTGCTGAGAAAGCTAGAATTGATGTGTCCTTCAGAATATTTAGTGGTGATATGAATTCATTAAGATGAGAAAGATGACAATACATCATATGCACCATTTAGAAGGTAGTAATATTGTCAAAATCTTGGTTTATAATCCATGCATCGAGGTAGTTTGTTGTATCTAAACTTGCTAACCCAAATGATACCATAATTCCAGCTCCAAAGGTTTCACTTTAAAGGAATTTACTGTAACATAACTGACATCATAGACGATATGAAGTCTGTTATCACTTTTGTTCGTAATTTTACCAATTTTTTAATCCATACATGTATATACATATTGAAATTAGTTTCTTTAACACTTAATTTGAAATTGCTTGTAGGGATATGGTGTATGCCAATGGCCATGTTGTTACTGTGCCTCGCACATATGTCATTTTCTGAACCATTGGATGTTCTAAACAAAAATAAATAAGTTATCTTCAACCCATGCTCTGATAATACAACCAAATGTTATGGTATTACTACTGTAGTTGCCGAAGGACTCATGAAGAAGGTGCAAATTTTCAACATTCATAAAGTGCTACACTAATTCTTTCAGTTGATCTGTGCCACTACGTGCATGAATAGGTGATATATGCTTCAATGGATATTATTTTGTATATTGTTATGGATAGATTATCAATTGTATTAAGAAAGGATATAATTTTATGTAATCGATTTGTTTACGAACAGCTAATAAAATGCAGTTTACGAACAGGGTTTCTTTTGATGGTGCTTTCATATGAACAAAGGGAAGTGAAGCAGAGTGACGGGTAAGTTATTGCTCCACATTTTGTTTTTATGTATTCGCTGTTTGATAATTGTTGGATGAGAATTCTTGAAGCTATACATGCTTTTAAATTGATACTAGAAAGAAGACCGAGGCTGAATATAAACGTAAAAAAAGATGCCATTAATGATATGTTTTAACTTTAGAAGTGTATGATAAAATGGATTTTAGATGTTTTGGAATGAATGGAGGGTGTGGTAATTATAGATTGGCAAATGGACCCTGTTAATAGTTAATCGGTTGTATTGATATGAATTGAAACTCAAACAAAAACTTTCGGTTGCACAACTTGCTTACCTGATCACATTTAAGCCTTGGCCTATAGAATATTTGTTAAGTGGTGCATATGCCCAATATTTCATACGGTCCACATTAGATAATAAAATTGGTAGTAAAACTTGAGGAATTTATCAAAGGTTCATTTATATAATTTTTATTCAGTTTATTTGGATCATCGTAACATTCGGCTTTTAGGATTTGACGCTATTGGCAGACGTTCCTCACTTGTTTTCCCTTGCCAACAGGTTTGCAATTTAACATGAATATCAGTTAATTCTACTGCTACATTTGTTCCCAAATTTTATATTAACCTTCCATCATAACGAACAACTCAAGCTTTTAAGTTTGAGCATTCAATGTGTTTCAACATGATTAGAGTATTTCAGTTCTACAACACCATCGGCTCTCTAAAAAAACAAAAAAAGCAAGAAGCTAATACAAGCACTACTATTTTTTTTGTTTCGATGCAGCGATAGAACCATACAACATATAAGCCACGCAGAGCGGCTATATTTGATTTTCAGTGGATTATTCTCTATTCTTCACATTATATATTTTATTTTTCCTCCTACATCAATGCTAACGGTCAGCAGTCAATTAAAAGTACAAACAAATGGATGAGTTTAGCTCACATAAAAATGAAATAAGATATAGAAATTATACAATGTTTTACTATAAAAAAATCTCTTTTAATCAGGAACCAACCAACTTAGCCCACCTGAAGAAGCATTCTCTTTGGCAACCTGTAATTATCAAGAGCGGTCGAGTCCATGTTTATATTACTTGAATTGGACCATATATAAATCCCTCTTTCTTCTTTGCTTCCAGGAACTGCATTGTCAAGAACAAATGCTACTTGGAGAGCCACTACCATGTTCATAGATAGCAGAGAATTTGATGCGTAATTCAGCCATTGGCTACCATTGTCGACAGGCCCAACGGACCCAGCTGCAAAATTGAGCACCATGCAGCACTTACGAAACAAAAGGGAGGTTGCATGTGAAATTCTTGTAGGTTCAGGAAATAAAGATTGTTACATATATGTGCCTTGCTCTGTACCATAGCATGTTTATTTTACAAGTTCTGCTGGGTTGCGAGGTAGTGGAGATGGTATATCAATTTGAACACACATGTTCGTATGTGGGATATGTTTAATGTTATGTTTGTATCTAGGATATGTTTGTATGTGAGATAATGTTATGTTCTTTTTTGATATTAATATTATTGCTTATGATACAACTTTATTTGTATATGTTTGGCGAATTTATCATTGTTTTTTGGTTATGCTATTTATTTTAGTATTCACAGTTGAATGATTATAGTTGGTAAAGCTGAAAGTGAAAAATAGGTTGAATGTTTATTAGCAGATCAGAAAGGGAATAGCGACAGATTACTGTCAAAATGGGTTTACTATCGTTTATTACCCGTCGCTAATCTCTAGCTAATTAGCAAGGGTTTACCAGCGTTTTCAATAAATAAGAATTTATTATATATTTTTTTCCGTTGGTAAATTGTTGGTAAATAAAATAAAATAAATAAAATTAATATATAAAATTATATTTTTATTATATACTTAGTGTAATGACGAAAAATTATCGGTAAATTCACGCCAATATCCATCGCAAAATTTTGACACAATTACCGTCATGGTTTTTACCGACTACCATGATTTTCAGGAAATCCATCGCTAAAAGCAATATAGCGACGGATTAGCAGCGGATTTGGCCGCTGCAGAATCAGCTTTTTCTTATAGTGTTAAAATTCAAAATTCAAAGCAGCAGGAGGGAGCTGGCGGGAAGATTCCCGCCAGAGGGTATCGACCGCCCTAAGGATGTCGACACTTGTGTCGTGACCCCCCTAAGGGGTGTCGACATAGGTGTCGACCCCCCTTCTGGGGTCGACCCCTGTAGAGCAGTTTTGGGCTGAGACGATTTTTAACCCTTTAGGGCTACGTGGCGACATATGGTAGGTTGGGTGAGGTGTATTTTGGATTTGGAGGGTTTAGATGGAACCTAACCTAATCCTAAGGTCCTAATTAACTCACTACACCTATATAAACACCCCTAGACTTAAACCGTAATTCATTAATCAAAGTAATGGCGCCTCCATGCTGCTAAAACCTAAAGGGATCTAGCCTCCACCATTAATCAATCAATTCAAGTAGAAGCTAAAGAGAACAACAATCAACACCTACATCAACGGATAGCTTTCCAACTTCAGAAATCAGATCTCAGAATCGTTCTTTTCTCTCTTAAATTACGATCTGTGAGTTCAATAACAGTAACAAGATAATTAATCCAAAGTTGTCATGATAAGTGATAAATTGTGTTCATATGCTATGCCTGTAATGAAATTCACCATGTTTGCAAGTTTACCATTCTTTACCTAAACCTATCATATAATTAATCATGTTCATATGTCACCTATGTTACATGCCTGTTATGTTCATATGTTACATGCCTGTTTATGTTCAGATTTATGCTGTTTTTACGCTCTTCCCTCTCCTTTGGGCCTAACCATTCTTTGTCAAATTATGCGAACGAACGACGTGGGAACGATGGGGAAAAGTTTGGCCTATGTTTGTGGTAATTGTGATAATTGGGCATAAAACTGATGTTGGCTATAGTTAGGTAAATTTGGGTACAACATGTAAAACATGTAATTATGGCATGATTGGGTTTGAGAGTAAAATTTGGCATAACCTATAAACTTGTGATTATAGGCATAAAGTGATTAAAAACTTGTCGCCTAAATTTGGGGTAAACGGGATAACCTAATTTGTATGAACTTAGATTAATAAACGCTTACGACACGAGGTTAGGTATGTTTGTGGTGTAAGCCTGCTCGGAACCGCCCAGCACGTCCAGCGACCGCAAACAATACCTAATGTGAGAGGTCAAAGGCATGAAATAAATGAGTAATAAGGCAAAGGCACGAGGTTAGATGGGTTTGCAGTGTAAAACTACCCGGAACCGCCCAGCATATCCAGTAACCGCAAACAGTGTCTAATGTGAGAGGTCTTACAGAATTACAGTTAAAATTAACTAAAGAACACTTAACCTAGACATGTAGTTGACATTGGAATATTGAGGGGTTAAGTGGGAAATTCCTAGTGCGGACCAAGCTTAGGAGGGAGGCTTGTGTCAAGTGTGGGGACCCTTTTCAACCAGTAACCCATTTAGTATCTCAGTGAGCTCGAACTAGGTCGAGGATGGGACACACTTACTTGGGTTGATTGTGAGAGGTCAATAAAGGATAGCAGAGCAGTGCAAGTCCAACAGGGTCATGTGCGTGCATGGGTCCGGGCTAGTAGGTAAGACGCTGTTGCATCATGTAGGTATAAGTCGTGCCATCTACTGTATCGGGTTGCCACTTTAGGGAGTGATACACCCTACTATGGGACCAGCACGGGTATCTACGAATTAGGAAGCCGATCGAATGGGGCAGGGTAGTGGGTACGCTTAGTGGAGATAGGAGCAGGCGACACCTATGACAGCAGCTAGGAGTACACAAGAGACTACCATTATTACTATTAGTACCATCTTTATGGTTGTGTTAGTGGGATTGTATCTTTTAGTAAGCTAGTGCGGTGCCGAGCATACTTCGTATAGTTAGGAGCGCAATCTTTCTTATCTTATTTACCTTGTCATACCTATTATATTACAGTCATTCCATTTATCCAGTTTATTTCCTTATCTTGTTGCTTTACTTGATTGTATTGTTAAAGTTACTGGACTCGCCAGACTTTATGTCTGACCTCGTTTTGTTTCCCCCTCTTTTCTTCCTTCCCCCCCTCAGGTCCTCAGGGTGGGAATAGCGGAGCTTAGCTTGGATTTCTTTCTTGGAGAGCTTTGGAGTGCTGAGAGTAAAGCTCAGCTTCATTTATCTTTATCTTTTCCTTTATGGTTATTTGTAGTAGTGGGATTATGTCTTTATTTTATGTACTCTGATTTTGTCATGATGGATATTATGTACTTGACTCTTGTCCTTGGTTTTTGATTATGTAATCAACTTATTTGCTTTCCGCTGTTATGAATGAAATTTTAAGTATTGTTTTATATCTGTCTTGTTGTTAAGTTTCTGTTCTATACACACCTAAAATGCTCCATGGAAGTTAATGCATTCCCTTAGTGAGTGACATTAATGGGCGTGGGGTGTCACACGTGGTATCAGAGCTGAAGGTTACCAGAACAGATAAAAGATTTTAAAAACCGTTTTCAAAAGTATTTTTGGAAAGAAGTATTTTTAAAAACATGAGTTAAAGAGGGTATTTTTAGAGAAAAGGTTTTTAAGAAAAGAATAATCCCTAATAGCCATATATCTATCTTTCGAATCTCCGTTTTGAATCTTTCCCTTTTTCCTTTCAGCATGGCTGATCAAACCAAAATCCTCGATGGCGTACAGATACCAGCTTGGTTCAGAAGGTATCTGGAGGGAAGGGCTACGGACGCAGGCCCAACAGACGCTCCTCCTCCTCCACCTCCTCCTCATGTAGACAGTTTTTTGAAGGTATGCAAGGACTTCCGTGCAATGGGCGGAAAACCATTTAATGGGACTGAGACATTTGTTGAGGCTCGGAATTGGCTCAAGGAAGTGGAAGACTTATTTGGTAACTTTGAGATTGATGATGGGAGGAAAGTTTAGTTGGCTGCTTGGTTGATGAAGGATGAAGCTTCTTATTGGTGGGAAGTAACTAATGGGGGACGTGTAGTGGAAACTTTGGAAGATTTTAAGCAAAGGTTCGAGTGAAGTTTCTTTCATAAGCGGAGGAAAGTCTTTATATGGAAAGGTTCTTGGCATTGAAGCAAGGAAGTTTATCGGTGAAGGAGTATGTGAACAAGTTCAACCAGTTGGCTAGATTTTGGATGGAGTTGGTTAATACACCGCACAAGAAGGCCTTGAGGTTTGCTAAAGGTCTGAATGAGCCATTGCATGGGTTGGCTATGTCCCACATTCTTATGGGAGATACTTCTGAAAATCTGGTTGATATGGCACTGATTAATGAAGAGGAGAATGATGCCAACGCTAACAAGGCATAAGATAAGAAGGTAGATCCAAAGAAAGCTTAGCAAAAATAACAACAAAAGAAAGGTGGTAAGGATAACAAGGGCCAAGGAAAGAAGAGGTGCTTTAATTGTGGAACACCAGGACACTTGAGCAAGGACTATAGGAAGAAGAAGAAGAAGACGGGTTTCTTCCAGTGTGGCGAGGAAGGGCATATGATTAAAGACTGTCCAAGAAGGCAAGGGCAAGGGCAGAGGGCAGGATCTACTTCTGGAGGGCAGGTGCACGCTCTTATGGCACCTCCGCAAGAGAGAGGTAGAACTATTTCCATTGAAAGCTTAATTTTCCTTTGTGATCATCCTGTTCATACTTTGTTTGATTCTGGCGCTTCACATTCATTCATTTCTGCTTCTATTGTTGAGTCTCTACACCTAGAAACCAGTATAGTAGTGGATCCCGTTAGTGTCTCAAATCCTATTGGGGGTACAGCCCATCTTTCTATGTTATGTAGAGGATTGAGAATTTTTGTGTATGACGTTGAGTTCGAGTGCAATGCTTTTGTGCTTGGTTTCATGGGCTATGGGTTGATTCTAGGAATTGATTGGTTAGCCAGATATGGTGCCATTCTTGATTGTGAAAGGAGGGTAGTTAGATTATTTTCTAGTTTGGGTAATACTCTCAAGATCTCATGCGATCCTATGGGTTCGGTGATGCTTAGCTACCTAGAGTCTCTCAACGCTTCTATTGATGATTTGCGATCTGTTCGAGTAGTCCGTGAGTTTTCAGATGTCTTTGAGGAGGTTAGGAGTTTACCTCCAAAGTGTGAGATCGATTTCCATATATACTTGGTGGACAATGCAAAGCCAGTTGCATTGCCGGTGCGCCACATGGCTCCTAAGGAGAGGAGGGAGCTTAGTAAACAAGTGAAAGAGTTGCTTGAGAAGGGGTTCATAAGAAGAAGTTTCTCGGAGTTGGGTGCTATAGTTGTTTTTTCTACGAAGGCTGATGGCTCACTTAGATTGTGTGTGGACTATAGAGAGCTAAATCAACTCACTAAGAAGAATATACACCCATTGCCGAGGATAGATGATTTGTTCGATCAGTTAGTTGGTGCTTTGGTTTTCTCGCAGTTGGACTTAGCTACAGGATTTCATCAGTTGAGGGTGGCTGAGGATAGTATGGATAAGACTGCATTTAGAACTCCTGATGGTTTCTTTGAATGGCTTGTCATGCCTTTTGGTTTGACTAATGCACCTGTGTATTTCGTAGATTTGGTGAGTGGGGTGTTTAGGGAGTTTCTAAACAAGTTTGTGGTGGTCTTTGCGGATGATATTTTGATATTTTCTAAAAGCGAGGAAGAGCATGCCTTACATCTTAGGGAAGTATTAGAGACCCTTTGAGCACATTAACTCAAAGCTAATTTCTCCAAATGTCATTTTTGGAGGAAGTGAGGTTCTTAGGTCACGTGGTCTCTAAGGAAGGGATAGCCGCGGATCCCACGAAAGTAGTGGCAATTCAAGATTGGAAGATTCCTAAGAATGCGACGGAAGTAAGAAGTTTCCTTGGTTTTGCAGGCTATTATAGAAAGTTCATAAAAGACTTTGCTAAGATATCAGCCCCACTTACTCGATTGACGAAGAAGAATTTGGTCTTTTCTTGGGATGTTGACTGTGATGATGCATTCCAAAGGTTGAAGAGGGCTTTGATGACAGTTCAAGTTTTAGTTTTGCTAGATGGGAGTAAGCCATTCACATTTTATACCGATGCTTGCAAGACAGGAGTTGGCGCGGTGTTAACGCAAGAGGGAGGGGTGAAATGCTATGGTGGAAGACAGTTGAAGGTCCATGAGAAGAATTACCCTACCCATGACTTAGAGTTAGCTGCCATAGTTTTTGCGCTCAAGTCTAGGCGTCATTATTTTCTTGGAGAGAGGTTTGAGTTGTATATAGACCATAAGTCCCTTAAGTGCTTATTCTCTCAGAAAGAATTAAACTTGAGGCAACAGAGATGGATGGAGTTATTATCATCCTACGATTTTGAGATCGCATATACCCCTGACAAGGGTAACGTTGTGGCAGATGACTTGAGTAGGAAGTAGTTGACTTTGAGTCCTTTGTTCGTAGAGCTGTAGAGTTTGGAGTACATTTCTACCTTTGATTTTAGACCCTCGATTGACTATGTGTCCGATTTGTTGGCATCATTAGAGTTGCGACCTACGCTCGTGGGACAGGTAGGGGTGGCACAATGAGATGACCCACAGTTGACAGAGATAGTGGATAAGCTCATAACAGGGGAGTCTTCGAGCCATCTTAGTAGGTATACTATTGATGAAAGAGGTTGGTTGCGTAGGGATGGAAGACTTTGCGTATCACAAGATGAGAGTTTGAGGAAGGCAATTATCGAAGAAGCACATCGTTCTAAGATGACCATACATCCCGGTGGTGACAAGATGTATAGGGATATAAAGCGAGTTTTCTTTTGGGCCGGAATGAAGAAGGATGTGGTTGAGTTTGTTTCTAGATGCTTAGTGTGCCAGCAAGTTAAAGCTGAGCAAAAGAAGCCCGGTGGTTTGCTTCACCCTCTAGAGATTCCGTAGTGGAAGTGGGAAAGCGTTTCTATGGATTTTGTTGATGGGTTGCCAAGGTCAAGGAAGGGTAATACGGGGATTTGGGCAGTGGTAGATAGACTTACCAAGAGCGCCCATTTCATTCCCGTTAAGAGTAAGAGGATGGCGGAATGATTAGCTTCAGTTTATATTCGAGGTTTACATGGCATACCTTCGAGCATTGTGAGTGATCGAGATCCTATTTTCACTAGCGAGTTTTGGAAAAGCTTGCAAGAGGCGGTAGGAACGCAGTTGTGTTTGAGCACCATTTATCATCCTCAGACGGACGACCAAACCGAAAGAGTGAATCGGATTCTTGAAGACCTTTTGAGGTTATGTATCTTGGACTTTGGAGGGACATGGGAAGAGCACCTTCCATTGGTGGAGTTCGCCTACAACAATAGCTATCAGACTAGCATTAGCATTGCTCCTTTTGAGGCTTTGTATGGACGACTGTGCCGATCACCGACTTGTTGGTATGAGTCCACGGATAAGGTTTTGCTTGGGCCAGATATGGTTAGAGAGACTTCGGAGAAGATAGACTTGATTCGAAGGCGCATGAAGACGACACATGATAGACAGAAGTCATATGCTAATAAGAGAAGGACCGATCTTGAGTTTGAGGTTGGAAATATGGTCTTTATCAAAGTATCACCATTGAGGAATGTAGTTCGCTTTGGAGTAGTTGGGAAATTGGCGCCAAGGTTCGTATGACCATTTCCTATTACAAAGCGAATTGGACAGATGGCTTACAGAGTACAGTTGCCTGAGAAGCTCAGTGGTGAGCATATATAGTATAGTTTACGTGAGATATATAATTTGGTTGTTATGATTGCTATTGCTTGGTTACTTATGATTGCCATGAATGAGTGGTTGTTCTGGTTTCCATGGATGTATGGTTGAAATGATTGCATGCAAAGGTTATCACTGTCAGATGTAGGGAAAACGGATGTGGGTTCTTCTCTAGAATTTTGGGTAGATTGGTTTTTTAGAATACCTATTCTCATATACTTTATTGATGATGTTAGATAGTTGTTTTATCGCTCACTAAGACTGTTGTCTGACTCAAGGTTTTATGTTTCCCTCTTATTACCTTGGGTTGTTCATCTGATTTGGATGGGCAGACTAGGTGGTTGGCGATTGGTGAAACGATGCTGCTGTGTGATGACGAGCAGGAGGATGGCGTATTACTTTGCCATTACCTAGTATCTTTTTTTCCCCTGTTTGATGAGTGTTGTAGTGAGGCTTCATGTACACACTTTGATGTTATATTCAGTTGATGTATGAATGATCTTTTAAGATATTATGAAAGTTTAAAAGTTTGTTGTATGATGCTCCATTATTATTGCCTATTGTATATGTTCAATTATACTTTATCCTTGCGCTGTGAGTTATACGACAGGTTCCGCTTATGTTTACCTACTATGATGATTGTCCATAGCTATTTGGCACACCTTTCAGCGAATAATTCCTCTTGTTTAGTGAAGAGGTTATGGGCTGTCGTCACATTTGGTATCAGAGCATTGGTTATCGATCTTACCCAAAGTTCAAGAACGTAATGAGGTAAGCGAAACGTACTTGTAGATTTCTGATGGATGCATACTATATACTAGTATATAGTATAATGGTGTTTGAACTTCATAGCATTTTTCTCGCATATATGTTTAATCATTCTATATTATAGATTTAGAATGAGTCATAGAGCATCGAGACACACTGCTAGGGAGGAGGCTATTCCTGGAGGGGGCAATGGCGATGCACTAGACTACCCAGCCATGTTCGAAGCCATGATGGCGGCGGTCATGAGAAGGGTACCCGCTCCAAGAGCAACCGCGGTTAATGTGGGAATTCAACTCCAGGTGCCGAGAGCCGTGGATTTCGCAAAGCTGTGCAAAGACTTCACTTCTCTTGGAGGAAAGTCATTTAAAGGTACATAGCCGACTGAAGAGGTTCAGAGATGGATGGATGCTTGCATTAGGATCTTTGGTGACTTAGGCATAGATGATGCAACTAAGAGGAAGCTTTCTTCGAGGCAGCTACAAGGTAGAGCCATGGACTGGTGGAACTCCTTTACGCTTGAGACTCAAGAAGAGGAGGTCACATGGGAATAGTTCAAAGTCAAGTTCGAGACGAAGTTTATCTCTACTTCTCAGAAGTCTGTTTTATTCAAGAAGTTTGTGAAGCTTAAACATAATGGTCGGCCAGATTTAGAATATATTTCTGATTTTGAAGCCTTGTCCCAAGTATGCTCTCTCATACATAGACACTCCATACTAGAAGAATGAGAAGTTTGTTATGATCTTGGATAAACACATTGGGAAACCTTTGGAGGATCATCTTGATGATCCTAATGAGAAGACAGTAGAAAAAGCCGTGAGACATGAAAGCTTGTTTCCAAAGGAAGAAACTATTATTGTTGCAACCAAGGAAGCTCCAAAACCATAGCAGGGTGGTAATAATAAAAAGAGGAAGCATCAACAGCATAAAGGAAAGGATAGCAAGAAGAAGATAAAGAGTGAGGTGGTTTGCTTTAACTGCCACCGGAAGGGTCAATTTGCTATTGAATGCAAGAATCCAGAGGTTGAGAGGAAGTGTCACAAATGTGCTAAGGTTGAGCATCTCAAGAAGGACTGTCCAGGATCGACTAAGGGAAAGAAGATAGTTAAGGCTTATGCTTTGGAAATTTTACCATCTTCTTTAAGAGCTCCTACTGTAGAGGAGAAAGGAAAAGGCGTCGTCGTTCAGGGTACTCTTTCAATTAAAGGTGTTTCAGTTCGTTTGTTATTTGATACTGGAGCATCACATTCTTTCATTTGTAATGAGCTTGTGTGCCGCTTGGGTTTGGAACCCGAGATTTGTGATAGACCTTTAGTTGTGACTAATCCTGTTGGGGGTCCGTCTAGCGTTTGAATGCTTTGTCGTGGTCTTGTATTGTCGAATCATGGTTGCATCTTTATATGTGATTGCCTTATTTTGAACTTCGCTGGGTTTGGGATTATATTGGGCATAGATTGGCTCAAGAGGTATGCGGCAAGTGTGAATTGCAATAAGCTAGAGATGAGAGTCGGGGATGTGGAAGGGCAAAAGGTGTTGATTCGATGTAAGCCCGAAGACGAGGTCTTTGTGAGCTATTTGTATTTGCTTATGATTCTACATGAAGAACTATCAACTATGCTGATCGCAAATGAGTTTAAGGATGTCTTTGACGATGTAAAAAGGTTACCACTGCATCGTGAGATTGAGTTCAGAATCGATTTGGTCTAGGGTGCTAGACCTATCGTTATGCCTTTTAGGCCGATGGCATCTAAGGAACAGCGAGAGTTAGAGGTGCAAGTTCGTGACCTTTTAGGAAAAGGATTCATTCGGAGAAGTGTATCCGAATGGGGTGCACCCGTTGTGTTTGAAACCACGGCAGATGGCTCGTTGAGATTGTGTGTGGACTATCCTGAGCTGAATAAGGTGACTAAGAAGAACAAGTATCCATTGCCAAGGATAGATAACTTGTTCGATCAGCTTCACGAGGCCAAAGTGTTTTCTCACATGGATTTGACAATGGGATTTCACCAGTTGAGAGTGGCAAAGGATAGTGTGTCAAAGACTTCTTTTAGGACGCCATCTGGTTTCTTCGAATGGTTGGTGATGCCATTCGGGTTAACTAATGCGCCAGCGTATTTTGTGGATCTTATGAATAGGGTGTTCAGAGACCAGTTGAACAAGTTCGTGCTTGTGTTTGTGGATGATATTCTGGTTTACTCTAGGAATGGGGAAGAGCATAAGACGCGCTTGCGATTTGTTTTGGAAATCTTGCAAAAGCATCAGCTGAAGGCTAAGTTTTCGAAGTGTCACTTCTGGAAGAGCGATGCGAGATTCTTAGGCCATGTTGTTTCTGGAAATGGGACAACAGTTGACCCCGCTAAAGTGGCAGCAATGTTTGACTGGGATAGAACTAAGAATGCGACGGATGTGAGAAGTTTCCTTAGGTTGGCTGGTTATTACCGACGATTTGTTAAGGATTTCTCTAAGATATCTGCACCGTTAACAAGATTAATGAAAAAAAATCAGGTGTTCACATAGGATGCAAAGTGCTCACCAAGCTTTCAGAATGATGAAAGAGAGGCTGACGAGTGCTCTTTTTTTATGATTCCAAGTGGGAATGAAGAAATGGTGGTATATACTGATGTATGCGATACAGGACTTAGAGTAGTGCTGATGCAAAAAGATAAGGTTGTGGCCTACGCGAGTCGACAACAGAAGACGTATAGTTGGCAGCGATTGTGTTTTGTTTGAGGATATGGAGACATTATCTGTTGGGAGTTCAATTCGAGTTGTTCATGGCTCATAAGTCATTGAAGTATCTTTATCCCAAAAGGATTTGAATCTTCGACAGCAATGGTGGTTAGAGTTTCTGGCATCATATGATTTTGGTATAGCCTATACTCCTGGTAAAGGCAACGCAGTAGCAGATGCGTTAAGTTGAAGACACGCAAGTTTGGGAGTGATGTTTTCAGAATGAAAGTGCCTCGAGTTTTTGGCAAGATTTGATTTCAGACCAAGGTGTGAATTGGAAACTGAAATGTTGGCAAGCTTATCGATAAGACATACTCTTATTGAATAGATTGGAAAGGGACAAAAGCAAGATGCAAAGCTTGTCGAGGTTATCCATAAGTTAGAACCAGAGGATAGAGAGTTTGAGGTCAATCGAGAGGGTTGGATTCGAACAAAAGGACGACTGGTTGTTCCTGATATGGATGGACTGAGGGATGAGATTCTGAGGGAATGTCATCACTCAAAGTTGACTATTCATCCTGGTGGTAATAAAATGTATCAGGACATGAAGCGATCTTGCTACTGGGAAGGGATGAAAAGAGATATTATAAAGTTCATTTCTAAGTGCATGAACTGTCAATTGGTGAAAGCTGAATGGAAGAAGCCAAGTGGATTACTTCAGCCATTGGAAGTTCCTACGTGGAAGTGGGAGCAGATATCGATTGACTTTATCGATGGACTACCTAGAACTAGGGTAGGAAACAAAGGAATTTGGGTCATCGTGGATCGCTTGACCAAAAAAGCTAGGTTTATTCCTGTCAAATCGACAAAGATAGCATCGAAGTTGGTTGAGCTCTATATAAAGTAGATAGTTCGATTCCATGGTATCCCAAAGAGCATAGTAAGTGAGGTTGATCCGTTTTTTACGAGCAGATTTATGAAGAGTTTACAAGAAGCACGACACCATAACAGCTAATTTGACACACAAGATGTGGAGGTAAAATACAGGTTAAAGCTGCATCATATTTGACAGTGCTCAGATCCGTATCAAACTATATTTTGCGATCCGCACCACCCCAAACACCCTAAATCTGACCATGCATCAACGAAGCTCCGGATCGGTTAATTTGATATGGCTTTTGGCCAAATCGAATGTGTATCATATTGTGCATTCCATTAGGCACTTGGAATTAAAATTTTGGCCGCTCCCTTTTCCCTCTGTTTTACTTTAATGGTGACCAAAAACAAAAATTAAGGTTTTCGGTAACCAAATCGTGCCTCCATCTTTCTATGGAATCTTCCCCACTGCCAGAGACGAACAACCCTCTCCTCCGATGTAGTAATCCTTAGCCCCTAGCCCTCCTTTGATAGCAGGTATGTGTTTCGATTGAATTTTGTTGTGCATGCCTGATAGTAGGGACTATGGAACAAGTTGAAGTCTTTTCGTGTTAGCTGATTGCTACTTTGTGTTAGTGTGTTAGCTGTTTCAATTGAATTGTATTGTGCATGCTTGATAGTAGGGATTACGGAACAAGTTAAAGTCTTTGTGTGTTAGCTGATTGCTACTTTGTGTTAGTGTGTTAGCTGTTTCAATTGAATTGGTATGTATTAGTGTGTTAGCTGGTTGTTATATCTTAAAATCCGAGAAATCAAATTTGAATCATATTTTATGATAATGTTAAAAACATCTGAATTGCTATTAGAAACATGTATGGTATAATTTTAGATTGCGGTATATCCATGAAACAAAGAAATAACAATGAGTTAGTCATAAGGATGCAGTAACCTTTACTAATGTTAAGATGTTTAATGTCAATTGTCCATAACCTAACTCTATTTGCAATAGCCATTTGATGATATGTTCTTTATATCGCTTTCCACTTGAATCTGGAATGTAGTAACTACATCCATGTACAAGTTGTCACTGATTTATAGTTTAACTATTTAGCAACTAAAAGCTGTCTATTTCTTAAACTAAGAAAATGGATAATTGTTTTGTTCAATATTTAACCATGATTTCATCGTCATTTGACTTTTTGTTTGCCTTATGCTTGAAATTTAAATTGGGTTGTCTTATAACAAGTTTACTCTATTTTGAGAGACAACAAGTTTACTGAAAATATAATAACAGGTTTGCTAAAAACTGGGAAGATGGATGATTACTCGACTTTCTGGTTAATAATTTAATGGGCAATCCACCAGGTGGATGCATTTTAGCTCACACATGGGTCGGGTATCTATGCTTATTAGCTTCACTTAATCTTAGTAAAAAGTTGCTTTCACTAGCAACTTTCCTTTACTTTGTAGCAGAGACTGTAGTGTAAATTGCACTACACAGTCTGCTTAAAAGAAACTGAAAGTTGTAAGGGAAAGAAGCTTTTTCCAAAGGTTAAGTGAAGCGGAATTCGACACTTGTATAAAGATAATAAGCATGGATTACGACCCTACGCGTGAGCTAAAATGCATCCACCTAGTGGATCGCCCAGTAAATTCTTAACCAGAAGGTCGAGTAAATTCTTTAAATGTTGGAGCAGGTATATATAATTTTACACTTATTTCTATGTAGTATCTTATATAAGAATTGAATGGACATGTTGTGTGCACGTGGACAATGCCTTGCTAAATCCATGTCCATATGTATGTGTGCATATGGTAATTTTATTTGTGACTTTTTGTGTGTATAGGAGGATCTTCTGTATGCTAGGATACGAACTACCGGTGTTGCAGATCGACTACAGTTCCGGTGATTCTTGTTTTGGGTTTGCATTTTTACCGACTGACATTTCATTCATCCTTGAGGCATATACTGATTGACTACACAAACGCATGGATGGGCCTTAAAGTGCTATTTTAGTTTCTTGTATTTTGGTATACACAAACACACTGGTCGACTACCACTGTACACAAACACATTGATCGACATATACCGGTCGACTACTGGTGTACCCAAACACACATGTACTGATCGACTACCGGTGTACACAAACACATTGATCGACATACACTTATCTCTGTATTAATGTTTGCATCTCAGTCACACTGAGTTATAATGTCGATCTCCTATCCAGTGAAGTATTTGTAACTTGTTTAATGAATTTATATGCGGTCCTGTTGGAGAAAACAGAAAAAGTGGGGAGGCGTATCGGGGATATATGATGTTGGAGGTCATGTTAAACCACAAAGAATCTGGGATGTTAGTATGTTTCTAGATTGTCTATAAAAGTTCATGAAATCGTGTCAGTAGCATCATAAACATGTTAAGATAGATATAATTGACTAATATGCACACACGACCACAAAGACACGATATACCCTTCGTTGTTATCAGTATGGCGCTCGACTAGTTGTGACTAGTCATTGACTAGTCGAGTAATCAAGATCAAACCATCGACATGAAGTCTCAACTTGGTTTTTTATGAATTTCGGGCACATGGGTAGAAATTAGTCGACTAGTCAAGTGGAATAGATTGGTATTGGTGTCGACTAGTTTTGTGTGCAATCAGGCATAAAATTACTTCTTTTTCCTGTAGATTTTGGTGCTTTTGTGCTTTTGGAACTTAGGCCAGCTATCATGATTCAATTTTGTTGCCAATCAATAAAACTTGACAATTATATTGATGAAACCAACCTCAATTTGTCTTCATCAGGTTGGCCTTTTAAGCTTTTGTATTAAACTGCATACATATAAAAATTTATGCTACATGTTATAAAACTTTATCATCATCAGCTAGTTTATTCCCATAATAAACTGCTTTGATTTACAGCAAACATGGACTTCATCAACATGATCAACACATACGGTCAATCTTCGCGGCATCGACTGGAGTTTTATCCGGCTGATGTGTTTTTACCTTTTTTGTTTGTTTGTAATGTGATGAAAATATTTGACAGTTACCATTTATTGTATATGTGTATATGTACATTGTGTTCGTGTTATGAAAAACCTTGTAATGCTTTGAGTGTATATATATATATATATATTGTGTTATTCCTGTGTATAAATTGTGGCATATATGCTCTGTGTTATGAAAAATATGTGTTATAGTTTCTGTTTTTATATATATATATATATATACACACATATGATATATATATATACATGTATATATATATATGTGTGTGTGTGTGTGTACACATATAATTAGATATGGTCAAAGGCCGTGTCCGATTACACTTTAGATACGGCTAAGAGCCGTATGTTATTTTTATTGAGATACGGTTTATAACCGTATCTAATAATTTAACACGCCATTTTTTGATACGGCTTATTGTCGTGCCTAAATGCTTTAGAAACAGCTAAAAACACAACCTAATTAGCATATATGGTGTAGTGAAGCTTTGAAAACCGAGCTATGTTTGAGTACAACTTATCATTCCCAAATTGATGGCCAAACCGAAAGGGTTAACTGAGTTTTGGAATATCTCCAAAGAGCTTGTGTGTTGAATTTCGGTGGATCATGGGAAGACCCTCTACATTTAGTTGAGTTTGCGAATAATAATAACTACCAGTCGAGCAATGTGATGACACCATACGAGGCGTTGTATAGTAGACTGTGTAATTCTCCGACATGTTGGTTAGAAACTGGAGATAAGTTGTTATTTGGACTAGAGATGTTCAAAGAGACATCGGATTGTTTTGTGATCGTTCAACAACGAACGAAGGCAGCCCAAGATCGTCACAAGAGTTACGCCGATAAGCATCGAAAATATTTGGAATTCCTCGTTGGTGATATAGTTTTCGTGAAGATTTCGCCCTTGAACAATGTTGTTCGGTTCTGAAATAAAGGGAAGTTGGCTCCAAGGTTTGTTAGGCTGTTTCCGATAGTTGAGCAGATTGGGAAGCTCGCGTATAAGTTGGAGTTAGCCGAGAAGATGTCAAGCATGCATAATATTTTCCATGTGTCATTTCTTCGGAAGTTTGTGCAAGATTCGAATGTGGTGGTACCTCCAGATGAGTACGAAGACCTAAAAGTCAATTCTGTAGCTACAAAGCCTTGTAAGCCGCTTCGCGTTGTGGGGAATGACACGAAACAACTTAGGAAGAAGATGGTTAAGCTAGTCAAGGTGCAATGGAGTGAGGATGATGATGACTGTACGTGGAAAACGGAAGAGAAGATGAAGTCGATCCATCCAGAACTCTTCGTTGGTATGACCCATAGTTGTCATGTCACTCTTACACCATTGTAGCTTGTACTCTTGTGGTGGTTGCTATGGTTGATAGAATTTCGCGTGCTAGGGTAAGGAAATGGATGTGTGGTTGATGGTTGCTAGTCTGGGTGATTGAATTGGTTGCTAATGAGTGATAGGAATGCATAATTGTTTTGGTTGCTTATGTCTGTTGGGATTTCAGTGGAGAAATTCCTAAAAGGGGGAGAATGTAACATCCCACATTTTACTTATCGGACGATCATAAAACATTTTATTTTACTCCCCAAGAGTTGGATCATTCTCATATTTTAATATGTTGCTTATGGGGATGTGAGACATGTGCATAATTTTTACCAATTTTAATTATGACCATTTTGCCCCTATCAGTCTTGTACATGGCATAACTTTTAACTTGGATCGAATCAGGTGCTGAGGTTGGTCTCATTGGAAAGGAAATGATGTTTCCAATTTTGTAGAGTGGTAATATTAAAGATTTGGTTCAGCGGTTTTGGAGGAATCGATGTTTTTGTGTTTCACAATTTGATGTCCAGGTTTTTAAAACCATTAGTGGGCTGATTTGAGAAGGCTCATTAGCGGGTTGGTGGGAGGCTATAAATAGTGGGTAAGGGACATGGAGAGGGGGTTACTTCTTCATTCCCTTATTTGGTTGAGCTTGTGATTGATCCTTGCTCAAACAAATACACTTTTCCACCATTAAAATTCTAGATCTATATAAGAGAATCGAAGATCTCGAATCTAGATCTACGTCGAGTGAAGAATGATTTCATCAAATTGGAAGATTTGGAGAACATTCTTCGCTGTCTGGAATCGAGATTCATCGTTTTTGTGTTGTTTTGGAGATTTGGTGAGTGATTAGCATCTCTCGCTTGGATTCAATCATGTATACGAGTTGTTTGATTATTTGTTCATCATTTCGAGTTGTTTTTGCATAAATCTAGTTGAGGTAAGTATGGTTCTAACTCAAATCACCATAAGATCTAATTAGCAACTTAAATTAGTAAGTTTTCTATGTATTTTTTTTATCAAAATTGTTTTTTGGAATGGTTGATGATTGTTATGTGAATTGTTGTTGGATTTTGGTTGAATTGATGGTTGCAAACATGTTGGAATCGATTGGATTTGAGCGCGAGATTTGGTTCGAAATTCGAAAAGTAGATCTAGTCGTTTTGACGGGGAATTGGTTGGATCCGATTTGCTTTGTTGGATTGGTTTGGTAGTGGTCCATCAGCAACGGTCCATCAGCAACGGTCCATCGGTAGAGGTCCATCAGCAGCGGTCCATTAGCGGTCCATCAGCAGTAGGCCATCAATAACGATCCTTCAGCAGGGTTCCATCAGCAGTGGTCCATCGGTAACGATCCTTCAGCAGTGGTCCATCAGCAGTGGTCCATCAGTAGCAGTTCATCAGCAGTGGTCCATCAGCAGTGGTCCATCAGTAGCGGTCCATCAATAGTTGTCCATCACCAGTGGTCCATCTATAGTGGTCCATCCATCAATAGTGGTCCATCGGCAGTGGTCCATCGGTAGTGGTCCACCAACAGTGATCCAACGGCAGTGGTCCATCGACAGTGGTCCATCTGATGGACCGTCGACAGTGGTCCATCGATAGTGGTCCATCAGCAATCTTCCATCGGATGGACCAATATTGATCTATCAGGTATATGACCAAATGATGTTAATTTTTTTATTGGCCCGATCATGGTTTTAGATTCGACACTTCAAGGTGGAATGTTCGAAGCGATGAGATGTGTTCGTTGATCGGTGTAAAGAAACGAATGTGTAGACAACTCTAGGTTCTTGAGTTGTGGATAATGGTTACTTAAGGGGGAATTGAGTTGTGAATAATCGCTGGTGATGATGACTAGATATGCAAAAGCTGAGAGAATATCATAATCGTAAGTTCTAGCGGACTCAAAGCAGAGGTACTTTGGCAGTCGTGAAGGGCCTCGTACCTCAGACAGTCGTGAAGGGCCTAGTTGTCGACATTTGAGAAGATAAACATGCGAGTCGTGAAGGCGTATGGAGTTTTTGCTTGAACTAGGGTTACCATTAGCCCTTGACATATATCAGAAGGCCATCATACGACTAACAATGTTCAAAGCAGGATTGACAGTGATAACCAGATGGTGTTGTTCCGAATGCCTGTAACACCTACACTTACTATACTTATTAGAATACCATATATGTTCCACTTTTTGCCAGATGATATTATTATTAACTTCAAGGATTGACACTTGACTTGTCATATTTTACTGCAATTTGGTTATTGAAATGTATTGGACTAGTAGGAACTGGAAACAAGGAACTAAACTGATGTTTTTTATTTTTATTTCCTTTCAAGCTTTGGAACAAACATGAGCTCGACTACTACATTTTAGTTGACTCCAAATTTTTTTAGAGCAAGAACTGTGAACATTATGCTTTGTATAAATTGTGTTATGCTGTGTGTATTAATTAAAGTTATGCTTTGGGTATTAATTGAAGTTATGCTTTGTGTATTTTTTTTATATACTGTTACATGGGTGCAACTTATGTTCTTTATTATGCATATATATATATATATATCAATGGTTGCAGTTTTTCTTTATACTGCATATATGCTGATCATAATTTTGATACGGTTAAAAGACGTATCTAATTCGTTGATAGCATTATAGAACGGAGCAATTAAACCTGGCTAAAATCCGTATCTGAATGAACATTAGATACGACTTAAATCCATGTCTAATGGAAGATACAGATATAAGCCATGTCAGTCTATTAGTTTAATATGGTTTTAAGCCGTGTCAGTCTATGAATTTGATATGGTTTTAAGCCAAATCAAATTCGTAGATTGATATGGCTTAAAGCCGTATCATATACGACTTTGATATGGCTTTAAGCCATATAAATATATTAATTTGATATGGCTTAAGGCCGTATCTAAGTGACAAACACGCCATAATTTAACACGGCCCAGAACACTACCTAATTGCAGTAGATATGACCAAAATCACAACATAAAGCGCATGTATATGTAGTAATGGGTTTGATTTTAGTGAAACTTTTCCACCACTGGTGAAACCCACCACTATTCGACATGTTCTCACTATTGTTGTCCACAAAAACTGGATAATAAGGCAGTTATATATTAACGATGCCTTTCTGAGTGATGATTTACAAGAAGACATCTACACGCATAAGCCACAACGCTATGCTAAGGATAAAAATCTTGTATGAAAATCCAAAAAGGCGATTCGTGGGCTTAAACAATCTCTTAGAGTGCGATTTGTTAAACTGAAAGGAACGCTTGTTAACAAAGACTTTCAGTTTACCAAATCAGACAACTCGTTTTTTGTTAACATCACTGCTGCTCCATCTATTTACATGCTAATATATGTAGATGACCTGATTATTACAGGTGATGACAGTAAGCAAATCAGTGATTTAATTAATATTTGCATCAACAATTCTCACTGAAAGACCTTGGTGATCTAAATTATTTCTTGGGCATAGAAGTTATCAGACCATCACAAACAAGTATGATGCTAAGTCAAAAGAAATATATCATAGAATTACAAGAGAACGCACAGATGATAAATGAAAATTCTCAACCCGCTCCAATGATTAGCAACCAAAGCTACTCTAAAAACGTGGCACAACCCATAATAAATGTTAAGCAATATAAGAGCACCATTGGTGCTCTTCAATATTGCACTATTACTAGGCCTGATATAGCATTCAGTATTAACAAACTATCTCAATTCATGCAGAATTCATTGGAAAATCATTGGAAAGCTTTTAAAAGGTTTCTCAAATAGTTAAAAGGCACTGCAAGCTTTGGTCTACACATCAAAAAAGGCAAAAATCTCAACTTAGTGGAATATGGTGATGCTGACTAGATAGGAGACGTAGATGACAGGAAAACTGTAACAGGTTATTGCATTTATCTTGGTGATAACCTAATATCATGGAGCTTTAAAAAGCAGCCAACAATCTCTAAATCTTGTAGTGAAGCAAAATATAGAGGTGCGGCTAGTGCCACTGTGGAAATTATGTAGTTGCAATATCTAATATGGAGCTTAAAATCAAAAACGAAAGCAAAGCAATCCTATAGTGTGACAGTCAAAACACAATTTACATGTCAAGTGACCCAGTTCTTCATTCTCGAACAAAGCATATAGAAATTGATCCACACTTTGTTGAAAATAAATTTTCAAAGGAAAACTGCAAATCTATCCTGTACTAGCTTTTCATCAAAAGGGAAACATTTTAACCAAAGCTCTGTCACTTAATGATCTTCAAAGACTCGGATTGGAGTTAAGAGTTGAGGAGATGCATACCAAAGAAGAGCCAAACAAGGAAAGTTAAAGTTTTCAACCTTTTAGGCCTCAATATGCTACTATTGAAGGAGATGCTTCATCAACCCCTCACCAGGGTCTCAATCGAGCAGATCTTGTTCTCAGGGAGGACTGAATCATCTGTTCCGTCATTATTCTTCCCTATTTTGAAGTTTCTCAACACGTAGTTGAAAGAGGCTATGCAGCAGTATAGGATCGTGCAGTATGGAGAATAGGATATATTATCTATATAGTAGAGTGGAAAGCAGTAAATCACATAGTCGATTTATACTGGTTCGGACTACTGTCCTACGTCCAATCCCAGACTTACTTCTGGTATTTCACTAATACTAAAACCCTCACTTCACCCGGAGGAATAGGATCACAATTACCCGAACAGCCGAACGGGATTTCTTGCCTTGACTGCTGAAGAGGACTTCCCAAATACAAAGGTTTTTGACTTTTGAATGTGTTCCAAACAACACTGACTAGTCACAATGCAGTACAATACTCGTATAGCCCTCACAAAGGGTATTTTAGTGGATGTACAAAGGCTAGGATTAATATTAGATCGATTATAAAGGATGTTAATGAAAATAATCGATCTTTTTAATAGAATTTGAGAGAATGATAGTTGTAGAGCAATTTTAAAGCAAAATCAATAGATTTGATCAAAGTAGTTGTTGTAAAATCAATGGAGATTTTTGGGGCTTATATAATGATGAAGGGATGTCACTAGAATAGTCACAACCCTTCTGAAAGATAAAAAATGTAACAACCCGGAAAATACGAGCCAATTTAAAAAATTTATTTTGGTTATTTCAAAGGAATTTGAACAATCAAAATAGAATATTACAATAAAATAGTGAAGTAGAAATAGTGTGGTAGTTTGAAAATTTGAATTAAAACTTTGACTGACTGCACCGGTTGCAAAATATAACGGATTTTGGTGAAACCAAAAATATCTAAATCTGTTTATGAATATCTTTCTAATGAATCTGAAAAATCGAAGTTTCATAGCGGGAATCAAAAGTTATGGCCAAATGAATTTCAAGAAAGGTCGCTATAGAGAATATATAGCCCTTGAAAATAGACATTTTGCAAACGACCTCGAATTCGACAAAACAACTTTTGTTGGATCCGGGATGTCAAACTATTTCTAGGTTTCAAATTTCATAATTTTTGAAGCTAGTATGTGAGCGTGGCAAAAGAAAATGTGTTTGGTCAATTTCTGTTAAATTGGATCGGCAAAAAAAGGGCCATTTTTCAAACGATATTAGAATTCAACGAAACTAGTTTTGTTGGGACCGTAGCGTCAAAACATAGCTAGATTTATTTTTCTGGAATTTTTCGAATCAGATTGTGGCCCTGGCAAATTGAAATGTACGTTCAGATTGAATATAAAATGTTTTATACTTTAATTTGAAAAATAACTGACTGTAACAGTTGAATTGGCCTACGAAACATATCCCATTGTGTCCGGGATGGGGGTATTTAGCTAGGGACGACAGTCGTTGGGTTTGAATTGGTGTTCGTGTGGAGAAATGCTATTTTAAAATTTAATAAAACCCACGGGCCAATCAAAATTTTCCATTCATAGAATAACAAAAATAAAAATATCACAAAAAACCCCGCCCCCCCTCGACATCGACGATGGAAACGCTCCGTCGCTTCCCTGGCGATTTCCTATTGCCACAGCCCGAATCAGCCCCACCCCCAGTTCATCTTTTTGATCGCCTCCCTCCCCTCTTTAAATCCATACCCGATTCGCCACCCCTTGTCATCTGTGCTTCGAGAACCAAGCCCTCAAAGTTCCGAACTTTTTTCCGCCACCGCCTCTGATAGACGCCGCCGAGTTCACCGCGACCACCACGCCCTGGAGCGCCTCTCCTAGCTCTTTCTAGTGGTGCAGGCCGATTCTCCTATCGTGCAGCGGTTTATTCGATAAATCAAAACCTAGTTTTGAACAATCGTGAAAGGTATCGGCTCTATTATATTTGAATTGAAAATAACACTTTTTGTTGTATATGATGTAGTTGTATACACAATTATATGATTTTTTTTTATGATAACAACCAAATATATATTATTTTAATGTGTTTGTTACTGTACTGTTCTATATATACGTCACCGAGAGGAATATAATATTTAAACAGAATACATCCATACAGAAATTCAAATATCTACACAGTATTTTGCTTAAATATAATTTTTTATTTCGATATTCAATAGTACAGATTTACAACTCCACAATTTGGTCAACACTGTATTTCACTGAAATTAATTTCATTCATATACATTTCACTTGTTACACAGCTCATCATTACAACACTTTGTTTATAAAACTCATATATACATTCTTTTACACACTGTTATTTTCACTGCCTTCTGTCTTTCATCTTTTGTCTTCACAGCATTCTTCAGTCAGTCCAGTCTTCATACCTGTCATATACAAAAACACACACACGGTATATGGAACAGAAATAATATTCAAAATTCATGGAAATATAAATTTTATTTTAAGAATTTTATTTGCCTCAGTTTTCTGGTGTGTTTCTCATCATTTTTCTGCCCTGATCAGATTTGTCAATCCGACTGTGTATAGACAGTATATATATAGTACAGGGACATCAAAATTTATCTGAGGGTTGCATATACACACGTGTATAAATATGCATGTGTGCACTGCCTCGCCAATCAGTGTGCAACTGAGGAGTAGCCACGTGGACCATCTCGACTCAGTGCACAATGCAAATCAGTCTACAAAAGTTCAGCAAGCATGTATGGTCAAGTTCAACATACAAGCAAGAGTACAACACAGCAAATCATATGGAAGTTGCAGTCTATCAAGTTCAAGTGTGAAGGTAAAGTGGTCGAGCCACAGTGCAAACAAGATGGCACAATACACAATGCTTTCAAGAGCAGTAGCTAAAACAACATGGAGGATGCAAACTCAAGTTTCATACATGGTTCAGCAAGTTCATGGACAACATCAAGTTTTGGCAAGCAAACATGGTCGAACAAGCATGAATGAACAATGTCAAGTAAAGTTAAAGATCAACAATCATGTATGGTTGAGCCAAAATTATGGATAGGTCAAGTAGGTGATTCAGTAACAAGTTCAAACCATAGTGAAAACATGGTACTGCATATATACACAAATCAGACAACTAAAGGTGCAACAAGCCTTTTTCAATGTTAACTACTCAAGCCCAAGGTGATACAACATAAGTCCAGAATGCAAACAACAAAGAAGAATGGGACAAGCCAACATGAAAGTACATGGTGCAAACACAAAACTGGGGATCAGCAAGTGACTCAAGTGTGGTGAATATCACATAAGAATGACAGCCCACAAATTGTATACAGCATGAATATGCAGTGTTCATAACATGGTGGAGCTACAGTTTGCAGGTGCATATGACATATTGATCAAGCAAATGGTTCAACAACAGTTTTTTACATACATGCAGGATGACACAATGAGCAAGTACAAGGAAATGGGAACTACATAAGGGCCAACAACTTATACATGTCACAATGGTGCTAATACATATGTTCATTCATGGAGTACATTGATGAATTCAAGACAGATTTCAGAACAACTCAAATATGAAGCATAGATATGCATGTGTGCATGGAAATGCACATAACATATTATCTAGTGCAAGCATGAAATTCATGGATCAAAATTGGCAAGATTTCTTTTCAGAAATCATTTGTCAATCAGAGAATTCAAGCAAGGCTAAACTATTATTTTTTGGCAAGAAACCAGGACAAGTACCAATTCGTAGGGGATTTCTTTAAGGGAAGAAATCATTATAATTCATTCTATAAATCACGCAGGGAAAGAAACATTTTCAGAAATTCATACAAACTTCAATTCTTCCTTAAATCAAGCTAGGGACTCACAATAAATTAAAGACGTCAGGGTCACTTGAATGTCTTACTCGATCAAGCAGTCCAGAAAGAGTTTTATGGAAAGAAATTAGCAGATTTCCACATGGCATGCAAACAGGATAATGTTTTTGGCAAATGCAAAATATAAAATTGCAGATTGATTTTTAGAATCTCAGTAATTCATTGCTAAAATCAAGCTGATACAATTTTGGTACAAATAGAGAAATAAATCAGCATGGATATACAAGTGAGTTATGGACAGAGATATGCAATCAACAATTTTTAGCAAGGAATTAAATCTGTATGATGGGCGTTGCCACACTGTTTAATTTCCAGAATAAATATGTTTTGTCACGGCATCAAAAACAGTGACAAATAAATTTTCCAAATTCATTTCTGGAATACATGGCACAGGATTATTACCGTTTTGCAAAAATTCTCACAATTCATTCAAATCCGAAGGAAACCAGTTTAAATCATGGAAACATTTATTTCAAATTGAGAAATCAAAAAGGGAAAACATCACACAATCAGATCAAGTCACTCACGAAATCAGAGAGTTTAAAAGGATTCTATTATCCTATTCTACACCGAATCATCACTGGCAAATATAATCGAAAAATCCACAAAATCAATTCAAGTATTTTCAAAGCAGAAAATTCAAAAAGGTCACAGTTTTGATCGAACCAGAGAGCAATCCCAAATCGGACGAGCAAAGCCTCAAATAATTGAGCATCAGAGAAGTCATTCAATCAATTCCAGAAAGCCATCGAAGTTGCAATCGATTTAGGGACGATTCCATTGGAACCCTAGAGATCTCAGCCGCCATTTCTATTTTCCACGAAGAACTCAAGAAGACGGGAACTATTTGACAAAGGGTGGAACACAATTCAAAGGGGGCCGACCTATGTTTAGGGCTAAGCTTTCTTTTTTAAAAGGGGATAACCCATTTTATTTTTAAATCTAGGGTTTTATTTTTTTGTTGTATTTTAAATATCTTTTGTAATCGAATCGAAACAGTTCTAGTGTCTGTAAAATACTAGGCAGTTTCAGTCAGGGTGTTGACTGACAATTGACAGAGTCTGTAAAATCTGGGTTACTGGTTACGGGGTCGTAATCAGGGTAAATCTGATCGAGGGGATATCGGTCAGTCTAGGGTTTTGAGCGTAGGGTTAGGACAGGAGCAGGCACTGCGAGTGTACATGGTCTTGTATGTGGGATCTGTTTATAACACCTAGTAGAAACCTTAGGAATGCAGAAGTAGGCAGGATTTTGCCGAAGCTGGGTATATCTTGTGTCATTTACTTTCTGCATTTCTGTTTCTGCTATATTCTGTGATTTGTTTATTATTATATATCCCATTAGATTTTTAATTCTGGTAAGAACTGTGATAAACCCTATTCACCCCCCCCCCCCCTCTAGGGTTAATCTAGATCCAACAAGTGGTATCAGAGCAGGTATTCTGTTAACTCAAGAGTAATGGTGATTTCTAGTTGTCATTCCATAGAGAGTCAGTCCAGTCATATTCCAACTATTTTTAATGGTACATATTTTTTAAATTGGAAAATATAGATGAAAACTTATATAAAATCTGTTCATATTAAATATTGGAATATTATTATTGATGGAGTAGATTTGTCAGATAAAAAGAATATTATTATCAATACTCATGCTATGGACATTATTTATTCTTGTCTCAGTATTGATCAATTTAAGCTTATCTCTCATTGTTTATCTGCACAGGAAATCTGGAGAACTCTTAATGCAAAGTATGGACCAATTGACAACAACTGTTCAAAACCCCAGAATGACAACTTAGATTCAGATCTATACTTAACAAGCCATGTAGATGAAACTTCAGATGGATCAGACGATGGAGAATCAACAAATGCTGAAACAGAAAATGTTTCATATGAAGATCTGGTTTACATGTGTCTTGATTTAACGAAATCTGTTGATAAACTCCAACTGAAAAATAAGTCTCTGAAGTCTAAGAATTTTGAGTTGACCAGCAAAATTGATGATTTGGTATCACAACTTGAATATGTTAAAAATTCTTCAAATTCAGTTTGCAAAAATTGTTTGAAATTGCAAACCAATCTTGTTCATCTCAATAAAAATATTCAAAAGTTTGAAGATGAAATTTTGATCTTAAATGAAAACAAGACGGAGTTATCAAATTTGAATAACCTTCTGCAAAAGGAATTTGAAAATTTTAAAATAGATATAAATTCCAAATTTTAAACTGCTGAAAAGGAGAACTTGTTGAAATCAAATTTGATTTTAGAAGAGCTTGAAAATGAGATAGAAAAATCCAAGAAATTTGAGTCTGAAAAGCAAAAATGATTTGAATCTGAAATCATGGAATCCCAAGCTAGAATTAAAACTCTTAAAGATGAAAACCTGTTTTTAAAATCTGATTTTGAAAGATGTAAGATCACTAAAAATCATTGTTCAGATTTAATGAAAGAAAATAGTGTTCTTAAAACTAAAATTCAACAACTTGAAATAACTTTGGCTAAATTCTCTAATGGTGAAAAATCTCTGAATATGTTGATGAAAAATCAATTTTCATTTGGAAACAAAAGTGGGCTCGGCTTTGGAAAAAATAATGTTTTTGAAAAACAAAATTCAAACGATTTGAAAAGTCCCTCAAACTGCTTTGGAAATAATTGTTTTGATAATTTGAACTTTGATAATTCCACAGGATTTTTGAATCAAAAGCAAAATGTGAATTTGTTTTGTAATAAATCATTCAAACATTCTTGGATCCTAAAAATGGGCTTTGTTAAGTTTAAACAGATTTGGGTTCCTAAGGGTACAAAGTTAATTCTGATGGTTTGTTATACAAACAGGTTTGGGTACCAAAAGTGGTCAACATATTTCAAAGTGGTTTTACAAATTTTGTTAGATCACTTGATTCTCTCAATTGCTAGGTACCAGTGATGGCTGAGGAACCACTGTGCTGAAAAGAAATTTGAAATGAAGCTTATTTATACTTCTGTATCATTTACAGTTCCTCTAGCCAAGATCGGTTGAGTTAGAGATTCTGATTTACATTGGATTCTGGTATGATCTCTAAACTCACCTTTGTAAATATTCTCTGTTTTATTTTCTTTGTCTATTCCTTCTTCCACCCCCCTTCTTTTTTGTTTTGATTTGATTTATCACTGCCATATTTTTTTGTGCTTCTTGAATTGCAGTTTCATATGTTTCTGGAAATTTGCTTCATTTGTATAAAACTCTGATATTTTTAATCATCTCCAGATCTTGAATTTATTTTGGTAAATATCTGCAATTGACTTAAAGTTTGTTTTTTGATTTTCTGAATTCATAATAGTGTTGATGTATTCTTGTCATATCTTGAACATTGTCATTTTGAATTCTAAATTTTTGAATATCTGAAAAACAATTGAAATTTCACATAAATCTGTTGTGTTGAGTTTATTCTAATTCATTTTAGAAAAACTCAAAATATTATACTCATTACAGCACTCTGTTATTTATCAGTTGTGATAATTTTATTGATTTTCAGATTGGCTTGAATTTTCTAAACATGACTTAAATCAGTGATACATCTTAAGACTCGTCTTTATTCATGATTATTATGGTTGAAATTTTCTTTTTTGAAATCATTTGAAATTCTTGATATTTTGAATCACACACACCTCCTAAATTTGAAATTATCAATCTTATGTGACTGATTCATTATATTTCAAAACCTGATATTGATTCAAGTGATTTCAAATAAATTATTTTCTAAATTTTCTAGATCATGAATACCCCTCAAACTAGATGTAAATGATCTGAAATCTCTCTTATACTTATCAGAAATATATTGAAAATTTCTTTTGAAAAATGGTCTTTGAAAACCACTGTTATTTCATTATGTTTTGATTTAAATATTTGTTTTCTTGAAATCATTTGAAATTATTGATTTACTGAATCACATACATATCTTGAATCTGATAATTTGGTGTGATCGATTCATTGAATCTAGAGTTTTTATTATTCCTCAAATTATTTCTAATAAACGATATTTCTAATCTTGGATCATGAATGATCTTATGTGACTATCCTCTGACAAGCCGGCTATGATATTGTTTTCTGTGCTGCTCTGATACTGTTTCAAATAACTGCTTGTTCTTGTCTGCAGCTTTGGAAAAATGTGCAAATTTGTTAATTCTATCTGGTTAGGACTTTGTGATCGTTTTTCAATTTGTCCATGAAATCCTGGTTTATCTCCAGTGTGATTATAATCCTCATTAATAGAGACACCAAGTGGTATCATAAGCGCCTTATATTTGTCTCACCCGTCTGTACTTAGATTCAAATCTTCACCATGTATAAATCGACATACTCTTTTTGCCTTGTATACTTTTTCCCTCTTGTCATGTATAGATCAGCATATTCCTCTTGTAATTTATTTTCAATTTTAGAATTATTTATTAACTATTCATTCAGAAATTAAAATCAATATCCAAATTGAACTGTATTTATAATTCATCAAAATTATTAACAGATTTTGAAATTGTGATGAATTATGACTGCAGTATATATTTCACAACAAGAAGAGATTTTATTTAAATTTTCATGATGGTTGAACATTTATTATAATATCTTTGAATTGGGAATTCTTTCACGACCACCTCCTTTATCTGTCGTCTTTCTTCCATCCATAATAATTCTATATTAATGTGGAGAGTTTGATATTTTTTTAAAAAAACATCTTGAATAAACAATGAAAATATTTGTGATGGAATTGTGGCTATGTTATTATTTAGAATTAGTGATAATTGAAAATTTTCAATAATCCCGGTACAGTCGAGCATATTTCATAATATAATTAATTTAGAAATTTATTTCACAGACCATTTCTGTACCTACCGCATTTCTATCATCCACTTTTTGGTTCTATATACTGAGGAGTTTTTTCCTTTATAAAGCTGAAAATGATAAAAATATAATTAATATATAAGAGTGTTTCTAATCTCATTTAAATATCCAAGCTCTGGTTGCGCATGGTTATGAGACGTCTTATAATTTAAGCTGCGACTGATCCCATTTAAAAATCCAAGCTCTGGTTATGCGTGGTCAGTGTGCTCTTAAATAAAAAATAAATAAAAAGGAAATAAAGTGCTAAAAATAGAAATTAATCTGAAATTCTCCTCAGTGTATAAAAACCAGCCTATCAATCCATCTTTCTAATCTGTGAAATGTATTGAAATATTATGACGTATTATGATTTGTTGATTGATGACTATTGGGATTTGAGATTGTACAATTTTGTCACTTAAATTGAATTTATAATTATAGTCCAAATCCATCACTGTTTTTTAGCTTCATTTTTATAAAATCCTTTTTTTGGAAAATAATTGATCAAAAACTCTCTATCCATTTTATATAAAATTCATCGTAAATCCGTTATTTTCTACAATGTGAAATATGCCACCTGTTCTCAGAATATTATGATTTTTGTTTGACTGATTGAGGTTTATGATTATTGTTCTTCCTCTTATGCTGATATTATATTTATCAGCCACTATTCATCTATATTTTAATTTCTGTATCCTTTTGATGATAACAAAAGGGGGAGAATGGGTTGAGAATTTGATTTATGAGTGAATATTTTATCAATATTTTTAATTTTGAAACATACATTAATTTTGAAGTATTCATTATTATTCAGTTCAGTTCACTCATGCACAGTTATAGGGGGAGTTGCCTGTTGTAGAGAGAGCTAATAAATAGGGGGAGTTCAATATTCACTGTCAAACACATTTATTGTAATAAATAGGGGGAGTTCAATATTCACTGTCAAACACATTTATTGTGTTCAAAATCTTTTATTTGTTTGTCATCATCAAAATGGGGAGATTGTTGTATATGACGTAGTTGTATACACAATTATATGATTTTTGTTTGATGATAAAAACCAAATATATATTATTCCAATGCGTTTGTTACTGTACTGTTCTATATATACATCACCAACAGGAATATAATATTTAAACAGAATACATCCATATAAAAATTCAAATATCCACACAGTATTTTGCTTAAATATAATTTTTTATTTCGATATTCAACAGTACAGATTTACAACTCCACTATTTGGTCAACACTGTATTTCACTGAAATAAATTTCATTCATATACATTTCACTTGTTATACAGCTCCTCAATACAACACTTTGTTTATAAAACTCATATATACATTCTTTTACACACTGTTATTTTCACTGCCTTCTGTCTTTCATCTTTTGTCTTCACAGCATTCTTCAGTCAGTCCAGTCTTCATACCTGTCATACACAAAAACACACACGGTATATGGAACAGAAATAATATTCAAAATTCATGCAAATATAAATTTTATTTTAAAAATTTTATTTGCCTCAGTTTTCTGGTGTGTTTCTCATCATTTTTCTGACTTGATCAGATTTGTCAATCCGACTGTGTATAGACAGTATATATATAGTACAGGGACATCAAAATTTATCTGATGGCTGCATATACACACGTGTATAAATATACAAGTGTGCACTGCCTTGCCAATCAGTGTGGAACTGAGGAGTAGCCACGTGGACCATCTCGACTCAGTGCACAACGCAAATCAGTCTGCAAAAGTTCAGCAAGCATGTATGGTCAAGTTCAACATACAAGAAAGAGTACAACACAGCAAATCATATGGAAGTTGCAGGCTATCAAGTTCAAGTGTGAAGGTAAAATGGTCGAGCCACAGTGCAAACAAGATGGCGCAGTACACAATGCTTTCAAGAGCAGCAGCTAAAACAACATGGAGGATGCAAACTCAAGTTTCAGACATGGTTCAGCAAGTTCATGGACAACATCAAGTTTTGGCAAGCAAACATGGTCGAGCAAACATGAATGAACAATGTCAAGTAAAGTTAAAGATCAACAATCATGTATGGTTAAGCCAAAATTATGGATAGGTCAAGAAGGTGATTCAGTAACAAGTTCAAACCATAGTGAAAACATGGTACTGCATATATACACAAATCAGACAACTAAGCTGCAACAAGCCTTTTTCAATGTCAACTACTCAAGCCCAAGGTGATACAACATAAGTCCAGAATGCAAACAACAAAGAAGAATGGGACAAGCCAACATGAAAGTACATGGTGCAAACACAAAACTGGGGATCAGCAAGTGACTCTAGTGTGGTGAATATCACACAAGCATGATAGTCCACAAATTGTATACAGCATGAATATGCAGTGTTCATAACATGGTGGAGCTACAGTTTGCAGGTGCATATGACATATTGATCAAGCAAATGGTTCAACAACAGTTTTTTACATATATGCAGGATGGCACAATGAGCAAGTACAAGGAAATGGGAACTACATATGGGCCAACAACTTATACATGTCACAATGGTGCTAATACATATGTTCATTCATGGAGTACATTGATGAATTCAAGACAGATTTCAAAGCAACTCAAATATGAAGCATAGATATGCATGTGTGCATGGAAATGCACATAACATATTATCTAGTTCAAGCATGAAATTCATGGATCGAAATTGGCAAGATTTCTTTTCAAAAATCATTTGTCAATCAGAGAATTCAAACAAGGCTAAACTATTATTTTTTGGCAAGAAACCAGGACAAATACCAATTCGCAGGGGATTTCTTTAAGGGAAGAAATCATTTTAATTCATTCTATAAATCACACAGGGAAAGAAACATTTTCAGAAATTCATACAAACTTCAATTCTTCCTGAAATCAATCTAGGGACTCACAGCAAATTAAAGACATCAGGGTCACTTGAATGTCTTACTCGATCAAGTAGTCCAGAAAGAGTTTTATGGAAAGAAATTAGCAGATTTCCACATGGCTTGCAAACAGGATAATGTTTTTGGAAAATGCAAAATATAAAATTGCAGATTGATTTTTAGAATCTCAGTAATTCATTGCTAAAATCAAGCTGATACAATTTTGGTACAAATAGAGAAACAAATCAGCATGGATATACAAGTGAGTTATAGACAGAGATATGCAATCAACAATTTTTGGCAAGGAATTAAATCTGTATGATGGGCGTTGCCACGCTGTTTAATTTCCAGAATAAATATGTTTTGTCATGGCATCAAAAACAAGGACAAATAAATTTTCCAAATTCATTTCTGGAATATATGGCACAGGATTATTACTGTTGTCCAAAAATTCTCATAATTCATTCAAATCCGAAGGAAACCATGGAAACATTTATTTCAAATCGAGAAATCAAAAAGGGGAAACATCACGCAATCAGATCAAGTCACTCACAAAATTAGAGAGTTTAAAAGGATTCTATAATCCTATTCTACACCGAATCATCACTGGCAAATATAATCGAAAAACCCACAAAATCAATTCAAGTATTTTCAAAGCAGAAAATTCAGAAAGCTCACAGTTTCGATCGAACCAGAGAGCAATCCCAAATCGGACGAGCAAAGCCACAAATAATTAAGCATCAGAGAAGCCATTCAATCAATTCCAGAAAGCCATCGAAGTTGCAATCGATTTGGGGACGATTCCATTGAAACCCTAGAGATCTCAGCCGCCATTTCTATTTTCCACGAAGAAATCAAGAGGACGGGAACTATTTGACAAAGGGTGTAACACAATTCAAAGGGGGCCGACCTATGTTTTGGGCTAAGCTTTCTTTTTTAAAAGGGGATAACACATTTTATTTTTAAATCTAGGGTTTTATTTTTTTGTTGTATTTTAAATCTCTTTTGTAATCGAATCGAAACAGTTATAGTGTATGTAAAATACTAGGCAGTTTCAGTCAGGGTGTTGATTGACAATTGACAGAGTCTGTAAAATCTGGGTTACTAGTTACGGGGTCGTAATCAGGGGAAATTTGATCGAGGGGATATCGGTCAGTCTAGGGTTTTGAGCGTAGGGTTATGACAGGAGCAGACACTACGAGTGTACATGGTCTTGTATGCGGGATCTGTTTATAACACCTAGTAGAAACCTTAGGAATGCAGCAGTAGGCAGGATTTTGCCGAAGCTGTGTATATCTTGTTTCATTTACATTCTGCATTTCTGTTTCTGCTATATTCTATGATCTGTTTAATATTATATATCCCATTAGATTTTTAATTTTGGTAAGAACTGTGATAAATCCTATTCACCCCCCCCCCCTCTAGGGTTAATCTAGATCCAACACTTTTAAGCATTGCAAACTTTAAAAAATCATTACTTTGTCGTGTGTTGACGAAATTCGATGAAACAGGAAACATCGTGACCGCAAGGAGGTTCTCTACCACCTAGAAGAGACCGCGGATTTTTCTGAGCTCACTAGGATTTTTAGCACCTTTACAACCAATGGAGATTTCTAAATTGAAATGTGAATGGAAATGTCATGTATAAATTATATAAGCAAAATATAAATTATACACGTGTTGTATACCTCATGTACATGCGTTGTGTAAGCTATACGAGCGAAGTATGAATTATACATGCATTGTATAAATGATATGTGTGTTGAAATGCAAGTGAAATATAGAAATAATGTATATATATACTCCCCTCGTCCGCAAACCATGGACGATATTTATTATTTGTGAATTGGTGTGAAAAATTGGTTGAATAATGCGAATGGTTGAATAATTGTTTGTGGTTGATATTGATTGGTTGTGGTTGAAAAATGCCCATTGGTGATTGAAACAAATTGCAAATAATTGTGGAAAATGAAAATAAAACATGCCGCCTGCGTGCGAACTAGATGCATGAAATCCCCATTGTCAAAAACCGCGAGGTTTTAAGGTAGAGCGAGGAGCCGCACTCGGGACGGTGCCAGTTTTAACTACCCTGCTATTATGCTGCCGAAATTTTGAATAATATTCATGTGTTAGAATTATTTTCATATGTTGAAATTATTTTCATGCGTTGAAACTAAAGTCATATGTTGAAACTATATCCAGGTGTGGAAGTGCTCATGTGTTAAGAAGTAATGTGTGAAAATTAAATTCATGTGTTGAATGAATAAAATGTTTAAACAATAAAAATTACATTTTTATTGAAATTATGAAGTGTTAAAAACATTCATGTGTTGAATAAATATTTTAGATGATAAAAATACCATTTTTATCATATATGTGATTTGCTAAAAATATGCGAGTATTGAAATAAATATTTGTGAAATGAATATTATTTTTAACATGTATGGCAACTAAATAAAATAGTCATGTGTTGAAAAATATTTTTGTTTGCCAAAAATATCATTTTTGAAATGTGAAGTGTTAAAAATAACCACTTGTTCAAATAAATGTGCATGAGTTGAAATATTCATTAATTAGCTAATGATATGGTTTTTGCTTGTGTATGCAACATTGGAATGAATGGTGATTTTAAACCAAATTGAATCAAATATGAAGTTGAATGGAAAATGATAAGTGATAAGAATTGCACATATGTACATGCATATTTATTGAACAGGTTATAGCAAAGAGGCTAGAGAAGAGGAATAAAATTGTGTGCCCGACAAATAGGTACACGTTTACTATTTTGCTTGGGTGATGATTTTATGAGTCTGTTGGCTAGCCGCTTGGCTTTTTCTTTTTCTTTTTGAGATGAGACGCCCGTGTGGCTATTTGGGAATTTTCCTAGCCCCTCCCGTACAAAGAAGGTTATGGCGAAATTTTCCAAAATTTAAAGGCGTTAGTGAAATATTTGAAGTGAAAACGATATAGAAATCGTCGAATGAACTATATATATATATATAATTAAAAGAATCATGGCCGTGTAGTTCATATTTTGGAATCGTGATTTCAAACGATTAGTGCAGGAAATCCGACCATCGGATTTTACTGAAACCGCAACCGTTGGGTTCGCCTTGGAAATATCTTTCCAACGGCACCAACTTTGTAAAGATCCGACAGTTGGATTCTCTAAAATGTTTAATTCAAATCTAAAGAAAAACAGTGTCAGAATCGATTATATTTATATATAAATATAAATATAATTAAATTAAATCGAATAACGACGCTGTAGTTCGTATTTTGAAATCGTAACTTCAAATGACTAGTGGGGGAAATCCGACCATCGGATTTTCCCAAAACTGAAACCGTTGGATTCGTTTTGAAAGGATCTTTCTAATGAAATAAAATTTGTGAAGATCCAATGGTTAGATTTTCAGATATGTGTAAAAAAATTAGTGAAAAACAGCGCCAGTGCCTCGGCACGACCTGAAACGTCGTTTAATTAAATATGGCCATTTTTAAATAAATAAAAATGGCGATATATCATTATAAAATATTATAAGCGATATAGTGTAGAAATAAACAAATTTTGCGGTGTTTGCTTGAATTGTGATGGTTGAATGTATTTAACGTGAAAATTGCTAAGGAACTAATATGTGAATGTTGAGTAATTTAACATGTGAAGAATTTATTTGAAAATCTAAATATACGTGGATTATTAGGCCGAGTTAATTATCATTTCAAATAGTCGGTCGACGGTGAGAAGTCGAAGAGATAAAGACGGTTCAAGACCAACGATCTTCACATTGGATGGATGGGTGCTACTGATGCTCATGATTGGAGTAGCTACCTTGAAGGAGCTGAATAGAAGCCGCCCGGACGTAATGTTGATTGTGCGGATATGCGAGGAATATGGTGCCTCCTGTTTCGTTCAAACCCAGAACGAACTTGTAAATGGACTGTGTGTCTGACATTGGATTTTGCTCTGTGATAATTGATCTCTGTTAAATATATATCTGTTTGGTGGCGAAGAATTTATTCTCTGGCTTAACGCCCTTCAGTGAGACGTACGAGCTCAGATGTTATATATCAATAGAAATCAGTCGCATGGAGTGGAATTCCTATGTGGCACGCCTTAGTGGCAAATGATCAAGGCTTCTGTTGCAAAGCAAAGTCTTGTGGTTGATGATCAAAGCATGGTCTGTGTGATGTAGCTTTGTGTATAACGTGGATTTGCGAGCCTCACACCCCGGTATGAGTCAAAAACGGGAGAAGGACCGCTGGGAGAGCACGACGTTTCTTTCTAGCTATGGTGGTGTCAGTGACCTACCAGCCCTGACATTTATATCTACTTTTCACCTATGTAGTTGTTGGAATGCGAGGAGCCTCGATTATAGATCTGTAAGGACCGGGAAACGTGTGTTCAGGAATAACTAATCCTCAAAAGTAAGAGAGGACCGGCCTAGCCGATTCCAAGGACCGCTGTGTGCGATCCTGAGGCATTTGCTAGAGTGTCTCGAATGGAGGGGAGCTTGCCCCTTGCCTCGACTCATGATGGAATCCAATTTCCGATATGAAATTGCGGATGTGATTGTATTACTAGTATGGCGACATAGTGGTATGGGTCATTTAAGTCGTCTATGATTGATATTTATGATTGAAATCGCTTTTGAAACATATATGCACTAGTAATAATATCAAACACTTTTGTTTTATATGTATGAAGCATTTTTGGCCATTATAAGGTAAAACTCTATCCTCCGGTTTGCGTTGCATTGTGTGATGGGACCTGAGTCTTATAATGGCTTCATTTTTATAAAAATCATTGCAATAATTTAATCATTTACTTTATTTCATGCACTAGCACTCATTGGAGTAAGCCCGTTCCGCGAAAGTGGCGTGGTCCTTTGATTTGCCATATTATTTTTGTTTAATAAGTTAAGTAGATTTCTCGTACCAGTCCCATGACTGACTCGTAGTTTGTTTCACCTTGCAAACTCGGGTGCCCTTATTTTCACACGGGCAGCCTAGTTATAGGTAGCTGACATATTTTGGCTTGGCACCGCAGTAGAGGTGCACTTTTGGGCTAATGGCGAGGCTTGACTACATTGTGATGACTGTGAATTTTCCGCCATTATTGTATATATATTATGATTCCGCCGTTGGCGATGTAGACTGATGTTTAGTTTATGTATTCTCTTGTATGATTCCTCCACAGGCGATGTAGACTGATTATGCACTAAGTTGTATCCTGCACTGTGCTCTCTGATGTGGTGATATATATATGATTCCGCTGTCATATTTGTGTAAATTATTCTATTTCTTGTTTATTCTATTATCTTTACTCTGCTAATGATGATTAATGTGTTATATTCCAATGATTATCCTTAACACCGTGTCACGGGGTTTTGGGGTCGTCACAGCTGGTATCAGAGCTTTGATTAACCTTAGTTCTAGAGTTTAACACATTAAACACTTCGTCAGAATAGAATCAGTAGTGTTCTAAGGCGAGTAGCTCATTAGAGATAGGACTAGTAATGTCCTAGAATGAGCAAAGCAGAATAGCAAAAACAATTTGTTCAGTACATCGTTGTCTTTCCTTAAGTTCTTTTGCTTTACCATACAATAAAATTATCATTTCTGTAGGCTGACTCTTTTCTTGCTTATACAGAACTTGAAAAATGGCTACTCGAGAAGCCGTTGGTAGAGGAGGCCGAGCTGGCCGTGGCAGAGGACGAGGAGAAGTCCCAGCTGAAGAAGGACCCTTGATACAACCCCCGGCCACCCAACAATTCGAGCTGGACCGCGTGTCTAAAAGGTACAAGAACCTAGGAGGCAAAACCTTCTCTGGAACGGGAATTGTAATTGAGGCCCTTGCATGGCTGAAAACATGCAAGAAGATACTAGGAGGCCTAAGGATGGGTGATCAAGACAAAGCTTTCATGGGCGCTTGGCTTCTACAAGAGGAAGCCGAACTATGGTGGGAAGCTCTTACCGGAACAAATAGAAATGCTGGTAGGAACTGAGACGAATTCAAAGAATTATTCAAAGAGAAGTATGTCCCAGAGCAAGCCCTTGAGCGCATGCACGACGAATTCGCAAACCTCCAGCAGGGGGATCTCTCGATGCAAGATTATCTGAACAAGTTTACACAATTATCCCGCTATGCTCCTGAGCTCGTCGCCACCGCAAAGTCCAAGAGGTTCATCCTCGGGCTGAAGCGACAGTACCAAGATAGGGCAATGACCCACATCAAGCTGGCGTTTAATGAATTAGTGGAGATGGCGTGTAAATATGAGGACCTGGATCAAAGGCACCTGGATCGGGACCGTGCTAAGAGCTGGGCTGGGAATAAGCGCAAGCCTGCCACAAACCAACCAGAATCAAGCAAGACGGCGTCCTCGAATCAGCAGACTAGCAGGCCGCCAAAGGGAAGCTGCTACAATTGTGGCAAGGTTGGGCACTACTCAAATGTTTGCACAGCCCTGAAAAGGCAGAAGACCGACTCTTAAGGTTCAAGCCAGGGCTCTCAGAACCCTCGCTCATGTTTTAACTACCGCAGGACAGATCGTCTTGTCAAAGACTGTCCTTTGCTTAAGAAGGCCGCAGTAGCTCACGTATATGACGGGACGAACCCGCCGGCTGCTTCCGAAGTAGCAAGTAAACCCTATGTTTTGGGAGGTACCCTTACAATTAAAAATACTCCTGTTTCTATATTGTTTGACACAGGTGCATCACGTAGTTTTATTGCTAGTAACACAGTTCACAAATTAAGGTTAAAACAAAGAAAGCTCAAAGAATCGGTTAAAGTTCATATTCCAATAGGGGGTTCTATTATTCTCGGTTCGTATTGTAAAGTACCTGCTTTTTCTTTCGATACCAGTTTCCTTTTAATCTAGTCGTTATGGACTTTCCCGAATTCGATATCATCCTCGAGCTTGATTGGTTAACGAAGTACGAAGCTGAAGTAAAGTGTGCTGAAAGGATAGTAAAAATTCGAACGAAGCTTAGATATATTACTGTACCATGCCATGGTTCGAATCCAGATAGAAAGGAATTTTGGTCTGTGTTAGAAGTTATCCCCACTTCCTTAGAAAAGATTCCTGTTGTTAGAAACTATGCGGATGTGTTTGAAGAAGTCGAAAACTTACCTCCGCAAAGAGAGATAGAATTCAGAATTGATCTAATTCCCAATGCCATACCAGTAGTGCATCCAATTCGCAGAATGACTCCTAAGGAAAAGGAAGAATTAGGCGATCAAACTCGTCAACTGCTATGGAAGGGTCTGATAAGACCTAGCTTTTCTAGTTGGGGTGCAGCTGTAGTGTTTGTCCCAAAGTCAAACGGTACTCTTCGATTGTGTGTTGATTACCAAGACCTCAACAAACAGACGCTCAAAAACAAATACCCATTACCCCGCATCGATGATCTGCTAGACCAATTAAATGGGGCGAGAGTATTTTCCCGAATGGAGCTAGATACGGGTTTTCATCAATTGAGAATTGTAGAGGAGTGTGTTCCTTTGACAGCTTTCAGAGGTCCAGACATATTTTATGAATGGTTAGTAATGCCGTTCGGCCTATGCAATGCTCCAGCATACTTTGTCGATCTAATGAATAGAGTGTTCAAGGGAGTTCTGAATAAATTTGTCCTCGAATTCATAGATGATATTTTAATCTACTCCAAATCAAAACCCGAGCATGAAAAACACTTAGAACAAGTATTGGAGATTTTGAAAAAGAACGTCTTCAAAGCCAAATTCTCTAAATGTGTCTTCTGGCGAGAAGAAGTGAAGTTCCTTGGCCACGTCGTGTGAAAGGAAGGGATTTCTGTCGATCCGAGCAAAGTAAAAGCAATTCAAGACTGGAAACAGCCTACTACACCCACAGAGGTCAGAAGTTTTATGGGGTTGGCTAGTTATTATCGAAAATTCGTTAAGGATTTCTCGAAGATATCCGGTCCATTAACAAAGCTTACGAAGAAGCACGAGAAATTTAAGTGGACATCTGACTGTGAGGAAACTTTCCAGGTATTGAAATCGAAGTTGACAACTGCTCCAGTGTTAACCATTATCGATGGCAATCAGGATTTGACGGTTTGGACAAATGCTTCTATTAGAGGTCTTGGTGTAGTGTTAGTGCAAAGGGGTCAAGTAGTTGCTTATGCAAGCCGCCAATTGAAACCACATGAGAAGAATTATGTAACTCATGATCTTGAGTTGCTAGCTATCGTTTTTGCTCTGAAAATCTGGAGGCATTACTTATTGGGTGAGAAATTTGAACTGTATACAGATCATTAATCATTGAAGTATTTATACACCCAGAAAGATCTGAATTTAAGACAGCAGCGTTGGTTAGAATTTCTTGCAGCATTTGATCTAGATATCCTGTATACGCCGGGAAAGGCTAACGTTGTAGCGGATGCACTTAGTAGAAAAACCACAATCATTGCCAATCTTATAATTACGCCAGGATCGATTGATAAAATATCTGTTCTTCAGAAAAACGACAATTTTGTTAAAGAGATGATTAAAAGGATTCAAAGGGGTGAAGGCTCCAGTTTCCAAGTGGATAGTGAGGGAGTTCTGAGATTGAATGGAAAAATATGTGTTCCCGACATCCCTGAGCTCAAAAGAGAGGTGCTAGATGAATGCGATAAATCCGAACTTTGCATTCATCCTGGAGTAAGTAAAATGTACAACGATATCAAAAGTGGTGGAAGGCAATGAAGAGGGGCATTTCTTTATATTTTAGCATATGCCCTACTTGTCAATTAGTCAAGAGCGACCAACAAAAGCTGGCTGGATTGTTGCAACCGTTGGAAGTCCCAGGTTGGAAATAGGAACAAATTTCCATGGATTTCATAGATGATTTGCCCCCGAACCAAGAAAGGTAATGACAGTATTTGGGTGATCGTAGATCGCTTCACGAAGACTGCCCATTTCATACCTGTCAGATACAATAGAACCGCTCAAAGTCTAGCACAGATATATTTCAAAAAATTGTTAAACTGCATGGAATTCCCATCAGCATAGTCAGTGATAGAGACTCAAAATTTGCTAGCAAATTCTGGGAGGCATTCCAGACAGAATTGGGAACAAAACTGAATATGAGCACCGATTATCACCCTCAGACAGATGGCCAAACTGAGCGTGTGAACAGAATTCTAGAAGATTTACTATGGGCTTGTATTATTGATTTTGGTGGGTCATGGGAAGATCACTTACATTTGGCAGAATTCTCGTATAACAATAGCTATCAAGCAAGTTTGGGGATGTCTCCATTTCAAGCATTATACGGTAGACCGTGCAGATCTCCAGCATGTTGGGTAGAACCTGGCAACAGACTTGTGTTAGGACCCGATATGATTAGAGAAGCATCTGATAAAGTCGACTTCATCAAGAAGCGATTGAAAACCGCACAAAGCCGACAGAAAAGTTATGATGATTCTAGAAGAAGAGATTTGACATTTGCCGTTGGTGATCATGTATATTTAAGAGTTTCTCCGATGAGGGGAGTAATCAGATTTGGCAACACTGGGAAGTTGGCACCGAGATTTATTGGTCCCTTTCGTATACTAGAACGAATTGGAACTCTTGCTTATAGGGTTCAATTACCAGATTGGTTGCCTGGGGTGCATGATGTATTTCACGTATCACAACTCAGAAAACATGTGCATGATCCAGATCTTGTTGTAGAAGAAGCAGTGCAACAGGACTTGGAAATTACTCCAGAATTAGCAGTCAGAAGAGAGCCATTAAAGATTGTTGGCAAAGAAACAGAGAGCTAAGGAGCAAAAAGATTCATTTGGTTAAAGTGCAGTGGAGTAGTGATCCTAGAGACTGTACTTGGGAGACTGAGGAGAGCATTAAGCAAGCTTACCCCAAATGCAGAGTGGACCTCTTTGACTAACTCCGGTGCAAGGTACCTTTACAATACTTTGCATTTACATTTTGTTTCCTACTTTACTGTTGTTTCCTTTTCGGGGACGAAAAGTTTTAAGTGGGGGAGATTGTAACAACCCGGAAAATACAAGCCAATTTCAAATTTTTATTTTGGTTATTTCAAAGGAATTTGAACAATCGAAATAGAATATTACAACAAAATAGTGAAGTAGAAATAGTGTGGCAGTTTGAAAATTTGAATTAAAACTTTGATTGACTGTACCGGTTGCAAAATATAACGGATTTTTGGTCAAAAATATCTAAATCTGTTTATGAATATCTTTCTAATGAATTTGAAAAATCGAAGTTTCATAGCGGGAATCAAAAGTTATGGCCAAATGAATTTTTAGAAAGGTCGCTATAGAGAATATATAGCCCTTGAAAATAAACATTTTGCAAATGACCTCGGAATTCGACGAAACCATTTTTGTTGGATCAGGGATGTCAAACTGTTGCTAGGTTTCAAATTTCATAATTTTTGAGGCTAGTATGTGACCGTGGCAAAAGAAAATGTGTTTGATCAATTTCTGTTAAATTGGATCGGCCAAAAAAGGGCCATTTTTCAAACGATCTCAGAATTCGATGAAACTAGTTTTGTTGGGACCGTAGCGTCAAAACATAGCTAGATTTATTTTTCTGGAATTTTTCGAATTAGTTTGTGGCCCTGGCAAACTGAAATGTACGTTCAAATTGAATATAAAATGTTTTATACTTTAATTTGAAAAATAACTAACTGTAATAGTCGAATTGGCCTACGAAACATATCCATTGTGTCCGGGATGAGGGTATTTAGCTAGGGACGACAGTCGTTGGGTTTGAATTGGTGTTCGTGTGGAGAAACGCTATTTTAAAAATTTAATAAAACCCACGGGCCAATCAAAATTCTCCATTCATAAAATAAATAAATAAATCACAGAAAACCCCGCCCCCCACGACATCGACGACGGAAACGCTCCCTCACTTCCCTGGCGATTTCCGATCGCCACAGCCCGAATCAGCCCCACCCCCAGTTCAACTTTTTGTTCGCCTCCCTCCCCTCTTTAAATCCATACCCGATTCGCCACCCCTCGTCCTCTGTGCTTCAAGAACCAAGCCCTCAAAGTCCCGAACTTTTTGCCGCCACTGCCTCTGATAGACGCCGCCGAGTTCACCGCGACCACCATCCCCTGGAGCGCCTCTCCTAGCTCTTTCCAGTGGTGCAGGCCGATTCTCTTATCGTGCAGTGGTTTATTCGATAAATCAAAACCTAGTTTTGAAAAATCGTGAAAGGTATCGGCTTTATTATATTTGAATTGAAAATAACACTTTTAATCAGTGCAAACTTTGAAAAATCATATCTTTGTCGTGTGTTGGCGAAATTCGATGAAACAGGAAACATCGTGACCGCAAGGAGGTTCTCTACCACCTAGAAGAGACCATGGATTTTTCTGAGCTCACTAGGATTTTTAGCACCTTGACAACCAATGTGAGATTTCTAAATTGCAATGTGAATGGAAATGTCATGTATAAATTATATAAGCGAAATATAAATTATACACGTATTGTATACCTCATGTACATGCGTTGTGTAAGTTATATGAGCAAAGTATGAATTATACATGCATTGTATTAATGATATGTGTGTCGAAATGCAAGTGAAATATAGAAATAATATATATATATATATACACTCCCCTCGTCCACAAACCATGGACGATATTTATTGTTTGTGAATTGGTGTGAAAAATTGGGTGAATAATGCGAATGGTTGAATAATTGTTTGTGGTTGATATTGATTAGTTGTGGTTGAAAAATACCCATTGGTGATTGAAACAAATTGGAAATAATTGTGGAAAATGAAAATAAAACATGTCGCCTGCGTGCGAGTTAGATGCATGAAATCCCCATTGTCAAAAACCGCGAGGTTTTAAGGTAGAGCGAGGAGCCGTACTCGGGACGGTGCCGGTTTTAACTACCCTACCGTTATGCTGCCAAAATTTTGAATAATATTCGTGTGTTAGAATTATTTTCATATGTTGAAATTATTTTCATGCGTTGAAACTAAAGTCATGTGTTGAAACTATATCCATGTGTGTAAGTGCTCATGTGTTGAGAAGTAACGTGTGAAAATTAAATTCATGTGTTGAATGAATAAAGTGTTTAAACAATAAAAATTACATTTTTATTGAAATTATGAAGTGTTAAAAACATTCATGTGTTGAATAAATATTTTAGATGATAAAAATACCATTTTTATCATATATGTGATTTGCTAAAAATATACGACTATTGAAATAAATATTTGTGAAATGGATATTATTTTTAACATGTATAACAACTAAATAAAATAGTCATGTGTTGAAAAATATTTTTGTCGCCAAAAATATCATTTTTGAAATGTGAAATGTTAAAAATAACCACTTGTTCAAATAAATATGCATGATTTGAAATATTCATTAATTAGCTAATGATATGGTTTTTGCTTATGTATGCAACATTGGAATGAATGGTGATTTTAAACCAAATTGAATCAAATATGAAGTTGAATGGAAAATGATAAGTGATAAGAATTGCACATATGTACATGCATATTTATTGAACAGGTTATAGCAAAGAGGCTAGAGAAGAGGAATAAAATTGTGTGCCCGACAAATAGGTACATGTTTACTGTTTTACTTGGGTGATGATTTTATGAGCCTGTTGGCTAGCCGCTTGGCTTTTTCTTTTTCTTTTTGAGATGAGACGCCCGTGTGGCTATTTAGGAATTTTCCCAGCCTCTCCCATACAAAGGAGGTTATGGCGAAATTTTCCAAAATTTAAAGGCGTTAGTGAAATATTTGAAGTGAAAACGATATAGAAATCGTCGAATCAACTATATTTATGTATATATAAAAATATAAACAAAATTAAAACGAATCATGGCCATGCAGTTCGTATTTTGGAATCGTGATTTCAAATGATTAGTGCGGGAAATCCGACCATCGGATTTTCCCGAAACCGCAACTGTTGGGTTTGCCTTGGAAATATCTTTCCAACGGCACCAACTTTGTAAAGATCCGACGGTTGGATTCTCTGGAATGTTTAATTCAAATCTGAAGAAAAACAGCGCTAGAATCGATTATATTTATATATAAATATAATTAAATTAAATCGAATAACGACGCTGCAGTTCGTATGTTGAAATTATAACTTCAAATGACTAGTGGGGAAATCCGACCGTCGGATTTTCCCATAACTGAAATCGTTGGATTCGTTTTGAAAGGATTTTTCTAATGAAATAAAATTTGTGAAGATCCAATGGTTAGATTTTCAGATATGTGTAAAAAAAAATTAGTGAAAAACAGCGCCAGCACGTCGGCACGACCTGAAACGTCATTTAATTAAATATGACCATTTTTAAATAAATAAAAATGGCGATATATCGTTGTAAAATATTATAAGAGATATAGTGTGGAAATAAACAAATTTTGCAGTGTTTGCTTGATATGTGATGGTTGAATGTATTTAACATGAAAATTACTAAGGAACTGAAATGTGAATGTTGAGTAATTTAACCATGTGAAGAATTTATTTGAAAATCTCAATATACGTGGATTATTTGAAAAGGTCGTGTTAATTCTCATTTCAAATAGTTGATCGACGGTGAGAAGTCGAAGAGATGAAGACGGTTCAAGACCGATGATCTTCACATTGGATGGATGGGCGCTACTGATGCTCGTGATTGGAGTAGCTACCTTGAAGGAGCTGAGTAGTAGCTGTCCGGACGTATTGTTGAATTGTGCGGATCTGCGAGGAATATGGTGCCTCTGGTTTCGTTCAAACCCAGAACGAACTTGTAAATGGACTGTGTGTCTGACATTGGATTTTGCTCTGTGCTAATTGATCTCTGTTAAATATATATCTGTTTGGCGGCGGAGAATTCATACTCTTGCTTAACGCCCTTCTCTGAGACGTACGAGCTCAAAGGTTATATATCGATAGAAATCAGTCGCACGGAGTGGATTGCCTGTGTGGCACACCTAAGTGGCAAATGATCAAGCTTCTGTTGCAAAGCAAAGTCTTGTGGTTGATGATCAAAGCATGGTCTGTGTGACGTAGCTTTTGTGTATAACGTGGATTCGTGAGCCTCACACCCCGGTATGAGTCAAAAACGGGAGAAGGACCGCTGGGAGAGCACGACGTTTCTTTCTAGCTATGGTGGTGTCAGTGACCTACCAGCCCTGACATTTATATCTACTTTTCACCTATGTGGTTGTTGGAATGCGAGGAGCCTCGATTATAGGTCTGTAAGGACCGGGAAACGTGTGTTCAGGAATAACTAATCCTCAAAAGTAAGAGAGGACCGGCCCAGCCGATTCCAAGGACCGCTGTGTCCCATGACTGACTCGTAGTTTGTTTTACCTTGCAAACTCGGGTGCCCTTATTTTCACACGGGCAGCCTAGTTACAGGTAGCTGACATATTTTGGCTTGGCACTGCAGTAGAGGTGCACTTTTGGGCTAATGGCGAGGCTTGACTACATTGTGATGACTGTGACTTTTCCGCCATTATTGTATATGTATTATGATTCCGCCATTGGCAATCTATACTGATGTTTAGTTTATGTATTCTCTATGTATGATTCCGCCACAGGCGATGTAGACTGATTATGTACTGTTACGCACTAAGTTGTATCCTGCACTGTGCTCTCTGATGAGGTGATATATATATGATTCCGCTGTCATATGTGTAAATTATTCTATTTCTTGTTTATGCTATTATCTGTACTCTGCTAATGATGATTAATGTGTTATATTCCAATGATTATTCTTAACCCCGTGTCACGGGGTTTTGGGGTCGTCACGAAAAATGAAAAGATTTGGTGAAAAACGAAGTGTCTTTTCATAAAATATAGCCGTTATTTACAGCACTTAAGACAGCACTGAACAGTAGCGTTTGGCCCAAAAACGCTATTATATGTCTATTCAAAATATAGTCGTTATGCCCTTTCATAGCGTTTCGGAATATAGCCGTTCTAACCTTTAATAGCGTTTCTGGACAAAATGCTACGGTTTTCTGCTACGGAAAATTCTGCAAAAACAGCCTTCTATATTCATTATTTTTTGACTTTTTTTATCATTTATGCACATTCGACTCTCTTTTTGATACCCATGTACCTGAAAGTTAGCTCAGAAGTTTCCAACAATATAGTTTCCAACATTCTCCCTATTTTTGATGATGACAACTATGCAATTTACAAATATATATTCATTCTATAAAATATTATTATTACCAAAGCTTCCTTTAAGTATAACATCTCCCTCTATCAATATATACATGTATTTCTCCCCCTTTGTCATTATAAAAAAGAATGAGGAAATAAATATTTTTTCCTTTTTTCATATTCATATATATATATATATATATATATATATATATATTGTTTTTGTGTGTGTGATATTTGAGGATAGATTTGAATATAAAAACATAATCTAATATCACATAAAAAAAATTCTTGAATCAACATTCACCTCCATTTTGATTGATGATAGAATCTTGCATTATCATCGTCTTGTCTTTATCTTCTCCCCCTGAACATATGATATATGAAAATTTCTCCCTTAGAGTATGTGATTATTATATTTCCAGATTCCCTGATTTAACTTTAAGCTCAGTTTTTAAAGATATTAGAGATACTGAAATACCCTCTTTTTTTGTTGTGGTGTACCTGCAACAAATATTATATGAATACTTCACCCGGAGGAACAGGTATACAACACCCGAGCGGCCGAACGGGATTTCACGCCTCTGTCAACACGAGGACTTCACAACTTGCCTCTTACAACACCGAGGACTTCAACAAAGAACAAGAGTTTGACTTCTGATTGCGTTCTTGAATAACACGGAATAGCCAACAGTTGAGTACACCCTTCCTATAATCTTATCCTCAAGTATATAACGTGTATGTGAAGATTGAAGGAAGTATATTACTTACTGAATCAAGAGATATGAAATAATTTCAACGATTCAACAAGTAATTTGAATAATGGAGAGCTTTTTAGTATGCAAGAATGTATAGAGTTCAAGATCAGAAAATATGAGAAGATTTGGTGATGTGAAAAGAGATGCACCCATTTCCTTTCAGAAATGAAAAGGAAACTCTTCATGAAATATGTTGCTTTTTAGAAAATATGGCCATTGTAAAATATGACCGTTGGAAATATGACCGTTAGAAAATATGACCGTTAGAAAATATGGCCACTGTAAAATATGACCGTTGTAAAATATGACCGTTGGAAATATGAAGTGTCTTTTCATGAATTGTCTTTTCGAAGTGTCTTTTCACGATGTGATGAAGTGTCTTTTCGTGAAGTGTCCTTTCATGAAGTGTCTTTTCGCGAAGTGTCTTTTCGCGAAGTGATGAAGTGTCTTTTCGTGTGAAATGTCTTTTCATGAAGTGCCTTTTCGCGAAGTGTCTTTTCACGAAGTGACGAAGTGTCTTTTCGCGAAGTGTCTTTTCACGAAGTGACGAAGTGTCTTTTCGCGAAGTGTCTTTTCGCGAAGTGTCTTTTCGTGAAGTGTCTTTACATAAGTGCATTTGTGTATGTTATATTTGAGGATAGATTTTAACAATATATAACACATTTATGACATAATTAAATAGAAAATAACAACCTATATCATTTTTTCTTTGATCTTCTCTTCTTCCTTGTCATGAATTAAAAACTTGTGATCTAACATCAGTCACCATGGATTTACTCCGCCGATAGAAGACAATGAGGAAACCCTAACCCTCATTTCGAATTGAAGGTGTAACACCCCGAATATTCTGTTAATAGTAAATTAACAAATTAAAGTATAATTAATTCTAAATGAAATAATTAAGGGAAATGGGTTAGGCCATTGCGATCGCTCGGAATTCTACCTAAGATAGAGTCCGAGTTTGCATGAATCGGACTCCGTATGAAGGAGTTATGACTCCGGAAGTTTCAGAATTCAATTTAAAATTTAAAACAATTCAAATTCAGTTCGAAATTCAAAAAACAGCCCAAATTGGGCTAGGCGGGAAATTCCCGCCCAGGCACCAGGTCGACCTGGGGGTCAACGGGCCCAGTCGACCTGGTTTTGCCCTGGCTGGCCTGGTTGGTTTCTAGTCGAATTTCTGAGCTTGGCTGTGCCATTAGGGCTGATTTGTCACTTTCTGATTGGCTCCTCTTGGTGTGTATGGTCCGGATTCACTCTATGATTATCTGACGGCTCAATATGAAATTCTATAAATACAACTCAACACTCAACCTAAATTCACACAAATAATATAGAACTAGAGTCGTTATGCTGCTGGGAGGAAACTAAGAGTAGCCATCAGTTAGAGAAAGCTTAGAGACGAGCAAAACTAAAGGAAAAAAAGAATCAAACAACGTTTATCTACCCATTGGAAAGCATTACAAATTCAGAAACTCAGAAATTAGAAAACAAGAACATCGTTTGTTGTAAGTATAGTGATTTTTCCGATGTGAATAAAATTAAGGCTTGATTCGATGTAAAATGGAAATGGAATTGTGCTATTGTATAGCGACGATGGTAATTCATATCTATGTATTGAAATGATTGTGTTGTGAATGGTATTGGGATGTTTGTGGTATAGTTGAGTTGATATTGATCCTATTGTACATTTAGAATGAAAACAACATCACATGCAAGTTTTATAGTTCATGCTGTAATCTACACATATATGTTTATGTGATTATATAGGTTGTATGTGTTATGACTAAGCTAAGATCTCATGTATATACTTTATGCTAAAACCTCTATGCCTAAATGATTAAGTTTATATACATGCTCATATGTTTATACAAAAGTTGCAAGTTCATAATTGGATCCATGCCAAGATCCATTTCAATACAAGTTTCATGTTATGGTAGTAAACATGATTTGATCTAGTTCACACACATGTGACAAAATTATACATACTTTATGGACATATCATATTCTTGTCATATGTTAGTGATGTTCGATGTTATGCCTAGATCTAAACATGTTTAGGCTTATGTTGTCTAAAGCATATGCTAATTCATGTGACACCTATTTGTTAGATCCCTATTTCAATGCAAGTTCACATATATGTAAGTTGATCTAGTCTACGTTGCAAGTTCACACCTATGATATTCATGTTGACTATTTTACATGTTTATACCTATGATGTTCATATTGACTATGTCGATAATGCCAAGTTTACACCTATGTCATGTTTATGAATTTCTTTATGCCAATTTTGTGTACGCTAAGTTAGGCTAAGTTTTTAGCCTAATATTATATGTTAAAAATCATGCAGACAAAAAATTAGGCTAAGATTGTTAGCCTAATATTTAGACGGGGTAACGTTGGGCAAATTGGTAATTATAGGAAACTTGACATAAATTGGTGAAAAATATATGTATTGGCATGTTTGGGACATGCCAATAATTGGTGGCATTTAAGTGGTGTAAAATTCTTATACCAAAAATGATGAACTTGGAAAATGGGCCATAACATTTCATTGTTAACAAATTTACATATAATAAGTAATAGAGACAAAGATGTAAATTTAGAAAATATGCGTATGCTTAACACGAGGTTGGATTGAGTTGTGATGTAAACCTGCCCGGACCCGCCCGGCTATCCAGTAGTCACAACAATACCTATCCAATGTGGGTGGTTAAGCATTGAGCCCAATAAGGACCCGAGGTTAGACTGAGTTACGGTGTAAACCTGCCTGGAACCGACCGGCACATCCAGTAACCGTAACAATACCTGTCTAATGTGAATGGTCGGTGCTTTAAAAAGCTAAGGACAGACAAGTCAAGATGGTAGGGTTAAGTTAACTAAAACACTTAACCAATTCAACATGCTAATTAAACTGATGGGTGGGGTTAGGTAAATACAGACACTTAACCACTTAACATGTTTGACTAGAAAACCCAAGTAACGGGGACCCATCTCAGCAGTAACCCAATTAGGTATCATGGTACCCTAAAACTAGGCAGGGTGGGGCACGATTACTGGGCTGATTGTAAGCGGTCAAAAGCGACGGCGGTGGGTGCAACAGTGTGGGTTCTAACAAAGTGCGGGCGGGCACACACTTCGGAGCAAACAAACAGGGCACTGGGGGCACCAGTAGCATAACCTATGCATGCTAGTATTGTGTTGGGTCGCCACCATGGGACTTGATACACCCCATGGTGGGACCAGCATAGGTATCTACAATCTTTGGGGGCCGTATGACACATATGATTTTGTGAATAGGAGCCGATCTTTAGAAAAAGGGGATCATTTCACCCCGATCATGGGGTGCCAGTTTAGGCAATGCAAGTAGGTGCAGAGATTTAGTGTGGGGTGTGATAGTATATTCGATTCAAACTGCTTTATCTTAGTTTATGATACTTTCCTATTTCCAGTTTATACCTATCATGCCCTTTTTCTTATTCTCATACTGAAGAGTCACTAGACTTACCAGGCTTTATGTCTGACCCTATTTTCTTTCGTCTTCTTTTCTTCCGTCCCCCCCCCTTCAGGTCCACATGGAGGAAACAACCCAGCTTAGTCAGACTCTTTGCAAGCTTCAAGATAGCAGATGTACGGTTTGGACTCTCTTTCCTGGGCAATGGTTGTTGGACACATTTTATGGGGATTTATGCAGTTTTAATTATGTTTTATGCTTCTTTATTTAATAACCAAGACAGAAATGATGATGTAATGTTTTGGAAGTTATTATGTGACAGTTATGGAAATGTTTTGTATGAACACGTATTTATGAAATAAAAAGTCTATTTGTTTTCCGCTGCTTATATATGTGTTTATATCTGTCTTGTGTTTTATCTGTGACTTTTACTTACAAACCTCCCCCAAAGTTAAGGCATTCCCTTTGTGAGTGACCTTAATGGAGGTGGGTGTTTCACTTGGTATCAGAGCACAGATTTGCCATACTAGATAAAAGTTTTTGAAACTATTTTCAAAAAGAAGTTTAAAGAAGCATTTTTTTAAAGAAAAGCGTTGTTTTTAAAAGGCATAATTCCCCAAAGCCATATGCACTATCTCTCTATCTTTTTGTCTTGAAAACTTTCCTTTTTGTTCCAGCATGTCTAGAGATCTTAACCTTCCAGAAGGAGTACCGATCCCTGGCTGGTTCCGAAGGTACCTAGAGGCTAGGGCCAATGGTGCGGGCCCAGCAGACATTCCTCCTCCCAAAGTGGCCGTGGTTCGTCCTCCTCCTCCTCGTGGAAATACTTTCGTTAAAACGTGTAGAGACTTCAAGGCTATGGGTGGAAAGGACTTTTATGGGACTGAATCATTTGTGGTAGCAAGGAACTGGCTGAAGGAGACTGAATATTTGTTCGTCATCTTCGAAGTTGACGACCGACAAAAGATACAACTAGCAGTGTGGTTGCTTAAAGATGAAGCATCCTATTGGTGGGAAGTAACCCATGCTGAGAGGCCAGTGGAAACTTGGGAAGATTTCAGGATGAGGTTTGAAATGAAGTTCCTCTCCCAAGATGAAAGAAGCCTGCAGATGGAGAAGTTCCTAATTCTTAAACAAGGAAATATGACAATCAAGGAGTACGTCAATCAGTTTAATCAGCTGACCAGATTTGGGCTGGATTTAGTAAACACCCAACACAAGAAGGCCCTTCGCTTCGTCAAAGGTCTAAATGAGCCTCTACACAGCCTTGCTATGACCCATATACCCATGGGAGCGACCTATGAAAGCTTGGTGGACATGGCGCTGCTACACGAGGAAGATAAAGGCAAGAAAGAGGCAAAGGTGGAAGTGCCTTAGGAAAAGAAAGAGGGTTTACAGGCTAAGAAGACAGACTTCAAGAAAGGCGGAAATAACAACAAATCCCGTGAAAAGAGAAGGTGTAATTTCTTTGGCATTGTTGGACATATAGCGAAAGACTGCAGGAACAAGAAGGCAAAGATGAATGGTGGTTGTTTCCATTGTGGAGAGACTGGACACTTGGCTAAGGACTGCCCAAAGAAGCGGGGGCAGGGATAGAGGACTGGATCCACCTTAGGGGGACAGGTTCACGCGCTGGTGGCACCTCCACAGGAACGAGGTAGAAATATTTCTATAGAAAGCTTAATTTATCTTTATGATCATCCAATTCGCACTCTCTTTGATTCTGGTGCATCACACTCCTTTTATTTCATCTGCCTTAGTTGAATCTCTGCACCTAGACTAGTATGGTAGAAGATCCCTTGGTTGTTTCAAATCCAATTGGGGGCTCGGCTTACTTGTCAATGGTTTGCTTGGATTTGAAAATATCTATTCGAAGTGTTGAATTTAGATGTAGAGCCTTTGTTTTGGGCTTCTCAGGACATGGACTGATCTTAGGCATGGACTGGTTATCCAGTAATGGTGCCATTCTTGATTGTGAGAAAAAAGTTGTTAGACTCTTAACTCGGCTCGGTAACACTGTAGAAAATTCTTGTAATCCCTTGAATGTTGTTATGCTTAGTTATCTAGAGTCTCTTGACGCTTCTGTTGAGAACTTGCAGTCGGTTAGAGTGGTCCAGGAATATCCGGATGTCTTTGGAGAGGTGAAAGGCTTACCTCCGAAGCAGGAAATAGACTTCCACATATATCTTGTTGATAAGGCAAAGCCCGTAGCTCTGCCTGTTAGACACATGGCTCCAAAGGAGAGAAAGGAGCTCAGTAAGCAAGTTAAGTAGCCTCTCGGGAAGGGGTTTATAAGGCGGAGTATCTCGGAATGGGTTGCTCCAGTGGTGTTCGCCACCAAAGCAGATGGCTCATTACGTCTTTGTGTGGACTATAGGGAGCTAAAAAAGCTGACTAAAAAGAATAGACACCCGCTTCCCAGAATAGGCGATTTGTTCGATCAGCTTGTAGGTGCGTCGGTCTTCTCCCAACTTGATCTGGCTACTTGGTTCCATTAGCTAAGGGTAGCTGAAGATAGCATTGATAAAACGACGTTCAGAACCCCAGACGGTTTCTACGAGTGGCTTGTCATGCCTGCCGGCTTGACAAACGCACCCGCTTATTTCGTAGACCTAATGAGTAGGGTGTTCAGAGAATACATGAATAAGTTCGTGGTGGTCTTCGTAGACGATATTTTGATCTTCTCAAAGAATGAGGAAGAACATGCTCAACATCTAAAGGAGATTATGGAAACTCTTCGAGTTCATCGGCTAAAAGCCAAATTCTCCAAGTGTCACTTTTGGAGAGAAGAAGTAAGATTTCTTAGATATATAGTGTCCAAAGATGGGTTAGCTGTTGACCCCGCGAAAGTAGTGGCAGTGCAAGATTGGAAGACACCAAGAAATCCAACCGAAGTCCAAAGCTTTCTTGGGCTAGCCGGTTTTTACTGAAAGTTCACTAGGGATTTCGCGAAAATATCAGCTCCACTCACAAGGCTAACAAAGAAGAATCTAGCATTCGCTTGGGGTTTGGACTGTGATATTGCTTTCACCATATTACAACTTTAATTTTACAATTGTGCGAAAAGCACAGTTGTAATAAATGATTTTTTACATCTGTGCAAAACGTACTATTGTAATAAATGTTTTTTACAACTGAGAAAAAATCACTGTTGTAATAAACATATATATCACAACTTTTCTTTTTTTTTCTCTATTGTAATAACTAATATATATTAATTAATTTCTGATAATTAATGGTTAAATTAGAAAGTTGTTTAAACTCATTTTTAGTAACTCTTTTTTCTATTTCTTGTATTAGAGACCTATTAAATATTAATAACAACTTATGTTTAATAATTAGCAATATTAACATTTAAAAATTTACAAATTAATACCAATTACTATTCATTACTATTAGATTAGATAAAAACTGCATAATTTATGATTAATAAATAATAGTTACTTTTTAAAAATTACTATTAAATATTTAATAGTATATAATCAGTAACATTTACATAATAATTAACTTTTAATAGTTGTAATTCAATTATAACTTTGAAGAAATTGAATCGGTGCGAGGTGGCCAGAGCGTTGGGTCCGGATCGGTGCGAGGTGGCCAGAGTGAGTTACCAAACAATTTCAAACTCGTCTGCATAGTCATTAAAAGTTGGCTTAAATATTCTCTTTCGATCTGCTCGAAAGGAATTTATTTTTCTATCAAAATTGGTCTTAAACTTCCTTTTTGAATTCTTTGAACTTTTCAAAGGATTCTGATTTGTGTTTCATAAGATACACATATCTGCTTCTACTGACATCATCAGTAAATGTAATGAAGTAATATAACCTTCCTCTAGATAATATATTCATTGCTCCATATACATCATTATGTATGAGACCCAATGCATATTGCTCGTTCACTGTGTCAAGTGAAAGATGATTCTGTTATTTTGCCTAGTAGACAAGATTCACATATGATTCAAAATCAAATGGTCTCAAAATTCCATCATTATGGAGTTTTGATATACTCTCTTGTTTATACGGGCTAACTGTTAATGCTAAAGGTGTGTACGATTTAAATTATTAAATTTAATCCACTTAGTGTTAATGTCAAATACATTATAGTTAACAATTTATAAAGATCATTAAGTATTTGTGAAATTCCATAAAATATTTCACTTAAATATAATGAATAACAATTGTTCTTTTATTACAAATGAAATTTAAACTTGTCTGAACAAGATTTGTAATAGCATTTATTTCAAATGGAATTCCACAATAACAATTATTTTATTAATTTTATTAAGCCAGTATACACAACAAGAATCAACTTTCTATGGATAATCCAGCAACTTTTGTTTTATTTCCATTCGTAAGTCCACTTGTCATTTTATCAGATTTCTACTTATTTTTGCAATTTCTGTAAATTAACATACATTTATGTGATTTATATCCAGTATCTAATACTAGAAATGTATAAGTAGATTGTTATAACATTTATATATTATTCGGTTGAAGTCATACCTCAACCTTTCATTTTAGATCCTCTATGTTTATATAACAATTACATTTGATTTGTTTGAGGACAATCCTCAAATTTCAATGTTAGTCAAGAAATTTGATTTAATTCAATTTGTCCTTTTTAAGGGTTAATTAAAATTATCAGAGTTATTTTGTTATTTTAATACCTACAGTAGATAATAAATAACAACTGATTCTTTAATATATTTATTTAATACATATTTTGACAATCAAAATTTTATATTAACATAAATATGTAATTGAAACTAAAATACGCTCCCACTCAAATTAACATCCCTCTGTTTATATATGTAAATTATTGTATACATATAATGGTGTTCCAAGATCCATATCTAGTCATGCCTTGACCCAGCTTTGGCTAAACTCAAAACACAACCTTTTAGGTAGACATCTTATGTCAATTATATTTTCTATATAACTCTTGGATCGCATGTTGAACATTTTGTTCAGTATTATTCATTTGCTCAAAATGTAGAATAATTCATGCTTTTGCCTCTAAGGCCATAATCGTATTAGGCAGCCTAGTTAAGTCAGACCCAATAATAGGTTGGAGCACCACATTTTACTCCATCGCATATAACCAAAATAAAAAGGTGCACAACGTTTGGCGTTAGTTACATCCAGTGATTTTGGACAGTGATGAGTATATTATTGGAAGACGTCACCATGACTTAATATAACAAAATTTGCTTTTAGAGGGAATTTATAACTCATAGTGACGAACAATATTAGAGTTATTTGCATACATCAAATATATGTATTTTATATTAACAATTTTAATTCCACATAATCATAATTAAGAGGACATTAAAACTTTTGGGCTTATAATATCTTAAATAGAATAAGTGACGATCATTAAAATTATAGCCTTAAACATTTCAAGATTTAACTTTCACTTCAGGTAGTGCCGAAACACATATGTAAGATTTATCAATTATAAAACAATTCATAAACATCATGACTTTAAGTATATTAATTAAAGCAGGCCTTGTATGGCCCATTAAGTAATACGGCCATTTGATATCTCATACCAAAACTACAACAAATTATAAAGCCATATTTGCATGAATTCATACTTATACATATTGATAATATGTACCATGATAGTATCATATACCAAAACTACAATGAATTACACACACAAATTGTATAACCAAACAATATCATGTCCATAACATATGCCTCTCAAATAGTTAAACACACGTTCAAGAGCAAAGAACGCTAAACTTAATAAACATGTATAGACTTATTAATTGAACAGATTAATAGAATTGCAATGTAAATGATACACATACATACAAGCATAACAAAACAGATCTGTATCCAATTATGCAGATAAATGTGCAAACAGTATATACAGTGTGTATACATGTACAATAATCATACAAATTTATCAATACATATGAACACAATATCATCACTCTTTAATGCAGTCAAACTGCAAAGTTTTAAAATTATACATGCTACCGGAAGTCCTGGTTCTTTTGCATCCTTATGTCCATCCCATCTGCTTACAGGTTCAGTCTCACTGACCCCAGCGTCAAAGGTTGGATCTGTAGTATTTACAAATAAATATGTAATAGCAGTTTTCACTCCATTTGAAAATAAACAATGCAACAATTACGCATTATATATATGTATCATATACATATATACATAACACTGCTGAGAATCAATTATGTGTATCAATATACACATGTATGTTCATCTATATATATATATATATATATATAGGAGTTTGCCAAAACTGTATCATCATACTGACTTATTAATATTGGCATATCTTACACTATCTGTCCAGGTTAAGCTTCTAATTATATTACATAGTCATCTAGACCCATATACAACTATAATTGTATATTTATATCTATAAAGATAGACAGTATGTGTGACGTCTGAATAGAACAGCAAACATATGTTTTGGCATTAGCAAATAATTGTGCATAATGCCCAATTCAGTATAATACAGTGTTTAGGATATAATTTATAAATTAAGCAACAGTTTGCATTTTAGACAAATAGTAAGTGGTATGCTTTAACAATATCTGCAGGAGAAATTTATGCAACTAATATTTATATCAAATATAATAAAATCCATGATGACTTGTAAAGCACCCATTTATATATATTAACTATTAATGTTACACCACAACCTTACATACAATATCACATGTAAAATGTGTCTGAGTGTATGTCAAATTGCTCGCCTATGGTCATGTTGTCTCTACAGCAACTAAAATTGAATCTATATAGAATCAATTATTTATACAATTAGCATAAAACCAGAAATGAAACTGAAAATATATTCCCTGTAATTTCTGAGATCTGCATATATATATTTGTGTATTGGTAACATATCTATTGATATCTCGAAAAGAAAAGGACATACTTTTATCAAAAAGAACAATATGAAATCAAATGACCAACTGCATCCAGATATAATTATATCATATATAAAACTTATAGAATAACAATTTCCATTCAGTTAAGTAAAATATATGAACTAATTAAGGTCTTTGACAATGAAATGTAAATACAAAATTATACAAGTTTTGAATGGATCTCAAATTCATGTTTAACAATTAAACAAACCAATTTTGAACTATTATCAAAATTCAAAGTCTAGCGCTCTGATTTTATTTTATATTAATATAAAGATCAAAATCAGAATATTTTGACTTATGTAATTTTCTTACAAATTGATTTCTTTAAATCAAATATGATCGAAAGTTGCATTACTGATTGGAATACAGAGATATGGTTTCTATAATAAAATTGACATAGTCATGACTTATATATATTGAATCAAACAAGCTTTGACCATTATGCTGATACTGCTTACACATATAAACTGATTTGAAATCATATAATTTAACAAACATGATTAATATCTAATATTAATCAATTTTCAAACAAAACAATTTTGTTCCAAAATTTACTGTATTACAGCTAGATAGAAAGAGTATTATAGCATTCCAGATGTAATGGATTATCAGATCAATCTAGATGATCAGATCAAAACAGAACTTCAGACCAAAACTATATTGTAACATTTACAGAAGCAGCAACCCAAAAATAAATCAAAATGGGTTTTGAATTCTTTTAGAGGAATTTCAAAATATACTAACATGATAACAGTGATTTGAAATTTCAGTCAAAATCAAACTTAACCAGCAGTAAACCCATTTCAAAGTTTTATATCAAATATAAAACTCTGTTTACAGTAAAACATTTTATAGCTCGTATCAAATACAGTTTTTCAACTTACTATAAAACAAAATCATCTTTAAATCGAATTTATCAGTAACCTTGTTAAAATTAATATCATATATTAATTTATAATTCATCCCAGATTTACAGTAAAATCAAATCTAGGTATATTACTGAATAACAATCGAATCATTAAAACAAAAGTCACACATGTTTCAAAAACATATATTAGAAACAGATAAGGACTTACGAAGGCAAAATTATAACTTTCTGCTCATTGACTTTCTGTCTAATAGATTTCAGATCATATGCAAAACCACATATTTATATCAATATATATAATGTACACAGGTAATCATATTAACCACTGTGTCTCCATATTTTAATGAGTAAACTTGGCAATCCAAATATCATTAACATCAAATATTAATTTAGAAAATTGTCTTAATGATTTACCAAATAAGTGATTTCATTAAATCAATATAATCTGAAAACTTTCTTACTGATTCATTAATCAGTAAATTATTCTTTGATCAAAATAAAGGAAAGCTCAACAAGATCAGGTTATTAATCCAAATTGATCAAACATTTTAATAACAAGTCTGCCACTTGTTTAAATAATCAGACTGATATATCACTTCAGATCAAATCTATGTATATACATGGTTTTTCTATCAATTCAGAAAATTGACTTAACAAATTTTCAAACATATTATTTTACAGATCCATATAAACAGATCGGTCTTGTTTATTTGTTAATTAAACAAATTTGATAATGAGTTTGGCACTGATTATTTGTATTAACAGATCATTACACTGTATAGGATCATATCCATCTATTCTTTGTTTAATCGTATTAGATTCAGTGAACAGATTGATATCTGATATCAATTCGAAATTGATTGAAACAGTTTTTCATTTTTTTATCAAACCATTATAGCAAAACCCTAAAATCAATTTGGTGTTATACTTGCAAATGAAATTGAAATCCAAATGACGATACAATCACGAATAAAACCCAAATTAAAGTTCAAACTATAATCTCTCGCAATAACCTGGCTCTGATACCATTGAAGGGAAAATCCGATCAAATCGGGTTCCACTACTGTATTTTAACAACTTAAAATAGGATCTTAGCAGGAAATTAAATCAAAACTTACATAGATTTGGGATTAAAATTCTTGTACCTGACGCTTTGAACCGGCAAAAACCATATCGTCTTCGAACCAGAGAAGAGATGGAGGAATCGAATCTGCAGCCCTCCAAATGTAGAGCCTCTAGAGAAGTCCACGAACGCCATTTCAATCTTGTCAGACGGAATTGATTGAAGAGAGGATTCGTTACTAGCCGACGATGGATTTTTTATATCAATTATCTAGGGCTTTCTGAATCTTATCTGATCTAATCGGATCTCCAAGTAAAAGGGTCGGCCTGCCCTTTTTAAAAGGAAAAATGAAACCCTTAATAATTGGAAAGCTTAAAATCCTCCTTTTTCACCATTTCAAACAAAATTAAATATCAACTTTTGATATAGTTATTTTAATATTTGCTTAATAATGATTCTCCCTTTCATAGCGTTCTAGTTGTGTGACCCTATAGGATAAAATAACGTTGGCAATAATTTTAAATCGTATTTAAAATTATAAACAGTGAGCGGCATCTAGTAATACATCACTGCTACCCAAGTTATAATAATATTGACGATTCGATACAACCTGTTCTGTGACCAGTGTCTCAATGTAATATAATCCTTTTAAGCAATATATCCAGGATTAAACTAGAGACATGGATCGTATCATCCTCGTTATAATTTAACCTGTTTTCTTGATCAATGAGTAGACTGTTTAAAACAAATCAATATTTGAGCATGGCCATGCATTTCACAGTTTCACTCAATCAAGAGGCCCATGGATATCACTACGAATATATCGTAGGGTTAAATTCCATCTGGATCATTCATAATTTTCATTCAATTCAAGATATATCCAATAATCACCGTTATCATTACTCTGTTACGAAATAACTTTAGATGATATCAAAACACAAATATCCTCGAATAAAATTATAATGATTTCAGGTCTGAGGACCATTACATCACTGTCACTATGAGAACAACTTATGATAATGTTGATTATATTCCATGTAGTTATCTCACGGTGGGTCAGCCCAATACGCTATTCTCCAATACGTATTTATATCTTGACTTTAATATCTCGTATATTAATGATCAATGAGATGTGATCATCAGTCAATCAATATACTAGTCTCAACGCTTTATTGTTGTCCTATATAAACAATAAAACTCGACTAGGGGCATTTAAGAATTATAATACTTATCACATTATATAATCTCAAATTCAGTCTTACTCGAACTATATAATTCCGTATTATTATTCTAAGGACTTCTATTAAATTATTATTTATATTACGCAGTAAATATAACATAACAGAATATTTTTATTCCAAATAAAAGAATAACGTTATTAATCACATCAAATGGATTGCCTCTAGGGCATAAACTCTAACACCATCATCCTCACTTGCTACATCATCCTCTAGAACGGTAAGTTCCGCTATGAAATCCGCCAGCACTTGTCCCCGTATTGATCGTCGGGGCTGAAAATTTAAATCAAATTGGCTCAACTCAATATTCCACTTGAGTAGTCTTCCGGATGCTTCTGGTTTCTGCAGAACTTGTTTGAGTGGGTGGTCAGTATACACGGTAATGGGATGAGCCTGGAAATAATGTCGAAGCTTCCTAGATGCAATCAACAAACTGTACGCCAGCTTTTCTATCCTTGGATAATTCCGCTCGGCCGCCGTCAATTTCTTGCTCACGTAGTATACTGGCCTTTGGACCTTGTCTTCTTCTCTTACTAAGGCTGAACTGATTGCGTGGGACGATACCGCTAAGTACACGAATAAATCCTCGTGATCCACGGGTTTAGACAGTATCAGAGGTTTCTCCAGATGATTCAGCAGGTTTTGAAATGCTTCTATACAATCAGGAGTCCATTTGAAGTTGCGTTTTCCTCGTTTTATCAATTCAAAGAATGGAATACACTTGTATGTAGCTCTGGAGATGTATCTGCTTAGCGCTGCTACTTTTCCTACAAGGCTTTGCACATCTTTGATTTGCCTAGGCTCCTAAATGCCTCTGATTGCTGCGATCTGGTCTGGGTTTATCTCAATCCCTCGCGAACTGACAATAAATCCCAAGAATTTCCCGGAAGCAACCCCAAATGAGCACTTTGTTGGGTTGAGCTTCATCCCATACTTCTGAAGAATACCAAACATCTCTGCCAAATCAGTAGTGTGGTTGGATGACTGTCTGGATTTGACCAACATATCGTCGACGTATACCTCCATTGTTTTTCCAATCTGATTATAAAACATCCTGTTCACCAACCGTTGATATGTAGCGCCTGCGTTTTTCAAGCCAAATGGCATTACCACATAGCAATATAATTCCAGATCCGTAATGAAGCTAGTATGATCTTGATCTGGGACATGCATTGGAATCTGGTTATATCCTGAATAAGCATCCATGAAGGAGAGAAGCTCGTGTCCTGTGGTGGAATCCACCAGCTGGTCAATTCGGGGTAGCGGGAAGCTATCTTTCGGGCATGCCTTATTCAAATCCGAAAAATCAATGCACGTACGCCACTTCCCGTTAGCCTTCTTTACTAGAACTGGATTTGAGATCTAATCTGGATAGGTTGAGTCCCTGATGAATCCATTGCTCTTCAGCTTTCCAACCTCTTCTTTCAAGGCAGCGGACCTCTCTGGGCCCAGCATTCGCCTTTTTTGTTTTACTGGGGGGTGCTTTGGATTAATGCATAACGAGTGACTCATGATTGATGGAGATATCCCACACATATCCGCATGGGTCCAGGCGAATACATCCAAGTTATCTTTCAGAAAATCCGTCAATTCTCTAGCTAGAGTTGGGCTCAACTGGGATCCTATTTTGAGGACCTTCTCTGGGTCATTATCGTCGATCGGTACATCCACAGTTGTTTCGTTGGGAGTCGCCATTCTGCCCCCAAGTTCTCCGTCCTCCCTAGGATCTATGTCCTTGGGTGATTCTCTGGGCGACTCACCTATGGTTATTCTCTTTAATTGCTATGATGCCGCCTCCCTCGCGGGGGAGCAGCGTACTTGGTTTTTATGTCTCCTCCGTTACGGAGTAGCTTCAGCTCTGCAATGTAACATGCTCGTGCGACGACCTGGTCTCCTCTGACTATGCCAACACCGGCTTCTGTGGGAAACTTGAATAACAAGCACCAGGGGGCTATACAAACTCTGAACTTGGCCAGGGCCGGTCGGCCCAAGAAGGCATTATAGGGTGAATCGATACCCAATACCACGAAGGGAAGAATCCTCACTCTCTGGCGTTCTCCTTCCCCAAGTGTAACTGGCAACTCTACATACCCTATCGGGGCAGTTGAAGCTCCGTTGAAACCACGGATCCATCCTTCACACGGCTTCAGATCTTTCATCTCAAGATTCATTTGGTCGAAAGTCTTCTTGAATAGAATGTTCACTGAACTCCCGTTATCTACCAAAACTTTATGAACAGTGGCTGGGCCAATCGAGACTGTGATCACAAATGGATCCTCGATCGGAGCATGGACTCCAATACTCTCTCGTTCGCGGAAACGACATCATCTGACATCATCTTTTGTTGCTTCACAGGGACAACGTTTTCAGGATCACTGCATTCGCCGACCTCCAGGTGCTGCTTAGCCGCATTGACATATTGATCCATCGCCTTGTTACTATGTCCGGCAAGATAAAGCCCTCCGATTATGGTATTGATAACAAGGTCCTTTCCCTTCTACTGAGCAGTCGGCCTGGCAGTAGGTTGATTCTGGTTTTGATTTGGGGCCTGCGCAGCTTTCCCCCTGTCTCTAGGAGTCACCCTGTATTCATCCTATTTTCCCTCTCGGAGCAGCTTCTCGATTACATCTCTCAGGTGACGACAGTCATTTGTTGAGTGGCCGTGAATCTGATGGAAGGCACAGAACTTCCCTGTCTCGCGTTCTTTCTCGGTCGAATCTCTCGGAGGAGGCCTTTTATGTTGGAGGACGTTGTACGAGTCCATGAAGATATTTTCTAATGTGTCATTTATTGGCGTATAAATCGCAAAAGCCCTAGGACGAGTCCTTCCCTGGGAGTCGTTCCCTCGATTCCTTTTCCGATTGTTGCCATTAGTGTTATTATCATTATTTCCTGACGGGTGACTGCCCTGGTTTCGGTTTCCGACATTAACTTCGACCTTCCCCGAGCTATCCCCTGTCTGCTTAATGTCCACATTACTTTGGATCTCCTCCTTCTCTGCCATTTTTACCTTCCGGTTAGCATAGACCTCCTCCTGACGTAAGCGTACGTTAGCTTTCTCGTAGAACAACTCTCTGGTGTGAGGTGGTTTGCCGGCCAGGTATCTCCCAAATTCAGTATCCTTATCCACCCCATCTATCAGGGCCGCCACAACAGTTGGCTCATGGGGATCCTTAACTTCAGTAGCGGCTAAATTGAAACGGTCCAAATACGTCCTCAGGCTCTCGCCTGGTCGTTGCTTGACAAGGAACAGGTCAATCACATTTTTCGTCCTCTGTGCATAAATGTGGAACTGATCCACGAACCTTTCACTCAATTCCCTGAAGCTGGAAATGGATCGTGCTGGTAAACGGGTGAACCATAATAATGCTACCTCTTCCAGGAATATAGGGAACGCTTTACATTTTACAGCGTCAGAAGCTACAGCAGCGGTCATTGACCAGGAGTATCTCATTAAGTCCTGGATTGGATCAGATCTACCCGCATAACGATTCATCTGAGGCATATTGAAGCGCCTCGGGAATGTTGCATCTAGAATGTCATCAGTGAAGGGGGTGTGACTGCGGTCGATCCCCCAATCTTCGTTCCTTTGTCCTCGGCTATCTACAAGGATTTGTCTGACCATTGGCCTAAGGTTTGTAGCGGTTACTATAGGTTCGGGATCAGTACTTCTCGCTCTGCCGGCATCTTCAACTTCTCTTCTAGGAAAAGTCACGAAATCAGGAATTCGGATAGGGCTGCGTGGCCCCCTGTTACCATGGGCATTTGTACGGCGAGGGGGTTGAGGTGGTCTATTCTCTACAGGATTATCAATAACTCGCGCTCTGGGAATTGCTGCACGATTATTCAAATTTTGGTTCGAAGGTCCTGCACCAAGTGACTCCTCTTCCCGCATGGGCAAAGTTCCAAATCGGAGCTGTTCTATGTTCTCAGTCCTCTCGTACGGCCGCCGCGGAGGTCTTGGCGATTCCCCCGACGAAGAAGAGTAATCTGGGGTAAGCGGACGGACTGGAGGAGGTGTTCTTTGCCTCATAAGATCATCCAGACGCCTATCCATAGCAGTCAAGTTTTGTCGCAGCACAGAACTCTCCTGCCTTTGAGCAGCTACTTCGTCAAACAGCCTATCCCACATTTCAGCAAAGCGAGAGAGATCTCCTTCAGTAACTGGAGCAGAGGGGTCATACTGATCATCAACCTCTTCTCTTATGCGCAGAGAGCCTGCGCCAGGTCGAACAGAGGCGCCAGGACGGGTAGAACGAGCCATAGGCTCCTTTCCAGGTCGAGTTGTAGTCTGGTCATCACTTCGGATCACGGTGGATCGGTGTTGGTAGGTCGTTGCGCCCCATTGGGATCGGTTCGTGGTAGGTGGAGGACGGTTCAGTGCGCTGTCATGGGATCGGGTGACGACCCCTTCAACTGGTCGGTTTGCTCCGCCTCCTTCTGTTCGGTTCGCGGCGCGCTCTCCGGATCGGTTCGCCCCCATGTTGCCGCGATCCGTGACCCCTTCAGTGACCTGCTCGTGCACACTTTCATCAACTGCTTCATTCGCGACTTCATTCGCTTGCGAAGCTCGTACTTCCTTAGACTTATTTCCAGCCATGATATCAGGTATCGCTGAAATCTTCAAAAGTCTGAACAGTGAAGTTTTGGGACTGTTTTCTTCGGACTTGAATATCCAAACAACGGAACAACGGTCCAATAGGTTGAGAAATCAATTCTCAGTGACAGCACCAAAATTTTAGATCAAAATTTGGACCTAACACCCAAATTGTTCTGATTCGTAGAGAATTATAACTGAAAAATGAAGAGAAAGCAGAAAACACACAAGATTTATAGTGGTTCGGCGTTAACGTGCCTACGTCCACTTTATATGTTACTGATTATACTTTGAATGCTAGTACAACCAATAATTTCTCTCAATCTCACTCTTACAATTATGATTTCTCTCAGTAGTCTCGAAGTACAACTGATAAGAAATGGTGGTATGACAGTAATGGTGGATTCAGTGCTCGAAACTGCCAAAAGATCCTGAAAAATGCCAATCTCTAGGCTATTTATAGCTGATTCCGTCAGGCAGATCGCGGTCACACGTGGCACGAATCCCGAAAATATCGGATCGGATCGAGTAGTGAAGAAGAATTGGTCAATATGACAGTTATGGACAGGTGTCTCGAGATCCGGCGTTCGCGGATCGTGGTAGACTAAGTCAGGATCCTCGCCACATCTTTGGGTCCGGATCGGTGCGAGGTGGCCGGAGCGTTTGGTCCGGATCGGTGCGAGGTGGTCGGAACAGATCGAGCTCAAACACACGGATCAGCCCGCGATGGCCAAGGCGAATCGAATCGAGATGATGATACTTGCGGTTTGGTGCGCGCTAGCTGGTACCGATCCGAAGGGGGGCGTAGCGACCTGGAGTGGAGCGACCGCGACCAGTTTTTCGAAGACTAGAACTTCGTATCATCTTCTTATGTATGAATCTTGGTGGCTTGGTAAAAAAGCTAGCCAACAATCACCAATCAATAGATCAATCATCACCCAAAATTTCAGAACATAGCAGATCTAAATCATATACATACAATCATTACATAGCGAGTAAAATAATTAAATTGATTTATTTATTAAAAATTAGAAATCTCACGGTCGGGTTATTCTGTTTTGTTCAGAACTGCAAATTTGTCCAAAATTCAAACAGCTCAGAATCGCTCCCTTTCAGTCTAGAGTCATAGATCTCGTCTCTACGATCGCACAGGATCTGAAATCGTTAATTTTCGATGTCGTATGCATTAGTTAAGATTAAACAAGATAGATAATAATTTTAAAAATAAATTAATAAAATAATTTAAGGATTAACCTTCTTCTTCCTCGATACAGTAATCGGCCGTTAGTTTTCAAAATGGTTCAAAACTTCAGATTGATTTTACACAAAATCCGAAGCACCAGAGGTCGATCGGAAGGCGGCACGTCGACGGGCTACAAACGACGCACCCGGGGGGCCCGCTTTGGCTCAGCTCGATTGAGCCTAGGGTGAGGGCGGCGGTGGTTTTTGGCGCGGGTTTAGGTGCGTGAATCTCGATGTTCAGGCCACCATGGGTTGATCCAACCGTATAAAAATGAAGAGCAAGAAAATCTCTACAGAAAGTCTAAAGGAGTGAGGTTTAATTTGCTGTGGATTGAAAGAATTTGAGGAGGGAAGTCGGGAGGTTTCTGGCCATGGATTCAAGAGGAGGCGGTGGCTACAGTAAAATGGATTAGGGTTTTGTGAAGATGATGTATTTTTATAATATTTTAATGTGAATTTTGCAAATAAATCCATAACTTTTGAACCACTCCAATTCTAGCCCAACCAGAGTTGACTGCACCCAATAGCCCCCGTTCCGGATCCAATGGGCTAGGTTCCGTCAGCCCAAACGGCTGTCTGTGGCCTGAATTATTTAATTTAATATTTAAATCCTTTATCAAATTAATTCGATGGTATATTTAAATTTACCGGGGCCACATACGGACTCAGAAAATTCCAAAAAAATTATTTATGGCTTTGTTTTGATGATACGGTCCTAACAAAATTAATTTCGTCGAATTCTGAGACTATTCGAAAAATGGCTATTTTCCAGTCGATTAAATTCAACTGAAATTGGTCAAACACGTTTTCTTTTGCCACGCTCACATATTGATTCTAGAAATTATGAAAATTGTAACCTAGCAATAATTTGACATTCTGGCTCCAACAAAAGTGGTTTCGTCGAAAACGGAGGTCGTTTGCAAAAAGGCTATTTTTAAGGGCTATATATTATATTAAAATATATATAAATTCTACAACGACCTTTCTAAATTTTAAACTGGACATAACTTATGATTTTTAAAGTGAAATTTCAGTTTCTTACATTCGTTAGAACGATATAATTAAACAGATTTAAATATTTCTTGTTTCGTTCAATTCTGATTTAAAATGAATTCTGTATAGTCACTTGAAATTAGAAATCGAATTTTCAAACTGCCGCGCCATTTCAAACTCCTTTTATAATTAAATTAAATTTATTCGTTTTAACTTCGATTAAAATAAATTTTTTGTTGTTAGTATTTCAAATAAATTATTTTAAATATTAAAAATTCATTAAAATTTCTATTTTTTTTAATTGGTTCAGAATTTCCGGGTTGTTACAATCTCCCCCACTTAAAATCTTTTCGTCCTCGAAAAGGAACGGAGCTGAAAGTTGTTTAATTAATCAACTCAACTTTAAATTTTTATTTATTGGTTTCAATAATTTTATTAGTTGATCTAATAATCACACAACACAACCAGCAATCAATTAGGTGATTAATTTTTCAAATATCTATAACTTTTATATATAGTCAAAAATCATATTTTTAGTGCAAATCACAACAATAAATCCTATCTAGTTTTGGTTCTCATACCAGTCAATTGGAAATATATAGAAATCCCACTTTTGAAACTCGAACATAAATAATTATGATGCGGCCGCATCACCAGAATTATCCCCGGGCGACTAGAGTGTGATTCTATATCCATCTAGTATCTGAGGCTTCGAATATACATCTCGTCAGGCATATACTCAAAATCTCCCTATACTAGATTGTCCAAATTCAATATAAAATGTAATATTCAAATACGCATAATAGGATTTAAATTTTCAAAACAAAATTTGTTTTCATCAATTTTTTTTTTAAAATAATATAACACTCTTCGGACTCATTTTAGGATACTACTAATCCTATCTCTAACGAGTCATTCTTATTGGATATTACTAATCCAATCTCTGATGAATTATTTCGTTCGGTTCCAATGTGTCTTGTTCTCGAGCTCTGTAAACCAAGGCTCTGATACCAAATGTGACGACCCAAACTTCCCCGGTAAGGAAAGCCCGGATTGCTTTGAGAACAACACAATTCAGAACACAAACTGAAGAACATTTTATTGCTGATTATAACAATTACATCAGAGTACAAGAATATAACAGAATATGGATACTTATTACACAAAAGAAATACAATAATATCAGAGATTTAAATTACATTTAAATAGCAGCGAAAAATAATACAAATTTACAACTGAAAGGTATACATGGATACAGAGCTTTCCGAATATCGCTTCAGCTGTAAACCAGGATCCTGCAAAATATATCTGCAAAAAGCTACTCGACTGCCCATGTGGAAAATATGGGCACCCGAGTTTGCAAAGTGAAATAAACTATAGGTTAGTCATGGGACTAGTATGAGAAATCTTAACTTAACTTAACTAGTATAAGGCTAATAACAGGACCACGCCGCTAACGCGGAACGGGTTTACTCCATTGGATTGCCAGTGCATAAATAAAGTAAATCGTTAAACAACGCAATGCATTTTAGAAAAATGAAACCATTATAAGACTCAGGTCCCATCACACAATGCAACGCAAGCCGGAGGATAGAGTTTTACCTTATAATGGTCAAAAAATGCTTGATACGATAAAAACGGATTTGATATTATTATTATTAGTGTATATTTGTTTCAAAAACAATTTTAATCATAATGTATCAATCATATACGACATTGGTACCATATACTATGTCTCTATACTAGTTATACAATCAAAACCGATGGTGTCGTATTGGAAGTTGGATTTCCATCAAGAGTCAAGGCTAGGAATGATCTCCTTACCGATTAGAGACACTCTAGCAATGTCTCAGGATTCGGACGCTGGCGAACCCTTGGATACAGGAGGGCCGGTCCACAAATACTTTAGTGGATTAGTTATGCCTGAACACACGCTCCCCGGTCCTATTGAAACTATAATACGGCCATTGGAGACCAATAAATCCGAGGCCTCGAAAATTCCATCATCCACATAAGTAAAAAAGTTAGGGCTCGTAAGTCGCTGACACCACTTCTAGCTAGAAAGAAACGTGTGCACTCCCGGCGTTCCCTTGCTCCGTTTCTGACTCATACCGGGGTGTGAGGCTCGCGAAGTCACGCTATCCACAAAGCTATGTCGAAATAGGCTATGCTTTGATCATCCCATAAGGCTCTGCTTTTCAACAAAGCCTTGATCATTTGCATCTTGGCGTGCCACATTGACAATTCACGCCATGCGATCGATAACTATTAATATATACCAGGGTATTAAGCGAGAGAATAAATTCTCTGCCACCAAACAGATATATATTAATAAGAATCAATTTGATTTACATGGAATGAAATCCAATGTCAGACACACATCCACTTACAAGTCTGTTCTGGGTCTGAACGAAACCGAAGACACCTTATTCCTCGTCCCGTATGTCCAATACGGAAGTAAGGTGCTCGCATATCCGGACAATCAACAAGTACGTCTGGACGGCTACCACTGTAGCCCCTTCAAGGTAGCTACTCCAATCAAAGGCATCAGTAGTCGTCGTCCATTCGATGTGAAGATCGCCGGTCTTCAATCACCGTCTTCAATATCTTCGATTAAAATCGTCGCATAATCATTTGAAATGAGAATGAACTCGGTCTTTTCAAATGATTCTCGCATATATATATAGTTTAAAATCAAGTGCTATAAAAACACATCAACGCCTCATTCCAATTCAGAATATTCTTTTGATAAAATATTCATATTATTAGGGAAAGGTTCCCATCAATTATATCAAAGATAAATTCTTTTAAAATTTATTTTCTAATCTTCTTTTTAAAGATTCATTAAAACTCCAATTTGGTTTTAATATCAAAAATCATTATTAAATGATTATTCCAATTTAAGAAATAAATCTTATCTTTAATTGGGTTAAAGAATCAATGTCATTTAAAAACATTGTTCACGATAAACCCAAAATCGTTTTCCATTTAATATGGAATTTTCACAGAAATTAAATCAATATATAATCGTTATAAATTTCTGTATCCGACCAATAATATAAATGGAATAACGGTAAAGCCTTTTAAATTCCATATATAGTATCGGCCATCTTTTACAGAAGCTTATCTCGATTATTATTAAATCGAATTTCCTTCGATTCCAATTTAATATATTAAATTGGAAAACTTTATTTTGAGAAATTTTCCATTTGAATCTTAATAAAAGATTTATAAATTCCAAATCATATTTAACTGTTAATTGAGTTAAAGAACAAATGTCGTTTAAAAACACAGTTCACAATAAACCCAACTCCCATTTCATTTTAATTTAAATTACTAAACAAAATTGGAAAACTCTAATAATCTTAATTAAAAGATTTATTCTTTCTCAACTGGGTTTAAGAACAGTGTTATTGAAGACACCATTCACGACAAACCCAAAATCCAATTTATTTAATTTAATTTCAATTAAATATTACTAATCGGGAAACTTCATCAAATCTTATTTTAATCATTTATTCTAGTTAATAACTAGTTCATTTCGATGAAAATATATTTTTCTAAAATATTCTTTTTCTAAAATATTCTTTATTGGAATGTGACTCAATCAATAACCATATAGTTTTCAGTTATATTGTTACCATATGTAACGTCCCGCATTTTTATCGGTTTGTATTTGAATATTTAAATCAGTTTAAATATTGAATGATTAATATAAGTGGATTTATATATTAATTAAAACGAATTTGAACGTATAAAAATATATATTAAATATAATCGAGCTCATAACGACGTTGTAGTTCGTAATTTAACGTTCTGAACTTCAACTGAGTGTACAGGATTCGTTTTAAATCGGATTTCTGCGAAACAAGAAACATTGGAATCTGTTGATTTATATTTTTCTAACGGAAGTGGAAAATGGAGATTTCGTCGTATAAATTGCAAGATATGTCCAAATAAAATATTCGAAAAGTCGCTATGAAATCTTATATCGACCGTAACGGTTTATTCGATATAACTAGATATCGGTTTCGAATTTGGACAAGGTTCTTTTGAGGCGTAGTGATAATTTAATTTTTAGAATTTTACTGTAACTTTTAATTAATTAAATACACAACTTTTTATTTGGAGTATTCTACACCCTGTATTGGTATTTCGGGGTTTCAAAATATGAGTTAATCTACCGGTATTATTATATTTTTGGGATCGTGACACCTCGTTGAGAACGACTGCACTCTTATTTCTGTCCGTAGCGACACGAACAAAAGCGAAATCCTACGTAACACGGTAAACTAAAATTTGTAAAACATGAATTACATACAACCTTATGATGTGTAATATTTCTAAAGCAATGAATACTTATTAAAAAGCTGAAAAATAGCAGGTAACAGAAAAATGGGGGTGTGAAATTATATTAACAATATATGCAGACGTTTCAGATTTAGTCACCACTCTTAAGTTCATTTTCCATCATATAAGAAAATAAGAAAATCATTAAAGCTTAAATCGTTAAGACATCTGAGTTAATGCCACTTAAGATGACGTATTTTGATATAGTATAGAGGTACAAATATATAGGAGAACCAAATATTAGACCATTGCTAGTAGCAGAGCACGAATATGAAAGCAACACAAGGATCCCAATATACATCAACTTAAGGTAATGCTGGGCAAAGTCCATTCCATATCCCACCACAAATGAATATGGGTACTGCAAAACAAATACAAAGGAAGCCGTCATTTGATCATAGTATGGTTTCGATTCTACCTTATTTTTCTACAGCTACTATTGTTCTCAACACCTGATGGTCAAAATATACATCTCGGCATAAAATATTTTATATTTCATGACCATACCCTGTCCCTTTTAGGTCTCCTACCTCAAATAAGGCCTTAACGTGCTGGTATAGACTTCAGCATAGCCTTCCTATTTCAAATCAAACTAGCTACTGAAAATTTTGCTCCTCACTGTGAAGTTAAATCAAAACCATAACCTAAGATCATAGAGCCTACACACCTAACTACGAAAAATCACCATTCCGCTTACAGACACCGCGGTTAAGGTGGGCACTTGCCGTGACCAAGAAGGGAAGAACATCACATAAACAAGCTGTTTTGATGAATTAAAGTCAAATAGTGGAACGTTGGAATATGGTATCAAGACAAAAGGCAACATCAACAAACGCACATAATATAATAATATAAACTATATATATATATATGTGTTTTATTTGCCTAGCACCAAGCAGCGTACTATCGCCTATGCTAAATGTTGAAGTCTTCACGAACCGCCAAATCACGAGCATGGGTTTTACAGCTACCCTAAGAAGCGAAGGCTCATGGCTATCACGTACCATTTGCTTAGCACTTAAGCGAAGTTGTGTATAAATACACAACGATATCCTTTTCTTTTGGTTTTCATTTCTTACTTCTTCTGGAAATAAAATGAAAGAAAAAGAGGGTTAAAAGTAGATATGCTGATAGTATTATGTATATGCACCAAAGAGAGGGTATAGGTGTTGAGGTGGCACTCGATCTATAGGAGTGGTGAACTTTGGTGAGTTTGTGGAGTAGAGGAGAAAGTAAAGTAGAGGTCTTGGAAATGGTTACTAATGGTAGGAAAGTGGAACTAATATTAAAACGTGAAGAACAGATGGAGGGCCTGTAGCCTATTTCTTGAATGAAGGTGCGTGTATTGTTGGCAGGAGGGGTGCAAAGGTGGAAAATGAAGCAGCAGTTGGGGTTGGCGGACTGCATGCATGTACTTTGAGTCCTTTCGTATAAAGTAAATAGGAGTGCATATTCTGGAGCTGGCGTGTGCACTCAAAGGAGAATGGGAGCGTGGCATGTAGTATACCGTAGCAGGTAAAAATGATGATGGGGTTTGTTTTTTTCTTTTAAGCGTGAGGGAGGAGATCTTGCGATGGGTTAGTTTGTGATTTCAGTTAGTAAAATAGATTAAGGGTTAGTGGCTGCAAGTATAAAGGAAACTCGCGGATATTTGTATGGGAGAAGTTACAAAAGGAGGTGCCTTGTTTTGATAAATCAGTGGAGGAGATCAAGGAATGTACAAGGAGTACGGCTTGTGTTTGTGGTGGAGTAAGTTCGAAGGTACTGCTGCGTGTATTAACCGTAGGTGGTGCGTTCTGTTTTGTTGAATGGAGGATTGTAGAAATACACGTGGTCAATGATGTGGGGTGAGGCTGACATTTGAGTATAGCCCAGTACTTAAAAACAGGAAAGAAAAAAAGAAAAGAAAAGAAAAGAAGAGAGAACCGTGAGTATGGGGAGGACGCGTGAAGATGGGAGGTGTTAGCAAGGTGAAGACCAGCAAGGTGTGGGCGTCGGAAATCCGGTGCAAGCTTCATCTTAAGGAGAATACATCCGAAGGGAGTTCACATAAGGATTTAGCACGAACCTGGGATTCTATGTAGAAATTGGATAAAAGTTTGGTTCGATGTTCACAGTAGTGGAGCATGGGAACAGCTTGCCGACGCGACTAGCAAGAGGAGTTTGAACGTATTTTAAGAAAGTCGACAGTTGGAGCATCACGTTACTAAGCAATGAGGAAGAAAAATAGTTAGCTGATCCGATGAAAGCGGACGGATTGGAATCATAACGACCGGATCTCCAGTGTGGAACGTATATTTCAGGGAGAACAGAGCCACTGGAATTTCATGGTTTAATCGACAGACGCAAATCGTTATTTAACGGTTAACGCGCCAAGGTGAGTTAATTCACTCACTCTGATCTATTTTAAAATATTTTAATTATATTTTAATATTGGTTGAATGTTGTGTGATGATCGTTTAGGTAGATTACAATTAAATTGGTTGAACTAATATAAACCGTTATATATCTAAACTGACGATTGAACACTAATATTTCATAATGATATGAAATTGATGATATTTATTGTGGCTAACATCTGTGGATACAGGAAACCAGTTAGAGGAATCAAACCGGATTCCTCAATATTTGTATGTATTGTTTGTATATACACGGTCTGAACCTAAATAACATTATTAGGAATTAGAACAAAAATTTGATGATGTCGAACGAAATAAAGTAAGTTATTTTAGGAATTATAATCTGATAGGATAGCTAATATTTAGATTTAAACCAATAAATTATAATAGAATATGAAATCAATATTTAGTTATAAACTTGATATTGATTTAATAAGAATCTGACTTAGAAACAGAGTTGATCAAATAAAAGAGAATGTAGCAGCGTATATCAGTAGTTATAAAAGAGAATATAGCAGCGTATATCAGTAGTTATAAAAGAGAATATAGCAGCGTATTGCATTAGTTAAAATATAACGGTTTTAAAGTGAGTCGATAAGTTATAAATGTTTAAAAAGATATACTGAGCATGATAAGGAAAGTGATACAGTTTTAAATAAATTAGAACCCGTTGTACGTTGGTTGAGTTGAGTAACTTTCGAGGGGTCAATCTGATGTTGGTTTCGGCCTTCGGGGTTGATACTTAGAATTTTATTCACTTACCGATTTACAACGAGGAACTAATGGAGTAGAAGTGAAGGAAAGTAAGGAAGAGTTTATAAAAATATGGGAAACTAGAAAGTTAGTATTAAATAAAAGGGCCGGTGTTTGTGAATGGATGTTTGTTTTTACTTTGATAGTTAAATAACCGACTATCGAAGTGTTTTCACCATCGTTGTCAATACGGAGAGACCGATTGGATATATTATCTGAAAACCACTCCGTATAGGCATAAGCGCTGCGAATTAGATCATGCTGAAGATAATTAAAGACGGAGTGAAATGCAAGGGTCGTCCTGTTCCAGAATAATGTTTTTGTTTGTCCAGTCCCAGGACAACTTGTATGGACGAGTGTCTGACAGAGTATACCTAACAAATCACATACAGTTGATCTCTTAAAGGTATTACATCTAGTGGCGGCGGAATTCGTTCCTCTTAGCTTTTTATACCCGTGATATTTTTGGAAATCGATTAGTGAATTGACGGGTATGACGATGTGACATTCAAAGTGAATGGTGATCAGATGTTCTGAAGATAGACGTAACCTCTAGCCTCACAACCGAGATATGACAAAAGTTGGGCTGGGCAGCATGGCTAGTTGGGTCATACCCAAGCAAGGTGTATTGTCATCGATCTAGAGAAAATTCATATTTGTTCTTCCTTTCTATTCTGTATCTTCGGATTACGGTTGGATGGCCAACAACCGTGGTGGCAATATATTCGCTACACTCAAGCTAAATGAGTGGGCGGTCATGTGTGGCCGGGTTGCAAGACGTTCTTATTGAACCTGCAGTGTATACCCTCTAGAGTACACTGATCGGAAGGTGCTCCCATACCTTGTCTATTGGAATCCATTCTCCAATAAGCGCCCTGCGGTTTTCGATTATATATATATATATATATATATATATATATATATGGAGCGTGAGATGCAAGCGTTCTGCTACTTTGTTATCTATATTGATTAGACATTATTATAATATCACTGGAGTTTGATATCAAAATGGTTTGGGTTATAGTAAGGTAAAAACCGTCCGTGTTTATGTGTGGGCTGGTCTTACTATTATCCTTTGTTTTAAAAAGGATTTTCAAAGTTAAACCGTATGGTTGGAATTTACTCACACCAGTCCCATGACTGACCCAGAGTTTATTTTGTTTGTTTTCCCTAAACTCTTGGGTGCCCAAATTTGTATGGGCAGTCAAGTGTTTTCAGGATTTTACAGATTCACTTGGAGGAGCTCAAAGCAGGAAGCTTCACCATTAGTTATTTAGAGATTATTTCCGCTGTGATGTATATGATTTATACTCTGATATGGTATGTATATACAAATTCAGATTTGTATTTCAAGATTTTGTTATATAATATATTTTATTCATTCCGCTGTGAGTTTCGTGTTTACTCTGATTCTGTTCAATAGAGTTCTTCTTCTATTCTATTAGTTCTATCTTATCTATCTCATCCTCTAATTTCTTTCCATTAATGTCCCGGTATTTTCGATGCTCGAGAAATTGACAGCGTATTTATGTTGATTTTCTGGGTCGAAAATTCGCGGCCATTACACCATATATTGCATATAATCAACAATCTTGATAAATAATTATCAAACATCCAAATAAAAACCAGAGTGGATTCTACAGCTAAATATTGGGGCTAGTGTATGTCAAATATCACCCCAATACCCGTGTGGGGTTTCATCCAACAAACAAATAATAAATTACTTGTGCACTTGGGCGATGTGTGAAAATTATCGTCTGAATCACATAAACAAGTCGGATAACTTGAAAATGGAAGTGTAATATTCAATTTGAACATACTAACATTATCTTTAATACGTCAAACATTTCAACTACTTTCCATCAATCATATGCAAGCCAAATACAGCCTATATTCATGTTAGAAATTTTACATATTATTTTCTAAATCTTAACTATCATGGTTAAAGTGACAGTTTGAAATAAATCATGTTTTAATGTCTAATTCTTTTCAATGGAAATTAAATTACATTGAAAATGTATTTCTCTAATGTTCAACCTTTTTGTTGAAACCAAACGACGAATAAAACATGATTTTTAATTCTACTATTTTTATTGATGACATTTAAAAATGTGACATTTAGATCTATTCTTTTTATTGCATATGAAATGACAATAAAAATACGACTTTTATTTCCATTCTTTTTATTGTCTCTAAAGTGACAAATAAAATGAAACGTTTATTTCTATTCTTTTTATTTTCTCTAAAATGACAATAAAATGAAACATTAAAATCTGTTCTTTTAGTTTCATATAAAATGACCATGAAAATGATACATTTAATTCTACTCTTTTTATTGTCTTTAAAATGACAATAAAAATGTAACTTTCAATTCTGTTCTTTTTATTTCAACTAACATGACATTAAAAATGTCATATGTAATGCTATTTTTTTTTTATTGTCTCTAAAATGATAATAAAAAAATTATTTTTAATTCTACATTTTAATTACAACTAAAATGTAAACCAAAAATGTAACTTTTGATGTATTCTCTTATTCACATTTAATTTGAAAATAAAAATGATACTTTAATTCTTATCATTTTTGCTACAACTAATATGTAACTAAAAATGTAACTTTTAAATCCAATCTTTTTTTTGTCTCTAATTTTAAAGGTAAAAATGATACTTTTAATCCTATTCTTTTATTTACATCTAAAATGTAAATAAAAATGTAACTTCTTAAACTATGCTTTTATTTGCATCTAAAATGCAAATAAAAATGTAACCTTTTAAACTATGTTTTTATTCACATCTAAGATACAAATAAAATTGTAACTTTTTTGTAACAAACTGGGATTTTGGGGCCAATTTAAAAATTTTATTTTAGAAATTTTAAAGGATTTTGAATATTTAAAACGATTTATTTTAAATAATATCAGTGGAAAATTTATTTTTATTGAAGTTAAAACGAATAAATTTAATTTAATTATAAAAGGAGTTTAAAATAGAGCTATCGTTTGAAAATTTGAATTTGAACTTTAATTGAATGTACAGGATTCAAAATAAATCAGAATTGAGTAAAACCAAAAATATATAAATCTATTTACTCATATCTTTCTAACGAATGTAAGAAACTGAGATTTCACTTTAAAAGTTGTAAGTTATGGCCAGTTTTAAAATTTAGAAAAGTCGCTGTAGATTTTTTTTTTTTAATATAATATATTGGCCTTAAAAATAGACATTTTACAAACGACCTCCGTTTTCGACGAAACCACTTTTGTTGGAGCCGGAATGTCAAATTATTGTTAGGTTTCAATTTTCATAATTTTTTCGAATTAATATGTGAGCGTGGCAAAAGAAAGTGTGTTTTGACCATTTCAGTCAAATTTAATCGACTTAAAAATAGCCACTTTTCAAACAATCTTCAAATTCGATGAAATTAGTTTTGTTAGGACAGTATCGTCATAACAAGGCCAAATATATTTTTCCTGTAATTTTTAGAGTCCATATGTAGCCCCGGTGAATTTATTTGTACGGGTAAATTAAATAATAAATGATTTATATTTTAAATTATGGAAAAACTGTCACAAACAGCCGTTTGGGCTCACGGGACATAGCTAGATGAGTCCGGGATGGGGGTAATTGGGTAAGAACGACAATCGTTGGGATGAAATCAGACAAAGTTACTAAACGAGCTTTTAGGGTTAATTAATAATATTTTATTATAAAAGGGATTAAGGAAAGGGTGCGTTTTTTAAAGGTCCCTATTAAGTTTCAACATAAAAAAAAAACCGCTCATAGTTTCACATACAAATCCGCCCCCTATTTTTAAAAACCCGGCTCCTAGAATCTTGGATCGGCTCCTCCTTTCACGTCCAGCCTACCCTCTTCGCTTCCTTCTCTCGTTCGCTTTTTACACAAAAAAAAGTGCGGCCACCTCTAAAAAAAAATTTCTAAAATCTGGAAATAATCACAGAAGCCCACGCCAAGAAGAAAAAAAAACTTGCGTACATGCATGCAAGTATTGCCAATACTTGCATACATATATGCAATTATTGCACAACGTAAAATATGCTATATTTTGGTCTGCATAAATGTTGCACACTTATATGCATGTTTCGGATTTAAATGCATACTTGAATGCAAATAAAACTCAACTAAGTCACACCACTATGAAAATTTGCATGCATATACGCAATAAATTGAAAATCTTGCATAACAAAATGCATTTAACAGCATTTTACGCTGTTTTTATCCTGTTTGATTATATTTTTTTGCATGTTTTTGATTTTTTTACAGTGAATTTAAGGTCGAATGAATAATTTATCTAAATAATATTTTTCATATTTTTTTTTACTTTATTTATTTATTTATTTCACAACTTTTGAAAAATAGGGACCTAATTTATAATAAGTTTATCACTGGATGTGAGCCTAATTAAGTTTGCTTTTAGGGATGTGAGCCTAATATTCACTTAAGGAAAACCCTATTTCATTTCTACAGTAAAGTACCAGCCGCCACTTTCATTTTTGAGGGCCATGAACACTTCGATTTCAATCCTCAACCTCGTTCAATTCCCATCAAAATTCAATCCAACCTCAAAACAAAACTAAAGACCTTCCTCTACACTTTAAATCCGTACGGTCATGATCGTTTTTCGTCAAACGAGGAGGCAGATTTAGCCTCCTAAACTGGCGGCATTCGCACCCAATTTGTGGGCTCAGGGTGAACTCAAGTAGCGAGCCAAAGGGGGGCGCTGGAGGAGCATGGTAAGAGCTTCGAGGTGGTGAAGCCGGATCTTGGTTCGATGGCTTGGAAGGGCGTGCGTTGGTGGAAGATTGGGCATGCGAAATGGGTTCAACGTCGGTTCTTCCTTTCTGGAACGAAGACTACAGGGAATGGATGGATTAAATAATGTAATTAGTGGATTATTTATAACTAATTATTCCATTTATATAATTAAACTTTGAATATCCATAACACTTTCAAACCTTATCAGAATTCAACGAAACGAAATGCGTTGCGCTCGTGACGGAAAACTCTACGTTATGGAACTGACTTGGACTGATTCTGAGCAGATTCAATTTTGACCAAATTTCGAATCTGAATAAAATCATAGTGAGATTTCTCGTTTTAAATTTTTAAATAAAAATATATATATATATATATGTGAATTGCTTCTGATTGATCTTAACTGTGATTATAATATTTTATGTGCCGTGAAAAAGTTGAGATGGATTGATTTACTGTGTTGATGCTGCTTTGTCGAATTATATTTGGTTAGGATATAAATATTGATTTGGTTAGAAATATGTTATCTGATTAAAAATACCATTTTGATTAGAATTGTCTAATTAGATTAAAAATATCATTTTGATTAGAATGGTCTAATTAGATTAAAAATACCATTTTGATTAGAATTATCTAATTAGATTAAAAATACCATTTTGATTAGAATTGTCTAATCGGATTAAAATTGGCACTCTAGTTAAAGTGCAATTGTTGAATCAAATATGTCATTTTTGTTATTATAAAATAATTGTAACCAAATGTATCATGGTTGTTATAATAAACTAGTTGTGAACAAATATGTCACTTTTGCTGAAAACAAATATATCATTTTGTCGTGACAAACGTATTGAAAACAAAATCATATTTTTGTCAATATAAAGTAGTAGCGTCAAAAATCATATTTTTGTCAACATAAAGTAGTAGCGACAAAAATCATATTTTTGTCAATATAAAGTAGTAGCGACAAAAATCATATTTTTTGTCAATATAAAGTAGTAGCGATAAAAATCATATTTTTGTCAATATAAAGTAGTAGCAACAAAAATCATATTTTTATCAATATAAAGTAGTAGCGACAAAAATCATATTTTTGTCAATATAAAGTAGTAGTGACAAAATTTACTTTTTGTCAATAAAAAGTTGTAGCAACAAAAATAAACCTTTTTGTAAATTAGAAAGGCTGAAACAAGAATAAACAAAAATAAACTAGAATTGCCAATTAATTGAAGGAACCACTTTTAAATCATTAGAAAGTGTTAACATATAAAATACTCATTTATATGAGATTAGAATACATTAGAAGATGGTTACATATAAAATACTCATTTATATGAGATTAGAATGCATAGAAATTTGTGAACATATAAAATATTCTTTTATATGTTGTTAGAACACATAAAAAAAGGCAAACAAATAAAATTTTCCTTTATTTGTCACTAGAGTACAAAAGAAAAAGGTAGGAAAATAAATGTGTTATGTTAGTTGAAAATTAAATGTAAAAAAATGATAAAAACATTTAACTTTATCATTTAAATTGAATGAGACCAAGTATACATTTTGTTAGTTAAAAAGAGTTAAGAACAAAAGGTACATTTTTTGTTAGAAAATGTAAATTAGAATAAAGACACCGTTTACATTAGAACTGTCAATGTAGAATAAAGACACCGTTTACAATAGAATTGTCAATGTAGAATAAAGACACCGTTTACATTAATTGTCAAATTAGAATAAAAACACCGTTTATGTTAGAATTGTCAACTTAGGATAAAAACACCGTTGTGTTAACAAATGTGATATTAGAATTCACAGAGGATGTTTACATATAAAATATTATTTTATATGATATTAGAAGTCATAGAAAAATGCATACAAAACAAAATATTCATTTTTAGGGTGTGAAACAAAATGTTCATTTTGTTAAATAGAAAAAGGGTGTGAAACAAGATATTCATTTTGCTAAATAGAAAAGTGTGTGAAACTAAATACTCATTTTGTTGAATAGAAAGGTATGAAAACAAAATTTCCATTTTGTTAAATAGAATGAAAATAAAGATTACATTTTTATTGTAAATGAATCATTAGAAAAGAGATGACAATAAAAATTACATTTTTATTGTGGTATGAACCGCTAAAAAGGAGTAGAAAATAAAGGATTGCATTTTTATTGTAAATGGAATACATAGAAGATTGTGGACAAATAAATTATTCTCTATTTGTGACTAGAATACATAGAAAGATATACAATTAAAATATGCTCTTATTTGTCATTAGAATACGTAGAAGAATGTATGTAAATAAATATGTCACCTATATTAGAAAGCAGATTTTATAAATAAACATGTCATGTAGATAAGAATATGTTTTGTTAAAAAAGATATATCATCTAGTTAGAATACATTTTTGTCATTTAAAAAGAGGAAAACCAAAAATATACATTTTTGGTCAAATAAAAAGAATGAGGCAAAATATACATTTTTGTCGTTTAAAAAGAGTGAAACTAGAAATAAACATTTTTGTTCATTTAAAAGAAATAAACATTTTTGTTCGTTTAAAAGAAATATACATTTTTGTTCATTTAAAGACATGAAATTTAAAATACATTTTGATTTGCCTTTTTATATGCAAATATAAACCATAAGGAATAAAGTACATTTTGATTTGCCTTTTTATATGCAAATAAAAACCATAGAAATGAAGTACACTTTTATTTGCAAATTAGTTGCAAATAGAAACATGAATATATAAAGTACAATTTTTTTTGCAAATCAGTTGCAAATAAAAAAACAAGAAGATATAAAGTACATTGTTTATTTACATCCTAGTTGTAAATAAAAACATGATTATAAAAGTTGACATTTATATTTATATTTTAGATATGAATAAAAACAGGAATTGAAAAAGGATATTTTTATTATTTATATTTTAGATATAAATAAAAACATGAAAATAAAATAGTACATTTTATTCACATTTCAGATGTGAATAAAAACTTGAATTGAAATGGTACATTTTATTTACATTTCAGATGTGAATAAAAACTTGAATTAAAATGGTACATTTTATTTACATTTTAGATGTGGATAAAACTTGAATTAAAACAATTTATTTATATTTTAGATGTAAATAAAAACATAGAAATAAAAAGTGTATTTTTAATTACATTTTAGATGTAAGTAAAAACATAGAAATAAAAGAGATTTACATTTCAGATGAAATCAGAATGATAGAATTTAATATATGTTTTTATTGTCAAAACAGAGGCAATAAAAAGATTAGAATTAAAAAGTACATTTTTATTTACATTTTTGATGTAAATAAAAGAAGAGATTTAAAGGCGACATTTTTATTGACATTTTATATTCAATAAAAAGATTAGAATTAAAAGAAGTATCTTTATTGTCGTTCTAGGGAAAATAAAAGAGTAGAGATGAGAATGGCATCTTTATTGTCATTTTAGATACGATAAAAAGAATTGATCTTAGTAGTTGAAATCGCCAAACGATTTATATATATAAATATAAATTAAAATTAAACGAATCGCGTTGCTGCAGTTCGCGATATGAAAGCGTAACTTTAGACGATTATATCGTAAGATCTGACCGTCGGATTTTCCCAAAACTAGAACCGTTAGGACCGCTTTGGGAAGATCTTTCCAACGATATAAATTTTGTCAAAATCCAACGGTTAGATATTGAGAAATGTGTAAACTAAATTTGATTGAAAATAGCTCCAGGGCCGCCCATCGACCCGTAGCATCGTTAAATGAATATAGTTATTTTTGTATAAATAAAATAGCAATAAATCGTTATTAAATGCTATTAACGATATGAAATGATTTTAGAATATATATATATATATATGCGAGAATCATTTGAAAAGTCCGAGTTCAATCTCATTTCAAATGATTATACGACGACCTAAGTCAAAGAGTTGAAGACGGTGGTTGAAGACCGACGATCTTCACATCGAATGGATGTGTTGCTACTGAGACCCGTGATGTGAATAGCTACCTTGAAGGGGCTTCAGTGGTAGCCGCCCAGGCGTACTTGTCGATTGTTCGGATATGTGGTCACCTCACCTCTGTATTGGACATATGGGGGGCGAAATAAGGTGACTCCAGTTTCGTTCAGACCCAGAACGGACTTGTAAATGAATTGCATGTCTGACGTTGTATTCGTTTATACCGTATTCGTTGATCTCTGTTAAATATATATCTGCTTGGTGTTTAACACTCTTCTCTAAGACGTACGAGCTTAGAGGTTATATATTGGTAGAAATCAATGGTATGGTATGGATTGACAATGTGGCATGCTAAGATGCAATGATCAAGGCTTTTGTTGAAAAGCAGGCCTTGTGGGATGATCAAAGCATTGCCTGTTTAGGCGTAGCTTTGTGTATAGCGTGACTTCGCGAGCCTCACACCCCGGTATGAGTCAAAAACGGGATTAGGACTGCAGGGAGTGCACACGTTTCTTTCTAGCTAGAAGTGGTGTCAGTGCTTGAACTGGCTGGCATTTTACTTATGTGGATGTTGGATTGTGAGGTACCTCGGATTTATAGGTTGTTAGTGGCCATATGGAGGTCCAAAGGGACTGAGAAGCGTGTGTTCAGACATAACTAATCCACACCCATAGGTGTGGACCGGCCCTGAAGATCCAAGGGTTCGCCAGCGTCCGAGCCCTGAGGCATTTGCTAGAGTATCTCGAATCGGAGAGGACGATCCCTAGCCTCGATTTCATGATGAAAACCTAGTACGACACCATGCGGTTTTGATTGTAGAACTAGTATGGCGACATAGTAGGATGGGGTACTATGCCGTCTATGATAAATATATTATGATTGAAATGTTTTTATTAAAACATATACGCACTGAATATCGGTTTAACGTATTTATCATCTTTTGATCATTATAAGGTAAAACCCTATCCTCCAGTTTGCGTTGCATTGTGTGATGGGACTTGGGTCTTATAATGGTTTCATTTTTCTAAAAAGCATAGCGTTATTTCACGATTTACTTATTTATGCACTGGCAATCCAATGGAGAAAACCCGTTCCGCTTTAGCGGCGTGGTCCTGTGATTAACCTTATTATTATAATAGTTAAGTTAGATTTCTCATACCAGTCCCATGACTGACCTGTAGTTTGTTCACTGGCAAACTCGAGTGCCCATATTTTTCCATACGGGCAGTCGAGTAGCTCTTTTGCAGATATCCATCCTTTTAGCAGGATCCTGGATCGAAGCTTAAAGCTGTGTCCAGAGCATTGACAGTCTTCCGCTGAGTTTGTTTATATTTCCGTTGTGCAATGTATCATATTCATTGTAATTTATCTTCCGCTGTAATTTAAATTTGATATACTATGATATATTCTGTACTCTGATGTTATATTATCATGATGTAACAAAAGTCTGTTGTTGTTGTTCTAATGTGTTGTATGCCCAGAGTTAATGCATTCGAGGATTTCCGACTTTTGGATCAGACCTGTGTGGTTTATGGTCGATTCAAAGGGCGGGAATTTTCGGGTCATTACAGTTGGTATCAGAGCTCTGGTTAGCTCAAATCTTTGGGGTACAACTCGTTAGAACTGAACAAAAGACTCATCAGAGATTGGATTAGTAATATCCAATAAGAATACTCATTAGAGATAGGATCAATAGCATCCTAGAATGAGAAAACTCATTAGAGATGGGGTTAGTAATGCCTTAGAGTGAGTTGAGAGTGACAAGTTTATAAATAACGTATTTTTGGTTATATATATAATTCAATTTTAGAAAGTATAATTTTTGAATATATAAAAGTTATATATATTTGAAAAGTTAATCAACTAATAAAATTATTGAAACCAATAATGGAACAAATATTTAGTTGGGTAATTAAACAACTTTTAGCTTCGTTCCTTTTCGAGGACGAAAAGATATTAAGTGGGGGAGATTGTAATAACCCGGGATTTTGGGGCCAATTTAAATTTTTTTATTTTAGAAATTTTAAAGGATTTTGAATATTTAAAATGATTTATTTTAAATAATATCGGTGGAAAATTTATTTTTATTGAAGTTAAAACGAATAAATTTAATTTAATTATAAAAGGAGTTTAAAACAGAGCTGCAGTTTGAAAATTTGAATTTGAACTTTAACTGAATGTACAAGATTCAAAATAAATCAGAATTGAGTAAAACCAAAAAAATATAAATCTATTTACTCATATCTTTCTAACGAATGTAAGAAACTGAGATTTCACTTTAAAAGTTGTAAGTTATGGCCAGTTTTAAAATTTAGAAAAGTCGCTGTAGAATTAGTATATATTTTAATATAATATATTGGCCTTAAAAATAGATATTTTACAAACGACCTCCGTTTTCGACGAAACCACTTTTGTTGGAACCGGAATGTCAAATTATTGTTAGGTTTCAATTTTCATAATTTTTTCAAATTAATATGTGAGCGTGGCAAAAGAAAGTGTGTTTTGACCATTTCAGTCAAATTTATTCGACTTGAAAATAGCCATTTTTCAAATTGTCTTCAAATTCGATGAAATTAGTTTTGTTAGGACCGTATCGTCATAACAAAGCCAAATACATTTTTCCTGTAATTTTAGAGTCCATATGTAGCCCCGGTGAATTTATTTGTACGGGTAAATTAAATAATAAATGATTTATATTTTAAATTAAGGAAAAACTGGCACAAACAGCCATTTGGGCTCACGGGACATAGCTAGATGAGCCTAGGATGGGGGTAATTGGGTAAGAACGACAGTCGTTGGGCTGAAATCGGACAAAGTTACTAAACGGGCTTTTAGGGTTAAATAATATTATTTTATTATAAAAGGGATTAAGGAAAACCCAATTTCATTTCTACAGTAAAGTACCAGCCGCCACTTTCATTTTTGAGGGCCTTGAACACTCCGATTTCAATCCTCAACCTCGTTCAATTCCCATCAAAATTCAATCCAACCTCAAAACAAAACTAAAGACCTCCCTCTACACTTTAAATCAGTACGGTCATGATCGTTTTTCGTCAAATGAGGAGGCAGATTTAGCCTTCCAAACCGGCGGCGTTCGCACCCAATTTGCGTGGTCAGGGTGAACTCGAGTGGCGAGCCAAAGGGGGGAGCTGGAGGAGCATGGTAAGAGCTTCGAGGTGGTGAAGCCGGATCTTGGTTCGATGGCTTGGAAGGGCGTGCGTTGGTGGAAGATTGGGCGTGCGAAATTGGTTCAACGTCGGTTCTTCCTTTCTGGAACGAAGACTACAGGGAATGGATGGATTAAAGAATGTAATTAGTGGATTATTTATAATTAATTATTCCATTTATATAATTAAACTTTGAATATCCATAACTCTTTCAAACCTTATCAGAATTCAACGAAACGAAATGCGTTGCGCTCGTGACGGAAAACTCTACGTTATGGAACTGACTTGGACTGATTCTGAGCAAATTCAATTTTGATCAAATTTCGAATATGAATAAAATCATGGTGAGATTTCTTGTTTTAAATTTTAAATAAAAATTTATATATATATGTGAACTGCTTCTGATTGATCTTAACTGTGATTATAATACTTTATGTGCCGTGAAAAAAATGAGATGGATTGATTTACTGTGTTGATGCTGCTTTGTCGAATTATATTTGGTTAGGATATAAATATCGATTTGGTTAGAAATATGTTATGTGATTAAAAATACCATTTTGATTAGAATTGTCTAATTAGATTAAAAATACCATTTTGATTAGAATTGTCTAATTAGATTAAAAATACCATTTTGATTAGAATTGTCTAATTAGATTAAAAATACCATTTTGATTAGAATGGTCTAATTAGATTAAAAATACCATTTTGATTAGAATTGTCTAATTAGATTAAAAATACCATTTTGATTAGAATTGTCTAATCGGATTAAAATTGGCACTCTAGTTATAGTGCAATTGTTGAATCAAGTATGTCATTTTTGTTATTATAAAATAATTGTAACCAAATGTATCATGGTTGTTATAATAAACTAGTTGTGAACAAATATGTCATTTTTGCTGAAAACAATTATATCATTTTGTCGTGACAAAAGTATTGAAAACAAAATCATATTTTTGTCAATATAAAGTAGTAGCGACAAAAATCATATTTTTATCAATATAAAGTAGTAGCGACAAAAATCATATTTTTGTCAATATAAAATAGCAGCGACAAAAATCATATTTTTTGTCAATATAAAGTAGTAGCGACAAAAATCATATTTTTGTCAATATAAAGTAGTAGCGACAAAAATCACATTTTTGTCAATATAAAGTAGTAGCGACAAAATTTACTTTTTGTCAATAAAAAGTTATAGCAACAAAAATAAACCTTTTTGTAAATTAGAAAGGCCGAAACAAGAATAAACAAAAATAAACTAGAATTGCCAATTAATTGAAGGAACCACTTTTAAATCATTAGAAAATGTTAACATATAAAATACTCATTTATATGAGATTAGAACACATTAGAAAATGGTTACATATAAAATACTCATTTATATGAGATTAGAATGCATAGAAATTTGTGAACATATAAAATATTCTTTTATATGTTGTTAGAATACATAAAAAAAAGAAGGCAAACAAATAAAATTTTCCTTTAGGGGAATTAATTTATAAGGACAAAATGCTACTATAATTTATCCATAAGGACAGCCACCTAATATTTTATCCATAAGGACAATACACTGAAATTAAATTTCGGCCGATGCTTCCATCTTCTCCCTCTGTCGCGTATCTCGATTTCATCGTTTATCACGAAATCACAAAAATCACGAAATCATCAATCGATGAAATTACAAATATCATAATACATTAGAATCGAAATTCTCAATCGAAGACAAAAAACAGGAAATCAAAACCACGACCAAAAATCAGCCGAAACAGAAACCCTAGAAAACAAAAAAATTGTCGAACAACAAAATTCCATTGGAAATCACAAGTGAATTGAATAAAAATAATTTTCAAATGATGGAAAACACAATTGAAGAAGTTGAAATTGTTGAAACAATTTTTTCGTGATTGGAAATGTTTTTTTTTTTTTTTTTCGTTAATAGTATAGCAGGTCGTAGGTATCATTTTTCTATTTTTTTAGTTATCATTTTTCCTATTTTAACTTTAAAAAAAAGCAGCAGTTTTTAGGTATCATTTTGCTATTTTTTAAGGTATCATTTTTACCATTTTAACTATGTTATATGTTTTTTTCATGAGATTTTGTTGCTGTGTTAATTTTGAAGGTATATTGTTGTATCAACTTTGAAACTAAGTCGAACTTATTTCATTTTAATCAATCAAACTGTGATATTTTTTTTTTAATTTCATCTTCAAAACATTGCATCTGTATTTAGGTATCATTTTTCTAATATTTTAGGTATCATTTTTACTGTTTTAACTATGTTATGTGTTGTTTTCATGTGATTTTATTGTTGTGTTAATTTTGAAATTATATTGTTGCATCAACTTTTTAACACAGTCGAATTTATTTAATTTTATACAATCAAACTGTGATGTAAACATTTTTTGCATTAGTTTTTCTTTAAAACATTGGTGCAGTTTGTAGGTATCAGTTTTCTATTTTTTTAAGTATCAGTTTTCATGTTTTAACTGTGTTATGTGTTTTTTCCATGTGATTTTGTTGTTGTGTTAATTTTGCAGCTGTACTGTTGCATCGACTTTGTAACTCAGTCGAACTTATTTCATTTTTGTCAATCAAACTCTAGTGTAAACATTGTTTGCATTAGTTTTTCTTTGAGAAATTGCATCAGTTTTTAGGTATCATTTTTATAATTTTTTAAGTATCATTTCTACAGTATTAACTGTATTATGGTTTTGCTCATGTGATTTTGGTGCTGTGTTGACTTTTTAGTTGTATTGTTGTTTCAACTTTGTAACTTAGTTGAATTTTTTTCATTTCAATCAATCAAACTATGGTATAAACATATTTTGCATTAGTTTTTCTTTAAAACAGTGAAGCAGTTTTAGTTATCATTTTTATATTTTTTTGGGTATCATTTTTACTGTATTCACTGTGCTATGTTTTATTTAGTTACTTTTTGTTGTTGTGTTGATTTTGTTCTTGTACTGATGCATCAGTTTTGCTACTCAAACGAATTTATTTCATTTTAATCAATCAAATTTTGATTCAAACATTTTCTGTATTACTTTTGTCTTTAAAAATATTAAAGCAGTTTTTCGGTGTCATATTTGTATTTTTTAAGGTATCACTTTTATGGTTTAGTGTATGAGAACTATGGCAAGTAGTTAGATTTGAGTTGTTTGCTTTGGTAATTGACTTTTTTTGATACACAACTTTAACTCTAACTGATACCCACTGATAAAAAAATTAACACCCACCTACTCAATTCAAATTTCACAAAAATAATATTTATTCTCACTAATACCGACTGATTAAAAAAACAATAGCACTCAATTCAATTCAATTATCACAAAAATGAGATTATTCACAATAATACACACTTGTATCATATCATATGATACCTACAAACATACATAACTGATATGCTAGGATACATTGTTTTCCTACACAATATAAGTACATACAACACTACTCCACATTCCGAGCATCCATTCATGCATTTACTTTTACTTGTACTCAATCCAGCCTTGAATTCAAGTAAATTCCAGCAGCATGCAGTATCTGCAAGTATTTCATACACAATCAAAACTTATACCAACATAATACTGTAAATTCAACTAGAAAAATATAAAACTAATACCTAAAAATAAAATAAAAATGATAACTAAAAACTGCTTTGATGTAAATTCATGTTGAAAATATAAAACTGATACCTAAAAAAATATAAAAATGATATCTAAAATCTGCTATGATGTAAATTCATGTTGAAAATATAAAACTGATACCTAAAAAAATATAAAAATGATACCTAGAAACTGTTATGATGTAAATTCAGCTACAACATATAAAAATGATAACTAGAAAAATAGAAAAATGATACCTAAAAACTGCTATGATGTAAATTCATGTTGAAAATATAAAAATGATACCTAAAATAATATAAAATGATACCTAGAAACTGCTTTGATATTTTGAAGGAAAACTAGTACAAAAAATGTTTACATCCCACTTTGATTGTTTAAAATGACATAATTTCGATTGAGTTGCAAATCTAATGCAACAGTACAGTACAAAACTTATATATCACGAAAATAAATTAACACATAAGCATAACACTGTAATAACAAGAAAAATGATACCTTAAAAAATGGTAAAATGATACCTACGAACTGCTACTAAATTCACCATCCAAAAAAGTAACTTCCGTCGTTCATCTCTGTCGTTCGTCTCACTCGTTCGATTTTCTACGACGAATACACAAAATCAAAATCACGAAATCATCTTTACTGTCTATCGAATCAAAATCAAAATCTGTGGCTTTGATTTGCTGTCCGATTGTTGAGATCGATTTCATGCCCTAATTTTTGTTGTTCAATTTATGTTTGAGTTTCGACTGTAAGATAGTAAGCGGATTTGATTTAAGTCGATTTCCAGATGAGATGATTTCGTTATTTTTGTTTTGCTGAATTCGTGAAAGAAGAAATCGGAGAAGGAGAAAGGAACGGAAGAAGAAATCAGAGTAGAGAGAAAGGGGCGACGGAAATTTTTAGGGTTATGTTGTCCTTTTGGATAAAATTTTATGCGCGTGTCCTTATGGATAAAATATCAAGCCCGCTTGTCCTTGTAAGTAGTTTCCTGTTTCCTTTATTTGTCACTAGAGTACATAAGAAAAAGGTAGGAAAATAAATGTGTTATGTTAGTTGAAAACTGAATGTAAAAGAATGATAAAAACATTTATTTTTATCATTTAAATAGAATGAGACCAAATATACATTTTGTTAGTTAAAAGAGTTAAGAACAAAAAGTACATTTTTTGTTAGAAAATGTAAATTAGAATAAAGACACCGTTTACATTAGAATTGTCAATGTGGAATAAAGACACCGTTTACATTAGAATTGTCAACGTAGAATAAAAACACCGTTTACATTAATTGTCAAATTAGAATAAAAACACCGTTTATGTTAGAATTGTCAACTTAGGATAAAAACACCGTTGTGTTAACAAATGTGATATTAGAATTCACAGAGGATATTTACATATAAAATATTATTTTATATGATATTAGAAGTCATAGAAAAATGTTTGCAAAACAAAATATTTATTTTTAGGGTGTGAAACAAAATGTTCATTTTGTTAAATAGAAAAAGGGTGTGAAACAAGATATTCATTTTGCTAAATAGAAAAGTGTGTGAAACAAAATACTCATTTTGTTAAATAGAAACGTATGAAAACAAAATATCCAGTTTGTTAAATAGAATGAAAATGAAGGTTACATTTTTATTGTAAATGAATCATTAGAAAAGAGATGACAATAAAAATTACATTTTTATTGTAATGGGAACTACTAGAAAAGAGTACACAATAAAAATTACATTTTTATTGTGGTATGAACTGCTAAAAAGGAGTAGAAAATAAAGGATTGCCTTTTTATTTTAAATGGAATACATAGAAGATTGTGGACAAATAAATTATTCTTTATTTGTGACTAGAATACATAGAAAGATATACAATTAAAATATGCTCTTATTTGTCATTAGAATACGTAGAAGAATGTACGTAAATAAGTATGTCACCTATATTAGAAAGCAGATTTTATAAATAAACATGTCATGTAGATAAGAATATGTTTTGTTAAAAAAGATATATCATCTAGTTAGAATACATTTTTGTCATTTAAAAAGAGGAAAACCAAAAATATACATTTTTGGTCAAATAAAAAGAATGAGGCAAAATATACATTTTTGTCGTTTAAAAAGAGTGAAACTAGAAATAAACATTTTTGTTCGTTTAAAAGAAATAAACATTTTTGTTCATTTAAAGACATGAAATTTAAAATACATTTTGATTTGCCTTTTTATATGCAAATATAAACCATAAGGAATAAAGTACATTTTGATTTGCCTTTTTATATTCAAATAAAAACCATAGAAATGAAGTACACTTTTATTTGCAATTTTTTTGCAAATAGAAACATGAATATATAAAGTACATTTTTTTTTTGCAAATCAGTTGCAAATAAAAAAACAAGAAGATATAAAGTACATTTTTTATTTACATCCTAGTTGTAAATAAAAACATGATTATAAAAGTTGACATTTTTATTTATATTTTAGATATGAATAAAAACAGGAATTGAAAAAGGATATTTATATTTATATTTTAGATATAAATAAAAACATGAAAATAAAATAGTACATTTTATTCACATTTCAGATGTGAATAAAAACTTGAATTGAAATGGTACATTTTATTTACATTTCAGATGTGAATAAAAACTTGAATTGAAGTGGTACATTTTATTTACATTTTAGATGTGGATAAAACTTGAATTAAAAATTGCAATTTATTTACATTTTAGATGTAAATAAAAACATAGAAATAAAAAGTGTATTTTTATTTACATTTTAGATGTAAGTAAAAACATAGAAATAAAAGAGATTTACATTTCAGATGAAATCAGAATGATAGAATTTAATATATGTTTTTATTGTCAAAATAGAGGCAATAAAAAGATTAGAATTAAAAAGTACATTTTTATTTATATTTTTGATGTAAATAAAAGAAGAGATTTAAAGGCGACATTTTTATTGACATTTTATATTCAATAAAAAGATTAGAATTAAAAGAAGTATTTTTATTGTCGTTCTAGGGACAATAAAAGAGTAGAGATGAGAATGGCATCTTTATCGTCATTTTAGATACGATAAAAAGAATTGATCTTAGTAGTTGAAATCGCCAAACGATATATATATATATATATATATATATATATATATATATATATAAATATAAATTAAACGAATCGCGCTGCTGTAGTTTGCGATTTGAAATCGTAACTTTAAACGATTATACCGTAAGATCCGACCGTCGGATTTTCCCAAAACTGGAACCGTTAGGACCGCTTTGGGAAGATCTTTCCAACAATATAAATTTTGTCAAAATTCAACGGTTAGATATCGAGAAATGTGTAAACTAAATTTGATTGAAAATACCGCCAGGGCCGCCCATCGACCCGTAGCGTCGTTAAATGAATATAGTTATTTTTGTATAAATAAAATAGCGATAAATCGTTATTAAACGCTATTAATGATATGAAATGATTTTAATATATATATGTATATATATATGTGTGTGTGTGTGTGTGTGCGAGAATCATTTGAAAATTCCGAGTTCAATCTCATTTCAAATGATTATACGACGACCTAAGTCAAAGAGTTGAAAACGGTGGTTGAAGACCGACGATCTTCACATCGAATGGATGTGTTGCTACTGAGACCAGTGATGGGAGTAGCTACCTTGAAGGGGCTTCAGTGGTAGCCGCCCAGACGTACTTGTTGATTGTTCGGATATGCGGGCACCTCACCTCTGTATTGGACATATGAGGGGCGGAATAAGGTGACTCCGGTTTCGTTCAGACCCAGAACAGACTTGTAAATGGATTGCATGTCTGACGTTGTATTCCTTTATACTGTATTCGTTGATCTCTGCTAAATATATATCTGCTTGGTGTTTAACACTCTTCTCTAAGACGTACGAGCTTATAGGTTATATATTGGTAGAAATCAATGGTATGGTATGGATTGACAATGTGGCATACTAAGATGCATTGATCAAGGCTTTTGTTGAAAAGCAGGCCTTGTGGGATGATCAAAGTATTGCCTGTTTAGGTGTAGCTTTGTGTACAGCGTGACTTCGCGAGCCTCACACCCCAGTATGAGTCAAAAACGGGATTAGGACTGCAGGGAGTGCACACGTTTCTTTCTAGCTAGGAGTGGTGTCAGTGCCTGAACTGACTGGTATTTTACTTATGTGTATGTTGGATTGTGAGGTACCTCAGATTTATAGGCTGTCAGTGGCCATATGGAGGTCCAAAGGGACCGGGAAGCGTGTGTTCAGGCATAACTAATCCACACCCATAGGTGTGGACCGACCCTGAAGATCCAAGGGTTCGCCAGCGTCCGGGCCCTGAGGCATTTGCTAGAGTATCTCGAATCGGAGAGGACGATCCCTAGCCTCGATTTCATGATGGAAACCCAATTTCCAATACGACACCATGCGGTTTTGATTGCAGAACTAGTATGGCGATATAATAGGATAGGGTACTATGCCGTATATGATCAATATATTATGATTGAATTGTTTTTATTAAAACATATACGCACTGAATATCGATTTAACGTATTTATTTTCTTTTGATCATTATAAGGTAAAACCCTATCCTTCGGTTTGCGTTGCATTGTGTGATGGGACTTGGGTCTTATAATAGTTTCATATTTCTAAAAAGCATAGCGTTATTTCACGATTTACTTATTTATGCACTGGAAATCCAATGGAGAAAACCCGTTCCGCTTTAGCGGCGTGGTCCTGTGATTAGCCTTATTATTATATTAGTTAAGTTAGATTTCTCATACCAGTCCCATGACTAACCTATAGTTTGTTCACTGGCAAACTCGGGTGCCCATATTTTTCCACACGGGCAGTCGAGTAGCTCTTTTGCAGATATCTATCCTTTTAGCAGGATCCTGGATCGAAGCTTAAAGCTGTGTCCAGAGCATTGACAGTCTTCCGCTGAGTTTGTTTATATTTCCGTTGTGCAATGTATTATATTCATTATAATTTATCTTCCGTTGTAATTTAAATTCGATATACTCTGATATATTCTGTACTCTGATGTTATATTATCATGATGTAACAAAAGTCTGTTGTTGTTGTTCTAATGTGTTGTATGCCCAGAGTTAATGCATTCGAGGATTTCCGACTTTTGGATCAGACCTGTGTGGTTTATGGTCGATTCAAAGGGCGGGAATTTTCGGGTCATTACATTTTTAATTCATGTTTTATTTGCATCAAGAATAGCAAATAAAAATGCAACTTTTAATTTTCATGTTTTATTTGCATCAAAGAATGCAAATAAAAATACAACTTTTTGTTTCATGTTTTATTTGCAAATAAAAATTCAACTTTTTGTTTCATGTTTTATTTGCATCAAGGAATGCAAATAAAAATACAACTTTTTCTACGATGTTTATTTGCTTCTAAATTACAAAAAATCTAACTTTTTATATGGTGTTTATTTGCATCAAAGAATGCAAATAAAAATACAACTTTTTATTTCATGTTTTATTTGCATCAAGGAATGCAAATAAAAATGTAACTTTTTATTTCATGTTTTATTTGCATCAAGGAATGCAAATAAAAATGTAACTTTTTCTACAGTGTTTATTTGCATCTAAAATTGTAACTTTTTCTACGATGATAATCAAACAACAACAAAGGTGGTGTTTTTATCAATCAATACCCAAAGCGATATATTTTTATTGAATTGAAAGTTCTAACTCAATTCAATACATAAACAAAGTGATTTATTTCTATTGAATTGACAATCCTAATCCAATTCAATAATATAACAAAATGATTTATTTTTATTGAATTGACAATTCTAATCCAATTCAATAATATAACAAAATGATATTTAATTCAAAAATATAAGCAAAATAATATTTTTATTGAATTGACAATTCTATTTCAATTCAATAATGTAGACAATATGATATATTTTAATGATATTGACAACTCTAATCCCATTCACCAAATATGACCAAAATGATATTTTTAATTGAATTGACAAACTAATTCAATTCAACAAAAATGACAAAATAATATTTTATATTAAATTGACAAACTAATTCCATTCAACAAATATGACCAAAATGATATTTTTAATTGAATTGACAAACTAATTCAATTCAACAAAAATGACAAAATAATATTTTATATTGAATTGACAAACAAATTCAATTCAATAAAAAAATGATAACATAATATTTTATATTTGTTTTAATATACATGATTCACCAAATATTAACAAAGAGAAAATAATTTATTTTAATTTAACCAGCACATACAGATCTATAATTATTCATTAGATCAATCATCACCCAAAATTTCAGAACATAGCAGATCTAAATCATATACATACAATCATTACATAGCGAGTGAAATAATTAAATTGATTTATTTATTAAAAATCAGAATTCTCACAGTCGGGTTATTCTGTTTTGTTCAGAACTGCAAATTTGTCCAAAATTCAAACAGTTCGGAATCGCTCCCTTTCAGTCTAGGGTCGTAGATCTCGTCTCTACGATCGCACATGATCTAAAATCGTTAATTTTCAATGTCGTATGCATTAGTTAGGATTTAAACAAGATAGATAATAATTTTAAAAATAAATTAATAAAATAATAAAGGATTAATCTTCTTCTTCCTTGATACAGTAATCGGCCGTTAGTTTTCAAAATGGTTCAAAACTTCAAATTGATTTTACACAAATCCGAAGCACCAGAGGTCGACCGGAAGGCGGCACGTCGATGGGCTATAGGCGGAGCACCAGGGCGCCCTCTTTGGCTCAGCTCGATCGAGCCTAGGGGAGGGCGGCGGTGGTTTTTGGCACGGGTTTAGGTGCGTGAATCTCGACGTTCGGGCCACCAGGGGTTGATCCAACCGTATAGAAATGAAGAGCAAGAAAATCTCTGCAGAAAGTCTAAAGGAGTGAGGTTTAATTCGCTGTGGATTGAAAGAATTTGAGGAGGAAAGTCGGGAGGTTTCTGGCCATGGATTCAAGAGGAGGCGGCGGCTACAGTAAAATGGATTAGGGTTTTGTGAAGATGATGTATTTTTATAATATTTTAATGTGAATTTTGCAAATAAATCCATAACTTTTGAACTACTCCAATTCCAGCCCAACCAGAGTTGACCGCACCCAATAGCCCCCGTTACAGATCCAATGGGCTAGGTTCCGTCAACCCAAACGGCTGTCTGTGGCCTGAATTATTTAATTTAATATTTAAATCCTTTATTAAATTAATTCGATCGTATATTTAAATTCACCAGGGCCACATACGGACTCAGAAAATTCCAGAAATATTATTTATGGCTTTATTTGACGATACGGTCCTGATTAAATTAATTTCGTCGAATTCTGAGACTGTTTGAAAAATGGCTATTTTCAAGTCGATTAAATTCAACTGAAATTGGTCAAACACGTTTTCTTTTGCCACGCTCACATATTGATTCTAAAAATTATGAAAATTGAAACCTAGCAATAATTTGACATTCCGGTTCCAACAAAAGTGGTTTCGTCGAAAACGGAGGTCGTTTGCAAAATGGCTATTTTTAAGGGCTATATATATTATATTAAACTATATATAAATATTACAGCAACCATTCTAAATTTTAAACTGGACATAACTTATGATTTTTAAAGTGAAATTTCAGTTTCTTACATTTGTTAGAAAGATATAATTAAACAGATTTAAATATTTCTTGTTTCATTCGATTCTGATTTAAAATGAATTCAGTATAGTCACTTGAAATTAGAAATCGAATTTTCGAACTGCCGCGCCATTTCAAACTCCTTTTATAATTAAATTAAATTTATTCATTTTAATTTCGATTAAAATAAATTTTTCGCTGTTATTATTTAAAATAAATTATTTTAAATATTAAAATTTCATTAAAATTTCTAATTTTTTTTAAAGTTGGTTCATAATTTCCGGGTTGTTACATTATAACTTATTAGCCCAACCTTTACTCATGTTCGCCTGTAAATATGTTGCTCTAAAAAACCTAGCTATTGTCAATTTGTTATCTCATCATTTTTTTACATCTATTTCCTTTCTCAGATTTGATTCCCCTACTCCAATCAAGGTTAAAAATCCAATTCTAACTACAAATCTACTGAAAAACTGTAATAACCCGAATTTCGACAGACCCGAATTTTTGTTAAAGAATCCAAATCTATCAAAGCTCGAGTTGGCTTATGTAGTATCATGCAAAAAGTCAAAGACAAATATATATAGCTCAATATATAAATCTCACAGTGGAAGAGAAATAAATATAAAAGTATGTAAATATAATGACAATATTTAACAAGTGTCCTTAAATTGTAGAATCTTAACCACCTGCCTAACTTGCGGGTTGGTTATAAGGAGCGGGTCAGAACAAAAGTTCTGATGAATGGACAAGTTATACTTTCTACAAATAACATTACATATATCGTTCTATCACTGGTTCATATATATATATATATATATATATTAGGTTTGTCGGTTTTATTTCACAATATACTTCCGAGTTTTTCTGCATAAATCGTATTATCTACTCTGTAGTAGATTTATCTAATAAATCATATATGTAGCTACGCTCCATATCTCAATATACTCCCTATAGTACCCTCCTCTCGCGGTTTCCATTGTCACGTCATGGAAGCATGCATAATTTCCATCCTATGCCGAGCTGCGCACATAACCTCCATCATTACACCATGTATAAGCATAAAATCATCGTCGTTATGCCACGTAAGTGTACAGATCCTCATATCCAAACTTCATGGCCGATCTATGCCCTAATATGGATTAATGCCCTGACGTTCACGATACACCACCCAGTGCATGCATCGGGACCCTCACGCGAACGTTCGGTCTATGTAGCATCCCGTATTTTTGGAGGTCAGATATTTAATTTACTTTGTTATTTTAAATATTAATTTGGAAATATAATGAGGAATTCGTTTATTAAACGACATTTAAAGGTATAATTTATAATTTAATTAAAAACGAGCTCGTAGGGGCATTGTGATTCGTAATAGTTAGTTCTGAACTTCAATTGAACAAAATCCGATATAAGTTAGAATTCTTTGAAACAAGAATTATTTGATTATAATTTTTAATGAAAGAGAAAAAAAATCAAGCTTTCGTATTATAGTTTTTAAGTTGTGTAAAAATTAAATTTTCACAAAGTTGTTATGGAATCGTTTATAAACCATAACAATTATTATATAAATTTAATTTGACTTGAAAGGAATTTGTACGTAACTTCTGCTAACGATCGAATTAAGAAGCGAGACTAATTTCGTTGGATTCAAATTGACGCTTAGAGTCTAGATGTGTATATAGTTCGTTATATTTGGAGATTAGATAATTTGGTGTCCAAAATAGTATCGTTTTGCATGTAAAGTATCATTCCGAGAGGACATTCTTGGAATGCGACGAAAGTTATTCCATTGGATTCGTATTAGTAAGTTACTATAGGATTTCGATTCTCGTATCGATTGGACTTATCATTTGATCGTGAGAATGGTAAACGCCTAGCTTTTCATTTAATCGTTTATATTTTCTTGATGGAATTAAATAATAAACAAATTTCAAACGAACTCGGATTTCAACGAAACTAATTTTATTAAATCCATAATGATTGATTTTTGTAGTATTTCAAGTTTTAAGACAATTGGATTTATTTTGTGATCGTGTGCAATATGCGTGTCGATTTACGTTGTGAAATATAAAGAAAGTTTTACAAACTATTTCGAAATTCAACGAAATTAGTTCCATCGTGTTCAAAATATTATTTTATGCTAGGATTTCAATTTTCATCGCAATCGGAGGCTGCATGTGATAGTTTGAGCATGAAACTTAGGGCCTAAGTTTTGTGAATTGTAACGTCCCAGATATTTTGACAACTGGAATGTGAAATTAATTAAAAGATTTAATTATTAATGATCATTTTTATATTGATACAGGAGGTAGAAATTTAAAATCAAATGTATTGTTTGTGTATGAATTGAATTTAATATTTAATTCAGAATGGTTGATAAAAATTATATATTTATTTGAATCGAATTTGGTCGAATATTTGATTTGGATTTGAAATTTAATTGAATAAAATATAAATGGTTGAATTCAAAAGTAAACGTTATTAGCGTTAAATAAATTGGAAATTTTATTTGTTGAAATATATGAAGTTTGGCTGTTGTATATGTGTATTCACGTGTATAAAGGAATTTAATTTAACGTTTCAAAATTTGGAAACGAATGGAGCTATTAATGGACAAACAGAATAAAATCGGTGAACGGTTAAATAATTTAAAAATAAAACAACGTCGTGTACAGACGAAATCGGATTGCAACCAGAATAATTTTATTGGATTTAAAACACGAAGACGAAGAGGTGCATATAATTTTTGTTAAAATTGGAGACTGTGTTGTAGGTATGAGTTCTGAACGTAACGATAAATTAGCGGTAAAGATTTATATGTAACTGTACCGAATATTACCTGCCTTTGGCATAACCCGCCTTAGTTGAAAATTTCAGCCGGCCTACTTCGCTACCCTATCACCTATGATTGAACTTCGTTCTTATCTTCGACATTTACTTCTATAAAAATCCTGTATTCCTCCCCATTCTCCTTAACAAAAAAATCATTCATTTTCTCATTTTAAATTCAGTCTTCCTCAAATCATAATAATGGCCGAAGTCCCTTAATTTACTTCCTTTTCCGAAATCAGTTCTTTTCCCAAATCGCTCCTTACCCAAATCGTTAATGGCTTCCACTAAATTGGACGTCACTCCACCCGCCTCAAATCAAACCCACGGCTTGGCCCTTCTTCATCATCGCGTCGAGTCCAGACACCGCCGTCAAGACCTGCGAGTCACCACAAGTTGCTTCCATCACACCTTCGACGCTGTTTGAAATCAGACTATGAGCACTGCAGAAATCAACCCGTGCCTCCACCCTCGAGCACACCCAAAACTGAACTTCGGCCACCTCTTTGCCCTGTTTGCTACCGTCGTCCACTGTTTAAGGTAAGCTTCTAGCTTACGATTAACTTGTTTTTAGGTATATTGATTTCAATTACTACAAGAAATTGAGCTTATAGTTACATTGAACAGTTGCGTTTGGATAGAAAATGCATCTGTTTTGTTGATTCACCAAATTGTTGCGTGTTAGATAGTAGGCAGGTATTTTTTTTCATTCCCGCTTACCACGCGTATCTAATCTAATTTATTCTCTAAAAATAAAATTTCGTTCTGGGAGCCACCTGTTCCACAGAATTCCCAAATTTTGTTTCTCCGCCCTATTTTTCAAATTAACTCCTTGAATCGTTCCACCTTAATTTTCAAAACAACATATGTGAATTACGCTGCCACTTCGTTCAGCTTCCCAGCCCTAATTCTCAGTCGCTCGCCTCAACTTTTGCATTGTTCATCTCAACGAGGTATTTTTTTCATCCAGACAGCACGATTTGTGCTTCCGTTTTAAGTATATTTTGGAGTTGGTTTTCGAATTTAAACTTAAATTTGGATTTTTCATAAACTAGCCTGCTGCTTCGGTGGATGTTTCATTGGAGGATCTTGAGGGTTCCGCTCAATTTTCTGGTAAATTTTACTATGTTCTAGATCAAAATTTGATTTGATTTGTGGCAGAGTATAATGTAAAATAAATTGTTAAATATTTGATATATTTTTAAGGACATGTTATTTTATGGAAGTGAGAAATATCCTACTGAAGATAGTTATTCCTTAAGAATGACTACCTACCTGAAAATGGTTATTCCATAAGAATGTTCAAAAAGTAGAAGTTAATTGGATAGAACACTTTATGATAAATGACTCATTTCCATGGAGTGCATCCTGCTTGATTTAAAATTTAATGGAAAACATAACCATTTAATAAAATTATTTAACCTTACAAGCTACATTGAATCAAATCATGTGTACATATGCATGTTATATGTGCATTCATTACCTGCAATAAAGTATGTAAAATTATTATATGACCTCCAAAGGGTGATAAAATGCATGAAAAATTAGTTTAAATAGCATTTTCTTTGCTGTTTATATTTAGTGTTTGCCATTACAACTTATATATGGGACCGCGTTGGCCCGCTGATGAGCTATAATTGTGACTAAAGTTTTGATGTTTTACTTACTAGCCTCAACAGTAAGTGTCCATGATTGAAGTATTTTGTTAAATTTCTCTGAAGAACCATGTGTTGACTTTTTTTGTGGTTGGTTTGTGAACTGGTAACAATACTAACCAATCATCTATTGAATTTTATGAGACCTAGAAACTTATTTCAAGTTATATTTATTTTAGAGAAAACAGTTTTTGAGGGAAGCAAGCATAGAGTCGAACAAATTAAGAAAGAAATCGGTGGAATGATAGAGGCACGTGTGTCATTCTCCAAGTTTACGGTAAAGTTGTTTCTGACGTGTTCAAAGTCAATGAACCCAAGTGAGAAGAGTAACTACTATATCACAGTGAATATCACTGCCTTTCTCATGCATAAATGACAAATTTTCGGCTGACATTGAATGCTTGAATCTAATGAGTATAACTCTCCACTATGCGAAGGTTTGGAAAAGACAACCATTCGAACTAGCTTTCGTTTCAAAATGAGACTATATTTATCTGGTGGAAGCACAGCAGCTCGCATTAACTGTGCCACCAAGTTTTCCCTTTTTTGGGGTTCATATAAGGTGTCTAACATGTGACCTCATCTTTTATATGCTTGTTCTAATTTGCACATTTCTAAATGGCTGAGCAGGATTATTCTGTTGACGATTTTCAAGGTAACGGCAAGAATGAAAGAAAATTTCATGGAAAATATGTCATGGACAATGTACTAGAAGACAAAATTTCATGGAAAATATGTCATGGACAATGTACTAGAAGAAAATTTCATGGAAAATATGTCATGGACAAGTCACTTGGAGATAATAAGGTCTGAATTTTCATGTCATGTAAGTGGCTTAGAATACCTTATTACACTATTTTATTTTGTATATAATTTGTGTATATTTGGATTTTTATTTTAGCAAATATTACACCATTGAGATCAGTAGTCTAAGCCATTTAGATGTTTATTTTAGCAAATATTACACCACTTAAACCGTCTGTTGTTGGGTTGCTAATATTGTTCTGGAAGCAACTATTGGTGGATTGGTAATAATGTTCTGGGAGCAGCTTTTTCAATAGAATCGACCGTCATTATAATTAATGTAAATAACTAAGTTACATAGCCATTTATTGAGCTATTGCGAATTATTTACATAATCATGTTAGCATGGAGCTCTCATTAAACAAATTGAGGTTAAATCTAATAAAAATTCAAGCAGATTTTTACAAATGAGAGATAATTCATCAGTGAATTAAGCTAGCCATAAATGAGAATTAATTCAAAATCTGTAGTACACGAGCGGTCAAGGTAAATATAACTGGACCTAACTCAAAATATTTCAGAAAGCATTCCTTTCCCAGCCATGCTAAAAGATGAAATGAATGGATATTCATTTCAGCTACAAACATACCTATGTTCGATAAGGTAGCTGCTCCTTGTAACCAATTACTTAATCAAACTCCCCCTATAAGTGTAGATACATCTTAAGAATAATCGACTTCCCATGAATCTCTATCAAGTGGGATTGCCCTAGTGCCTGCTAGAGCTTCATGGAAAGATAGGTATTTTTTAGATGTAGCTACATTCATAACTGGACTGTTGCCAAGTTACTAGTTACACAGAGCTGCTGCCAAGTTACTAGTTACACAGAGCTGCTGCCTTATCAAATAATATGTTTTTAGGACGTATAGGGTGTCATTAGGGATAGTCGGATGCTCTTTGATTTAGTATAATGTGAGTGAGCGGAGATATAGCAACATTGTCTATTGACACTGATTTATAGGTGCAGTTGCTAGTTTTGTGTGGTTGTTGACCTTTGGTAGCGGTCTGGTGTTGAAGGCGGGTGGATGGAGTTTGCACGATGGCCGGTGGGTTCAGTTTTGTTTGACGGTGAGTCTGCAAGTTTGTGTTCACGATGGATGGAGCAGTGGTTTAGATATGGTATTTGAAGTAGTGAGGACTAAGGTGCTAAAATGTTGGAGTTATGGTGTTTGGTGTAGTTGCTTGATGATGTAGAAGTATTGGGTAGAGAAGATGGATCAGAATATTGCTTAGGGTTGTACGTGAACAGTTTTTTGGATTGACTATTGAAGGCAGTAAATCAAGTCGTAGGAGTAAAATTTGTGTTGTTGACGGATGGGAGTTATCTGTTGACGGTGGTGGGTTAGAAGTTGTGATTATTTTTATTTTTATTTTACATGATCTTTTCTCATTTCCTAAAACCTTTTTACTTCATTTACAATTTCAGTTTCTTCTTATATGAAGCTAATACGATAATAGAACATGAATCATACATCTTCAAATAACTTTTAGTCTCTAATTTTAAAGGAACGTAGTAAATCTGAAGGCAATATTATGATATATTTAACTTGCTATTTTTTCATATTGCTTTCATTTTGATACTGTAGGTTCTGTAGCACTAAGTTTTGCTCTTTGTGTCGGTCATCCACTATCATCAGCATCAAATCTATGGAGCTGAGGATGTGAGTTTCAACCTTAGTATTCTATAATGAAAAAGCTAACTTAGTTAGCGTGTTTAATTATTTACACCCTTTCTTATTCCTGTCTTAAAAGCTATTTTTATTTTTTGGTTAAATATTCTGATTTAGTATTTTTTTTAAAAAAAAAACAACTTTTTATGCTTGCATGCCAATGGCAATTTATTGCACTTATATCAAGCTAACACGGAAATGCATTCACCCTTCTACTTCACCACTTAGAAAGAAAAAAATGGTATTTCAGCAAAGGAAAAAAAGAAAACATTTCTCAACGGTCAACTTCGCCTACCCTTGCTGCTATAAACACTAGATCAACAATGGTCGGGTGTGGCCACTTCTAGAAGGTTTCTATGCCCTAATAATTATCTCGACTTTAGATTGATTCTAGGGTTATGGTGGGTTTCAAACGTTTGATTGTGCAACAAGAATTGTTGTGCTTAGATCTTCTTCTTTTCTTCTTCATGTTGTCTGCATTGTGCAGTTTCACGATGTAATTTTGAGGGAATGAGGAATGAAAAAAATATGAACACTGATAACCCTTCATATGTAGGCTTGCTGAATGTGAATGTAGGAGCATTGGAACAACTTATCTGCACTGCAAGAGTTCAAGTTCAGTTGAGAAAAAAGTAGACTAAAGTGAATGCAAATTCCAAGCAGGTTAAAACTTCTACTTCACATGTGTCCTATTTTGCATAGTTATGATTCTTTATATATTGATTTCACAAAATTGTTATTTATTTTGAGCTACTACGTGAAGTGGCTTTGAAATCATGTTTCCATTGATTGATGCTGCGTCAACATCTTACTTCAGCTGTGTTTTAGGTTGAGAGTTACATAGTGGATGGATAGGTAGACAAATCAAGAAAGCAGATGAAGGGGAGGAAGAAAAGGACAGAAAAATGGATGAGCAAGCATGTCCAGTCCTCAGAAGCTACCAAGAATAAGTGAGTAAATATGTATATATCTTTTGGTTGAGGAAGGTTTTACTTGATTTTGTTCTGATTTTGATTGCTAAAACTTTTTCTATCAATATTTAATTTAATTTAGAGAGTGATTTTCATAAAGAAAAGCTTTAAATAATTGCCTTTTATCATGATTCATGGGATTAATTAATTGTTTGGATCACTTTTTTCACTGTCTCCTGACAATAATTGAATGGGTCTTCTGTTCACTTTCATGTATAATCATTTTGTTTTCTAACAAGTAGATTTTTTTAATTGCTAATTTAGCATTCCTTTGACTACATATCATTGTTTCAAATAACTTGATAATTGTAGGAAATTCAATCTTTGCAATGAGTTCCATTCACCAAGTCTGATTATAAGTTGATGATTTGGCTATATTTTGTAGTATGTGCATTATTGATTCATTACTATCTTTTTTATTTGAAAGATGCCAAGTCATTACTACAACTCCCCTAGCGGGAACTACTTCGAGTACCAAGCTTTCGCAATCGGGTCACGTTCCCAAGCTGCAAAAACATTCCTGGAAAGGAGATTCGAGAAATTTTTCGATTACTCGACGATGAACTAATCAAAGATGCACCTTTTTCTATCAAGGAAACTTTACAAGGAGAGAAGCTCACCAGCTCCATATGCACTGTTGCTGTGCTTGGGATTGATGAATCATTCCACGTCCTTGACCAGAGCACTATACAGCAGCTCATAGATTCCCAGGAGATTGGCGTTGATGAGGTGGCAGCTGATGTGGCCTCCGATGCGCCAGCCGATGAAGGACAAGGTGGAGCCCAGGCGGGCGAGGCTGCTCCTATGGATATTTAATGTGCCTTTATTTTGATGCCATGGTGTGTGTAGCAAAAACTCCGCTTTAGTTGAGATTTTTATGTTGCTTATTGCTTGATAACCACTGTTAAGTACTTGAATTATACTTTGGATATTCAGCTCACAGGGCACATAGCAGTGCATGGTTTGGAAAAAAAATTGAAGGAAGTTGAATGCAGGTTCAGGTTATTGGTGAAGTTTGGGATTTCGTTGTTGGTGAAGCATTACAAGAGAGATATTGGGTTTGTAAAGTAACTTGAAGTTGTACAGGTAGATTTTGAATTAAATTCCTATGTTATATTAGCTAGCCAACTGTTAACATGAGATATATAATATGAAAATAACGGGGGAAAAAAGCCTTGGATCAAGGACCCAAGAGTCAAAAATATATATCATATGAAAATCTCTAGACTTGCAGATTTTCGAAAAAAATAGGGTCAAGTACATGCATGTTATGTATATATTTGCATTTTTTTTTACAAGTTTTGGATAAAAAGGAACTCATGCACATAGACAGTTTTAAGCAAGCGCAGTTCTATTGATTTGCATCTGTTTTGGTTGCTTAGTTTGGGTCTAGAATTTTTAGGAGGCACACTGGTGCACTTATCCTTCTTTACTAGTGTGGCATGGTTCATATGGTTTTATTTGGTTGTAATTTATAAGTTCAGTGAATATTGGAATATGGTTTCAGTTAAACCATTTCAAAAATAAGTTAAAAACAAGAGCTCAAATCAAGTCTTTGTCGTTGTTAAGTCATTCATAATAGCAGATTGTTCTCATGAATTGATTGACCTGCTTGAAAACATAGTGCTTCAAAACTCCACTTGATGCAAATTTAGCAGCAATGCTTGAAAGAGATGTGTTGTAAACAAGCCCTGGGATTAAATTGGATGATGTAGCTGGACATAATGACTCCTAAACGAGGCAGTTGTTCTTCCTATATTGATGCCTGAATATTTCTAGGTAACATGACAACTGAAATATTTTACTATTATATCAAAACTACTCCATATCTAAATAATTTGTCTTATTAATCGCTTGGTTGTCTTCCTCGGAAGACTTCCGTTTCTCTGTTTATCATTATTGTTATGTATTGTAAGTCGTCATGATGCGAAGATACATGTTATAAAAATTGGTTTTACAAGTTCTTTATTTCACCTGTATTAGTTTTATTTTACAGGTTCTTTATTGCCATTTTTTAACCTAAGTGATTAGGCAGACTGTTTTTCAAGTTTATTTATAGAATACCGTGTTTTTTGAAATGACAATAGTGCAATATTTGTATAATCTGTCAATGATGGGTTTTATGTTGTTTGGGCAGTAGTGCAATGAGAGCTTATTTGAAGGTAGTGTTGTTTCCTATATTTTTCTGAGGAAACCTTCATCTGAAATTTATGCTATTGTGTTTACATGAGTATAAATTATGGTATTTGTTACTGATTTTGTTATTTTTGAGTTTATAAATGCTTGTTTTGTTAATATAATGATTTGTCAGATATTTGGAGACCAGTTTATGCTCAATTTGTTTACGATCATTAGAACTTTTACTGGAAAAGCACATATTTTTTATTGTTTTTATTTTTGTTTGACTTATTTATATTTTATGCATAACTGTAAAAGATCTGATAGACTTTTTGTATGCAAATTTGATCAAACTGCAAAAAAACAACTGCTTAACACTTCCTTGGAAATTATTTTATTTGCTACCAAGCTTGGTTATGTACAACTTAATTTCCCCTGTACATTCTCATCCTATATATTTTAAGAAATATACTGTAACGTCCTGTATTTTTATCGGTTTGAATTTGAATAATTAAATCAGTTTAAATATTGAATTCAGAATATAAGTGGATTTAGATTTTAATTAAAACGAAGTTGAACGTATATAAATATATATTAATTAGAATCGAGCTCAGAACGACCCTGCAGTTCGTAAATTAACGTTCTGAACTTCAACTGAGTATACCGGACTCGTTTTGAATCGGATTTCTTCGAAACGAGAAACGTTGGAATCCGTTGAACTGTATCTTTTCAACGGAAGTGGAAAATGGAGATTTCGTCATATATACTGCAAGATATGTCCAAATCAAATATTCGAAAAGTCGCTGTGAAATCATATATCGACCGTAACAGTTATTTGAATATAACTTGATATCGGGTGCAAATCGGGACGAGGTTCTTTTGAGGTGCAGAGATAATTTATTTTTTAGAATTTTACTGTAATTTTTAATTAATTAAATATGCAACTTTTTATTTGGAGTATTGTGTACCCTGTATCGGTATTTTGGGATTTCACAGAATGAGTCGAACTACCGGTATTATTATATTTTTGGGATCGTGACACCTCGCTCGTCACGATCGTATTGTTACTTCTGTCCATAGTGGTCCGTAAATGAATGAAATTGGGTGCAACGGGGTATATAAACTTTATATATATATATACAAAAAGGGTCCAGTGACAAGTCGCTTTGCACTTACAACACACGATAATCAAAATACAATGCAAAAACGACAAATGAGGATATCCTTTGATATAAACATGGATAACACACTTGGAAACAAACAGAGTGAGATGATGACAAACAAAACAAATATAAAAAGGATTTAACCGTGCCATTAGTCAAGCCTTCATGGTTTACGAAAGTGACTTTCATAGCCTTATCCCTACCCTATTTCAGACTGACGCATACCATTCCCTAAACTTAGGATAGCTTTTGTAAATGCAGTAGCGCACATGAAATACGTTCAAGAGTAAGGAAAAACCATACAGCTAGCTTAAAAATTTCAGTGCCTACCCTAACTACTACTACCCTATTTCTTAATTACTAAGGAATAAACAGTACCACCAACCCATGCTAAAACGTGTCACCTAGTACCCTACAACGTTGTAGCTGCTAATACTTAACTCCTAAGCTTCATAAGACTATAAATATTGGAGCTCAAACCCAAATGCAAAAGGTTTTCCAGAAATGAAACCTGTGAGAAGAAACAATAATTCGAAATTCCATTCCAAGATAAATCACTATGAATTCAGTAAAGCAAGGGCTTCGATGCAGTGGTTTTCTCCTACTCGCAACATACGTTGGGAAGAGTATCTACGGAGGCATGCACACCGGTGCGTGTGGCAACAGGAGAGAGCCGGTGCTCGGTTAGGGGATGAAACATGGATCAATGGCAGCAGGAAGTTGTAGTGTTCCGGGTGCAGTTGGGCGTGACTTCGGTAATGCGGAGATGGAGATCCAAGCGGTGAGCATAGGGGGGATCTCGGTATCTCAGTTGATAGTTACAGGCAAGGTGAATGAGAAGCGTACACGCATGGCAAAAGGGGTAGTTGCGTTGAAGTATGGTTGCATGGAGTAGGTGGCTTTTAGAAAAGGTGAGGTGAATGAGTATTGCGCTACAGGAAGTGTGTTTAAGGGTGATGGACGCATTGTTGTACGTGCGTGGCGAGAACAGTGGAGTTGTTTGTTGTGCTTGGGAGTGTGTGCGTGAGGTATAAGGGAAGTACAGAGGGTTGTAAAGGAGAACGTTGGGTCTATGCTTCAAATACTGGTGTACGTGCGAACTGTTGTAAGAGGGAGGCCGATGCATGGCGCGTGTAAAGCCGAGGTTTTAGTACATGATCGAAGAAGTGCGGCAAATGACCTGTGAAGAACTCCAGGTTGCGTGTAAAGTTAAGTGTACGGATGCAGTTTGAATGAAGCGATGAAGTAACGAGATGGAATATGCGGTGGAATGGGAGTGGAAATAGTGGACGTGCATGGAAATGGGTTTTATACTGAAGTGGGAATGCGGTAATATGTTGCATACAGGAGACTGTCAGCGTGAAGCATAGGGTGTTTGTGGCATGGCGTGATGGAGCTTTGGACGAGGTTGATAATGGTTATGCAGTTGATTTTCCGTGGAGTTTAGAAGATGTGAAGGGGAATAAGAAGTAGGGCGCGTACGTGAAAATGGTGATATATACTGAAGTATTGTTTAACGTGGTAATGGTGTATGTATAAAAGAGCTGAGAGTGTTCTGGAGTTTCATTTCACGAGGAAGAAGACTATAGGGTGGAAGGATTTAAACAATAGCATGTTGAAGTCGGATCCGGTAACGGAGTATGGTTACTGTCGTAATGGAGTTGTGTGATTTCCGGAGAAGAACCGGATGATGGCACAAGTAGGTGTTTCGGAGGGAGTTTCCGTGAAGCGACAAGCTTAGGAGTTGGTGGGGAATGTCGGCCCTAAAACTGCAAAGAAGAGCAGCGTTATTCAGTAGCGGGTGATATCTGCGCCTTTGCTAAACGAGAAGAAGGATTACATAACAGATCTACACGGTGTAGCTTTGACAGTAAAGAGGGAATGGAATCGGCAAACGGAACGTGACTGGACCCATTGAAATTATAACGTCTGATCCGGGGTACCGATGCAAATCGTTATTTAACGGTTAACACGCCAAGGTGAGTAAATTCACTCACTCTGATCTATTTAAAAATATTTTAATGTTGTTTGAATGCTGTGTGATGGTCGATTAGGTAGATTACAATTAATTTGGTTGAATATTATATACCGTTATATATGTACACATCATCGGTTGGACACTGATTCCATCGATTAGAATATCCCCTAGTATAGAGTTAGTGTAAATTGTGTTGACTGACATATGTGGATGCGGAAACCGGTTGAAGGAATCTGACCGGAATCCTTGATAATTATATGTACTGATTGTTTTGTATGAACCCGAATTATATTTAAAACCCCATGTGAATATTGATGTTGAACTGAAATTCAACATCTATTTCGATAAATCAAATAAACGATATCAATTTAGGAAGTGATAACAGTCTACTGTAAAACCCATCGTTTTGTTAAGAAGTTGATTGGCCGTCAGGCAAATCAACGAAGTTAATTATAAAAATTATATTTTTATAATTAAAGCAAAGTTTTAAATTATAATAGAAGTTCTATTATAGACCAGCATTTTGAGTTCGTTTTTATAAAATAAATAAAAACGATTGTTGACATTCAAATAAGTTTATAAAGCAGAAATTATCCGACGATTAAATATTTGAGATAAACAATATTATTAGATTAATTATATTAATCTAATGTTGAGAAGTAAATAAAACCAGTTAACAAATTTACTGATGAAATGAAGTTGATTTAATCAACTGTTATTTGGAAAATGATTATTAGATTAATTGGCCTTTAATTAATCTAATGAAAACAGTTTAGAAATAAATGAGATTTAATTACCTTTTAATTTAAGAAGTTATCAATAGAACTGTGGAATAGAGAAAGCGAAAAGTTAATGTGGAATATAAATAATCGTAAAATAACCGAGTTCAAAATAAAGATGTGGTATTATAAAACCATATTCCAAAATAAAACCAGGAAGTACGATTTGATGTATATTATAAGTAATAAGGAGTTTAGAGTTACGAACGTATATCTGTTCTAAGATAAGAACGTTGTCGATCAAGGTCTAAGAGGTAAATAGAATACCCCAACTTGAACGGCTTCACTATTATCGAGGAACGATAACAGTTTGTAACGGAAAGAGATGTCAAGATGTGTATAAAAGGAATACGGCAGCGTATTGCCAGTCTTAGAACTATAGCGATAAAATAACGCTGTTGATAAGATAAGTGTGACTGTTATGTCAAGATTAGTTATAACAAAGAATATTACAGCGTATGACAAGTTGAACTAATAAAATAACGCTGTTGATAAGATAAGTGTGACTGTTATCTCAAGATTAGTTATAACGAAGAATATTACAGCGTATGACAAGTTGAACTATAGCAATAAAATAACGTTGTTGATAAGGTAAGTGTGACTGTAATGTTGAGATTAGTTATAAGGAGAATATTACAGCGTATGACAAGTTTAGAACTATAGCGACAAATTAACTGCTGTTGATTAGACTTAAGCGTGACTTTTATATATAGCAGCACTTCCTAGGAAATGTAACAGTTTGGTTTGAAATCCACTTATTCTAGAGTAATAAGTAACGACGTTTGTTGAAAGAAATATAAGAAAGAGTTTAGAAAAAGAATTCAGGAATCGTACTAGAAACTGATGACAGCATTTCGATGTTCGAAATGTGATTAGAATTAAACCGTTAGGATTTGAACTATGATTCGACGAAGTCGAATGTATTAAAGTAAATTATTTTAGGGATTATAATCTGATAAAATAATTAACATTTAGTTTTAAACAAATAAATGTTAATAGGATAGGAGTCAGTATTTAGTTATAAACTGGATATCGATTTGATAAGAAGTTGACTTAGAAACAGATTTTATAAAGTGGAATAAGAATATAAAAAGTATGAAAGAGATTTCGGTAAACAAGATAAGGGAAATTATTTCGGGAATAAAGAGTTATATGATAAAGATGTTTATATTTCTATAATAAGTAATGGTATTCACATTTCATAGTGAATAATGTTTTAAAGGTGAACGTTGGGCCGATTTAAAAGGTTAAAATGAAATTGGAAATATTTTCCAATGGAAATAAGGTAGATTATCCAAGTATAGAAATAAAGAATGGAAATAGTTCGAACGTTAATAACGTATGTTTTCTGGAACACGAGGGAATAAGAGTTTATAAGAACTGGGAATGTTTTCCAAGAGTGTGAAAGAGTTAAAACGGGATTTGAGGAATATCTGGTAAGATATGGAAATTCGAATAATAAAGACGAACATTAAATAAAAGTACCCACGTTATGTGATGTTTGTAATACATTTGAATGGATGTTGTTTTTACTCCGATAGTTAAATAACCGACTATCGAATTGTTTTGACCATCGTTGTCAATACGGAGAGACCGGTTGGATTTATTATCCGAAAACCCCTCCGTATAGGCATCAGCGCTGCGAATTAGATAGGATAAAGATAATTGAAGATGGAGTTAAATGCAAGGGTCGTCCAGTTCTAGAATGATGTTTTTTTTGTCCAGTCCCAGGACAACTTGTATGGACGAGTGTCTGACAGAGTATTTCCAACGGTCACGCCGTTGATTTTACGAATATACCAAGTTGGTGGGGAGAAGGTAACTTCTCTTTATTCTACACCCAGTGTGCATTTGTGTAATCAGTGTGTGATTACGGATTTGACGATATGACATTCAAAGTGAATGGTGATCAGATGTTCTGAAGATAGACGTAGCCTCTAGCCTCACAACTAGGAATGACAGTAGTTGGGCTAGGCAGCATGGCTAGTTGGGTCATCCCCAAGCAGGGTGTATTGTCACTGATCTAGAGAAAATTCATATTTATACTTCTTTTCGATTCTGTATCTTCGGATGACGGTTGGATGGCCTACAACCGTGGTGGCAATATATTCGCGACACTCAAGCTAAATGAGTGAGCGGTCATGTGTGGCCGGGTTGCAAGACGTTCTTGTTGAACCCTGAGTGTATCCCCTCTAGAGTACACTATTCAGAAGGTGCTCCCATACCTTGTCTGTTGGAATCCATTCTCCGATAAGAGCCCTGCGGTTTATGATTTTATACTATATATATGTGGAACGTGAGATGCAAACGTTCTGCTACTTGTATAATTATTTGTTTAGACATTATCATAATATCACTGGTTTTGATATCAAAGATATTTTGGGTTATAGTAAGGTTTTTCAAAGTTAAACAGTATGGTTGGAATTTACTCACACCAGTCTCATGACTGACCCAGAGTTTATTGTTTGTGTTTTCCCAAAACTCTTGGGTGCCCAAATTTGTACGGGCAGTCAAGTGTTTCAGGCTTTGCAGATTCACTTGGAGAAGCTGGAAGCAGAAGGCTTCACCATGAGTTAGTTAGAGATTATTTCCGCTGTAATACATATGAGTTGTACTCTGATATGGTATGTATATACAAATTCGGATTTCGTATTTCAAAGTTATGTTATATAATACCTGTTATTTGTTCCGCTGTGAGATTCGTGTTTACTCTGATACTGTTCAGTATATTCTTCTTCTTCTTTTATTCTATTAGTTCTATCTTTTCTATCTCACCCTCTAAATTCTTCTATTAATGTCCCGGTATTTTCGATGCTCGAGAAATTGACAGTGTATTTATGTTGATTTTCTGGGTCGAAAATCCCAGACATTACGGTTGGTATCGGAGCTGAAGGTTAAGTGATTACCTTGGCTTTGTGGCGTGATTCAATAGAGATGGGGTTAGTAATACCCTAGATTGAGTTGAGTGTATAAATATGAGCGCGTATTTGTGAATAAATATAAAAACTGTTTTATATTGTGTTGACTGGTCAGTCGAGTGGTTTATGAATTCCTGTCGAAACAATAATGCAAACTGCGTCGATAGGTGTTTCTAAACTCTTGGACAGAGTAATTCGACACGGTATGTTTTGAAAAGAGGGTAAATAAAATAAATTTTACCCAAATTATATTTTGATATAAAGGAGTATGTATTTTGAGATTATTATAGTGTTGATCGTTATTACGAACAAATAAGAACTATAATTGAGTTGGTTATATAAATAACCAGTCAAAATGTTATATAAGCCTAATAAGCAAAATCAGATGAACTAAAATCTGAATTTAAAACCAGAATTGAAATAAAAACTCTAAAAAGTTGAGAAGATGTTGTAAATGAATTCTGGATTAAATATATGGAAATTTTAAGATCCTTGGTGGATTTAGAAATGTTTTCTATACGTTGTAAAGTATATTTTGTAGTGATTTCAAAATGAAAAGATTTGAAAAACACGTTTTGAAAGTGATATAGTATTGAACTCACTTTGATTCGCTGGGAAATAGATTCCGATGATGAAGTCGACCACTATCGGTGTTCATTTTCTAGTGCTAAGTGCCGGATTGCTACCAAAGATTTTGTTTTGGATAACATTGAGGAACAAGTTGTTCAAAATTCAAATGTTTTGAATCTCTAGTATATACGGTTTCAAATCGATTTGAAATAAATCCCAGGAATTTGAATTCTGAAATAAAAGATTTAACTTATACAGTTAAAATGGTAAAAACGAAATTTAAACAAAGATAACAAAACTGGACTGAATTTGGGACGATCCAGAATGGAAATTGTAAAAGAGAAATGTGGGAGATTCAAGTTATTGAAGTGAATTGATTCTTGGAGAATAAGAATCGAATTTTGAATTTGGAGATGAAGATAACTGATTAGAGAAATAAATCAGTAAATGGAGTTTGAGTTGAAATAGAAATTTGGCTGAGTAAAAGCGAATGATTGAATTGGAAAATAAATCGATTGGAGATCAGTTGGAAATGTTTGGATATATGCTGGTTGGATAGTAGATGGTAGAGATGGAGTGGAATGCCCAACAGAGAAGGTACACGTTTATATACGAGTACGAGATTTCTATGAGTCGGTTTGGGCAAGCCGTTTGGCTGTTTGATTTTCTTTTGGATTGGAAACGGCCCAGAGTGGCAAGTTGTTGTAGTACCGAATGAGCCGTACAGAGGAGATGCTGGCGAGATTCTCTGAAATTTAAGCTGTTAGGAAATTTTCAGAACTTTGAAAATATTCGAAATAAGAAGGAATTAATATTTGATTGGAATTAATCCGTTCAGTTGAAACTGAAAATTTTGAAGTAAACCAAAAAGATTTTTAACCTGTTTATAACAGAGATTGCAGCATTTTCCCTATCTTAGCAATTTCGAGGACGAAATTATTTTAAGGGGGAAGGACTGTAATGTCCCGTATTTTTGTCGGTTTGAATTTGAATAATTAAATCAGTTTAAATATTGAATTCAGAATATAAGTGGATTTATATTTTAATTAAAACGAAGTTGAACGTATATAAATATATATTAATTATAATCGAGCTCAGAACGACCCTGCAGTTCGTAAATTAACGTTCTGAACTTCAACTGAGTATACCGGAATTGTTTTGAATCGGATTTCTTCGAAACGAGAAACGTTGGAATCTGTTGAACTGTATCTTTCCAACGGAAGTGGAAAATGGAGATTTCGTCGTATATACTGCAAGATATGTCTAAATCAAATATTCGAAAAGTCGCTGTGAAATCATATATCGACCGTAATATTTATTTGAATATAACTTGATATCAGGTGCAAATCGGGACGAGGTTCTTTTGAGGTGCAGCGATAATTTAATTTTTAGAATTTTACTATAATTTTTAATTAATTAAATATGCAACTTTTTATTTGGAGTATTGTGTACCCTGTATCGGTATTTCGGGATTTCACAGAATGAGTCGAACTACCGGTATTATTATATTTTTGGGATCGTGACACCTCGCTCGTCACGATCGTATTGTTACTTCTGTCCATAGTGGTCCGTAAATGAATGAAATTGGGTGCAACGGGGTATATAAACTTTATATATATACACACAAAGGGTCCAGTGACAAGTCGCTTTGCACTTACAACACACGATAATCAAAATACAATGCAAAAATGACAAATGAGGATTTCCTTTGATATAAACATGGATAACACACTTGGAAACAAACAGAGTGAGATGATGACAAACAAAACAAATATAAAAAGGATTTAACCGTGCCATTAGTTAAGCCTTCATGGTTTACGAAAGTGACTTTCATAGCCTTATCCCTACCCTATTTCAGACTGACGCATACCATTCCCTGAACATAGTATAGCTTTTGTAAATGCAGTAGCGCACATGAAATACCTTCAAGAGTAAGGAAAAACCATACAGCTAGCTTAAAAATTTCAGTGCCTACCCTAACTACTACTACCCTATTTCTTAAATACTAAGGAATAAACAGTACCACCAACCCATGCTAAAATGTGTCACCTAGTACCCTACAACGTTGTAGCTGCTAATACTTAACTCCTAAGCTTCATAAGACTATAAATATTGGAGCTCAAACCCAAATGCAAAAGGTTTTCCAGAAATGAAACCTGTGAGAAGAAACAATAATTCGAAATTCCATTCCAAGATAAATCACTATGAAGTCAGTAAAGCAATGGCTTCGATGAAGTGGTTTTCTCCTACTCGCAACATATGTTGGGAAGAGTATCTGCGGAGGCATGCACACCGGTGCGTGTGGCAACAGGAGAGGGCCGGTGCTCGGTTAGGGGATGAAACATCGATCAATGGAAGCAGGAAGTTGTAGTGTTCCGGGTGCAGTTGGGCGTGACTTCGGTAATGCCGGAGATGGAGATCCAAGCGGTGAGCATAGGGGGGATCTCGGTATCTCAGTTGATAGTTGCAGGCAAGGTGAATGAGAAGCGTACACGCATGGCAAAGGGGGTAGTTGCGTTGAAGTATGGTTGCATGGAGTGGATGGCTTTTAGAAAAGGTGAGGTGAATGAGTATTGCGCTACAGGAAGTGTGTTTAATGGTGATGGACGCATTGCTGTACGTGTGTGGCGAGAACAGTGGAGTTGTTTGTTGTGCTTGGGAGTGTGTGCGTGAGGTATAAGGGAAGTACAGAGGGTTGTAAAGGAGAACGTTGGGTCTATGCTTCAAATACTGGTGTACGTGCGAACTGTTGTAAGAGGGAGGCCGATGCATGGCGCGTGTAAAGCTGAGGTTTTAGTACAGGATCGAAGAAGTGCGGCAAATGACCTGTGAAGAACTCCAGGTTGCGTGTAAAGTTAAGTGTACGGATGTAGTTTGAATGAAGCGATGAAGTAACGAGATGGAATATGCGGTGGAATGGGAGTGGAAATAGTGGACGTGCATGGAAATGGGTTTTATACTGAAGTGGGAATGCGGTAATATGTTGCATACAGGAGACTGTCAGCGTGAAGCATAGGGTGTTTGTGGCATGGCGTGATGGAGCTTTGGACGAGGTTGATAATGGTTATGCAGTTGATTTTCCATGGAGTTTAGAAGATGTGAAGGGGAATAAGAAGTAGGGCGCGGACATGAAAATGGTGATATATACCGAAGTATTGTTTAACGTGGTAATGGTGTATGTATAAAGGAGCTGAGAGTGTTCTGGAGTTTCATTTCACGAGGAAGAAGACTATAGGGTGGAAGGATTTAATTTAAACAATAGCATGTTGAAGTCGGATCCGGTAACGGAGTATGGTTACTGTCGAAATGGAGTTGTGTGATTTCCGGAGAAGAACCGGATGATGGCACAAGTAGGTGTTTCGGAGGGAGTTTCCGTGAAGCGACAAGTTTAGGAGTTGGTGGGGAATGTCGGCCATAAAACTGCAAAGAAGAGCAGCGTTATTCAGTAGCGGGTGATATCTGCGCCTTTGCTAAACGAGAAGAAGGATTACATAACAGATCTACACGGTGTAGCTGTGACAGTAAAGAGGGAATGGAATCGGCAAACGGAACGTGACTGGACCCGTTGAAATTATAAAGTCTGATCCGGGGTACCGACGCAAATCGTTATTTAACGGTTAACACGCCAAGGTGAGTAAATTCACTCACTCTGATCTATTTTAAAATATTTTAATGTTGTTTGAATGTTGTGTGATGGTCGATTAGGTAGATTACAATTAATTTGGTTGAATATTATATACCGTTATATATGTACACATCATCGGTTGGACACTGATTCCATCGATTAGAATATCCCCTAGTATAGAGTTAGTGTAAATTGTGTTGACTGACATATGTGGATGCGGAAACCGGTTGGAGGAATCTGACCGGAATCCTTGATAATTATATGTACTGATTGTTTTGTATGAACCCGAATTATATTTAAAACCCCATGTGAATAATTATGTTGAACTGAAATTCAACATCTATTTCGATAAATCAAATAAACGATATCAATTTAGGAAGTGATAACAGTCGACCGTAAAACCCATCGTTTTGTTAAGAAGTTGATTGGCCGTCAGGCAAATCAACGAAGTTAATTATAAAAATTATATTTTTATAATTAAAGCAAAGTTTTAAATTATAATAGAAGTTCTATTATAGACCAACATTTTGAGTTCGTTTTTATAAAATAAATAAAAACGATTGTTGACATTCAAATAAGTTTATAAAGAAGAAATTATCCGACGATTAAATATTTGAGATAAACAATATTATTAGATTAATTATATTGATCTAATGTTGAGAAGTAAATAAAATCAGTTAACAAATTTACTGATGAAATGAAGTTGATTTAATCAACTGTTATTTGGAAAATGATTATTAGATTAATTGGCCTTTAATTAATCTAATGAAAACAGTTTAGAAATAAATGAGATTTAATTACCTTTTAATTTAAGAAGTTATCAATAGAACTGTGGAATAGAGAAAGCGAAAAGTTAATGTGGAATATAAATAATCGTAAAACAACCGAGTTCAAAATAAAGATGTGGTATTATAAAACCATAATCCAAAATAAAACTAGGAAGTACGATTTGATGTATATTATAAGTAATAAGGAGTTTAGAGTTACGAATGTATATCTGTTCTAAGATAAGAACGTTGTCGATCAAGGTCTGAGAGGTAAATAGAATACCCCAACTTGAACGGCTTCACTATTATCGAGGAACGATAACAGTTTGTAACGGAAAGAGATGTCAAGATGTGTATAAAAGGAATATGGCAGCGTATTGCCAGTCTTAGAACTATAGCGATAAAATAACGTTGTTGATAAGATAAGTGTGACTGTTATGTCAAGATTAGTTATAACAAAGAATATTACAGCGTATGACAAGTTGAACTAATAAAATAACGCTGTTGATAAGATAAGTGTGACTGTTATGTCAAGATTAGTTATAACAAAGAATATTACAGCGTATGACAAGTTGAACTATAGCAATAAAATAACGTTGTTGATAAGGTAAGTGTGACTATAATGTTGAGATTAGTTATAAGGAGAATATTACAGCATATGAAAAGTTTAGAACTATAGCGACAAATTAACTGCTGTTGATTAGACTTAAGCGTGACTTTTATATATAACAGCACTCCCTAGGAAATGTAACAGTTTGGTTTGAAATCCACTTATTCTAGAGTAATAAGTAACGATGTTTGTTGAAAGAAATATAAGAAAGAGTTTAGAAAAAGAATTCGGGAATCGTACTAGAAACTGATGACAACATTTCGATGTTCGAAATGTGATTAGAATTAAACCGTTAGGATTTGAACTATGATTCGACGAAGTCGAATGTATTAAAGTAAATTATTTTAGGGATTATAATCTGATAAAATAATTAACATTTAGTTTTAAACAAATAAATGTTAATAGGATAGGAGTCAGTATTTAGTTATAAACTGGATATCGATTTGATAAGAAGTTGACTTAGAAACAGATTTTATAAAGTGGAATAGGAATATAAAAAGTATGAAAGAGATTTCGGTAAACAAGACAAGGGAAATTATTTCGGGAATAAAGAGTTATATGATAAAGATGTTTAGATTTCTATAATAAGTAATGGTATTCACATTTCATAGTGAATAATGTTTTAAAGGTGAACGTTGGGCCGATTTAAAAGGTTAAAATGAATTTGGAAATATTTTCCAATGGAAATAAGGTAGATTATCCAAGTATAGAAATAAAGAATGGAAATAGTTCGAACGTTAATAATGTATGTTTTTTGGAACACGAGGGAATAAGAGTTTATAAGAACTGGGAAAGTTTTCCAAGAGTTTGAAAGAGTTAAAACGAGATTTGAGGAATATCTGGTAAGATATGGAAATTCGAATAATAAAGACGAACGTTAAATAAAAGTACCCGCGTTATGTGATGTTAGTAATACATTTGAATGGATTTTGTTTTTACTCCGATAGTTAAATAACCGACTAACGAAGTGTTTTGACCATCGTTGTCAATACGGAGAGACCGGTTGGATTTATTATCCGAAAACCCTTCCGTATAGGCATCAGCTCTACGAATTAGATAGGCTGAAGATAATTGAAGATGGAGTTAAATGCAAGGGTCGTCCAGTTCTAGAATGATGTTTTTTTTGTCCAGTCCCAGGACAACTTGTATGGACGAGTGTCTGACAGAGTATTTCCAACGGTCACGCCGTTGATTTTACGAATATACCAAGTTGGTGGGGAGAAGGTAACTTCTCTTTATTCTACACCCAGTGTGCATTTGTGTAATCAGTGTATGATTACGGATTTGACGATATGACATTCAAAGTGAATGGTGATCAGATGTTCTGAAGATAGACGTAGCCTCTAGCCTCACAACTAGGAATGACAGTAGTTGGGCTAGGCAGCATGGCTAGTTGGGTCATCCCCAAGCAGGGTGTATTGTCACTGATCTAGAGAAAATTCATATTTATACTTCTTTTCGATTCTGTATCTTCGGATGACGGTTGGATGGCCTACAACCGTGGTGGCAATATATTCGCGACACTCAAGCTAAATGAGTGAGCGGTCATGTGTGGCCGGGTTGCAAGACGTTCTTGTTGAACCCTGAGTGTATCCCCTCTAGAGTACACTATTCAGAAGGTGCTCCCATACCTTGTCTGTTGGAATCCATTCTCCGATAAGAGCCCTGCGGTTTATGATTTTATACTATATATATATGTGGAACGTGAGATGCAAGCGTTCTGCTACTTGTATAATTATTTGTTTAGACATTATCATAATATCACTGGTTTTGATATCAAAGATATTTTGGGTTATAGTAAGGTTTTTCAAAGTTAAACAGTATGGTTGGAATTTACTCACACCAGTCCCATGACTGACCCAGAGTTTATTGTTTGTGTTTTCCCAAAACTCTTGGGTGCCCAAATTTGTACGGGCAGTCAAGTGTTTCAGGCTTTGCAGATTCACTTGGAGAAGCTGGAAGCAGAAGGCTTCACCATGAGTTAGTTAGAGATTATTTACGTTGTAATACATATGAGTTGTACTCTGATATGGTATGTATATACAAATTCAGATTTCGTATTTCAAAGTTATGTTATATAATACCTGTTATTTGTTCCGCTGTGAGATTCGTGTTTACTCTGATACTGTTCAATATGTTCTTCTTCTTCTTTTATTCTATTAGTTCTATCTTTTCTATCTCACCCTATAAATTCTTCTATTAATGTCCCGGTATTTTCGATGCTCGAGAAATTGACAGTGTATTTATGTTGATTTTCTGGGTCGAAAATCCCAGACATTACAGTTGGTGTCAGAGCTGAAGGTTAAGTGATTACCTCGTCTTTGTGGCGTGACTCAATAGAGATGGGGTTAGTAATACCCTAGATTGAGTTGAGTGTATAAATATGAGCGCGTATTTGTGAATAAATATAAAAACTGTTTTATATTGTGTTGACTGGTCAGTCGAGTGGTTTATGAATTCTGCTCGAAATAGTAATGCAAACTGCGTCGATAGGTGTTTCTAAACTCTTGGACAGAGTAATTCGACACGGTATGTTTTGAAAAGAGGGTAAATAAAATAAATTTTACCCAAATTATATTTTGATATAAAGGAGTATGTATTTTGAGATTATTATAGTGTTGATCGTTATTACGAACAAATAAGATCTATAATTGAGTTGGTTATATAAATAACCAATCAAAATATTATATAAGCCTAATATGCAAAATCAGATGAACTAAAATCTGAATTTAAAACCAGAATTGAAATAAAAACTCTAAAAAGTTGAGAAGATGTTGTAAATGAATTCTGGATTAAATATATGGAAATTTTAAGATCCTGGGTGGATTTAGAAATGTTTTCTAAACGTTGTAAAGTATATTTTGTAGTGATTTCAAAATGAAAAGATTTGAAAAACACGTTTTGAAAGTGATATAGTATTGAACTCACTTTGATTCGCTGGGAAATAGATTCCGATGATGAAGTCGACCACTATCGGTGTTCATTTTCTAGTGCTAAGTGATGGATTGCTACCAAAGATTTTGTTTTGGATAACATTGAGGAACAAGTTGTTCAAAATTCAAATGTTCTGAATCTCTAGTATATACGGTTTCAAATCGATTTGAAATAAATCCCAGGAATTTGAATTCTGAAATAAAAGATTTAACTTATACAGTTAAAATGGTAAAAACGGAATTTAAACAAAGATAACAAAACTGGACTGAATTTGGGATGATCCAGAATGGAAATTGTAAAAGAGAAATGTGGGAGATTCAAGTTATTGAAGTGAATTGATTCTTGGAGAATAAGAATCGAATTTTGAATTTGGAGATGAAGATAACTGATTAGAGAAATAAATCAGTAAATGGAGTTTGAGTTGAAATAGAAATTTGGCTGAGTAAAAGCGAATGATTGAATTGGAAAATAAATCGATTGGAGATCAGTTGGAAATGTTTGGATATATGCTGGTTGGATAGTAGATGGTAGAGATGGAGTGGAATGCCCAACAGAGAAGGTACACGTTTATATACGAGTACGAGATTTCTATGAGTCAGTTTGGGCAAGCCGTTTGGCTGTTTGATTTTCTTTTGGATTGGAAAAGGCCCAGAGTGGCAAGTTGTTGTAGTACCGAGTGAGCCGTACAGAGGAGATGCTGGCGAGATTCTCTGAAATTTAAGCTGTTAGGAAATTTTCAGAACTTTGAAAATATTCGAAATAAGAAGGAATTAATATTTGATTTGAATTAATCCGTTCAGTTGAAACTGAAAATTTTGAAGTATACCAAAAAGATTTTTAACCTGTTTATAACAGAGATTGTAGCATTTTCCCTATCTTAGCAATTTCGAGGACGAAATTATTTTAAGGGGGAAGGACTGTAACGTCCCGTATTTTTGTCGGTTTGAATTTGAATAATTAAATCAGTTTAAATATTGAATTCAGAATATAAGTGGATTTATATTTGAATTAAAACGAAGTTGAACGTATATAAATATATATTAATTATAATCGAGCTCAGAACGACCCTGTAGTTCGTAAATTAACGTTCTGAACTTCAACTGAGTATACCGGACTTGTTTTGAATCGGATTTCTTCGAAACGAGAAACGTTGGAATCTGTTGAACTGTATCTTTCCAAGGAAGTGGAAAATGGAGATTTCGTCATATATACTGCAAGATATGTCCAAATCAAATATTCGAAAAGTCGCTGTGAAATCATATATCGACCGTAATAGTTATTTGAATATAACTTGATATCGGGTGCAAATCGGGACGAGGTTCTTTTGAGGTGCAGCGATAATTTAATTTTTAGAATTTTACTGTAGTTTTTAATTAATTAAATATGCAACTTTTTATTTAGAGTATTGTGTACCCTGTATCGGTATTTCGGGATTTCACAGAATAAGTCGAACTACCGGTATTATTATATTTTTGGGATCGTGACACCTCGCTCGTCACGATCGTATTGTTACTTCTGTCCATAGTGGTCCGTAAATGAATGAAATAGGGTGCAACGGGGTATATAAACTTTATATATATACACAAAGGGTCCAGTGACAAGTCGCTTTGCACTTACAACACACGATAATCAAAATACAATGCAAAAACGACAAATGAGGATTTCCTTTGATATAAACATGGATAACACACTTGGAAACAAACAGAGTGAGATGATGACAAACAAAACAAATATAAAAAGGATTTAACCGTGCCATTAGTCAAGCCTTCATGGTTTACGAAAGTGACTTTCATAGCCTTATCCCTACCCTATTTCAGACTGATGCATACCGTTCCCTAAACATAGGATAGCTTTTGTAAATGCAGTAGCGCACATGCAATACCTTCAAGAGTAAGGAAAAACCATACAACTAGCTTAAAAATTTCAGTGCCTACCCTAACTACTACTACCCTATTTCTTAAATACTAAGGAATAAACAGTACCACCAACCCATGCTAAAACGTGTCACCTAGTACCCAACAACGTTGTAGCTGCTAATACTTAACTCCTAAGCTTCATAAGACTATAAATATTGGAGCTCAAACCCAAATGCAAAAGGTTTTCCAGAAATGAAACCTGTGAGAAGAAACAATAATTCGAAATTCCATTCCAAGATAAATCACTATGAAGTCAGTAAAGCAAGGGCTTCGATGAAGTGGTTTTCTCCTACTCGCAACATATGTTGGGAAGAGTATCTGCGGAGGCATGCACACCGGTGCGTGTGGCAACAGGAGAGGGCCGGTGCTCGGTTAGGGGATGAAACATGGATCAATGGAAGCAGGAAGTTGTAGTGTTCCGGGTGCAGTTGGGCGTGACTTCGGTAATGCCGGAGATGGAGATCCAAGCGGTGAGCATAGGGGGGGTCTCGGTATCTCAGTTGATAGTTGCAGGCAAGGTGAATGAGAAGCGTACACGCATGGCAAAGGGGGTAGTTGCGTTGAAGTATGGTTGCATGGAGTAGGTGGCTTTTAGAAAAGGTGAGGTGAATGAGTATTGCGCTACAGGAAGTGTGTTTAAGGGTGATGGACGCATTGCTGTACGTGTGTGGCGAAAACAGTGGAGTTGTTTATTGTGCTTGGGAGTGTGTGCGTGAGGTATAAGGGAAGTATAGAGGGTGGTAAAGGAGAACGTTGGGTCTATGCTTCAAATACTGGTGTACGTGCGAACTGTTGTAAGAGGGAGTCCGATGCATGGCGCGTGTAAAGCTGAGGTTTTAGTACAGGATCGAAGAAGTGCGGCAAATGACCTGTGAAGAACTCCAGGTTGCGTGTAAAGTTAAGTGTACGGATGTAGTTTGAATGAAGCGATGAAGTAACGAGATGGAATATGCGGTGGAATGGGAGTGGAAATAGTGGAAGTGCATAGAAATGGGTTTTATACTGAAGTGGGAATGCGGTAATATGTTGCATACAGGAGACTGTAAGCGTGAAGCATAGGGTGTTTGTGGCATGGCGTGATGGAGCTTTGGACGAGGTTGATAATGGTTATGCAGTTGATTTTCCATGGAGTTTAGAAGATGTGAAGGGGAATAAGAAGTAGGGCGTGGACGTGAAAATGGTGATATATACTGAAGTATTGTTTAACGTGGTAATGGTGTATGTATAAAGGAGCTGAGAGTGTTCTGGAGTTTCAATTCAAGAGGAAGAAGACTATAGGGTGGAAGGATTTAAACTATAGCATGTTGAAGTCGGATCCGGTAACGGAGTATGGTTACTGTCGAAATGGAGTTGTGTGATTTCCGGAGAAGAACCAGATGATGGCACAAGTAGGTGTTTCGGAGGGAGTTTCCGTGAAGCGATAAGCTTAGGAGTTGGTGGGGAATGTCGGCCATAAAACTGCAAATAAGAGCAGCGTTATTCAGTAGCGGGTGATATCTGCGCCTTTGCTAAACGAGAAGAAGGATTACATAACAGATCTACACGGTGTAGCTGTGATAGTAAAGAGGGAATGGAATCGACAAACGGAACGTGACTGGACCCGTTGAAATTATAACGTCTGATCCGGGGTACCGACGCAAATCGTTATTTAACGGTTAACACGCCAAGGTGAGTAAATTCAGTCACTCTGATCTATTTTAAAATATTTTAATGTTGTTTGAATGCTGTGTGATGGTCGATTAGGTAGATTACAATTAATTTGGTTGAATATTATATACCGTTATATATGTACACATCATCGGTTGGACACTGATTCCATCGATTAGAATATCCCCTAGTATAGAGTTTGTGTAAATTGTGTTGACTGACATATGTGGATGCGGAAACCGGTTGGAGGAATCTGACCGGAATCCTTGATAATTATATATACTGATTGTTTTGTATGAACCCGAATTATATTTAAAACCCCATGTGAATATTGATGTTGAACTGAAATTCAACATCTGTTTCGATAAATCAAATAAACGATATCAATTTAGGAAGTGATAAAAGTCGACCGTAAAACCCATTGTTTTGTTAAGAAGTTGATTGGCCGTCAGGCAAATCAACGAAGTTAATTATAAAAATTATATTTTTACAATTAAAGCAAAGTTTTAAATTATAATAGAAGTTCTATTATAGACCAGCATTTTGAGTTCGTTTTTATAGAATAAATAAAAAAGATTGTTGACATTCAAATAAGTTTATAAAGCAGAAATTATCCGATGATTAAATATTTGAGATAAACAATGTTATAAGATTAATTATATTAATCTAATGTTGAGAAGTAATTAAAATCAGTTAACAAATTTACTGATGAAATGAAGTTGATTTAATCAACTGTTATTTGGAAAATGATTATTAGATTAATTGGCCTTTAATTAATCTAATGAAAACAGTTTAGAAATAAATGAGATTTAATTATCTTTTAATTTAAGAAGTTATCAATAGAACTGTGGAATAGAGAAAGCGAAAAGTTAATGTGGAATATAAATAATCGTAAAACAACCAAGTTCAAAATAAAGTTGTGGTATTATAAAACCATATTCCAAAATAAAACCAGGAAGTACGATTTGATGTATATTATAAGTAATAAGGAGTTTAGAGTTACGAACGTATATCTGTTCTAAGATAAGAACGTTGTCGATCAAGGTCTAAGAGGTAAATAGAATACCCCAACTTGAACGGCTTCACTATTATCGAGGAACGATAACAGTTTGTAACGGAAAGAGATGTCATGATGTGTATAAAAGGAATACGACAGCGTATTGCTAGTCTTAGAACTATAGCGATAAAATAACGCTATTGATAAGATAAGTGTGACTGTTATGTCAAGATTAGTTATAATAAAGAATATTACAGCGTATGACAAGTTGAACTATAGCAATAAAATAACGCTGTTGATAAGATAAGTGTGACTGTTATGTCAAGATTAGTTATAACAAAGAATATTACAGCGTATGACAAGTTGAACTATAGCAATAAAATAACGTTGTTGATAAGGTAAGTGTGACTATAATGTTGAGATTAGTTATAAGGAGAATATTACAGCATATGAAAAGTTTAGAACTATAGCGACAAATTAACTGCTGTTGATTAGACTTAAGCGTGACTTTTATATATAACAGCACTCCCTAGGAAATGTAACAGTTTGGTTTGAAATCCACTTATTCTAGAGTAATAAGTAACGATGTTTGTTGAAAGAAATATAAGAAAGAGTTTAGAAAAAGAATTCGGGAATCGTACTAGAAACTGATGACAACATTTCGATGTTCGAAATGTGATTAGAATTAAACCGTTAGGATTTGAACTATGATTCGACGAAGTCGAATGTATTAAAGTAAATTATTTTAGGGATTATAATCTGATAAAATAATTAACATTTAGTTTTAAACAAATAAATGTTAATAGGATAGGAGTCAGTATTTAGTTATAAACTGGATATCGATTTGATAAGAAGTTGACTTAGAAACAGATTTTATAAAGTGGAATAGGAATATAAAAAGTATGAAAGAGATTTCGGTTAACAAGATAAGGGAAATTATTTCGGGAATAAAGAGTTATATGATAAAGATGTTTAGATTTCTATAATAAGTAATGGTATTCACATTTCATAGTGAATAACGTTTTAAAGGTGAACGTTGGGCCGATTTAAAAGGTTAAAATGAAATTGGAAATATTTTCCAATGGAAATAAGGTAGATTATCCAAGTATAGAAATAAAGAATGGAAATAGTTCGAACGTTAATAACGTATGTTTTCTGGAACACGAGGGAATAAGAGTTTATAAGAACTGGGAATGTTTTCCAAGAGTGTGAAAGAGTTAAAACGGGATTTGAGGAATATCTGGTAAGATATGGAAATTCGAATAATAAAGACGAACGTTAAATAAAAGTACCCGTGTTATGTGATGTTAGTAATACATTTGAATGGATGTTGTTTTTACTCCGATAGTTAAATAACCGACTATCGAAGTGTTTTGACCATCGTTGTCAATACGGAGAGACCAGTTGGATTTATTAACCGAAAACCCCTCCGTATAGGCATCAGCGCTGCGAATTAGATAGGCTGAAGATAATTGAAGATGGAGTTAAATGCAAGGGTCGTCCAGTTCTAGAATGATGTTTTTGTTTGTCCAGTCCCAGGACAACTTGTATGGACGAGTGTCTGACAGAGTATTTCCAACGGTCACGCCGTTGATTTTACGAATATACCAAGTTGGTGGGGAGAAGGTAACTTCTCCTTATTCTACACCCAGTGTGCATTTGTGTAATCAATGTGTGATTATGGATTTGACGATATGACATTCAAAGTGAATGGTGATCAGATGTTCTGAAGATAGACGTTGCCTCTAGCCTCACAACTAGGAATGACAGAAGTTGGGCTAGGCAGCATGGCTAGTTGGGTCATCCCCAAGCAGGGTGTATTGTCACTGATCTAGAGAAAATTCATATTTATACTTCTTTTCGATTCTGTATCTTCGGATGACGGTTGGATGGCCTACAACCGTGGTGGCAATATATTCGCGACACTCAAGCTAAATGAGTGAGCGGTCATGTGTGGCCGGGTTGCAAGACGTTCTTGTTGAACCCTGAGTGTATCCCCTCTAGAGTACACTATTCCGAAGGTGCTCCCATACCTTGTCTGTTGGAATCCATTCTCCGATAAGAGCCCTGCGGTTTATGATTTTATACTATATATATATGTGGAACGTGAGATGCAAGCGTTCTGCTACTTGTATAATTATTTGTTTAGACATTATCATAATATCACTGGTTTTGATATCAAAGATATTTTGGGTTATAGTAAGGTTTTTCAAAGTTAAAAAGTATGGTTGGAATTTACTCACACCAGTCCCATGACTGACCCAGAGTTTATTGTTTGTGTTTTCCCTAAACTCTTGGGTGCCCAAATTTGTACGGGCAGTCAAGTGTTTCAGGCTTTACAGATTCACTTGGAGAAGCTGGAAGAAGAAGGCTTCACCATGAGTTAGTTAGAGATTATTTCTGCTGTAATACATAATAGTTGTACTCTGATATGGTATGTATATACAAATTCAGATTTCGTATTACAAAGTTATGTTATATAATACCTGTTATTTGTTCCGCTGTGAGATTCGTGTTTACTCTGATACTGTTCAGTATGTTCTTCTTCTTCTTCTATTCTATTAGTTCTATCTTTTCTATCTCACCCTCTAAATTCTTCTATTAATGTCCCGGTATTTTCGATGCTCGAGAAATTGACAGTGTATTTATGTTGATTTTCTGGGTCGAAAATCCCAGACATTACATATACATCACAAGGCAGGAATAATGATTCAATTAGACGTGTGAAATTGTTTCTGTTAATGAACTTAAAATTTTGAGGCATTATTAGTCTGACCTGCCTTTTTTATTTGCATCAAATGAGGGATGCTTCGTTCAGATTAGCCATATAGATTAGCCATATGGGTGCTAAATGGTTTCTCTTTTCAAAATTACATGATGTTTATCATTGTCGAATAAACTCACTTATGTTTGTGCTTTTCTTATTAATTGTAAGAGACCCGTTATGCTTGGGCACTTGTAAGCATATATTAATCAGTTACTTGTATCCTATTGGTTTTGGATGTCCTTTCATTTGTACCCTTTTTAGGTGCCTATCGTTTATAATTTTGCACATTTTGCAATGCTGTCAGTAAGCTTATGGATTTTCCTTCTTGGGGTTTTACCAAATGAATACTTTTTTAGAACTGTATAGTATATAAGAGTCCTAAGAGTTAATTCTCAGACCAAAGTATTCTATTTTGCTGTCATAAAGTATTGCTTAAGAAGGATACCCGATTAGTTTTAAAATTAACTTGAGCATACATTTCCAGAAAAGTGTGTAAACGTAGAATTATTTTGTTAACATAGAATTATTTTATATAATAATTTTAATGTTCGATTGATCATTTTTGTTTGTAACAAATTTTATACAATTTTTGGTAACAGGTGCTATGCAAGACTCCACCCCAGGGCTATTAATTGCAGGAAGAAAAAGTGTGGTCACAACAACCAGGTATGATACTAACTTGTTTACCTACACCTCGTTGTTTATTTCTGCTTTTACAGACTTACTTTGTTTGGGTGAGCAGTTGGTAAAAGTGTTAATTGTTGTAGTTCTAGTGTGTTTCTGCTAGTTTTCGTGAATTAGTTTCATAACATTATTTTCTCATGCTTTGGATGAGCTTAGGTAGCATACTCCATTTACTTTAGTTGTCCGTTCCACGGAAGATTATGTTGTGAATTTAGTTGTCCATTTCATTATTTTCCCATGTTATCTGGACGAGATGTTTGACATGCGCCTGATGAAGCAGTTGCTGAGGGTCTATTTTCTTTGTGATTAAGGTCAAGGGACAATTTGGAGATGGTTGAGGAAATATTTGGGAGGAAGCTGAAGGGATTTATGTAGATATAAAAAGTGATTAAAAAAATAGTATAGGGATTCAAAGAGGAAAATTGAAATGCGCAGTTTAAATGCACAAAAATAGGTGATGTAAAAGTAGTGAACAAATAAAAAAGTACCAAACTTAATTTTTGAAAAAGAAAAATACCAAACTTGCGAACGAATAGTGTAACTGTAACCATACAAAACAGATAGATCCCAACTACTTGCTTGCAAATGTAACAAAGAATGTGAAAGAGAGTTTAAATGTGTAGCATAACTTCTGTAATTCACCTGCTTGCTTATATGAATGTGCAAAATAAATTTTGTAATTGCAATAGAAGTATAACAAAATAGATATATACCATTTATGTACTTGTATTGGTTTTTTAATTACCATAGAGGTATGCTTTAGTCTTTGAATGAGTAACTTAGCATTCTATTTTAGTTTGTAATTTCTGTTTTAGTTTGTAATTCTTATTGTTGACAGCTAAATTCATCTGTAGGTAATTAGCTATTTCGAAGTGAAGACCATCGACAACAAAGAATTGCTGGTAACCAAGCAATGAACATGGCTTTAATTTTTTTATATGTTGTCATATTTTGTTAGTACTATTTGTGTAAACTTGTTTAGTGTGTGTCTTATTTTGTCAAAAAGCTACTGTTGGATTGTTATGGATATTATATTTGATTATTTGATTAGCGTGTTATTTCAATTAGTTGAATATGATGATGATTTGTTTGATTAGTTGTTTGTTTGTATCTGTTAATCATGCGATTTAATTGTTGATTTGAATGTCAAAATAATGATTGATCAATTGTTTTAACATGGATATTATACAAGCCTGTTGGAAATGGAACAAGACTGTTGGAAATGGTACAAGCCAACTTTTAGTAGCGTTTTAAAAATGCTACAAAAGAGAATGTAAAGTAATAAAAAATTATATAGTTGCATTTTAAAAACGCTACAAATAGCAATTTGTAAAGCATATAGAAAAGTTTTAGTTGCATTTCATAAACGCAACGATATGATATTTTGGTAGCGTTTACTATAACGCAACAAAAAGTTTCAGACTTTTAGTTGCATGTCGTATCGCAGCGTTCTCTAAAACGCTACTACAAGTTATGGTAGCGTTTTTGCAACGCTACCAAAAGCCATTTCTGGTGTAGTGAATAGGAAACTGAATTAAAATAGTTGGAATTGGGTTTGTTTTGCCTCTTGGATAGGAACTAAAAACAGCTTTGAAAAATAGTACATCCTATTTTGTGGAACTGAATTCTCATGTACATCTTTGTGTATATTGGGACAACTTGTTTATGAGACAGACTATGCCAGTCTATGTACTTCGAACCCAGATGGCCAAGGCTATATAGTTCCTGAGAAAATTTTAAATATAATGATATTTCAGTTGAGTCTTTGGCCTTATACATAAAGGGTAGATTAGGTGTTTGCTTCGTACATTACACAGTACCGTGTATTATATGAGTTTCCATCATTATTTAGCTATAAGAATCCATGAATTGAAAGTCCAACTCACTTGAATTTACTGCCGAAGGATAAACTCTACACTGGCAATATGAACGTATGTTTAAATAGATGGGCAACCATAAATTTTGTTTTAATAGAAGAAAAGAAAATTTTACATATAGGTTATTTCCAGGATGTTAATCTTCGACATGTTAAATGCCTCATATGCTGTGTGGGTTCTCTGAATAATATAAATGGATCTTAACAAAGGAGTGCTGTGTTTTAGTTGCTACCATGGTTTATTAATGTTGCTAGATGTCATTTATACATCTTGACAATGGTTGCAACAGCGAAATTGGTCACACCCTTACAGAGTCATCATGTTTGTCATATGCCTGTAACTCATTGATAAATTTGATTTGCCGTGGCCATTGTATTATTCTAAGACAAAGGTGTTTAGATTACTATCATCAGCCACTTGTATTATTCTTTGAGTTTTGATTAGCTCACTGTCCGTTATCACACTCATTACTAGCTTACTTAAAATTTTCGATAAAACCGGCTTATGGATTGGTTGGGTCTGGTCATAACATGGGTTCTTCGTGCCTTACTATAGGATTTGGTGATCACTAGTGTACAGTTTTAGGCTTTTTATCAGCAAATAAAGGAAATATTTATATCTTTTAGCAGCGATCAGTTTGATAACTTTCCTCTACAATTTGCAGTTAAGGTCAATGCATTGAGGACCACTATATTAAGGCTTTTATTTGTAACTTGTCAATATACTTTGCATATAAATTTATAGGAATGTACAGTAATGTGCATCATAAGAAAAGACAACTAGTAAGTACACATGTACACTGAACAACGATTGCATGTATATATGCAACTGCAATATCACTCATAATTTGTACTGTGCAAGTTACTAAACATTTAGTGAGGTCCAACATCGTAATAGTAGAGTTGCATTTCAATCTTTTACAGTATTCATTATGCTTTATAACCTGAAAAAATGAGTTTCGTATGTAGGCTATTCCTGTATATATGTATTAATTACGCCATATCTGGTACCGGTGTGCGTGGTGCATTTTTACCTGAGGCATGTACACACGCAGCTGAATACCATAGTAAATTGATTAGTGGTTGTCTCATTTATTTTTTCCTTGTTGAAGTATTCCTGCCAGTTGGATAAAATCATGACTTGCCTTGGTTAGCTACTGTTATGCCCTCCCTTGTATAAACTGATGATTGTATTTAGCACCATGTTCATTTGATATATATACAAGTATAATTGGTTGTTCTATGCTATCAGTTGACTACACCCTAAAAATTCAAAACAAATATGTTGTCCTACTCTAGATTCTCACTACTTGGATATATTGACATCTATATGCACTAGTAAATGTCATGTTGACACCTTGAGTACAGCTGAAAGTTGATCATATTGGGAACCCTGAAACTTTCACTCTACTTTGTTTTGAAGTGGGACTCATATGGATGTAAAATTGTGAAACTGTAGGTGACACATGCTTCCACTGTATCGCTACTGTGTGATTGTTACATGCTATTTTTGTTGGTTTATTATACCGTAAGCCTTGGTTAACTCTACATTTATATGCATTTGCTGATTAATGGGGTATTGGACAACTGAATGTGGAGACTATGTATATCGGGATGTTAAATATCCTTTAAAGCAAAATGTTGCTAATTTAAGCAAGTAATTGGGCTAAGACTTGAAAAGGAATTTTATTAAAGATTATCAAAGCATTTGTCATGTTAGAAGTTGTGACAACCTGTTTGCTTTGTGTCTGCATGATATCCTTGTTGTCATATTTTTTAAACATGAAACTTACTATCATCCGCTCTTAACGCACCTTCCACTGTTGCATGCTATGACATCAGGTTTAATACATATAGCTAAGTTCCATAGTATTAATGCCAGAGTATGTATACACAGCGGTTTGATGTATACATAGCATGTTTTGATAAGTTGTATTCATTGATATATCGGTATTAAAACTGGGAATAATTAACATGGGAACCAGTGAGAAACTATTACCTGGATGCACAAACAATAAACAATTGGATGAGCAAACTCTTTTCCCTCTATTGTTAATCTATGTAGACATTTATGGGACAGTACAAATACATATATGATGCTGTGTATGTACATATGTTGTGTTCAACTTTATCTGAAAACAATCAATAACTTGGGTGAGGATCTGAGAAAAATTATTAGGGCCTGTAGGTGTTGTCGTATTGTGCCACTATGATACTACAGCCATATATGTTGTTTTTCCTTTCCTTTAATCCTTTGACATACACGAATATGATTAAATTTTAGAATTAATTATTTTATTCAGTTCTACTGAAATTAAATTACTTGAACAAATGATTAATCATGACTTGAGTGTTTTATGTTTTTGCATGGAACGCTCGGGTCAGATCCGGGTGTTACAGACTTCAAAGATAACAACTTAGGATTCGAAGATTGGCGAAGCTGGGGATTCCAGGAGACGCGCACTCTGAAGTTTCTTTAAACAGTAATATTTTTTTTGTATTCAAATTTTGTTTTAAATTCCGCTGTATAAAAAAAGAAATTCTTGTATTCAAAAATTCTGATTAATATATAGAAGTTCATTTCGTTTTTCAATATTGTGTTATTTAATTATTCTATGTTTTCTGTGTTGATTTTGTTTTAAACTCTATAAACTAAATAACGATCCGTCACTTTGGACGTTTTTAAGTTGGTTTAATCATCAATTTGAAGCGACCAAAAAGGCAGGACGTTACAAGTGGTATTAGAGCTTTGGTTTATTCATAGATATCTTATTGAGTTTAAAACGGATTGGAAATAAAAAGATTTTGAAACAAAAATTTTTGAAAGTATTTTCTTTAAATAAAATTTGAAAGATAAATTATTTTTGGAAATATCAGTATTTTGAAAATTAGTAGTTTGAAACTAATACGGTGGAAATAAAAATTACTTCTGAGATTTAAAATTTTGTTCGGAATCCCCAGTCTTCAGAAGTCTTCGAATCCAGGTTTGCGAGAATTATTTTTCGATAAGATCCCCTTAGATTTGAACCTAGATCCATCGTAGGATGATACCCAAGGAAGATAAGTATAAGAGAATCATCAAATCGATTTATCCAGTGGTGAGTTTTCACAGTCAAAGATAACTAAAATTGATTGAAATAAGAATTTGGATGAAAAGGGAAAATTTAAAATCGTTTCAAAACGATGATTCGATATTCGAAATATAATTTAATGGTAATAAAATCGAAAAGGGTTATAATTGGAATTCGAGTGTGTCAATTTTTATTTAAGTCGTAGTAAGATAAGTTGTAATTGGTTTCAAACCAATAATGTATAATCGAATATGTTAATTCGATAATAAGTATAAACTTGTTAATTAATTAACAAGAGGTGAATTTTCGATAAGAATAATAAATGAAGCGAGATATAAATTGAAGATTTTAAACGGGTTTGAGCAAATGTTCAATTGAAATCAAAATTTATTTGATGTGACATGCTCAGATTTCGATAAAGCGAATAATATTACTTTTTAGAAGTAAATAACGTGCGAAAGAAAAAGTGTTGCAAATGGAATTAAGGATAAAGGAAATGGAGTTAACCAGTTCGGTGAGATTATTCTGAAGTTAAGAATATAAATCAAATGAGATTTTTTGAAGTTTGGAATATATTATCGGAAAAGAGATTATCCGAAAGGAAGTTATCTATGGGAGTCAACTATGTTGAATTTCAGGAAAGTACTATTTACTATTCGTTTTAAATTAAAATTTAATATATTATTAATTAATTGTTTATGTGTTCAAATTAATATTTCAAAGGCGTGAATTATTGTTAAAATCAACAATTATTATAAGAGAAGAAAATTCTTAATTCGAATTCAGAAGATATGAGAATTGAGTGTTTTTCGAAGTTGTGAAGTTTATCTGTTTCAAGGTTAATAATGTTGTTCAGTTAAGGTCTGAGAGGTAATTATACCCCAACTTGATTGACTTCATTGTTGACGGAGAAATAGTTAAGGTGATGGTTAAGTAAAGTAAGTTAATGAGTGTCAACGGTTGAATGAGAATAACGATGTTTTATTTGACGGCTGTTTAAATCCAATTAACGAACTTATAAATGTTTTTCCCTTGAGAATAAAGTATATTTCCTGTAGGAAATAAAGATTTGCTAATATATGGAAATGTTTTCCAATGAGAATTATAAGTAATAAATATGATAATTGGGAATGCTTTCAAAAGACCATGAGAGGCTAACGAATGCCGAGAACTGAACAATAAAAAGCCGCACGTCGAAAACAAAGGGCGGTAGAATGTAAGAGAAGTGGATTCGTAAACTGAATCTGAGAATTGCGTAAGAAATGATTTGATAAGAAATTAAGAAATGAAGTTAAGAAGTTAGAAATTAACTGGAGATTAGTTAAGTTGAATAATTTCTTGAGTGTTGGTCTGATGTTGGTTCCGGCCTTCGGGATTGATACTTAGGAAGTTGTTCGCTTGCTAATTTACGGTCGAAAGATGTGAATATGGAAGAGTAATAGTGCGTAAATGGAACTTGTTATTAGAATGAAAAATTCTGAAATTTGGGGAACATAAACATTTGAGTTAAGCAATGAATTAAATAATTGGAAAATTGGGAGGAAATTTGGTCTATAACAAATAGATTCAGAAACCTGAGTTTGAAAAGATAATTAATATCTGAAGTGGTCAAAACTGAAAATTTGAAATTTGAATGGAAATTGAGGGTATTCGATTTTGATATTGGATATAAAAACTTTTGAATCTTATGTGGAAAAATATACGAGAATATAGAGAATTTGAGAATTGCTGGATTGGAGGGAAATCGATTTGAGATAAAATCTTATATAACAGAATTTATTTAAAAATGAGATATTTGAAAATATGATTTTGAAAGAAAATCTTATGTAAGTAGACATAAGTATGATTTATAAGCAGTATGAAATGAAGTACTATATGTACATAGTATCATATGTTTTCAAAGCAAAATTAGGAAAGTACCTTCCTTCTCCTTTGAATCTCGAGCTTAGTGAGATGTGCTGCTGGTGGCGTAGGTTGTCCGGACATAAAACTCGAGTTGTCATTGTTCCTTGAAGAATACGACCGTGTAGCGTAATTCGCAGGGCTGTAGATGGCCTACGGCGGACAGATGTTTCTTGGGGGAACCAAGCGTAACCATTGTGTTTGCTGCGATCTACAGTCGTAATAAGGACGTAATCCGCAGAGCTGTGAAAGCTTACGGGTATGGATGTTTTCTGAGGGAATCAGGCGTAATCATTGTGTACCTGCGGTCCACATGGCATATCTACACGTGATAGAGATGTAACCACCAGAGTTACTAAAAGTTGAATGGTGCCATGCAAAGTTTGAGTTATCTTAGTGATGTAGAGCCACCTGTTTGATGCAGCTGTGTCTTTGTGACTTGATTCGTCTATGTGACTTGATTGATCCTCGTGTTTTGATCTATTTTGATAATTTGTTTTCATGACACTGAGACAGAGCGGTTAGCGCTCAAAGACCTCAGTTTTTCTTTTGATTCTTAAATATCTTTCGTTGATCTGTCCATGACGAAATTTGCAAGGAAGTGATTTCCTACGGATACAGATGTTTTCTGGGGGATCCAGACGAAACCATTGTGTATCTGCGATTCATGAACAATCAACATTATCAATATCACATTGGTACTTTCCGTGTCTGTTTTAAAAGAGAATTTTTGAAATATTTTTCACTGGGGGTTGAAGCAAGGATATTTAGTACTTGGAGATTTTAGTCGTGCGTCTGGCCAGCGTATGTCTAACATCTGTGAGAACGACAATAGACTTGTTAAACTTCGAGTTATCAAATATTTTCAAATCAATACTTTTGAAAAATTAAGAAAGAGAATTTCAGAGTATTTTCAAGTCTATAGCTTTGAGATAATAACACAAATATTTTCTGTATAAAAAATTATAAAAAGATTTCGGAACTTGGAAATTTTCAAGTCGACAATTTGTGACTTGAAGGAGAAATGTTATTTACACTCTTCAATGAGTGTTGGAAAAGATTAAATTGATTGAATGTAAGGAGATGGGGTTGAGGGTTGCTAAGCCTGGACCCATTACAGTCGCAATGGTGGATAAGTAAACAACGACAGATGATGTTTATAAAGAGATTTGGAATAATTTATGCATAAATCCAACTAATGCAGGATGTGAAATTTAAGAGAAATTGGTTCTAGAAGGAAAAAATTCTTTTTCCGAGATAATATGATGAATAAACAAAAAGGACCGATGACTGAAATATCAATATTAAAACCAGTTGTGGAGAAATTTCACACAAAGGTGAAAATTTGAAGTACACGTTGATATAACTCGAACGATCTCTCCTTTTCGGGGACGAAAAGTTTTAAAAGGGGGGGGGGGGGAGATTGTAATGTCCCAGATATTTCGACAACTGAATGTGAAATTAATTAAAAAAATTAATTATTAATGATCATTTTTATATTGATACTGGAGGTAGAAATTTAAAATCAAATGTATTGTTTGTGTATGAATTGAATTTAATATTTAATTCAGAATGGTTGATAAAAATTAAATATTTATTTGAATTGAATTTGGTCGAATATTTGATTTGGATTTGAAATTTAATTGAAAAAAAATATAAATGGTTGAATTCAAACGTAAACGTTATTAGCGTTAAATAAATTGGAAATTTTATTTGCTTTAATATATGAAGTTTGGCTGTTGTATATGTGTATTCATATGTATAAAGGAATTTAATTTAACGTTTCAAAATTTGGAAACGAATGTAGCTATTAATGGACAAACAGAATAAAATTGGTGAACGGTTAAATAATTTAAAATTAAAACAACGTCGTGTACAGACGAAGTCGGATTACAACCAGAATAATTTTATTGGATTTAAAACGCGAAGACGAAGAGATGCATATTTTTTTTTTTTTTGAAATTGAAGACTGTGTTTTAGGTATGAGTTCTGAGCGTAACGATAAATTAGCGGTAAAGATTTATATGTAACTGTACCCGAATATTACCTACCTTTGGTATAACCCGCCTTAGTTCAAAATTCCAGCCGGCCTACTTCCCTACCCTAATTACCTATGATTGAACTTCGTTCTTATCTTCGACATTTACTTCTATAAAAATCCTGTACCCTCCCCATTCTCCTTAACAAAAAAATCATTCATTTTCTCATTTTAAATTCAGTCTTCCTTAAATCATAATAATGGCCGAAGTCCCCTAATTTACTTCCCTTTCCTAAATCAGTTCTTTTCCCAAATCGCTCCTTACCCAAATCGTTAATGGCTTCCACTAAATTGGACGTCGCTCCACCCGCCTCAAATCAAACCCACGGCTTGGCCCTCCTTCATCATCGCGTCGAGTCCAGACACTGCCGTCAAGACCTGCGAGTCACCACAAGTTGCTTCCATCGCACCTTTGACGCCGTTTGAAATCAGACTATGAGCACTACAGAAATCAACCCATGCCTCCACCCTCGAGCACACCCAAAACTGAACTTCGGCCAGCTCTTCGCCCTGTTTGCTACCGTCGTCCACTGTTTAAGGTAAGCTTCTAGCTTACGATTAACTTGTTTTCAGGTATATTGATTTCAATAGGAAACTGAATTAAAATAGTTGGAATTGGGTTTGTTTTGCCTCTTGGATAGGAACTAAAAACTGCCTTGAAAAATAGTACATCCTATTTTGTGGAACTGAATTCTCATGTACATCTTTGCGTATATTGGGACAGCTTGTTTATGAGACAGACTATGCCAGTCTATGTATTTCGAACCTAGATGGCCAAGGCTATATAGTTTTCCTGAGAAAATTTTAAATATAATGATATTTCAGTTGAGTCTTTGGCCTTATACATAAAGGGTAGATTAGGTGTTTGCTTCGTACATTACACAGTACCGTGTATTATATGAGTTTCCATCATTATTTAGCTATAAGAATACATGAATTGAAAGTCCAACTCACTTGAATTTACTACCGAATGATAAACTCTACACTGGCAATATGAACGTATGTTTAAATAGATGGGCAACCATAAATTTTGTTTTAATAGAAGAAAAGAAAATTTTACATATAGGTTATTTCCAGGATGTTAATCTTCGACATGTTAAATGCCTCATATGCTGTGTGGGTTCTCTGAATAATATAAATGGATCTTAACAAAGGAGTGCTGTGTTTTAGTTGCTACCATGGTTTATTAATGTTGCTAGATGTCATTTAATACATCTTGACAATGGTTGCAACAGCAAAATTGGTCACACCCTTACCCAGTCATCATGTTTGTCATATGCCTGCAGTAACTCATTGATAAATTTGATTTGCCGTGGCCATTGTATTATTCTAAGACAAAGGTGTTTAGATTACTATCATCAACCACTTGTATTATTCTTTGAGTTTTGATTAGCTCACTGTCCGTTATCACACTCATTACTAGCTTACTTAAAATTTTCGATAAAACCGGCTTATGGATTGGTTGGGTCTGGTTATAACATGGGTTCTTCGTGCCTTACTATAGGATTTGGTGATCACTAGTGTACAGTTTTAGGCTTTTTATCAGCAAATAAAGGAAATACTTATATCTTTTAGCAGCGATCAGTTTGATAACTTTCCTCTACAATTTGCAGTTAAGGTCAATGCATTGAGGACCACTATACTGAGGCTTTTATTTGTAACTTGTCAATATACTTTGCATATAACTTTATAGGAATGTACAGTAATGCGCATCATAAGAAAAGACAACTAGTAAGTACACATGTACACTGAACAACGATTGCATGTATATATGCAACTGCAATATCATTCATAATTTGTACTGTGCAAGTTACTAAACATTTAGTGAGGTCCAACGTCGTAATAGTAGAGTTGCATTTCAATCTTTTACAGTATTCATTATGCTTTATAACCTGAAAGAATGAGTTTCGCATGTAGGCTGTTCCTGTATATATGTATTAATTACGCCATATCTGGTACCGGTGTGCGTGGTGCATTTTTACCTGAGGCATGTACACATGCAGCTGAATACCATGGTAAATTGATTAGTGGTTGTCTCATTTATTTTTTCCATGTTGAAGTATTCCTGGCAGTTGGATAAAATCATGACTTGCCTTGGTTAGCTACTGTTATGCCCTCCCTTTTATAAACTGATGATTGTATTTAGCACCATGTTCATTTGATATATATACAAGTATAATTGGCTGTCCTATGCTATCAGTTGACTGCACCCTAAAATTTCAAAACAAATATGTTGTCCTGCTCTAGATTCACGCTACTTGGATATAATGGCATCTATATGCACTAGTAAATGTCATGTTGACACCTTGAGTACAGCTGAAAGTTGAACATATTGGGAACCCTGAAACTTTCACTCTACTTTGTTTTGAAGTGGGACTCATATGGATGTAAAATTGTGAAACTGTAGGTGGCACATGCTTCCACTGTATTGCTGCTGTGTGATTGTTACATGCTATTTTTGTTGGTTTAGTATCCCGTAAGCCTTGGTTAACTCTACGTTTATATGCATTTGCTGATTAATGGGATACTGGACAACTGAATGTGGAGACTATGTATATCGGGATGTTAAATATCCTTTAAAGCAAAATATTGCTAATTTAAGCAAGTAATTGGGCTAAGACTTGAAAAGGAATTTTATTAAAGATTATCAAATCATTTTCATGTTAGAAGTTGTGACAACCTGTTTGCTTTGTGTCTGCATGATATCCTTGTCATATTTCTTAAACATGAAACTTACTATCATCTGCTCTTAACGCACCTTCCACTGTTGCATGCTATGACATCAGGTTTAATACATATAGCTAAGTTCCATAGTATTTATTCTAGAGTATGCATACACAGCGGTTTGATGTATACTTAGCATGTTTTGATAAGTTGTATTCATTGATATATTGGTATTAAAACTGGGAATAATTAACATGGGAACCAGTGAGAAACTATTACCTGGATGCACAAACAATAAACAATTGGATGAGCAAACTCTTTTCCCTCTATTATTAATCTATATAGACATTTATGGGACAGTACAAATATATATATGATGTTGTGTATGTACATATGTTGTGTTCAACTTTATCTGAAAACAATCAATAACTTGGGTGAGGATCTGAGAAAAATTATAAGGGCCTGTAGGTGTTGTCGTATTGTGCCACTATGATACTACAGCCATACATGCTGTTTTTCCTTTCCTTTAATCTGTTGACATACCCGGATATGATTAAATTTTAGAATTAATTATTTTATTCAGTTCTATTGAAATTAAATTACTTGAACAAATGATTAATCCTGACTCGAGTGTTTTATGTTTTTGCATAGAACGCTCGGGTCAGATCCGAGTGTTACAGACTTCAAAGATAACAGCTTAGGATTCAAAGATTGGCGAAGCAGGGGATTCCAAGAGACGCACACTCTGAAGTTTCTTTAAACAGTAATATTTTTTTTGTATTCAAATTTTGTTTTAAATCCCGCTGTATAAAAAAAGGAATTCTTGTATTCATAAATTCTGATTAATATATAAAAGTTCATTTCGTTGTTCAATATTTTGTTATTTAATTATTTTGTGTTTTTTGTGTTGATTTTGTTTAAACTCTATAAGCTAAATAACGATCCATCACTTTGGACGTTTTTAAGTTGGTTTAATCATCAATTTGAAGCGGTCAAAAAGTCGGGACGTTACATAAATAATAAAATATTAATATTGTTCTCTCTATATATATCCATCCAAATCCTTATTTCGTGCGTCAACCTTATACGGTGATCAACAAACATGAGCGCCGCCACCAATGAATTAAACGACCTGAAACTCCCATTCTTCTTCTCAATTTTTCTCCCATAACGTTCATCGATCCCAAAATCATTCAACACAAAAACGACGAGCTCAGTGAGAGCTTCGAGATGAATGGTGGCGATCGGGTTTGGAGCTATGGGCCGTGCAGAATTTCATCTGAATGTCTCGGCGGTTGTGTAGTAGCTGCAGGCAGACGGTGGGGAATGGCGGGGCGGCGTTTGGATCGAAGGAAGGCGAGGCTTGGCGTGCACGTTCTAGTAATTCCTGATCGACGTCCGTTGGTTGAGTGGCAGCGCGATGGTAGATGTTTGACTGCGTGTTGAAGTCAATGTGGTACAGTGTTTTTAACGAGAGCAAAAGAAATGAAAAATCAAATGGCCTGTTAACCGATTAAACCAAGTAATTAGCTGAATAAAATATAATTAAGAAAAGTAATTAATTTAATTAAATCGTGTTTACTCAATCGTTAATAACTTTTTATTATGTTATCCAAATCTGATGAAACAAGAGTTGTTGGGGCCTTCTCGATGAACACAACATTTTAGAACTAATTTGGATAGAGCTAGACGCAGATAGAAATTTTAGTTTTGTTAAATGCCCGTTTAATTTTGATTAAAACGAATCGCTTAAGCGACAAATGGAATCAAAGTGACTATAATAATTACTTAGTATGACCCACTTATATTGCATATAAGTTGGGATTTTTATTTGTGTGGTATGGTTGTTGATTGTTTATTATATGCTGAATATATATACATATATATATACATATATATGTATATATATATATATATATATTGGATTATATATATATATATATATATATATATATATATATTGGATCTGTTTGGTTATTTTAAGCTCTTTTTATATATTATTATTAGTTATTTTACCTTAATTTTGGGTTCCATATCTAGCCAACCCCAACTTGTTTGGGATATATGGGCTTTGTTGTTGTTGTTGTATATATATATACATACATACATATATATATATACATACATACATATATATATATATTGGATATGAAATTGGATGACACAGACCTTTATTCAACTGTTTGATTGGATATGAAATTGGATGACACATACCTTTATTTCACTGTTTGATTGGATATGAAATTGGATGACACAAACCTTTATTTCATTGTTTGATACTATAGTTGTCGTTGGATCTTTAGGATTGTCGATACAATTAAAAGTTCTTGGAATCGATTTTAAGGTGATTATGAAACGTTTTAAGAATATATATATATATATATATATATATATATATATATATATATATCTATATATATATATTGAATTTGTCATTTAATGTTTATAAAGAAAATTTTTATTCTTTGAAAAGGTAAACTACGATTTTGTTTTCAAAATAATTCCAAAACTTAATTTACGGTATTTTTTTGGGCAAAGCATTTACGTTTTCTTTTTATATAGTCATTTAAATATAACTAAATTTAATTATTATTATTTTAAACTAATGAAAGTGGTTACTTCTTGATTGAAGTTCAATTAATAAAATAATCAAGTTGTAATAAGATTCAGTTGAATTGAGTAAAGAGTCTTGTAAGGGATAATATATAAAAATCAAAATTTAATAAACCATGCTTCTAAGAAGAGATGTAAAGACTACTGTGATGATTTAAGTTAAGCTCCTATTTTAAAATCGAATTAAGCCAAACGATAAGAATTGGAAGAAGATTTAAAAATTTGGAACAAAAGGATAATTAATGAAATTGGTATAAAGGATTTGGTGATTGGATTTTTGAGACAAAATCCAAATGATTGATGATTATGTTTAAAGGACTAAAAACTAAGGGTTTTGATTAAATAAAAGATTTCTTTAGAAAAGAATTTACTAAAAGTGATTATAACTGAAAGGAATATTCAAATGTAAGTATGGTTTATAAAACCATAGTTTAAAGTAAAATAGTAAATAAAATTTGTGTGATATTATAAATAATATTAGTTTTTGAGTTACAAACTCGTTTTTTTTTAAGATAAGAACGTTGTCGGTCATGGTTTGAGAGGTAAATAGAATACCACAACTTGAATGACTTCACTATAATCAAGGGATGGTATTCGTTTGTAATGGTAAAAGATGCTGAAAATAGTTTATTATTTCCATAAGAGAAATATTGCAATGGGTTTGCAAGATTTTGAAGTGCAATTAGACCCTAGTGGATTTTAGTAAACAATGTATAATTTAACATTGTTTGGCCCAAGTGTAAATTGTGATTATACTTATACCATTCGGTTAAATATGTAACACTATTCTAAGTAATGAAAATAGTACCTTTTTCCAAAGATAAATTTATAAATGTAAATACATATATAAGTTGAATTATGTAGGAAGGGGTTATAGATTGGATTTCTTATAACTAAAGAGATTTTCCAATAGAATTTTTAATTTTGGTTAACTTTTTAAAGAGCATGCTAATGAAAGTGTTTCAACGATTTGCATAGTGTTGGTAAAATGGAATATAAATGAATATGCTAAAAAAATGTGATTTCTGGAATATAAACGAATATGCTAAGGAAAAGATTTATTGAATATAAACGAATAAAAACCGAAAAGGGGTTAGTGGTATACAAAATGGAATCCATAACATTGTTTTACAAATGTTAAGTTGAACTGATTTCCCCAATTTAAAAAATGAATAATATTATTGCAAATGTTTTATGTTACAAATGAAACAAAATACATATAAATGAGAAGAAAATAAACTTTCTCATTAAGTTCAAATTTTGAGTGCACCGCCTCTATTTATAGATAAAATACAATGGGTAACTATATTATGATGCTTTCATTAACACATTTTCCTTGGTATCGCTTTCCAGTATTGGCGTCAGTATTCATGCTTCGGTTTCTTCTTCGGCTTTGGTATCCATTACCATCTTAACTTTGGTATTGCTTTCGGTTCCAGTGTTGCCTTCTTGCCTTTTGGTTTCGGTGTTGCCTTGGTGGTTTCGCTGTCGGCATCAAGCTTTTTGTTCCAACAGCTTGATGCCTTTATCTTCTAGTGTCGGTGTCAGCTTCCACCTTCTCCTTTATTCTTTAGTGACGATAGAGGCATCTTCTCTTCCTTCATTCTTTGGTGTTGGCACCAAGCTGTTTGTTCTACCAGCTTGATGCCGATACCAAATACATCACTCTATATACATATTTACATATATACAACATTCTTGATAGCATTCCTCCTCAAGTTGGTGCATAGATATTGATCATGCCCAACTTGTTACACAAATATTCAACTCGAGTTCCATTTAAAGCTTTTATAAATATATCTGCAAGTTGATCTTCAGTTTTCACATGTCTTACCAATCTTGCTGCAGCTTTTCTCTAATAAAGTGGAAATCAATTTCAATATGTTTAATTCTCTCGTGAAACACTTGATTTGATGCAATGTGCAAGGCAGCTTGATTATCCCAATATAAACTTATTAGCTTTGTAACTCTCTATCCAATTTCATGATCTACCCACATAATTTCACATAATGCTTTGGCCATAGATTTATATTCAGATTCAACACTCGGGCTAACAACTACATTCTATTTCTTAAATTTGCAGAAATAAGATTTCCTCCTAAGAACACACGAAACCCGGCAGTTGATCTTCTATCAACCTACCATCCTGCCCAATCAGCATCACAATAGCACTTGGCTTGTGCAAGTCCATTATTCTTGTATATCTATCCTTTCCCCACAGTCCCTTTAGGTAACTCAAGATATGTCCTAACATACTCCAATGATGCACAGTTGGAGGTGACATAAATTGACTTATTGAACTAATAGAAAAATCAATGTCTTGTCGTGTAGCTGTTAGGTAATTTAATTTCCCTAAAAGCCTTTTATACCTCTCTCGATCTTTGAACAATTCACCTTCTTTCTCAACATTGCTATTTAGTGAATTGGTACAGAACTAAGTTTAATTCCCAAATTTCCAGTTTCTTCTAAAAGACCAAGAACGTATTTCCTTTGTGACATAAAGATACTTCCATTATTTCTAGAGATTTCAACCCCTAGAAAGTGTTTCAAATTACCTAGATCCTTTGTATGAAACTGATTATATTTAAAAGTCTTGAGAGAAGAAATGCCCAAATCATCATCGTATGAAAATGATTATATATAAAAGTCTTGGGAGAAGAAATGCCCAACTCATCATCACCAGTGATTACTACATCATCAACATAGACAACAACTAAAACAATACCTATTTTAATTTTTCTGTAAAATACAGAATGATCACTCTTACTCTTCACCATGCCAAATTCTTCCATAGATTGACTAAACTTTCCAAACCAAGCTCGGGGGCGTTGTTCCAATCTATACAATGACTTCTTTAATCAACAAACCAAAACCACACTTCCCTTGTGCCACAAACTCTAGTGGCTGAATAACGTATACCTCCTTTTCTTAACCGCCATGAAGGAATGCATTTTTATGTCAAGTTGATGTAGCTTCTAGGTATTTGTTGCTGCTAGTGATATGAATAATCAAATAGAAGTCAACTTAGACACTAGAGAAAATGTCTCTGAGTATTCTACTCCATACACTTGTGCATAGCCTTTTGCAACCAACCTAGCTTTGAGTCTAGCAATTGAGCCATATGAATTTGCTTTTATAGTGAAAATCCACTTGCATCCAATAGGTCTTTTGTTTTTAGGTAATTGTACTAAACTCTAAGTCTCATTACATTCAAGAGCATATAATTCTTCAAACATAGTAGCATGCCAACCTGGATCAGCTAATGCTTCCTCAACAGTTTTTGGTAATATGATAGACTTAACTGAGGTGCTGAGAGAATGGGTGGATGGGGATATGCGTTTATATGATATAAATGAAGAGATTGTTACAATTTTCTTTATTATTTGATATTTCATGATTAATGATGTACAATTCAATTGAATGGCCGTAGGAACACCAATACCAAATATTTCACAAAAACGGGAGAAACTTAATATGATCTATTGTTTAAGATGATGTACTGTGATTAGCAGTGGAAGATGTAATGGCTATCATCTTCTTTCTTTGACTTCTAATGTTTACTCTTCTTCCTAGAATTCATTTTCTCTCTCTTACCCTATTCCCTTATATGTTTCTAGTTGAAGAAGAATGCCAATCTTTTATTTGGGAGAGAAAGGACCCAATTCTTTACATAGTATTTAACTCTAAATCTGGTACGCCCATCATAAACCAATTCAATGCTTAAAAATAATCATAGACCTAATGTTCCAAATATAAACGGTCTATTTATGTCCTAATTAATCGGGTCACATTAAGATTAGAAAATGCATAATGGAAAATGAAATGTTCTATTTATGACCCAATTAATAGGGTCACATTAAGATTAGAAACCGCATAACGTGAAGGGTAAATGAAACGTTTTATTGCAGTTTCTAATAGAAGATTTCTAACATTCTCCCACTGGACCTGATTATTCATAATATCAAGCATTGAACATCATACTGTTATAAATTTCTGAGGGTTATGACATTTGTGCAATATTAATTCAATGCTTTACCTTCTATATACTACAACACTTGCAATCCATCAATTTACATTCATAATTTATATAAAACAACATAATGGTCTGCATAATGTCTTATATCATAATGATTAAACGTAAAATCTTTATAAGACTCTTTTTGTTTAAAATTACATAAAGAACGTACTACCATATTAAAATAAAAGTGTAATGACCCGCATTTTTGACTGTTGAATAATTAACTAATTTAATTATTTAAATATCGTTTTAGCGATATCGATGACCAGAATATAATAATAAGGAATATTTAATTAATATAATAATTAAATAATATATTTAAATTCCAGAATAGTCGGAAATAGTAGAATTCACAGTACGATATGAATTAGATCATATATAAGCTATAATTCAGTTTGGAGTTGAATTATGTTAACGAATATAGTATATAAACGACAGTTGAACGTATAATTATATTATAATTATAATCGAGCTCGAAATGGCGCTGCAGTTCGTAATTTGGCGATTTGAACTTCAACCGAATATATAGAAGCTGTTTTAAGTCGGATTTCTACGAAACGAGAAACGTACGGAGCTGGTGAAGTATATTTTTCTAGTGGAAAAGAAAAATCGGGATTTCATCGTGTAGATTTTGATTTACGTCCAAATAAAATTTTAAAATAGTCGCTATAGAATCGTTTATCGATCGTAACGGTTTATTCAATATAACTAGATACCGATTTCGAATTTAGACAAGGTTCTTTTGAGGATTAGTGATAATTTAATTTTTAGAATTTTACTGTAATTTTTAATTAATTAAATAAGCAACTTTTTATTTATAGTATTTTGCACCCTGTAATCAACATTTTGAGGTTTCACAAAATGAGTTAATCTACCGATATTGTTATATTTCTGGAGTCGGGACACCTCGCTCGTCACAATGGTGTTTTTATTTCTGTCGACAGCAGCACGTATTTGAACGAAGTGTTACGTAATGGTGCACCCAACACTAAAATATCCTAACTTATACTAAGCCTAGAAAGGGTCCACGCATCATTTTTCCAGCCACTCCTTTTCTCCTAACATGGGAAAATTCTGTCCACTCAAGAATCAAATAAAATCTTATAAATACACCTCAACTTAAAACTCCTTAAGACCTAATTTTCTCATTCATTCTTTCCGCCGCACTTCTCAATTAAATTCTCCAGCAAAACCGATTTCCAAATTCAAAGAATAAATCATTATAAAATCCTATCTCCTCACCTAAAATCGTAAATCGAATTCCCTTCATCTCATCTTCACGATATCTTGTTTTGGATGAGTATTGGGAGTCTTCAGGTTTGCTAGTTTTAACAGCAGTGTTCTTGTGTTGATTTGTACAAGGGGAGGTGCGAAGTTTTTTTTTGGGTGCTCGGTTTTCGTTCCGACGATCTAAGGATGGGTTCTCGGATACTGAAAGTTGAGAGTCACTGTAGCGGTGGTTGTATATTCAGCAAGTCGCAAATTTACAGGGTCGGCTCGGGTCGACTGTGTTGGTAACCTCAGAAGCAGCACACGTGGGGGAAGTTCAGGTTGATTTCAGGTATCGAGTTGGTGGTCGTGGAGGATAGATGGATGGTTGTTTGTTTTCGTAAGGTAGGAGGAGGAGCTATGCTCATGTTCTTCCAGGGAAACTAAAAGTGAGGCGTGGGTGATGAAGAAGGAAGGGTGAGGAGTTACAGGGGAGTTGTAATGTGTGATTTAGTTGAACGAGGAAGGGATTGTATTTACTGTGTTTAAGAGGAACAGTTTTCAAGAGAAACGGGGGAGGAAGTTTTGAGTTTGTTTGGTTAGTTAAGGGGAGGTTTTGTTCGCATGAGAAAATTTGAGGATGGCATTTCAGTGGTGAGCGCGAGTTGAGATGGAAAGGGCCATGTTGATGCTGTGGTGAATGGGTGGTGCAAACGAATGATTTGTCCTAACAGGAAACGGTAGGGATATGGATGACTAGAAAAAAGGCATTTGATTTCTGTTAGAAATAAAGAAAGGTATTAGTGAAATAGCAGTTATCCAATGAAGAGATGGAGAATTGTAGCAGTTTATGAAAAATTCGAATCATATATCGCTACGAATTGAATGACTGTTTATTGAACATTCAATTGAAGACCTCAACATTTCACTGTAGTACATGGCATGGAGCGGCAGGATTCAAAGAGTAATTTGATCGTTCGATGCATATGTTCTCACTCTACACTGTAACACATAGTGGGAAGCAACAAGGTTTAGAGAGTGATCTGATCTTTCATCGAACAGATTCCAATTATTATTTTTTCTATAGAGCATGGTAGGAAGCAGCGCCAAATGTGATATCAACAGAAGGTAATTAGCCATTAATGATTATTATTAAGATAGATAATTATTTTAATTTAAATAACAGGTTAACTTGTTAATATCATAACTATTGCATACGATGTCAGAATCAGACGAAACAGAATCCGTTGGGATCGTATGAACGGACACTACACAATGGAACTGACGGGGAGCGAATCGAAGCTCGTTACAATTTATTGCAAAATAAATTGTCCGTCTGAATCAAGTGACAGTTATTGTTATTAACGATGATCGTCCAATGTGAGTAAAACTCACCAACTCTGAACAGTTATATTTTTATAACGTATTCTTAGAACTGATAAATTATCTGTTGATTGATGTGTGTTAACTATTTGGTTGAATTGTTTGTGTATTGGTTGAAATTATAGATAACGATATATATATAAATCGTTAATCGAATATTGATTCTATTTATCAGAATATTTTATATTCGTGTTGTCTAACATCTGTGATGTAGGGAAACAGGTTGGAGGGACCCAACTGGGTTCCTTGATATTTATAATACTGTTCTGTTCATATGTTGTAATATATGATGTGTTATATAATCTGTTGTCGATTATGTGTGTTTGGACGATATTGGTCATCGTTATTTGATATGTTAAGTACCATAACATACCGGAATGTTGAAAAGGGAATTTTCAAAATGAATATTGAAAATAGATTATTTATAAAATCAAAAGATTTTATAAAAGAGATAATATTTATAAAATAAAAGAAGATTTTATAAAAGGAATTATTTATAAATGGAATATTTATAAATAGAAATTTATTTATAAATAGATTATTTATAAATAGGAAATAATTAGAGATAAAACCCTAAAGGAATTATTTGCAAACCATTTGCAAATAGGTTAGAAAGAGAAATATTTGTAAACCTTTACAAATGAAAAAGAAAGAGAAATATTTGTAAAACCTTTACAAATGAAAAAGAAAGAGAAATATTTGTAAAACCTTTACGAATGAAAAGAAAGAGAAATATTTGTAAAACCTTTACAAATGAAATCGAAAGAGGAATATTTGTAAAACCTTTACAAATGAAATCGAAAAGGAGATATTTGTAAAACACTTACAAATAGGATTGAAAAGGAAATATTTAGAAAATAAATAGAGTTATAAAAAGGAAATTGTTTATAACGGGATAAGATGTTATAAAAAGGAAAACGTTATAAAAAGGAAAACGTTATAAAAAGGAAACCGTTGTAAAAAGGAAAACGTTATAAAAATGAAACCGTTATAAAAAGGAAAACGTTATTAGAAGGAAATCTGTATAAGTGGGGAAACGTTATTAAAAGAACATTTATAAAGTGAAGAACCGTTACTAAAAGTAAATCTTTATAAATGAATAAACTCTGTTAAAAAGGAAATCTTTTTAAATGGATAAACGTTGTAAAAAGGAGAAATCAAATATGGTATTCGAAAGTTAGTTAATCGAATATGGTATTCGAAAGGAGTTAATCGAATATGGTATTCGAAGGTAGTCAATTGAATATGGTATTCGAAAGTTAGATAATTGAATATGGTAATCGAAAGTTAGATTATCGAATATGGTATTCGAAAGGAGGTAATCGAATACGGTATTCGAAGGTAGTCAATCAAATATGGTATTCGAAAGTTAGTTAATCGAATATGGTATTCAAAAGTTAGTAAATCGAATATGTTATTCGAAATGGGTTAGTCGAGTCAAGTTAGTTGAATAGAGTTAATCGAATATTTGTTATTCGAATAAGAGTTAACCAGTTAGAGTTAATCAGTTAGATTTAACCAGTTAGAGTTAATCAGTTACGGTTAATCGATTTGAGTTAAATCGAACTAGAGTTAACCAAATAAAGTTAGTTGAAAAAGAGTTAGTCAAACATAGTTATTCAGGATAAGTGTCATTCAGCACGACTGCTAGCGTAATTCACAGGGCTGTAAATAGCCTACGACGGTCGAATGATTCCTGAGGGAATCAGGCGTAACCATTGTGATCGCTGCGATCTAGATTCAAGCGGATGGAGTTAAATCGAATATTAGCTATTCGAAATAAAGTTAAAACAGACATAGTTATTTGAATATAAGTTAATCGAATATTAGTTATTCGATAGGAGTTAATCAAGTGGAGTTAAATAAGTCGAGTTAATTAAGTTAAGTTAGTCAGGATGAGTTAATCAAACCGAGTTAATCCAAATGAGTTAATCTAAAGAAGTTAGTCGAACATTGGTTATTCGAATAGAGTTAAAGGAGTTAGTCGAATATTGGTTATTCGAATAGAGTTAAAGGAGTTAATCGAAGTTAGTTATTCGAAAAGGAGTAATCGAATATTAGTTATTCGAAGAGAGATAATCGAATATTGGTTATTCGAAGAAGAGTTAATCAAATAGAGGTTACTCGAAAGAGAGTTATACGTCGAATTCAATTATATCTAATTCGGGGAAAGTACTTAAACTTTCCGGTGTTTAAATCAAGAATTGTTTATTCACATTAAAGAATAAAGGTTATAATTGAAGTTAGATACTGCGAAAGTAGGGATTATAACGTTATCGTTATAATCAATGTTTTCAATAAAGAAGTGGATTCGTAAATTGAATCCGAGAGTTTCGTAAGGAAGTTGGTAAAGGTTTAAAATGTAAACTTTGACTATTTCGAAGTTAAAATTTTGTTCAGTTAAGGTCTGAGAGGTAATTATACCCCAACTTGATTGACTTCCTTCTTAACTACGGAATGGTAAGGTTTGATAGTGAATAATGGTTAAGTGAATTTAGTAAATGGTTTGAGTTGGCATGGCGATGTTTGATTTAAAACATCAGTTTAAATCAAATGAAGAAATTTGGAAATGTTTTCCAAATAAGAATCAGAAATGTTTTCTGATAATCGAAAATAAGAAATGTTGAATATATGGAAACAAGAGATAAGTAAATTAATGAACTAAAGAGATAAATGTTAAATGGTGATTGATCGATATAATTTCCATCTGGAAATAATATCGTTGTTTGCACACGAGTTTTTCTTTGATAGTTAAATCACAGACTATCAATGTTTGACCATTTTACGTTGTTAATATGGAGAGACCGGTTGGATTATTATCCGAAGAACCACTCCGTATTGGCATAAGCGTTGCGAATCAAGTATGGTGAATATACTGAAGATGGAGTAAAGTGAAAGGACTATTGTATAAATCTTAGATAACGACGGCCCAAGATGGATGTACTGAATAGTGCCTCCGGTTTGTCCAGTCCCAGGACAACTTGTATGGACGAATGTCTGACAGAGTATTCCTAACGAATCATATATGTTGATCTCTTCAAATGTATTACGTTTGGTGGCGGAGGAACTCGTTTCTCTTAGCTTCATACCCGTGATACCGTTAGGGAAATCGATAATGATTTGGCGGGTATGACGATGTGGTATTCCAAGTAAATGAAGATATGATATGTAAAAAGATAAGCGTAGCTTCTAGCCTCACATCCGGTAAATGACAGAAATCGGGTAGGCAGCATAACTAAGTCGGTCGCTCCGAAGTAGGGTGTATAATCACCTATCTAGAGAATATTCATTTGCTTCTTTAATCTATCAATGCTGTCCCATATATATATATATACGGGAATGGTTGCTGATCCCAACCGTTGGTGATATACATTCGATACACTCAAGCAAAATGAGTGGTCGGTTATGTGTGGCTGAGTTGTAAGATGTTCTTGTTGAACTCCAGTATATTGTTCCTAAAGTACACTGATCGGAAGGTGGTTCCATACCTTGTCATAGTTGGAAATCCAATCATCCAATAAGCGCCTGCGGATTATGATTTTACATTATATATGTGGAACGTGAGATGAAAGCGTTCTCCTAGATTAATATCTATTTGTACTTAGACATTATTATAATATCAGAATGATATTGCTTTACAAAGTTGTCTGGATTTTCATAAGGGAAAAACCCGTTCCGTTTTCACAGCGTGATCTTATGATATATCCATTATTTAACCAAGTGTTAGGAGTTTTATTCACACCAGTCCCATGACTGACCCGGAGTTTATTTGTTTGTTTTCCCTAAACTCCTGGGTGCCTAATTTTGTATGGGCAGTCAAGTAGTCGGGATTTTACAGATGCACTTGGAGAGCTTGGAGCAGGAGGCTTCAGGATTCTATAGCTATTATTATTTCTGCTGTTGTTGTAAGTGTTGTACTCTGAAATGTTATTGTATACATATACTGTTTGTATTTCAAAAGTTATGTTATATTTTATTCGTTCCGCTGTGAGATTCGTGTTTACTCTGATGATGATGTTCTTCTTCTTTTATTCTATTAGTTTTATCTTATCTATCCTCACCCTCTATTTTCTTTCATTAACAATCCGGCATTTTCAACTCTTGAATGGTCGACATAGCGTTGTATGTCAATGTTCAAAAGTCGAAAATTTTCGGGCTGTTACAGTTGGTATCAGAGCCAGGTTAAGTGATTTACCTTGGCTCTGTGGTGTAACTCAGTAGAGATAGGGTTAGTAATACCCTAGATTGAGTTTGAGTGTATATATACGAGTGAACATATTTGTTATTTAATATAAAATAATTGTATATTACGGAGATTTATTGGTTGAGTTGTTTATGAGTTCTGGTCGATCAGTTTGATCCACTGTATCGATAGGGGTTACTAAACGCTTGAATACGATGAACCGACATAGTATGTTTTGGAGAAAGGGTAAATGGAATAATTTTACCCGAATATATTTTGATATAGTATATTGGTTGCATTGGTTGTTATTATAATCGAGTAAGATTATAAAAAGGTGAAATAGTTATAAATAACTGATCAGAATTCATATAAGTAAATTATATGAAATAAGATGAATTAAATCTGAATTTAAATCAGAATTGGAATTTAAAATAAGGAAATTTTAAGTTCTTGGGAGATTTTGAAAACGTTTTTCAAACTGAAAGTGATATAGTATTGAACTCACCTTGATAGCTGGAAAATAGATTCTGATGATGAATCTAGACATCATCAGTGTTCATTTTCGAGTTCTATGTGACGGATTACTACCAAAGATTTTGTTTTTGAATTGTTTTGAGAAAACAAGTTGTTTAGAAATTCAAAGGTTTTGAATTGGCACTATGATTTCAAAATGATTTGAAATTTACCTAGGAATTTAAGTTCTGGAATAAAAATTTAATTAATAAAGTTAAATAGATTGAGATGGTATAAGTGAATAAATAAATTGAAATTTAACTTGAACTAAGTTAAATAAAACTGAATTGGATTAGAGATAATCTAGAATGGAACCAAATTGATAAGTCAAATAATTTGGAATTTGATATTGGGGTTCGAATGAAATTCGATTTGGATTTAAGGATATGAACTGATTGGAATTTGATTGAAATAACACTGGTATATGCTGACTTGATAGCATATGGAAGTGATAGAGTTGATATGCCCGACAAAAAGGTACCAATTTATATTATATATGGGTTTGAGATTTTGATGAGCCGAATTGGCAAGCCGCTTGGCTGTTTGATTTTCTTTTGGGTGGAGAAGGCTTAGAGAAGCGAGTTGGAGTTTTACCGATAGGGCCGTACAAAGGAGGTTATGGCGAATTTTCCTGAAAATTTAAGGTGTTAGAAAATTTTCAAAATTTTTGAAAATTTAGTTAGTCGGAATAAATTAATATTTTAGTCGACATTAATTGGTTCAGTTGAAAACCGGAGATAAGAGGTAAACAGATAAATTTTTACCCAGTAGATAGGGTCGTCCCCTACGTTAGCAATTTCGAGGACGAAATTTTATTAAGGAGGGAAGATTGTAATGACCCGCATTTTTGATTGTTGAATAATTAATTTATTTAATTATTTAAATATCGTTTTAGCGATATCGATGACCAGAATATAACAATAAGGAATTTTTAATTAATATAATAATTAAATAATATATTTAAATTCCAGAATAGTCGGAAATAGTAGAATTCACCGTACGATGTGATTTGGATCATATATAAGCTATAATTCAGTTTGGATAGTATATAAACGACAGTTGAACGTATAATTATATTATAATTATAATCGAGCTTGAAATGGCGCTGCAGTTCGTAATTTGGCGATTTGAACTTCAGCCAAATATACAAAAGCCGTTTTAAGTCGGATTTCTATGAAACGAGAAACGTATGGAGCTAGTGAAGTATATTTTTCTAGTGGAAGAGAAAAATCGGGATTTCGTCGTGTAGATTTTGATTTACGTCCAAATAAAATTTTAAAATAGTCGATGTAGAATCGTTTATCGATTGTAATGGTTTATTCAATATAACTAGATACCAGTTTCGAATTTAGACAAGGTTCTTTTGAGAGTAGTAATAATTTAATTTTTAGAATTTTACTGTAATTTTTAATTAATTAAATAAGCAACTTTTTATTTGTAGTATTTTGCACCCTATAATCAACATTTTGAGGTTTCACAAAATGAGTTAATCTACCGATATTATTACATTTCTGGAGTCGGGACACCTCACTCGTCACAATGGTGTTTTTATTTCTATCGACAGTAGTACGTATTTGAACGAAGTGTTACGTAATGGTGCACCCAACACTAAAATATCCTAACTTATACTAAGCCTAGAAAGGGTCCACGCATCATTTTTCCAGCCACTCCTTTTCTCCTTAACGTGGGAAAATTCTGTCCACTCAAGAATCAAATAAAATCTTATAAATACACCTCAACTTAAAACTCCTTAAGACCTAATTTTCTCATTCATTCTTTCCGCCGCACTTCTCAATTAAATTCTCCAGCAAAACCGATTTCCAAATTCAAAGAATAAATCATTATAAAATCCGATCTCCTCACCTAAAATCATAAATCGAATTCCCTTCATCTCGTCTTCACGAGATCTTGTTTTTGATGAGTATTGGGAGACTTCGGGTTTGCTAGTTTTAACAGCAGTGTTCTTGTGTTGATTTGTACCAGGGGAGGTGTGATGTTTTTTTTTGGGGTGCTCGGTTTTCGTTCCAGCGAGCTAAGGATGGGTTCTCGGGTACTGAAAGCGACGAGTCACTGTAGCGATGGTAGTATATTCACGAAGTCGCAAATTTACAGGGTCGGCTCGGGTCCACTGTGTTGGTAACCTCAGAAGCAGCACACGTGGGGGATGTTCAGGGTGGTTTCAGGTGTCGAGTCGGTGGTCGTGGAGGAGAAATGGATGGTTTTTTGTTTTCGTAAGGTAGGTGGAGGAGCTATGCTCGTGTTCTTCCTGGGAAACTAAAAGTGAGGCGTGGGTGATGAAGAAGGAAGGATGAGGAGTTACAGGGGAGTTGTAATGTTTGATTTAGTTGAACGAGGAAGGGATTGTATTTACTGTGTTTAAGAGGAACAGTTTTCAAGAGAAACGGAGGAGGAAGTTTTGAGTTTGTTTGGTTAGTTAAGGGGAGGTTTTGTTCGCATGAGAAAATTTGAGGATGGATTTTCAGTGGTGACCGCGAGTTGAGATGGAAAGGGCCATGTTGATGTTGTGGTGAATGGTTGGTGCAAATGAATGATTTGTCCTAGCAGGAAGCAGTAGGGATATGGATGACTAGAAGGAAGGCATTTGATTTCTGTTAGAAATAAAGAAAGGTATTAGTGAAACAGCAGTTATCCAATGAAGAGATGGAGAATTGTAGCCGTTTATGAAAAATTCTAATCATATATCGCTACAAATTGAGTAACTGTTTATTGAACATTCAGTTGAAGACCTCAACATTTCACTGTAGTACATTGCATGGAGCGGCAGGATTCAAAGAGTAATTTGATCGTTCGATGCATATGTTCTCACTCTACACTGTAACACATAGTGGGAAGCGACATGGTTTAGAGAGTGATCTGATCTTTCATCGAACAGATTCCAATTTTTTTTCTATAGAGCATGGTAGGAAGCAACGCCAAATGTGATAACAACAGACGATAATTAGCCCTTAATGATTATTATTAAGATAGATAATTATTTTAATTTAAATAACAGGTTAACTTGTTAATATCATAATTATTGCGTACGATGTCAGAATCAGACGAAACAGAATCCGTTGGGATCGTATGAATGGACACTACACAATGGAACTGATGGGGAGCGAATCGAAGCTCGTTACGATTTATTGCAAAATAAATTGTCCGTATGAATCAAGTGACAGTTATCGTTATTAACGATGATCGTCCAATGTGAGTAAAACTCACCAACTCTGAACAGTTATATTTTTATAACGTATTCTTAGAATTGATAAATTATCTGTTGATTGATGTGTGTTAACTGTTTGGTTGAATTGTTTGTGTATTGGTTGAAATTATAGATAACGATATATATATAAATCGTTAATCGAATATTGATTCTGTTTATCAGAATATTTTATATTCGTGTTGTCTAACATCTGTGATGCAAGGAAACAGGTTGGAGGGACCCAACTGGGCTCCTCAATATTTGTAATACTGTTCTGTTCATATATTGTAATATATGATGTGTCGATTATGTGTGTTTGGACGATATTGGTCATCGTTATTTGATATGTTAAGTACCATAACATACCGGAATGTTGTAAAGGGAATTTTCAAAAATGAATATTGAAAATAGATTATTTATAAAATCAAAAGATTTTATAAAAGAGATAATATTTATAAAATCAAAGAAGATTTTATAAAAGGAATTATTTATAAATGGAATATTTATAAATAGAAATTTATTTATAAATAGATTATTTATAAATAGGAAATACTTAGAGATAAAACCCTAAAGGAATTATTTGCAAACCATTTGCAAATAGGTTAGAAAGAGAAATATTTGTAAACCTTTACAAATGAAAAAGAAAGAGAAATATTGGTAAAACCTTTACAAATGAAAAAGAAAGAGAAATATTTGTAAAACCTTTTCGAATGAAAAGAAAGAGAAATATTTGTAAAACCTTTACAAATGAAATTGAAAGAGGAATATTTGTAAAACCTTTACAAATGAAATCGAAAAGGAGATATTTGTAAAACATTTACAAATAGGATTGAAAAGGAAATATTTAGAAACTAAATAGAGTTATAAAAAGGAAATTGTTTATAACGGGATAAGATGTTATAAAAAGGAAAACGTTATAAAAAGGAAAACTTTATAAAAAGGAAACCATTGTAAAAAGGAAAACATTATAAAAAGGAAACCGTTATAAAAAGGAAAACGTTATTAAAAGGAAATCTGTATAAGTGGGGAAACGTTATTAAAAGAACGTTTATAAAGTGAAGAACCGTTACTAAAAGTAAATCTTTATAAATGAATAAACGCTGTTAAAAAGGAATTCTTTTTAAATGGATAAACGTTATAAAAAGGAGAAATTGAATATGGTATTCGAAGTTAGTTAATCGAATATGGTATTCGAAAGGAGTTAATCGAATATGGTATTCGAAGGTAGTCAATCGAATATGGTATTCGAAAGTTAGATAATCGAATATGGTATTCGAAAGGAGTTAATCGAATACGGTATTCGAAGGTAGTCAATCGAATATGGTATTCGAAAGTTAGTTAATCGAATATGGCATTCGAAAGTTAGTAAATCGAATATGTTATTCGAAAGGGGTTAGTCGAGTCAAGTTAGTTGAATAGAGTTAATCAAATATTTGTTATTAGAATAAGAGTTAACCAGTTAGAGTTAATCAGTTAGAGTTAACTAGTTAGAGTTAATCAGTTAGAGTTAATCGATTTGAGTTAAATCGAACTAGAGTTAACCAAATAAAGTTAGTTGAAAAAGAGTTAGTCAAACATAGTTATTCAGGATAAGTGTCATTCAGCACAACTGCTAGCGTAATTCGCAGGGCTGTAAATAGCCTACGGCGGTCGGATGTTTCCTGAGGGAATCAGGCGTAACCATTGTGATCGCTGCGATCTAGAGTCAAGTGAATGGAGTTAAATCGAATATTAGCTATTCGAAATAAAGTTAAAACAGACATAGTTATTTGAATATAAGTTAATTGAATATTAGTTATTCGATAGGAGTTAATCAAGTGGAATTAAATAAGTCGAGTTAATTAAGTTAAGTTAGTCAAGATGAGTTAATCAAACCGAGTTAATCCAAATGCGTTAATCTAAAGGAGTTAGTCGAATATTGGTTATTCGGATAGAGTTAAAGGAGTTAGTCGAATATTGGTTATTCGAATAGAGTTAAAGGAGTTAATCAAATTTAGTTATTCGAAAAGGAGTAATCGAATATTAGTTATTCGAAGAGAGATAATCGAATATAGGTTATTCGAAGAAGAGTTAATCAAATAGAGATTACTCGAAAGAGAGTTATACGTCGAATTCAATTATATCGAATTCGGGGAAAGTACTTATACTTTCCGGTGTTTAAATCAAGATTTGTTTATTCACATTAAAGAATAAAGGTTATAATTGAAGTTAGATATTGCGAAAGTAGGGATTATAACGTTAGCGTTATAATCAATGTTTTCAATAAAATGGTGGATTAGTAAATTGAATCCGAGAGTTTCGTAAGGAAGTTGGTAAAGGTTTAAAAGGTAAACTTTGACTATTTCGAAGTTAAAACGTTGTTCAGTTAAGGTCTGAGAGGTAATTATACCCCAACTTGATTGACTTCCTTCTTAACTAAGGAATGGTAAGGTTTGATAGTGAATAATGGTTAAGTGAATTTAGTAAATGGTTTGAGTTGGCATGGCGATGTTTGATTTAAAACATCAGTTTAAATCAAATGAAGAAATTTGGAAATGTTTTCCAAATAAGAATCGGAAATGTTTTCTGATAATCGAAAATAAGAAATGTTGAATATATGGAAACAGGAGATAAGTAAATTAATGAACTAAAGAGATAAATGTTAAATGGTGATTGATCGATATAATTTCCATCTGGAAATAATATCGTTGTTTGCACACGAGTTTTTCTTCGATAGTTAAATCACAGACTATCAATGTTTGACCATTTTACGTTGTTAATATGGAGAGACCGGTTGGATTATTATCCGAAGAACCACTCCGTATTGGCATAAGCGTTGCGAATCAAGTATGCTGAATATACTGAAGACGGAGTAAAGTGAAAGGACTATTGTATAAATCTTAGATAACGACGGCCCAAGATGGATGTACCGAATAGTGCCTTCGGTTTGTCCAGTCCCAGGACAACTTGTATGGACGAATGTCTGACAGAGTATTCCTAACGAATCATATATGTTGATCTCTTCAAACGTATTACGTTTGGTGGCATAGGAACTCGTTTCTCTTAGCTTAATACCCGTGATACCGTTAGGGAAATCGATAATGATTTGGCGGGTATGACGATGTGGTATTCCAAGTAAATGAAGATATGATATGTAATAAGATAAGCGTAGCTTCTAGCCTCACACCCGGTAAATGACAGAAATCGGGCAGGCAGCATGGCTAAGTCGGTCACTCCGAAGTAGGGTGTATAATCACCTATCTACAGAATATTCATTTGCTTCTTTAATCTATCAATGCTGTCCCATATATATATACGAGAACGGTTGCTGATCCCAACCGTTGGTGATATACATTCGATACACTCAAGCAAAATGAGTGGTCGGTCATGTGTCGCTGAGTTGCAAGATGTTCTTGTTGAACTCCAATGTATCGTTCCTAGAGTACACTGATCGGAAGGTGGTTCCATGCCTTGTCATAGTTGGAAATCCAATCATCCAATAAGCGCCTGCGGATTATGATTTTATATTATATATGTGGAACGTGAGATGAAAGCGTTCTGCTAGAATGATATCTATTTGTACTTAGACATTATTATAATATCAGAATGATATTGCTTTACAAAGTTGTTTGGATTTTCATAAGGGAAAAACCCGTTCCGTTTTCACGGCGTGGTCTTATGATATATCTGTTATTAAACCAAGTGTTAGGAGTTTTATTCACACCATTCCCATGACTGGCCCGGAGTTTATTTTTTTGTTTTCCCTAAACTCTTGGGTGCCTAATCTTGTACCGGCAGTCAAGTAATCGGGATTTTTCAGATGCACTTGGAGAGCTTGGAGCAGGAGGCTTCAGGATTCTATAGCTATTATTATTTTCGGTTTTGTTGTAAGTGTTGTACTCTGAAATGTTATGTATACATATACTTTTTGTATTTCGAAAGTTATGTTATATTTTATTCGTTCCGCTGTGAGATTCGTGTTTGCTCTGATGATGATGTTCTTCTTTTTCTTCTATTCTATTAGTTCTATCTTATCTATCCTCACCCTCTATTTTCTTTCATTAACAATCCGGCATTTTCGACTCTTGAATGGTCGACATAGCGTTGTATGTCGATGTTGAAAAGTCGAAAATTTTCGGGTTGTTACAAAGAGACACATAATTGCATATCAGAAATGCATAAAAGAGCTCAGAATGTCACACATCAATTATTATTAATACAACCAAGACCCGTTCTTTGAACATGTTCCTCAAATTGTTTTGGTTGTAACCCTTTCGTCAAAGGATCTGTAATTATAAGTTATATCCTGATGTGCATGATTGACACTCTTTGTTTCTGAACCTCATCTTTCACAACAAGATACTTTAGTTCCGTATGTTTGGCACCTTTAAATTATTTGTCGTTCTTTGAGAAAAAAAAAGTTCTTTGAGAAAAAAACTACTACAGAGTTATCACAATAAATTTTCAGTGGCTTGCTTATGGTGTCGACAACCGCAAGTCCTGAAATAAGGTTCCGCAACAATAATGCATGAATTATGGCTGCATAACATGCCACAAATTCTGCCTCCATGGTAGATGAAACAACGATAGTTTGTTTCACACTTTTCCATGATATGGCACCATGAGCAAACATAAACAGGTAACCAAAAGTTGATTTTCTAGTATCGATGCACCTAGCAAAATCTGAATCGCTATATCCAATTTCATTCAATTCATTGGATCCACTATACATGAGCATGTAATCTTTCATGCCTTGTAAGTACCTCATAGCCTTCTTTGCAGCTTGCCAATGTTCCCTTCCTGGATTACTTTGATACCTTCGTAACATGCCGACCGCAAAACTAATATCCGGTCTAGTAAAGGTTTGAGAATATATCAGGCTACCAACTACAGATGCATATGGAATTGATTCCATTTCCTTTCGTTCAACATCATTCTTAGGTTTTTCATGAGATCGAATTTATCACCTTTTTATATAGGAATTTTCCTAGATGAACATTTACTCATTCCAAATCTCTCTAGAATCCTATCTATATATCCTTTCTGAAACAATCCCAATATTCTTTGTGATCGATCATGAAACATTTATATTCCAATTACATAGGATGTCTCTCCCATATCTTTCATTTCAAAGTTCATTGAGAGAAACTTTTTAGTCTCATGCAATATGCTTAAATTATTTGCAGTAGCATGACGTCATCAACATAAAGGACTAGATAAATAAACTTGTGCCCACTGATCTTTTGTTATAAACAGTGATCAACCGTATTTTCCATAAAACCAAAAGACGTAATAATGGTATTGAACTTAATATACCATTACCGGGATGCTTGTTCAAGACCATATATTGACTTCTTAAATTTACACACCAATTGTTCTTTACCTTCTACAGAAAAACCTTCACGTTGATCCATATAAACTTCCTCATCAAGATCTCCATACAGAAAGGCTATTTTCACATCCATTTGATGCAACAAATCATAATAAGCAACTAATGCCGTTATAATTCTTAGTTATTCCTTTTCAAAATAGGAGAAAATTTCTCTATGTAGTCAACACCATCTTTCTAAGTGTAACCCTTAGCAACAAGTCTAGCTTTATACCGCTCGATATTACCTCTAGAGTCCTGTTTGGTTTTAAAAGCCACTTGCATTCGACTCTTTTACACCCAAATGGTAACTCAACGAGATCCCAAACTTCATTATGTTGCGTGGATTTCAGTTCTTCTTTCATGGCAATAATCCATTCCTTTGACTCTTTACTTTCTATAACATGTGAAAACGAAAATGGGTCCTTATTAATTCCTATATCATAATTTGATTCTTGCTTATAAACCACATAATCATTAGAAATAGCTAACGTATGATCTCTTTTGAGATCTTCTTAATGCTACTTGTTGTTGTTCATGCGTATCAGCATTATGTAAGTCATTTCCTTCAGGAAGTACTTCTTTATTTATATATTGTTCATCATCATGCTATTCTTCAATAGCTGGAACAACATTTGGAGCAATAGTACATGGAGGAACTATTCTAGGCAGTATAAAATTTAACCTTGTTTCCTTTATTTCTACTGTTTCTCTTCTAGTACTCCCACTGACTTCACCAATCTCAATGAATCTAGCATTACCAGTTTCTACAATTCTTGGACTATGATTATGATAGTAAAACACATACCTTTATATTTTTCTGGGTAACCTAAGAAGTACCCACTAATCATTTAAGAATCTAATTTCTTTTCATGCGGTTTAAAAATTCTCTCTTCCGCTGGACAACCCAAACATGTAGGTGTCTTAAGCTAGGATTCCGTTAGTCCATAATTCAAAAGGAGTCATTTGAATAGCTTTACTAGGAACCCTATTCAACAAATAATTAGCGGTTTTGAGAGCGTACGACCATAAATTTTTAGATAGTGTAGAATCTGACATCATTCTCCTAATCATATCTATTAACATCCTATTGCGCCTTTCTGCTACACCATTTTGATGTGGTGTACCTGGCATTGTGTATTGCGCACATATGCCATGACTGTCGAGGAATTTTGCAAATGGACCTGGACACTGGCGTGACTCATTATGTTTGCCACTATATTCACCACCTCTATCAGACCTTATGATTTTCACGTTTTTTTATCTAATTGCCTCTCAACTTTATTTATAAACGTCTCAAGGATATTCATAGATTAAGATTTTTCAAAAAGCAAATAGACATAACTATAAAGGGAAAAATCGTCAATAAAATTGGTGAAATACTTTTCTCCATTAAAGGCTGGAGTGTCCATAGGTCCACAAATATCAGTGTGAATTATCTCAAGGAGATGGCTGCTTCTAGTGGCTCCTTTCTTATTATGTTTGATTTGTTTGCCTTTAATACAATCCACACATAATTGTAGATCACTAAAGTCCAAACTTGAAAAAAATTCACTACTTACTAATCTCAGTATTCTTTCTTTGGATATGTGACCTAGACTTTTATACCATAAGAAGGTAGAATTTTCATTCAACATGTTACGTTTGCATCCAACATTGTTTACTACATTCAGCAAGGAATTCACATAATTGTCATTCAGTTTCAATTTATATAGACCATCAATTAAAATACCAGAACCAACATTATCAGTATTCTTATATAGATCAAAAGAACCAGATCCAAACATACATCTCAAAACAGAAATGTTCAATTTACTTACAGAAATAAGGTTTATAGATAATTAAGGTACATAAAGGGTACTATATTACTCTAATACATATCCACTTTCTAGAATTAGACGATAAGTCCTAATACCTTCTATTGAGGATTTCATTCCGTTTCCCATAAAGAGAAAATGTCATTTATTTGGATTTGTAGTTCGGATCATAAGAAATCCCTGCATATTATTGGGAACATATATTGTAGTACCAGCATCAAGCCACCAAGTATTAATAGGAACTTGAACTAAATTCGATTCAAAACATACGAAAGATAGATTATTACCTTTCTTTTCGAACCAAGCTGTCCTTTTCGGGCAATCATTTTGATAATATCCTTTCTTTTACAGAAATGACATCGAATGTCCTTTAGTTCCTTCTTTTACTTATCCTACCCATTCTTAGCAGGCGCCTTTTTCGTCTTGAAATGACTTAATTTTCCCTTCTTTTCTTCACCATCGTTATTATTCACAAAACTAACAAAGTGATTCACCTGACTTTTCAAACGTCCTTCTTCCTGAACAAGTCAACTGGCCTATTTATTAACATTCCACTTATCCTTTATAGTGTTATAGTTAATTTGAAAAGGTCCATATTCAGAAGGTAGTGAGTTCAGAATCAATTGGACAAGAAAAAAATCCTCTACTGTAAACCCAAGTATGATAGCCCGTAACTTCCCCGTGAAGGAAAGAACGAACTGCTTTGAGAACAGGACAAATAAGAACTCAAACAGAAGAACATTTCATTGTTTATACAACAATTCCATCAGAATACAAGAATATACAGAGTATGAATAAATAATATACAATTGATAAATATTAGAGATTTAAATACATTACTGCAGCGGAAAAATAATACAAAACATAACTGAAAGGAATACATGTATACAGAGCTTTCCGAATATCACTTCAGCTATAAACTAGGATCCTATGAATATAAATCTGCAAAACCAAAACTACTAGCTTCCCGTATGGAAAATAAGGGCACCCAGAGTTTAGGTTTAAAACAATAAACTCCAGGTCAGTCATGTGAGTGGTGTGAGAACTAAAACAGTTATTTAAAACTTTACTTTAGAAATAAAGTAAATCTAGGGACCACCCCGTATAACACGGAACGGCTTTCCTCCCAAGAATACCAGTGCATAAGACAAACAGCGCAATGCTAAATAAAGTACAGTGAAGCTATTATAAGACCCAGGTCCCATCACACAATGCAACACAAGCCGGAGGATAGGGTGTTATCCTTATAATAGCCAAAGAATGCTTGATACGTTTAAAATAGATTGTTTGATATTATTACTAGTGTATGGTGTGTAAAACAACTTCAATCATAATATCAATCATAGACGGCATATTACTCCATACTACTATGTCGCCATACTAGTAATACAGTTAAAACCGCAAGGGGTTAGTCGAATATTGGTTATTCGAATAGAGTTAAAGGAGTTAGTCGAATATTGGTTATTCGAATAGAGTTAAAGGAGTTAATCAAATTTAGTTATTCGAAAAGGAGTAATCGAATATTAGTTATTCTAAGAGAGATAATCGAATATAGGTTATTCGAAGAAGAGTTAATCAAATAGAGATTACTCGAAAGAGAGTTATACGTCGAATTCAATTATATCGAATTCGGGGAAAGTACTTATACTTTCCGGTGTTTAAATCAAGATTTGTTTATTCACATTAAAGAATAAAGGTTATAATTGAAGTTAGATATTGCGAAAGTAGGGATTATAACGTTATCGTTATAATCAATGTTTTCAATAAAATGGTGGATTAGTAAATTCAATCCGAGAGTTTCGTAAGGAAGTTGGTAAAGGTTTAAAAGGTAAACTTTGACTATTTCGAAGTTAAAACGTTGTTCAGTTAAGGTCTGAGAGGTAATTATACCCCAACTTGATTGACTTCCTTCTTAATTAAGGAACGGTAAGGTTTGATAGTGAATAATGGTTAAGTGAATTTAGTAAATGGTTTGAGTTGGCATGGCGATGTTTGATTTAAAACTCAGTTTAAATCAAATGAAGAAATTTGGAAATGTTTTCCAAATAAGAATCAGAAATGTTTTCTGATAATCGAAAATAAGAAATGTTGAATATATGGAAACAGGAGATACGTAAATTAATGAACTAAAGAGATAAATGTTAAATGGTGATTGATCGATATAATTTCCATCTGGAAATAATATCATTGTTTGCACACGAGTTTTTCTTCGATAGTTAAATCACAGACTATCAATGTTTGACCATTTTACGTTGTTAATATGGAGAGACCGGTTGGATTATTATCCGAAGAACCACTCCGTATTGGCATAAGCGTTGCGAATCAAGTATGCTGAATATACTGAAGACGGAGTAAAGTGAAAGGACTATTGTATAAATCTTAGATAACGATGGCCCAAGATGGATGTACTGAATAGTGCCTTCGGTTTGTCCAGTCCCAGGACAACTTGTATGGACGAATGTCTGACAGAGTATTCCTAACGAATCATATATGTTGATCTCTTCAAACGTATTACATTTGTGGCGGAGGAACTCGTTTCTCTTAGCTTAATACCCGTGATACCGTTAGGGAAATCGATAATGATTTGGCGGGTATGACGATGTGGTTATCCAAGTAAATGAAGATATGATATGTAAAAAGATAAGCGTAGCTTCTAGCCTCACATCCGGTAAATGACAAAAATCGGGCAGGCAGCATGGCTAAGTCGGTCGCTCTGAAGTAGGGTGTATAATCACCTATCTACAAAATATTCATTTGCTTCTTTAATCTATCAATGTTGTCCCATGTATATATACGAGAACGGTTGCTGATCCCAACCGTTGGTGATATACATTCGATACACTCAAGCAAAATGAGTGGTCGGTCATGTGTCGCTGAGTTGCAAGATGTTCTTGTTGAACTCCAGTGTATCGTTCCTAGAGTACACTGATCGGAAGGTGGTTCCATGCCTTGTCATAGTTGGAAATCCAATCATCCAATAAGCGCCTGCAGATTATGATTTTACATTATATATGTGGAACGTGAGATGAAAGCGTTCTGCTAGATTGATATCTATTTGTACTTAGACATTATTATAATATCAGAATGATATTGCTTTACAAAGTTGTTTGGATTTTCATAAGGGAAAAACCCTTCCGTTTTCATGGCGTGGTCTTATGATATATCTGTTATTAAACCAAGTGTTAGGAGTTTTATTCACACCAGTCCCATGACTAACCCGGAGTTTATTTGTTTGTTTTCCCTAAACTCTTGGGTGCCTAATCTTGTACCGGCAGTCAAGTAGCCGGGATTTTGCAGATGCACTTGGAGAGCTTGGAGCAGGAGGCTTCAGGATTTTATAGCTATTATTATTTTCGGTTTTGTTGTAAGTGTTGTACTCTGAAATGTTATTGTATACATATACTGTTTGTATTTCCAAAGTTATGTTATATTTTATTCGTTCCGCTATAAGATTCGTGTTTGCTCTGATGATGATGTTCTTCTTCTTCTTCTATTCTATTAGTTCTATCTTATCTATCCTCACCCTCTATTTTCTTTCATTAACAATCCGGCATTTTCAACTCTTGAATGGTCGACATAGCGTTGTATGTCGATATTGAAAAGTCGAAAAATTTCGGGCTGTTACAAAGAGACACATAATTGTATATCAGAAATGCATAAAAGAGCTCAGAATGTCACACATCAATTATTATTAATACAACCAAGACCCGTTCTTTGAACATGTTCCTCAAATTGTTTTGGTTGTAACCCTTTCTTCAAAGGGTCTGTAATCATAAGTTATATCCTGATGTGCATGATTGACACTCTTTGTTTCTGAACCTCATCTTTCACAACAAGATACTTTAGTTCCGTATGTTTGGCACCTTTAAATTATTTGTCGTTCTTTGAGAAAAAATTGTTCTTTGAGAAAAAAACTACTGCAGAGTTATCACAATAAATTTTCAGTGGCTTGCTTATGGTGTCGACAACCGCAAGTCCTGAAATAAGGTTCCGCAACAATAATGCATGAATTATGGCTGCATAACATGCCACAAATTATGCCTCCATGGTAGATGAAACAACGATAGTTTGTTTCACACTTTTCCATGATATGGCACCTTGAGCAAACAAAAACAGGTAACCAAAAGTTGATTTTCTAGTATCGATGCACCTAGCAAAATCTGAATCGCTATATCCAATTTCATTCAATTCATTGGATCCACTATACATGAGCATGTAATCTTTTGTGCCTTGTAAGTACCTCATAGCTTTCTTTGCAGCTTGCCAATGTTCCCTTCCTGGATTACTTTGATACCTTCGTAACATGCCGACCGCAAAACTAATATCCGGTCTAGTAAAGGTTTGAGCATATATTAGGCTACCAACTACAGATGCATATAGAATTGATTCCATTTCCTTTCGTTCAACATCATTCTAAGGTTTTTCATGAGATCGAATTTATCACTTTTTTATATAGGAATTTTCCTAGACGAACATTTACTCATTCCAAATCTCTCTAGAATCCTATCTATATATCCTTTCTGAAACAATCCCAATATTCATTGTGATCGATCATGAAACATTTATATTCCAATTACATAGGATGTCTCTCCCATATCTTTCATTTCAAAGTTCATTGAGAGAAACTTTTTAGTCTCATGCAATATGCTTAAATTATTTGCAGCAGCATGACGTCATCAACATAAAGGACTAGATAAATAAACTTGCGCCCACTGATCTTTTGGTATAAACAGCGATCAACCGTATTTTCCGTAAAACCAAAAGACATAATAATGGTATTGAACTTAATATACCATTAGTGGGATGCTTGTTCAAGACCATATATTGAATTCTTGAATTTACACACCAATTGTTCTTTACCTTCTACAGAAAAACCTTCACGTTGATCCATATAAACTTCCTCATCAAGATCTCCATTCAGAAAGGCTATTTTCACATCCATTTGATGCAATAAATCATAATAAGCTACTAATGCCATTATAATTCTTAGTGATTCCTTTTCAAAATAGGAGAAAATTTTTCTATGTAGTCAACACCATCTTTCTGAGTGTAACCCTTAGCAACAAGTCTAGCTTCATACCGCTCGATATTACCTCTAGAGTCGTGTTTGGTTTTAAAAGACACTTGCATTCGACTCTTTTACACCCAAATGGTAACTCAACGAGATCCCAAACTTCATTCTATTACGTGGATTTCAGTTCTTCTTTCATGGCAATAATCCATTCCTTTGACTCATTACTTTCTATAACATGTGAAAACGAAACTGGGTCCTTATCAATTCCTATATCATAATTTTATTCTTGCTTATAAACCACATAATCATTAGAAATAGCTGACGTATGATCTCTTTTGAGATCTTCTTAATGCTACTTGTTGTTGTTCATGCGTATCAGCATTATGTAAGTCATTTCCTTCAGGAAGTACTTCTTTACTTATATATTGTTCATCATCATGCTATTCTTCAATAGCTGGAACAACATTTGGAGCAATAGTACATGGAGGAACTATTCTAGGCAGTATAAAATTTAACCTTGTTTCCTTTATTTCTACTGTTTCTCTTCTAGTAGTACTCCCACTGACTTCACCAATCTCAATGAATCTAGCATTACCAGTTTCTACATTTCTTGGACTATCATTAGGATAGTAAAACACATACCTTTAGATTTTTCTGGGAAACCTAAGAAGTACCCACTAATCATTTAAGAATCTAATTTCTTTTCATGTGGTTTAAAAATTCTCTCTTCCGCTAGACAACCCAAACATGTAGGTGTCTTAAGCTAGGATTCCGTTAGTCCATAATTCAAAAGGAGTCATTCGAATAGCTTTACTAGGAACCCTATTCAACAAATAATTAGCGATTTTGAGAGCGTACGACCATAAATTTTTAGATAGTGTAGAATCTGACATCATTCTCCTAATCATATCTATTAACGTCCTATTGCGCCTTTCTGCTACACCATTTTGATGTGGTGTACCTGGCATTGTGTAATGCGCACATATGCCATGACTGTCGAGGAATTTTGCAAATGGACCTGGACACTGGCGTGACTCATTATGTTTGCCACTATATTCACCACCTCTATCAGACCTTATGATTTTCACCTTTTTTATCTAATTGCCTCTCAACTTTATTTATAGACGTCTCAAGGATAATTATAGATTAAGATTTTTCAAAAAGCAAATAGACATAACTATAAAGGGAAAAATCGTCAATAAAAGTGGTGAAATACTTTGCTCCATTAAAGGCTGGAGTGTCCATAGGTCCACAAATATCAGTGTGAATTATCTCAAGGAGATGGCTACTTCTAGTGGCTCCTTTCTTATTATGTTTGATTTGTTTGCCTTTAATACAATCCACACATAATTGTACATCACTAAAGTCCAAACTTGAGAAAAATTCACTACTTACTAATCTCATTATTCTTTCTTTGGATATGTGACCTAGACTTTTATACCATAAGAAAGTAGAATTTTCATTCAACATGTTATGTTTGCATCCAACATTGTTTACTACATTCAGCAAGGAATTCACATAATTGTCATTCAGTTTCAATTTATATAGACCATCAATTAAAATACCTGAACCAACATTATCAGTATTCTTATATAGATCAAAAGAACCAGATCCAAACATACATCTCAAAACAGAAATGTTCAATTTACTTACAGAAATAAGGTTTCTAGATAATTAAGGTACATAAAGTCTACTATATTACTCTAATACATATCCACTTTCTAGAATTAGATGATAAGTCCTAATACCTTCTATTGAGGATTTCATTCCGTTTCCCATAAAGAGAAAATGTCATTTATTTGGATTTATAGTTTGGATCATAAGAAATCCCTGCATATTATTGGGAACATATATTGTAGCACCAGTACCACGCCACCAAGTATTAATAGGAACTTGAACTAAATTCGATTCAAAACATACGAAAGATAGATTATTACCTTTCTTTTCGAACCAAGCTGTCCTTTTCGGGCAATCATTTTGATAATATCCTTTCTTTTTATAGAAATGACATCGAATGTCCTTTAGTTCTTTCTTTTCCTTATCCTGCCCATTCTTAGCAGGCGCCTTTTTCGTCTTGAAATGACTTAATTTTCCCTTCTTTTCTTCACCATCGTTATTACTCACAAAACATACAGAGTGATTCACCTGACTTTTCAAACGTCCTTCTTCCTGAACAAGTCAACTGGCCTATTTATTGACATTCCACTTATCCTTTATAGTGTTATAGTTAATTTGAAAATGTCCATATTCAGAAGGTAGTGAGTTCATAATCAATTGGCAAGAAAAAAATCCTCTACTGTAAACCCAAGTGTGATAGCCCGTAACTTCCCCATGAAGGAAAGAATGGACTGCTTTGAGAACAGGACAAATAAGAACTCGAATAGAAGAACATTTCATTGTTTATACAACAATTCCATCAGAATACAAGAATATACAGAGTATGAATAAATAATATACAATTGATAAATATCAGAGATTTAAATACATTACTGCAGCGGAAAAATAATACAAAACATAACTGAAAGGAATACATGGATACAGAGCTTTTCGAATATCACTTCAGCTATAAACCAGGATCCTGTGAATATAAATCTGCAAAACCAAAACTACTAGCTGCCCGTGCGGAAAATAAGGGCACCCAGAGTTTAGGTTTAAAACAATAAACTCCAGGTCAGTCATGTGACTGGTGTGAGAACTAAAACAGTTATTTAAAACTTTACTTTAGAAATAAAGTAAATCAAGGGACCACACCGTATAACACGGAACGGCTTTCCTCCCAAGAATACCAGTGCATAAGACAAACAACACAATGCTAAATAAAGTACAGTGAAGCTATTATAAGACCCAGGTCCCATCACACAATGCAACACAAGCCGGAGGATAGGGTGTTATCCTTATAATAGCCAAAGAATGCTTGATACGTTTAAAACAGATTGTTTGATATTATTACTAGTGTATGGTGTATAAAACAACTTCAATCATAATATCAATCATAGACGGCATAGTACCCCATACAACTATGTCGCCATACTAGTAATACAATTAAAACAACTTCACCTCTTCGAGACACTCTAGCAAGTGCCTCAGGACTACACACTTTGGGTAACCCTAGGAACCTCCAAGGCCGGTCCTCTCTTACGCTTGAGGATTAATTATTCCTGAACACACGTTTCCCGGTCCTATAGGACCTCTATCGGTTCGAGAACAACCGATATAACTGAGGCGCCTCGCATTCCAACAACCACATAGGTAAAATAACAACGATGTTAGGGCTAGTAAACACTGACACCACCCATAGCTAGAAAGAAACATCGTGTTCTCCTTGGGTCCGTATCCCGTTTTTGACTCATACCGAGGTGTGAGGCTCACGAATCTACGCCATACACAAAGCTATGCCACACAGGCCGCGCTTTGATCATCAACCACAAGACTCTGCTTTTCGACAAAATCCTTGATCCATGCATCTCAGCATGCCACACAGGCAATTCATGCCATGAGATTAATATCTATCAATATATAACCTCTAAGCTCGTACGTCTCAAAGAAGGGCGTTAAGCAAGAGAATAAATTCTCCGCCGCCAAACAGATATATATTTAATAGAAATCAATCACATAAAACAAAATCCATTGTCAGACATACAATCCATTTACAAGTTCGTTCTGGGTCTGAACGAAACCGGAGGCACCTTATTCCGCCTCCCATATGTCCAATACAGGAGTGAGGTCCTCGCATATCCATCGATCTCCAAGTACGTCTGGACAATCACCAATTTATTCCCTCATCTTGGGTGTACAGCCTAATCAAGATCATCAGGAATCATCCAAACGATGTGAAGACCTCCGGTCTTCAACCACCGTCTTTATCTTCGAAATAACGTCGAATCAGTTATTCAAAATGGGTATAAACCCGGCCTTTCCGAATAACTCGCGTATATAAGAAACAAGTGTTACACAAACACAACATACGCCTCATTACGATCCAGAATATTTCTTTTATTCAAATATTCACATTATTAGGGAAAGGTTCCTACTAATTTTATCAAAGATAAATTCTTTAAAATTTATTCTTTAATCTTCCTTTGGATATCAAATCAAACCATTTTAAGGTTTATCCAAACTAGTCAGGATTAGCAAACCAAACCGAAGTAATTATTTATTTTATTTCCCAATCCCAACCTATTCATCCCATGGAGCAAAAATGGCAATACTCCATATCTAACACCACGGTGTTATCAGTAATTATTAATTACCATTTCTCGTTCAAATCTAGTTGAAGATTTAACTATCGCTTGGAGCAAAACTGGCGATACTCCATTCTCGACCATTTCCCAAATTTGATAATTTAAATTACCACTTTCATATTTCATTCTAATTAAAGATTCATTAAAACTCCACTTAGTTTTAATCTCAAAATCATTACTTAATGATTTTTCAAAGTCAAGAAATTAATCTTTTCTTTAACCGGGTTAAAGAACTAATGTCATTTAAAACACACTTCACGATAATCCAAAAATCCAATTCGATATTAAATACAAGGCTCTGAATAGAAATTATATCGGCCTATATTCAATATCGAATTCTGAAACCAACAAATATCGTATTGGAAATAACGATATAAATATCTTTCAAATTTCCATAACAATATCTGTATAATCACGAAATCCAACACCGAAATATTCCGACGATGATTTCGATTCAAATCCATTCCAATTTATATATTGGAAATTTCGGTTATATTAAAACCCATTCTCAATCCCTTTTATTTATTTAAAAATAATGGATCATCATCCTAGTTATTAAATAGTTCATTTCGATAAAAATATATTTTTATCCTTACAAACATAGAATTTTTCATTTCAACTCCTTTCAAATCATTTATTATGATTTTACGCAAATTATTAATATTTTTAATAATTTTATCAAAGCCCATACAGTCGATTTCCATAAACGGCTGTCGAACTGTACTTACATCGACCTTTTCCAAATTTGATTTGGACATATCTCCAAATCCAACTGTTAGATTTCAAATTTATTACATTTGATGGAAAGCTCTTTTCGATACGAACCCAATGGTTCCGGTTTTAGGAGAATCCGACGGTCGGATCTCCCGTAATGTCCATTCAAAGTCAATGGTCGAAATTCGCGAACAGCCGTGGCGCGGCACGTTCTATTTAGGCCATTTAATATATAATATATATTTCATCGATTTCCATTATAAAATGTATTTTATAATTCATTTTACTTCATTTGAAAACGATTTCAACTTCATATTCAATTTTAGATCAAAATTGAATATTCCATATCATCAGTATATAAATGATAATATTATCAAACATTAGATTTTGAAATCTTTTCCTTTTCGATATTCATTATAAAAAAGAATAAAATTGACATAAATATCGTTCGCGTCAAAATGGCGCATCTCTAATCAACACGGCTTTATATATTTCAATAACTTCGTGCCCATCCCAAATCGGACATTAAAATCAGATTTTAATCCCATACTGAATATTATCTCAAAATATTCCTTATTTTAAAATATTCGTTATTTTAAAATATTGTTTATATTCTGAACTGGAATCCGACACAGTCAAATACCATAAAATGTAATTTATATGGATTTCATACCACAAACATATATAACAGCCATGATAAATAATCAACCATCATTCAAAGTGCACTACACAACTGTCTGCCAACCTATCGATTGACACACAACTAATTATTGGGATTAGTGTATGTCAATTTCATCCCAACACCCATGTGGGGTTTCAAATCAACAAACAAAGATTTTATTTGTGCAGTTGGGCGATGTGTAAATTTTATCGTCCCAATCCATATCAATCAAATGGGTGTATATAAACAAACCGTTCGATTTGTAAATGAATATTTTATTTTACAGTTCATTTCAATAAAAATGATATCTTTATTTTTCTAACTTATTTTAGAAAAATTCGGAGGCATAACGGCGCGATATTAGAACCGGGATAAGGTTTAGCCTTATCCCTCGCCTCATAACGGCGCACGTCATACATAACCCAAATCTAATTAATTCGTTTCACACCACCAACCCATATTCAACCAAACAATCCCATCAACCAAACAACCAAACAATCATGGTTTCAAACAATGGTGTCGGGTGCTTCTAAGCACCGTCTGCATCCTAGTATATATATTTAACTAGAAATTAAAATTAAAGTGAGAAGTTCTCACCGACTAGCTAAACCAATTCACCACGACTCTTCATATGTAGGATATTTTCGCCGTGCTTCTAACGAGATCTGTTTCACGCAGTACATGTTAAAAATCACATTTTTATAACGCTATTGCGTGTATAAAAATCGTATTTTTATATCAACGCTATATGGATAGAAATCACATTTTTATACTGCTCCTATATTGATAAAATTCTATTTTTACACCGCTACTATATAGATAAAAATTCTATTTTTATACTCTTTTCATATATATAAAAATCATATCTTTACATCATTAAAATCGTATTTTAATTTCATAGCTATACACGTAAAAATTGAATTTTTATTTTGTTATTCATATAATAAAGATCAGATTTTTATAAAGCCAATCATATGCTAAAAATCATATTTTTTACTTCATACAAAATCATATTTTTCCTTCCTAAAAATCATAACCTTTCATTTATAAAAATCACTTCTTTTTATGAACAAAAATCATATATTTTATCTTTCAAAAATTCAATCTCTTAATTTAAAAAAATCAAAACTTTCTATGATAATAAACTGTATGCTTTCTATGTTCAAAAATCTAAATTTTCTATGTTTAAAATCTAAACTTTCATTCGCTACATCACATTTATTAAAGAACTGATTTTATTTAAAACAATAGCAAAATAAAATAAAATAACTAGAATATATATATATATAAACACGTACTGATTTTCGAAGGAGGGAGGAATTGGCTTCGCCGGAGTCTGGTGGTGGGGCCTCGACATGACGTAGGTGGCCAGGAGGGCGCGGGGGAGCTCCGGCTGTGGTGGTGGGGGTGCTGGGTAGTGGTCGTCGCAGCGGTTTTTGATTTTAGGGGTTTTGGGGATCGAGATGTGGAGCTCGCGCGACAGGAAGGAGGAGGGGCTGAAGGGGGCATCGGTCTCTTCTAATGGCGGAGCCGGAGGTGCGATGCCCCCTGGGGGCAGCGGCGGTCTCCGCCCTCCCCCCCGCCCCCCGTCGTTCGTTCGTTTTTCTTCTGTTTTTCTGTCATCGGGTTTTGAATTGGGGGAAAAGGGATTGGGGCGTTGACCATTTATAATATATATATATATATATTTATTTATTTATTTAATTTATTTTAAAATCCAAAAAGTAACTTCTTTATTTGAACTCCAAATCGAGCCCACCGACTTTCCTCCATAGCTAATTACCCCCATTTCGAACCCAATGGGATATGTTTCGTATGCCAATTTGACCGTTTCGATTAGTTTCCGTCAAAATTAAAATATAAATAAATAAAACGGTCAATATTGATTTCAACGTATATTTCAATTTACTGGGGTCACATACGAACTCTAAACATTCCGAAAAAATTATTTCTAGCTTCGTATTGACGATACAGTCCAAACAAAACTAATTTCATCGAATTCTGAGACCGTTTGAAAAATGGCCATTTTCCAGTCGATCAAATTCAACTGAAATTGGTCAAACGCGTTTAAATGCGCCACGCTCACATATTGATTCCAAAAATTATGAAAATTGGAAACTAGCAATAATTTGACATCACGGATCCAACAAAAGTGGTTTCATCGAAAACGGAGGTCGTTTGCAAAATGGCTATTTTTAAGGGCTATATATTATATAAAATATATGTAAATTCCATAGCGACTATTTCAAATTTTAAACTGGACGTAACTTATCATTTATAAAGTGAAATCACAGATTCTTAACTTCGTTACAAAGATATAGTTGCACATATTCGAATATTTCTTGTTTCGTCCAATTCTGACTTATATTGAATTTTGTATATCAAATTGAAATTAGAAATCGAATTTTCAAACTACCGCGCCATCCAAACTGACACGACCCGAACTTCCCCGGTCTCCGAAGAGAAGCGAAAGAGCGGATTGAGTTGAGAACAGGACAAATCAGAACACAAATAGAAGAACATTTCATTGCTTATTACAACAATTCCATCAGAGTACAAGAATATACAGAGTATGAATAAACAATATACAATCGATAAATATCAGAGATTAAAATACATTACTGCAGCGGAAAAATAATACAAAACATAACTGAAAGAAATACACGGATACAGAGCTTTCTGAATATCACTTCAGCTATAAACCGGGATCCTGTGAATATAGATCTACAAAACCAAAACTACTATCTTCCCGTGCGGAAAATAAGGGCACCCAGAGTTTATGTTAAACAATAAACTCCAGGTCAGTCATGTGACTGGTGTGAGAACTGAAACAGTTATTTAAAGTTTTACTTTAGAAATAAGGTAAATCAAGGGACCACGCTATATAACACAGAACGGGTTTCCTCCCAAGAATACCAGTGCATATAACAAACAGCGCAATGCTAAACAAAGAACAATAAAGCTATTATAAGACCCAGGTCCCATCAAACAATGCAACGCAAGCCGGAGGATAGGGTTTATCCTTATAATAGCCAAAGAATGCTTGATACGTTTAAAACATATTGTTTTGATATTACTACAAGTGTATAGTGTATAAAACAATTTCAATCATAATATCAATCATAGAAGGCATAGTACCCCATACTACTATGTCGCCATACTAGTAATACAACTAAAACCGAAAGTCACGTATTGGAAATTGGATTTCCGTCATGAGTCGAGGCAAGGGGCAAGTTCCTCTCCGCTTCGAGACACTCTAGCAAGTGACTCAGGACTACACACTCTGGGTAACCCTGGGAACCTCCAAGGCCGGTCCTTTCTTACGTTTGAGGATTAGTATTCCTGAACACACGTTTCCCGGTCCTATAGGACCTATCTATCGGTTCGAGAATGACCAATATAACCGAGGCGCCTCGCATCCAACAACCACATAGGTAAAATAACAACGATGTCAGGGCTAGTAAAATGCTGACACCACCCATAGCTAGAAAGAAACGTCGTGTTCTCCTTGGGTCAGTATCCCATTTTTGACTCGTACCGAGGTGTGAGGCTCGCGAATTAACGCGACACACAAAGCTGTGCCGCACAGGCCGTGCTTTGATCATCAACCACAAGACTCTGCTTTTCAACGAAAGCCTTGATCCATGCATCTCAGCATGCCACATTGTCAATCCGTACTGCACCAACTGATTTCCACCAATATATAACCTCTAAGCTCATACATCTCAGAGAAGGGTGTTAAGCAAGAGAATAAATTCTCCGCCACCAAACAGATATATATTTAGCAGAGATAACTAACACATTATAAAGGAATACAACGTCATACATACTATCCATTTACAAGTCCGTTCTGGGTTTGAACTAAATCAGAGGCACCTTATTCCGCCTCCCATATGTCTAATACAGGAGTGAGGTCCTCGCATATCCGTCGATCTCCAAGTACGTCTGCACGATCACCAACTTATTCCCTCCTCTTGGGTGTACAGCCCAACCAAGATCATCAGGAATCGTACAAACGATATGAAAACCTCCGGTCTTCAACCACCGTCTTCATCTTCGACTTATCGTCGAATCAGTTATTAAGAGTGGGTGTAATTCGGCCTTTCCGAATAACTCGCGTATGTTATAAACAAGTTCTACAAAAACATAACATACGCCTCATTCCAATCCAGAATATTCTTTTACTCAAATATTCACATTATTAGGGAAAGGTTCCCATTAATTTTATCAAAGATAAATTCTTTAAAATTTATTCTTTAATCTTCCTTTGAATATCAAATCGAACCATTTTAAGGTTTATCCAAACTAGTTGGGATTAGAGAACCAAACCGAAGTAATTATTTATATTATTTCCCAATCCCAACCTATTTATCCCATGGAGCAAAACTGGTAATACTCCATATTTAACACCACAGTGTTATCGGTAAATATTAATTACCATTTCACGTTCAAATCTAATTAAAGATTTAACTATCGCCTGGAGTAAAACTTGTGGTACTCCATTCTCGATCGTTTTCTTGAATTGATAATTTTAGTTGTCACATTCACTTCCCAATCTAATTAAAGATTCATTAAAACTCTAATTCAGTTTTAATCTCAATAATCATTACTTAATGATTATTCAAATTTAAGAAATTAATCTTATCTTCACCTGGGTTAAAGAACGAATGTCATTTAAAACACAGTTCACGATAAACCCAAAATCTCATTCCATTCTATCAGTCGCTAACTGTAAATTAGTAAGAGAACAATTCCCTAAATATTAATCCCGAAGGCCGAAACCAACATCAGATCAATACCAAGAAAACCATTCAACTTAACTGATCTCCAGTTAGTTTCTAATTTTCTTAACTCTATTGGGTTTAAGAACAGTATTATTAAAGATACCGTTCATGACAAACCCAAAATCTCATTTCGATATTAAATACAAGGCTCTGAATAGAAAATATATCGGCTTATATTCAATATCAAATTCTGAAACCAACAAATATCGTATTGGAAATAACGATATAAATATATCTTTCAAATTTCCATAACAATATCTGTATAATCACGAAATCCAACATCGAAATATTCCGACGATGATTTCGATTCAAATCCACTTCAATTCACATATTGGAAATTCTGGTTATATAAAACCCATTCTCAATCCATTTTATTTATTTAAAAATAATGGATTATCTTTCTAGTTAATAACTAGTTCATTTAGATAAAAATATATTTTTATCCTTACAAACATGGAATTTTTCATTTCAATTCTTTTCAACTTATTTATTATGATTTTACACAAATTATTAATATTTTTAATAATTTTATCAAGGCCCGTACAGTTGATTTCCATAAACGGTCGTCGAACTGCACTTACAACGACCTTTTCCAAATTTGATTTGGACATAACTCCAAATCTAACCGTCAGATTCCAAATCTCATGTATTAGTTAGAAAGCTCTTTTCGACACGAACCCAACGGTTCCGGGTTTAGGAGAATCCGACGGTCGAATCTCCTGTAAAGTCCATTTGAAGTCAGTGGTCGAATTTTTTTTGGATTCATAATGACAAATCATGGTTGGGTTCCAAAGTGCGCGTCGAACGGAGTCAATATGTGGCCGTGCGAAGCAAAACCATTTGCTCAAAAGCGGGCAGTCATTTTACAAAGGAACATTATTGATACGACCTCAGAATTCGATTTCGTTTTTTTTGGATTCGTATCGTCTAATAATGGTTAAATCCCAGAGGGCATGATTTTTGGAGTTAGCGTGTGAGGGTGCAAGAAGAAAAGGTGCGCCAAAATCGTATTTTTGAACAATATCTGAGCATATTCGTGAATTTTAACGGATGGTCAAACGAACACGGAATTCGACGAAACTTGTTTCGTTGGACTCAACTTCACGTCTACTATCTATTGTCCGAAATCCGCGACGATTGGAGATCGTTAGCGTTCAGGCGATATGGGAGAAACTAGCATATAATCACTTTTCCTCCTTTTCTAATTCATTATTTCCTCCTTCCTCTTTTCTTCATTTTCCTCTTTAATGGCCAACGCCTCCTCCTTGCCGCTGCCTCCCCTCCTCCCGCTGCCACTACCCACCGCCGCCGCTCCTCCTCCCCTCCGGCCACCCTCCTCCTCCTCCTCTTCTCTCTCCTCTTATCTTTCACTCTCTCCCTTCACAAACCTAAACCCTAGGAGCCACCGCCACCACCACGGGCCCCACCACCACTGCCGCTGCCCCTTAGCCACCTCCCTCACGTCCATCAGGTCAGCGCCCCACACTCAGGCCGCCCAATTCCGGCCGTGGGCCCCCCATCACCAAAAACCCATTTTGCACAAAAATTCCGTTTTGCAAATACAACGCCGGACTGTTTTGTCCTATATCTCTCAAACCGTGCATTTCTAGCCAAAGTTCCTCAAGATCAAAGTTGTAAAGCACGATTTTCTCTTCGATTTGGCTATATGGAAGTCGTGTTTTGGATTTCGGAGTTGCTTGAAAAACGCGTTCAAAGTCTGCTATCCAAAAGCTGTAAAAATCGTGTACTTACGCGAATTCTGGCGACTTGGAGCGTTTTCGGCATAAAGTCCCTTAGGCGAAAGTTGTTCGGAATGGTGTGCTTATGCTAAAAGAAAAGCTGGATTGAAGATTAGAGCTTGTATGCGAAGTCTGGAACTCCAACAACAATTCAGCAGTCCAGAAAACGTGTTAAAATAAAATCAATGTGAGAACTTCTCACTTTAAATTTTATTTCTATTTAGAAATATATATACTAGGATGTAGACGGTGCTTAGAAGCACCCGACACCATTGTTTGAAACCCTGTTTGTTTGGTTTGGTTGATTGGTTTGGTTTGGTTGAATTTGATTTGGTGTGTGAAATGGAATAAATTAGATTTGGTTTGGGTATGACGTGCGCCGTTATGAGTCGAGGGATAAGGCTAGACCTTATCCCGGTTCTAGTATCGCGCCGTTATGCACCAAAATTTTCTAAAATAAAGTTAGAAAAATAAAAATATCATTTCTAATGATAAAGGAATAGAATAAAATATTCATTTACAAATCGAACGATTTGTTTATGTACACCCATTTTACTGATATGGATTGGGACGATAAATTTTACACATCGCCCAACTGCACAAATAAAATATGTGTTTGTTGATTTGAAACCCCACACGGGTGTTGGGATGAAATTGACGTACACTAATCCCAATAATTAGTTGTATGTCAATCGATAGGTTGGCATACAGTTGTGTAGTGCAACTTGGATGATGGTTGATTGTTTATCATGGCTGTTATATACGTTTGTGGTATGAAATCCGTATAATTCACAGTATATGGTATTTGACTGTGTCGGATTCCAATTCAGAATATAAAGAATATTTTAAAATAAGGAATATTTTGAGATAATACTCAGTAAAGGATTAAAATCTGATTTTCATGTCCGATTTAGGATGGGCACGAAGTTATTGAAATATATAAAGCCGTGTTGATTAGATTAGCGCCATTTTGACGTGAACGATATTTATATCGATTATATTTGTTTTTATAATGAATATAGAAAAGGAAAAGATTTCAAAATCTACTGGTTTGAAAATATTATCATTTATATACTAATGATATGGAATATTCAGTTTTGATTTAAAATTGAGTATGAAGTTGAAATCGTTTTCAAAACGAAGTTAAAACGAAATATAAAATACGTTTTGAATTGAAATCGACGGAATATATAATATATATATATTATATATATTAAATGGCCTGAATAGAACGTGCCGCACAACGACCGTTCGCGAATTTCAACCATTGACTTCGAATGGACGTTACGGGAGATCCGACCGTCGGATTCTCCTAAAACCGGAACCGTTGGGTTCGTATCGAAAAGAGCTTTCCAATAAATATGATAAATTTGAAATCTAATGGCTGGATTTGGAGATACGTCCAAATCAAATTTGGAAAAGGTCGCTGTAAGTGCAGTTCGACGACCGTTTATGGAAATCGATTGTACGAGCCTTGATAAAATTATTAAAAACATTAATAATTTGTGTAAAATCATAATAAATGATTTGAAAAGAATTGAAATGAAAAATTCCATGTTTGTAAGGATAAAAATATATTTTTATCGAAATGAACTAGTTATTAATTAGAAAGATAATCCATTATTTTTAAATAAATAAAATGGATAAAGAATGGATTTTATATAATCAGAATTTCCAATATATGAATTGGAGTGGATTTGAATCGAAATCATCGTCGGAATATTTCGATGTTGGATTTTGTGATTATACAGATATTGTTATGGAAATTTGAAAGATATATTTATATCGTTATTTCCAATACGATATTTGTTGGTTTCAGAATTTGATATTGAATATAAGCCGATATATTTTCTATTCAGAGCCTTGTATTTAATATCGAATTGGATTTTGGGTTTGTCGTGAACGGTGTCTTTAATAATACTATTCTTAAACCCAATAGAGTTAAGAAAATTAGAAACTAACTGGAGATCAGTTAAGTTGAATGGTTTTCTGGGTATTGATCTGATGCTGGTTTCGGCCTTCGGGATTTATATTTAGGGAATCGTACTCTTACTAATTTACGGTTAGCGACTGATAGAATGGAATGAGATTTTGGGTTTATCATGAACTGTGTTTTAAACGACACTTATTCTTTAACTTATATAAAGATAAGATTAATTTCTTAAATTTGAATAATCATTAAGTAATGATTATTGAGATTAAAACTGAATTAGAGTTTTAAGGAATCTTTAATTAGATTGAAATTTAAATGAGATAATTTAAATTATCAAATTTGGGAAATGGTCGAGATATGGAGTATTACCAGTTTTGCTCCAAGCGATAGTTAAATCTTTGGCTAGATTTGAACGTGAAATGGTAATTATAATAATAACCGATAACACCATGGTGTTAGATATGGAGTACTTCCAGTTTTGCTCCATGGGATTAATAGGTTGGGATTGGGAAATAAAACAAATAATTACTTCGGTTTGGTTCGCTAATCCCGACTAGTTTGGATAAACCTTAAAACGGTTTGATTTGATTCAAAGGAAGATTAAAGAATAAACTTTAAGCAATTTATCTTTGATAAATTAATGGGAACTTTTCCCTAATAATGTGAATATTTGAGTAAAAGAAATATTCTGGATTGGAATGAGGCATATGTTGTGTTTGTGTAGAACTTGTTTATAATATACGCGAGTTATTCGCAAAGGACGGGTTTATACCCATTCTGAATAACTGATTCGACAATATGTCGAAGATGAACACGGTGGTCGAAGACCGGAGGTCGTCACATCGTTTGGATGATTCCTGATAATCTTGATTGGGCTGTACACCCAAGAGGAGGGAATAAGTTGGTGATCGTCCAGACGTACTTGGAGATCGACGGATATGCGACGACCTCACTCCTGTATCGGACATATGGGATGCGGAATAAGGTGCCTCCGGTTTCGTTCAGACCCAGAACGGACTTCTAAATGGATAGTGTGTCTGACATTGTATTCCTTTATATTGTATTAGTTGATCTCTGCTAAATATATATCTGTTTGGTGGCGGAGAATTTATTCTCTTGCTTAACACCCTTCTCTGAGACGTATGAGCTTAGAGGTTATATATTGGTGGAAATTAGTTGGTAAGTATGGATTGACAATGTGGCATGCTGAGATGCATGGATCAAGGCTTTTGTTGAAAAGCAAAGTCTTGTGGTTGATGATCAAAGCACGACCTGTATGGCACAGCTTTGTGTAGCGTTGATTCGCGAGCCTCACACCTCGGTATGAGTCAAAAACGGGATAAGGACCCAAGGAGAACACGACGTTTCTTTCTAGCTATGGGTGGTGTCAGCATTTTAATAGTCCTGACATCGTTGTTATCTTACCTATGTGGTTGTTGGAATGCGAGGCGCCTCGGTTATATCTGTCGTTCTCGAACTGATAGATAGGTCCTATAGGACCGGGAACGTGTGTTCAGGAATACTAATCCTCAAACGTAAGAGAGGACCGGCCTTGGAGGTTCCTAGGGTTACCCAGAGTGTGCATTCCTGAGGCACTTGCTAGAGTGTCTCGAAGCGGAGAGGATCTTGCCACTTGCCTCGACTCATGACGGAAATCCAATTTTCAATACGTGACTTTCGGTTTTAGTTGTATTACTAGTATGGCGACATAGTAGTATGGGGTACTATGCCGTCTATGATTGATATTATGATTGAAATTGTTTTGTACACTAAACACTTATAGTAATATCAAAACAATCTATTTTAAACGTATCAAGCAGTCTTTGGCTATTATAAGGATAAATCCTATCCTCCGGCTTGCGTTGCATTGTGTGATGGGACCTGGGTTTTATAAGAGCTTCATTGTTCTTTATTTAGCATTGCGTGTTTGTTATATGCACTGGTATTCTTGGGAGTAAACCCTTTCCGTGTTATACGACGTGGTCCCTTGATTTACCTTATTTCTATAGTAAAACTTTAAATAATTGTTTCAGTTCTCACACCAGTCACATGACTAACCTGGAGTTTATTGTTTAACCTAAACTCTGAGTGCCCTTATTTTCCACATGGGTAGCTAGTAGTTTTGGTTTTGCAGATCTATATTCACAGGATCCTGGTTTATAGTTGAAGTGATATTCGGAAAGCTCTGTATCCGTGCATTTCTTTCAGTTATGTTTTGTATTATTTTTCCGCTGCAGTAATGTATTTTAATCTCTAATATTTATCGATTGTATATTATTATTCATACTCTATATATTCTTGTACTCTGTTGGAACTGTTGTAATAAGCAATGAAATGTCCTTCTGTTTGTGTTCTGATTTGTCATTTTCTCAACTCAATCCGCTCTTTCTCTTCTCTTCGGAGACCGAGGAAGTTCGGGTCGTGTCAGTTTGGGAGAACCGCCGCCGCCGCTGCCCCCAAGGGCACAGCACCTCCAGCGCCGCCATCAAAAGAGACCGCCGCCCGCTTCAACCTCTCCTCCTTCCTCTCGCGCGAGCTCCACAGCTCGATCCCCAAAATCCCTGAAATCGAACCACTGCGACAACCACTACCCAGCACCCCCACCACCACGGTCGGAGCTCCCCCGCGCCCTCCTGGCCACCTACGTCATGTCGAGGCCCCACCACCAGACTCCGGCGAAGCCAATTCCTCCCTCCTTCGAAAATCAGTACGTGTTTATATATATATTTCTAGTTATTTTATTTTATTTTACTATTGTTTTAAATAAAATCTGTTCTATAATACATGTGATGTAGCGAATGAAAGTTTAGATTTTAAACATAGAAAATTTAGTTTTTTGAACATAGAAAGCATACAGTTTATTATCATAGAAAGTTTTGATTTTTATAAATTAAAAGATTGAATTTTTGAAAGATAAAATATATGATTTTTGTTCATAAAAAGAAGTGATTTTTATAAATGAAAGGTTATGATTTTTAGGAAGGAAAAATATGACTTTGTGTGAGGTAAAAATACGATTTTTAGCATATGATTGGCTTTATAAAATTCTGATCTTTATTATATGAATAACAAAATAAAAATTCAATTTTTACGTGCATAGCTATGAAATAAAAATACGGTTTTAATGATGTAAAGATCTGATTTTTATATATATGAAAAGAGTACAAAAATAGAATTTTTATATTTATAGTAGCGGTGTAAAAATAGAATTTTTATCTATATAGTAGCGGTGTAAAAATAGAATTTTTATCTATATAGTAGCAGTATAAAAATGTGATTTCTATCCATATAGCGTTGATATAAAAATACAATTTTTATATATGCAATAGCGTTATAAAAATGTGATTTTTAACATGTACTGCGTGAAACAGATCTCGTTAGAAGCACGACGAAGATATCCTACATATGAAGAGTCGTGGTGAATTGGTTTAGCTAGTCGGTGTGAACTTCTCACTTTAATTTTAATTTCTAGTTAAATATATATACTAGGATGCACACGGTGCTTAGAAGAACCCGACACCATTGTTTGAAACCATGATTGTTTGGTTGATGGGATTGTTTGGTTGAATATGGGTTTGTGGTGTGAAACGAATTAATTAGATTTGGGTTGTGTATGACGTGCGCCGTTATGAGGCGAGGGATAAGGCTAGACCTTATCCTGGTTCTAGTATCGTGCCGTTATGCCGTCGAATTTTTCTAAAATAAGTTAGAAAATAAAGTTATCATTTTTATTGAAATGAACTGTAAAATAAAATATTCATTTACAAATCGAACGGTTTGTTTATGTACACCCATTTGACTGATATGGATTGGGACGATAAATTTTATACATTGCCCAACTACACAAATAAAATCTATGTTTGTTGATTTGAAACCCCACATGGGTGTTGGAATGAAATTGACGTACACTAATCCCAATAATTAGTTGTGTGTCAATCGATAGGTTGGCAGACAGTTGCGTACTACACTTTGAATGATGGTTGATTATTTAGCATGGCTGTTATATACGTTTGTGGTATGAAATCCATATAAATTACATTATATGGTATTTGACTATGTCGGATTCCAGTTCAGAATATAAAGAATATTTTAAAATAAAGAATATTTTAAAATAAGGAATATTTTGAGATAATATTCAGTAAGGGATTAAAATCTGATTTTAATGTCCGATTTGGGATGGGCACGAAGTTATTGAAATATATAAAGCCGTGTTGATTAGAGATGCGCCATTTTGATGCAAACGATATTTATATCTATTTTATTCGTTTTTATAATGAACATCGAAAAGGAAAAGATTTCAAAATCTAATGTTTGATAATATTATCATTTATATACTGATGATATGGAATATTCAATTTTGATCTAAAATTGAATATGAAGTTGAAATCGATTTCAAACGAAGTTAAAACGAATTATAAAATACGTTTTATAATGGAAATCGACGAAATATAATATATATATATATATATTATATTAAATGGCCTGAATAGAACGCGCCGCGCTGCGACCGTTCGCCAATTTCGACCGTTGACTTCGAATGGACGTTACGGGAGATCCGACCGTCGGATTCTCCTAAAACCAGAACCGTTGGGTTCGTATCGAAAAGAGATTTCCAGCAAATATAAGAATTTTGAAATCTAACGGTTGGATTTGGAGATACGTTCAAATTAAATTTGGAAAAGGTCGTTGTAAGTGTAGTTCGACGGCCGTTTATGGAAATCGATTGTATGGGCTTTGATAAAATTATTAAAAATATTAATAATTTGTGTAAAATCATAATAAATGATTTGAAAGGAGTTGAAATGAAAAATTCCGTGTTTTTAAGGATAAAAATATATTTTTATCGAAATGAACTAGTTTATAACTAGGATGATGATCCATTATTTTTAAATAAATAAAAAGGATTGAGAATGGGTTTTAATATAACTAGAATTTCCAATATATGAATTGGAATGGATTTGAATCGAAATCATCGTCGGAATATTTCGGTGTGGGATTTCGTGATTATACAGATATTGTTATGGAAATTTGAAAGATATATTTATATCGTTATTTCCAATACGATATTTGTTGGTTTCAGAATTCGATATTAAATATAAGCCGATATAATTTATATTCAGAGCCTTGTATTTAATATCGAATTGGATTTTGGGTTTATCGCGAACTGTATTTTAAATGACATTAGTTCTTTAACCCGTTTAAAGATAAGATTAATTTCTTAACTTTGAAAAATCATTAAGTAATGATGTTGAGATTAAAACTAAGTGGAGTTTTAATGAATCTTTAATTAAATTGAAATATGAAAGTGATAATTTAAATTATCAAATTTGGGAAATGGTCGAGAATGGAGTATCGCCAGTTTTGCTCCAAGCGATAGTTAAATCTTTAACTAGATTTGATCGAGAAATGGTAATTAATAATTACCGATAACACCGTGGTGTTAGATATGGAGTATTGCCATTTTTGCTCCATGGGATGAATAGGTTGGGATTGGGAAATAAAATAAATAATTACTTCGGTTTGGTTCGCTAATCCCGACTAGTTTGGATAAACCTTAAAACAGTTTGATTTGATATCCAAAGGAAGATTAAAGAATAAATTTTAAAGAATTTATCTTTGATAAAATTAATGGGAACCTTTCCCTAATAATGTGAATATTTGAGTAAAAGAAGTATTCTGGATTGGAATGAGGCGTATGTTGTGTTTGTGTAACACTTGTTTATTATATACGCGAGTTATCCGGAAAGGCCGGGTTTATACCCATTCTGAATAACTGATTCGACGATATGTCGAAGATGAAGACGGTGGTTAAAGACCGGAGGTCCTCACATCGTTTGGATGATTCCTGATGATCTTGATTGGGCTTTACACCCAAGATGAGGGAATAAATTGGTGATCATCCAGACGTACTTGGAGATCGACGGATATGCGAGGACCTCACTCCTGTATTGGACATATGGGAGGCAGAATAAGGTGCCTCCGGTTTCGTTCAGACCCAAAACGAACTTGTAAATGGATTGTGTGTCTGACATTGGATTTTATTCTATGTGATTGATTTCTATTAAATATATATCTGTTTGGCGGCGGAGAATTTATTCTCTTGCTTAACGCCCTTCTCTGAGACGTACGAGCTAAGACGTTATATATTGATGGATATTAATCGCATGGCATGAATTGCTTGTGTGGCATGCTGAGATGCATGGATCAAGGCTTTTGTTGAAAAGCAGAGTCTTATGGTTGATGATCAAAGCGCGGCCTGTGTGGCATAGCTTTGTGTATGGCACAGATTCGCGAGCCTCACACCTCGGTATGAGTCAAAAACGGGATACGGACCCAAGGAGAACACGACGTTTCTTTCTAGCTATGGGTGGTCGTAACGTCCCGTATTTTTGGCCGTCGAATATTTAATTTAATTTATTATTTTAAATATTATATTTGGAATGTTAATGAGTTTTAATATTAAATTCGTTATTTAAAACGGAGTTTGAACATTATATATTTATATAATTATAAAACGAGCTCGAAATAGCGCGGCAGTTCGTAATATTTGGTTTTGAACTTCAACTGAGAATACAGAATCCGATATAAGTCGGATTTTTGTAAAACAAGAAACATTGAGACCGTATTGAAAATAATTTTCATATGGAAGAGAAAAATTTATATTTTGTGTTATAGTTTGTAAGTTATGGCTAAATCAAAATTTAAAATAATCGCTGTGGAAATCGTTATTAAAATATAGGCCTTTAAAATGGTCATTTTGCAAACGATCTTCGATTTTGATGAAACCAATTTCATTGAGACCGTAACATTAAATTATTACACGGTGTTAAATGGGGTGGAAAACCGATGTCGTATGTGACCACGGCAGCCACAGACACCCAGTTACTTTCTATAGCGCGTAATTAAATTTATTTAATTTAATAAAGGGATATTTGAGTGTAACTTGAGCAGACGATCGAGTTAGGCCGCGAAACCAATTTCATTGAGTTCGTATCGTTGATTTTAGTCAGGATAGGTATATAGTTTGTTATTTTTAGAGACCGGGTAATTCGGCGTCTAAAATGGCATTGCGGTGCGCGTAAAAGTAGCCTACCGGGGGAACAGTCTCAGAATGCGACGAAACAGGTGCCATTGGGTTCGTATCAAAGAATTATTTTAGGATTTTAAAGTTTCAAGTTGATTAGACTTATCTAGTGATCGTGAAAAATTTAAATGCGTGTTTATTTCTGGTTTTATAAACGGAATTTTTTCATACGACATCGGATTTCGACGAAACTTGTCCCATTGGGTTCGGAATACCTTTTTACACTAGGATTAGCTTTTTTATCAGAAGACAGGAATCGTTTGTGGTGGTTTATATCAATTACTTCACGCTAAAGTTTCATATGAATAAAATAATATTTATACTACATTGTGGTACGAACGCATAGCCTGTGTGTGGATTTGAAAACACAATGTAAAGCAAACCTATGCCCTTGCCTATTCTATGCCTACACCCTTAGTGCCTAAGCATACTCACTCAAATTAAAATGTACCAAACCAAAATCAACTCAAAATGTATACATATACATATACATATATATATATATATATATATATATATATATATATATATATATATAGGTATTCAATATCTTGGTACACGCAGACTGTACATGAGGTACTGATACAATGGGTTGAAAAGAAAACACAAAGACCTCGGTTCTGCTCAGCTACACCCTATTGAAAATACACTGTGCAAATCAAACACAACTATCCCCTTCAACAGAAAGCACATGTTGTGTCCTTCTCTCACACAGTCTTATATTTTCACCATCACATTCAAACAGAGTTGCACCATCACAGAGGATAAGAAAAGTCAGGGCAGGCTACACTAAGCACTGCATCCCTATACCCCTCATTTTCTTGAGAGCCAAGGAACATGCGATTATAAATACGCATCAAACAGCCTTATTTCTTTCCAGATCTAGTCGGAAGCCTTCATCGTTATAAAAAATTAATAATAATAAAATAAAATAAAATTGTGAAGAGCAGGACGTTGGTGGTGCATTTCCATGTTCATAGGGGGCGTGCATGAAGGGAAGAAGGTGGTGCATGCATGTGGCGTGAGGAGACGGGTTCTTGAGCACGTGTATATAGTGGGAGATGGTGTCAGGTAGAAAGGAGTTTGTGAGAGGAACATTAGGCGGGGTAAATTCTTGAAGATGGAGTTCGAAAGTCAGTGGGAAGGATTGGGAGAAGGCATACCGTTCGATGCTACTGGGTTCGATGGAGAAACTGGAGCGGTGATGGAAGACGGTTCTGATGGTGGGGGTCCGGTCAGCGGTGGTTGACTGGAGAAGGTGCAGTTCATCGATGAACGGTGGTGTGTGTGTTTCGGGTTTTGCTCTCGTGTGGGGGCCTACAGGAGACGGGGGATAGCGAGGCTGATCGGAGGGGACACGGCAAAGGTCGGCGGTCACTGCAGCACCGGTCGCTGGTGGTCCGGTCTGCCAGAGGAGGCGCAGCGAAGGGTTAAAGATGAAGGCAGCCTTCATGTGTTTGGAACAGGGAGAAGCAGGAGATCGGGTTTCACATGTTAACGAAGGGAAAACGCGTTTTGTCTAATTCCATGATGATGTGGCAAGGATTAATTAGGATTAAGGTAAAATTTGTTTAACTAATTAGTTATTTATTTATAATTTATAAAGTAAGTTAAAACGTATATTGGCCATAAGTTATTCATACGTTAACGAAATCAAGCGAAACTGGATCTGTTGGGATCGCAGGGACGAGGCCTAGGTGATGGCACTGACTAAGCACCGATCTGACACAGTCGAAATTTCAGTTAATTTTGAACATCCGTTCAAGATTAAAAGAAACAAACGCGTCAACTGTCGACTAAATAATCTAGTGAGTTAATTCTCACACCTTCTGGAATCCTGTGATGTGGTAAATTCAAATTAGAATATAATTTACCTTTAAAAATATAAATTGGTTGATTGGTTGCTATTGGCTGATTATTGTTTGATTGGCTGCTGTCATTAATATTTCATCGTTATAAATGTTAGATTATTGAAATTCACTTCATATATGATTATCAGATGTGATAACAAGCTGTGGTGCAGGGAAGAATAGGTTGGAGGGATCCGACCGGATTCCTCAAATATTATATATGTTGTTTGTTTGCTTTATGTTGTTGATATTTGAATCGATTGAACCCCATATGGTATAAAAACCTGTTTGAACATGATGGTTGAATAAATATTCACCTGTGTTGTGTTTAAAATCAACCGATAGTGTTGATTTGGTAATTGGCAGTGAATGGCCTAAAATGTGTTGTTTTAGACGTCGGTTTACCGTTCGGTGAATCGACGTAGTTTAAAAGTTATAAATTATTTTATAATTGAACTGAAACTTTTTAGTCATTTTATATTAATAATTAAAGTAGAAATTTATAAATAAATGGAGCTTATAAGAGAAATTATTGAAATGGTTTATAAAACCAGATTTGTAACAAGGGGTAAACGAGATCTGAATATCAGTGGTTAAGTGACGAACTGATATCATTCTGAGATAAGAACGTTGTCGATTAAGGTCTGAGAGGTAAATGAAATTCCCCAACTTGAACGGCTTCATTATTGTCGAAGAATGGTATTGGTTTGAAACGAGTGAAAGAGTATTGAAATTAGTGTGGTATTCCATACGAGATGTAATGAACATAAGTGCAAGATTTTGGATAGTGATTTCAATATAAATATGAAAGTTTTGGTTTTAAATTATATAGTTGACATTTACTTTAACCAAATTAGATTTGGTAAATTGTTTCATACCATTAAAGTGTATATGTATATATGCATATGTCGAGATGATTGAATATAAGAAGATGGGATAAGGTTTTGAACGAATACCCTGACATTTACAAAGGAAATAATTTATATATACATACATGGCTCTAAAACATTAAAAATAGTTTTGTTATCTTATAATGATATTAAGTGTAATGTTTCCAATGTATTGGAAGATTAGACGTTTATTAACTATTTTGTTAAATATATCTTTTAAAAAGGCCAAGTCATGCAAAGTACTAAATTAGTGAAATCAATTTATTGACACAATTATTATTTGATAGTTAAATCACCGACTATCAAACCTGACCAATACGATTGTTGGTATGGAAAGACCGGGATCGAATTTATATTCGAAAACCATTCCGACCAACAAATACAAGAAGGGATCAGAAGATGATCGAGATGGAGCATTGAAGACCGTGGATCTTCATAAGCGGAAGGACCGCTGATAATCTTTGGTTAGCTCCCAGAGATAAGTTGTGGTTCTGTCATGGTTGGAATCTACAGGTTGTAAGGACTTCTCGCTACTGATCCATGGGGTGATTCCTATACGAGATGCAATAGGAGAGTGCCTTCGGCTCATCCTGTTCCTGGATGACTTGTATGGACGAGTGTCTGACAGAGTATTTCCAAAGGGGTCACGTACATTGATTTCTTCAAACGTATTTCTGTTAATGGCGGAGGAGGCCATACACCTTCTCTTAGCTAACCGCAGAGTGTTTTTGTGGACGTCAATTAGTGATATCTGGCGAATCTGACGATGTGGCATTCAAAGTGAATGGTGGCCAGATGTTCGAAAGGAATTCTAGCCTCAAGCCTCATCAACCGAGAAATGAAAAAAATCGGACAGGCAGCATGGCTATGTGGGTCGCTCCCATTAGGGTGTATGATCACCTATCTAGAGAAATTCCAATTGCTTCTTTAATCTATATTCGATGATGTCCCTTTTCGGGAGGCGGTTGCTGATCCTAACCGTCGGTGATATACATTCGATACACTCAAGCGAAATGAGTGGTCGGTCATGTGAGGGCCGAGTTGCAAGACGTTCTTGTTGAACCCAGTGTATTCGCCTCTAGAGATACACATGCAGAAGGTGGTCCCATGCCTTGTCATAGTTGGAGATCCAATATCCAATAAGCGCCCGCGGTTTTGGTTTGTATACTATATATGGGGAGCGTGAGATGCAAGCGTTCCTCTAGATTGATATTTATTTGTATTTAGACATTATGATAATATCAGAGCAAGCTATGATTTCAAAAACGTTTTGGGTTATAGTAAGGTAAAAACCGTCCATGTTTATGTGTGGGCTGGTCTTACTATTACCCTTTGATTTCATAAAGGATTTTCCAAAGTTAAACAAGTGTGTGTTCTGTGAATTTATCACTGATAGTATTCCAGACTGACCCGGTGTATTTTGCTTTGCTTCAAATGTGCTCGAGTCAGACCGAGTATGTTCCAGGTTAGGTTCGCTTGGAGTTTCAGGAGTTGGAAGCAGGCGGCTTCATCGCTAGTTATATACGGTTATTATTCCGCTGTGATTGATGTATGTTGAACGCTGATGATTGGTATGTGTATACATTTCTTTTGTATAAAAAGATTTGATATTATATTTTATCCGTTCCGCTGTGAGATTCTGATGTGTTCTTCTTCTTTCTTCTATTCTAATATTTCTTTCTTTCTTTTCTCACCCTCTAAATTCTTTCTCATAACAATCTGGGGGTTCGATACTTGGGTTTTGGCAAGTAATATGGGTTTATGTATTGTTGTCGAAAACTCGAGGGTTAAGTTTTTCCTTGGGTCGTTATAGTGGTATCAGAGCTATTGGTTTAGAGATAACCTTGGCTCTATGGTGTGAATCAATAGAGACGGGGTCAGTAATCCCCTAGATTGAGTTTGAATATATATATGAGAGCGCGTATTTGTAAATTTGATATAAAATTATTTTTGAAATTATTTTTGCCCAATTTATTTTATGAAATAAAAGTAATGATTTTTATAATATGGGCAAATTATTTGGATTTGCTAATGTTGATTGTGTGATATGCTTGGATTGTGTTGTTGGTTGCTTGAATATGAACCTAAGCCTGAATCGACTTAGTTAAAACCAAAATGAAATAAATAATATGGGATAAGTCAATCCAAATTAAATAAATTTGAATGGATAGTTAAAGAAATAAATAAAGTGATTATAAATAATTATAATCTCGTGTGGATTAAACAGTGTGTAAATCGGTTGATATGTATGATATGGATGTTTTGAACATAACTGACATTTATTTTGGATACTAATGAATTCATTTGAGTTGAGAACAGGTGCTGAAGTGCCAATTCAGCTTTAAAATCGATCCAAGAGAAATTTCTGGATTAAGTTGAATCCAGTTTGAATAAAGCTGCATTATAATTAAGCAAGCTCAAGTATAGTATATCGCTTATCGCATAATAACGTTCCCAAAAAGGTACGCCTACGCAAATATGAAATTTTGTTTTTTGTTTGGATTTTGGGTTTGGATTTTGAATTTTTTCGATCATGAGAGTCGAGGTATATATATTTCTTGAACCTGTGATATTGCAGATGTCCTCCGTACAGGGGAGACTTTGCCAAAAAAATTCCAAAATTTAAGGTGTTAGAAAATTTTTGAAGACTTTTAGAAAATAATTTATTTGAATTAAAATGGTTTTAAAACCAAATAGATTTGTTTTGGAAATAAAAAGGAGTTTTGGTTAAATATTTTTAAAGATAACGGGTTTATAACGTTCTTTCTTACCTTTGCAATTTCGAGGACGAAATTATTTTAAGGGGGGAAGAATGTAACGTCCCGTATATTTGGCCGTCTAATATTTAATTTAATTTATTATTTTAAATATTATATTTGGAATGTTAATGAGTTTTAATATTAAATTCGTTATTTAAAACGGAGTTTGAACGTTATATATTTATTTAATTATAAAACAAGCTCGAAATAGTGTGGCAGTTCGTAATATTTGGTTTTGAACTACAACTGAGAATACAGAATCCGATATAAGTCGGATTTCTGTAAAACAAGAAACATTGAGACCGTATTGAAAATAATTTTCATATGGAAGAGAAAAATTTAGATTTCGTGTTATAGTTTGTAAGTTATGGCTAAATCAAAATTTAAAATAATCGTGGTGGAAATCGTTATTAAAATATAGGCCTTTAAAATGGTCATTTTGCAAACGATCTTCAATTTCGATGAAACTAGTTTCATAGGGACCGTAACATTAAATTATTACATGGTGTTAAATGGAGTGGCAAACCGATGTCGTATGTGACCACGGCAGCCACAAACGCCCAGTTATTTTCTATAGCGCGTAATTAAATTTATTTAATTTAATAAAGGGATATTAGAGTGTAACTTGAGCAGACGATCGAATTAGGCCGCGAAACCAATTCCATTGAGTTCGTATCGTCGATTTTAGTCAGGATAGGTATATAGTTTGTTATTTTTAGAGACCGTGTAATTCGGAGTCTAAAATGGATTGCGGTGCGCGTAAAAGTAGCCTACCGGGGGAACAGTCTCAGAATGCGACGAAACAGGTGCCGGGCTCGTATCAAAGAATTATTTTAGGATTTTAAAGTTTCAAGTTGATTATACTTATCTATTGATCGTGAAAATTTTAAATTCGTGTTTATTTCTGGTTTTATAAAGGGAATTTTTTCATACGACCTCGGATTTCGATGAAACTTGTCCCATTGGGTCCGGAATACCTTTTTATACTAGAATTAGCCTTTTTATCAGAAGACAGGAATCATTTGTGGTGGTTTTTATCAATTACTTCACGCTAAAGTTTCATATGAATAAAATAATATCTATACTTCATTGAGGTACGAACGCATAGCCTGTGTGTGGATTTGAAAACACAATGTAAAGCAAACCTATACCCTTGCCTATTCTATGCCTACACCCTTAGTGCCTATGCATACTCACTCAAATTAAAATGTACCGAACCAAAATCAACTCAAAATGTATATGTATATATAGGTATTCAATATCTTGGTACACGCAGACTGTACATGAGGTACTGATACATTGGGTTGAAAAGAAAACACAAAGACCTCGGTTCTGCTCAGCTACACCCTACTGATAACACACTGCGCAAATCAAACACAGCTATCCCCTTCAACCGAAAGCACATGCTGTGTCCTTCTCTCACACAGTCTTATATTTTCACAATCACATTCACACAGAGCTGCACCATCACTGAGGATAAGAAAAGTCAGGGCAGGCTACACTAAGCACTACATCCCTATACCCCTCATTTCCTTGAGAGCCAAGGAACACGCGATTATAAATACGCATCAAACAGCCTCATTTCTTTCCAGATCTAGTTGGAAGCCTTCCTCGTTATATATAAAAAAAAATTGTGAAGAGCAGGACCTTGGTGGTGCATTTCCGTGTTCATAGGGGACATGCATGAAGGGAAGAAGGTGGTGCATGCATGTGGCGTGAGGAGACGGGTTCTTGAGCATGTGTATACAGTGGGAGACGATGTCAGGTAGAAAGGAGTGTGTGAGAGGAACATTAGGCGGGGTAAACTCATGAAGATGGAGTTCGAAAGTCAGTGGGAAGAATTGGGAGAAGGCATACCGTTCGATGCTACTGGGTTCGATGGAGAAACTGGAGCGGTGATGGAAGACGGTTCTGATGGTGGGGGTCCAGTCAGCGGTGGTGGACTGGAGAAGGTGCAGTTCATCGATGAACGGTGGTGTGTGTGTTTCGGGTTTTGCTCTCGTGTGGGGGCCTACAGGAGACGGGGGACAGCGAGGCTGATCGGAGGGGACACGGCAAAGGTCGGCGGTCACTGCAGCACCGGTCGCTGGTGGTCCGGTCTGCCAGAGGAGGCGCAGCGAAGGGTTAAAGATGAAGGCAGCATTCGTGTTTTTGGAACAGGGAGAAGTAGGAGATCGGGTTTCACATGTTAACAAAGGGAAAACGCGTTTTGTCTAATTCCATGATGACGTGGCAAGGATTAATTAGGATTAAGGTAAAATTTGTTTAACTATTTATTTATTTATAATTTATAAAGTAAGTTAAAACGTATATTGGCCATAAGTTATTCATATGTTAACGAAATCAAGAGAAACTGGATCCGGTGGGATCGCAGGGACGAGGCCTAGGTGATGGCACTGACTAGGCACCGATCTGACACAGTCGAAATTTCAGTTAATTTTGAACATCCATTCAAGATTAAAAGAAACAAATGCGTCAACCGTCGACTGAATAATCTAGTGAGTTAATTCTCACACCTTCTGGAATCCTGTGATGTGGTAAATTCAAATTAGAATATAATTTACCTTTAAAAATATAAATTGGTTGATTGGTTGCTATTGGCTAATTATTGTTTGATTGGCTGCTGTCATTAATATTTCATCGTTATAAATGTTAGATTATTGAAATTCACTTCATATATGATTATCAGATGTGATAACAAGCTGTGGTGCAGGGAAGAACATGTTGGTGGGATCCGACCGGATTCCTCAAAAATTATATATGTTGTTTGTTTGCTTTATGTTGTTGATATTTCAACTGATTGAACCCCATATGGTAGAAAAACCTGTTTGAACATGATGGTTGAATAAATATTCACCTGTGTTGTGTTTAAAATCAACCGACAGTGTTGATTTGGTAATTGGCAGTGAATGGCCTAAAATGTGTTGTTTTAGACATCGGTTTACCGTTCGGTGAATCGACGTAGTTTGAAAGTTATAAATTATTTTACAATTGAACTAAAACTTTTCAGTCATTTTATATTAATAATTAAAGTAGAAATTTATAAATAAATAATTTAATGGAGCTTATAAGAGAAATTATTGAAATGGTTTATAAAACCATATTTGAAACAAGGGGTAAACGAGATTTGAATATCAGTGGTTAAGTGACGAACCGATATCATTCTGAGATAAGAACGTTGTCGATCAAGGTCTGAGAGATAAATAAAATTCCCCAACTTGAACGGCTTCATTATTGTCGAAGAATGGTATTGGTTTGAAACGAGTGAAAGAGTATTGAAATTAGTGTGGTATTCCATACGAGATGTAATGAACATAAGTGCGAGATTTTGGATAGTTATTTCAATATAAATATGAAAGTTTTGGTTTTAAATTATATAGTTGGCATTTACTTTAACCAAATTAGATTTGGTAAATTGTTTCATACCATTAAAGTATATATACATATATATATACATATATGCATATATCGAGATGATTGAATATAAGAAGATGGGATAAGGTTTTGAAGGAATACCTTGACATTTACGAAGGAAATAATTTATATATATATAAATGGCTCTAAAACATTAAAAATAGTTTTGTTATCTTATAATGATATTAAGTGTAATGTTTCCAATTTATTGGAAGATTAGAAATTTATTAACTATTTTGTTAAATATATTTTTTAAAAAGGCCAAGTCATGCCAAGTACTGAATTAATGAAATCAATTTATTGACACAATTATTATTTGATAGTTAAATCACCGACTATCAAACCTGACCAATACGATTATTGGTATGGAAAGACCGAGATCGAATTTATATTCGAAAACCATTCCGACCAACAAATACGCGAAGAGATCAGAAGATGATCAAGATGGAGCATTGAAGACCGTAGATCTTCATAAGCGGAAGGACCGCTAATAATCTTTGGTTAGCTCCCAGAGATAAGTTGTGGTTCTGTCGTGGTTGGAATCAACGAGTTGCAAGGACTTCTCGCTACTGATCCATGGGGGGATTCCTATATGAGATGCAGTAGGAGAGTGCCTTCGGCTCATCCTGTTCCTGGATGACTTGTATGGACGAGTGTCTGACAGAGTATTTCCAAAGGGGTCACGTACGTTGATTTCTTCAAACGTATTTCTGTTAATGGCGGAGGAGGCCGTACACCTTCTCTTAGCTAACCGTAGAGTATTTTTGTGGACGTCAATTAGTGATATATGGCGGATCTAACGATGTGGCATTCAAAGTGCATGGTGGCTAGATGTTCGAAAGGAATTCTATCCTCAAGCCTCATCAACCGGGAAATGACAAAAATCGGGCAGGCAGCATGGCTGTGTGGGTCGCTCCCATTAGGGTGTATGATCACCTATCTAGAGAAATTCCAATTGCTTCTTTAATCTATATTCGATGATGTCCCTTTTCGGGAGGCGGTTGTTGATCCCAACCGTCGGTGACATACATTCGATACACTCAAGCGAAATGGGTGGTCGGTCATGTGAGGGCCGGGTTGCAAGACGTTCTTGTTGAATCCAGTGTATTCGCCTCTAGAGATACACATGTGGAAGGTGGTCCCATACCTTGTCATAGTTGGAAATCCAATATCCAATAAGCGCCCGAGGTTTTGGTTTGTATACTATATATGGGGAGCGTGAGATGCAAGCGTTCCTCTAGATTGATATTTATTTGTATTTAGACATTATGATAATATCAGAGCAAGCTATGATTTCAAAAACGTTTTGGGTTACAGTAAGGTAAAAACCGTCCGTGTTTTTGTGTGGGCTGGTCTTACTATTATCCTTTGATTTCATAAAGGATTTTCCAAAGTTAAACAAGTGTGTGTTCTGTGAATTTATCACTGATAGTATTCCAGACTGACCGGGTGTATTTTGCTTTGCTTCAAATGTGCTCGGGTCAGACCGAGTATGTTCCAGGTTAGGTTCGCTTGGAGTTTCAGGAGTTGGAAGCAGGCGGCTTCATCGCTAGTTATATACGGTTATTATTCCACTGTGATTGATGTATGTTGAACGCTGATGATTGGTATGTGTATACATTTCTTTTGTATAAAAAGATTTGATATTATATTTTATCCGTTCCGCTGTGGGATTCTGATGTGTTCTTCTTCTTGCTTCTATTCTAATATTTCTTTCTTTCTTTTCTCACCCTCTGAATTCTTTCTCATAACAATCTGGGGGTTCGATACTTGGGTTTTGGCAAGTAATATGGGTTTATTTATTGTTGTCGAAAACTCGAGCGTCGAGTTTTTCCCTAGGTCGTTACAGTGGTGTCAGCGTTTTACTAGCCTTGACATCGTTGTTATTTTACCTATGTGGTTGTTGGAATGTGAGGCGCCTCGGTTATATCGGTCGTTCTTGAACCGATAGAGGTCCTATAGGACCAGGAAACGTGTGTTCAGAAATAATTAATTCTCAAAAGTAAGAGAGGACCGGCCTTGGAGGTTCCTAGGGTTACCCAGAGTGTGTAGTCCTGAGGCACTTACTAGAGTGTCTCGAAGTGGAGAGGATCTTTCCCCTTGCCTCGACTCATGACGGAAATCCAATTTCCAATACGTGACCTTGCAGTTTTAAATGTATTACTAGTATAGCGACATAGTAGTATGGCGTACTATGCCGTCTATGATTGATATTATGATTGAAGTTTTTTTATACGCTATACACTAGTAATAATATCAAATAATCTGTCTTAAACGTATCAAGCATTCTTTGGCTATTATATGGATAACACCCTATACTCCGGCTTGCATTGTGTCATGGGACCTGGGTCTTATAATAGTTTCATTGTACTTTATTTAGCATTGCACTGTTTGTCTTATGCACTGGTATTCTTGGGAGGAAACCTGTTCCGTGTTATACGGCGTGGTCCCTTGATTTACTTTATTTCAAAGTAAAGTTTTAAATAACTGTTTTAGTTCTCACACCAGTCACATGACTGACCTGGAGTTTATTGTTTTAAACCTAAACTCTAGGTGCCCTTATTTTCCGCACGGGTAGCTAGTAGTTTTGGTTTTACAGATTTATATTCACAGGATCCTGGTTTATAGCTGAAGTGATATTTGGAAAGCTCTGTATCCGTGTATTCCTTTCAGTTATGTTTTGTATTATTTTTCCGTTGCAGTAATGTATTTAAATCTCTGATATTTATCAATTGTATATTATTTATTCATACTCTGTATATTCTTATATTCTGATGGAATTGTTGTATAAACAATGAAATGTTCTTCTGTTTGAGTTCTTATTTGTCCTGTTCTCAAAGCAGTCCGTTCTTTCCTTCACGGGGAAGTTACGGGCTATCACAGTTAAATTGGCTCAGATTTTAAGGGTTGTTACACCAAGGGTGGTTAAACTTGTTGCAAGATTAGTCATCTCTATAATGTGTCCTTGCATAGTTCGTGACCCATCAAACTTCATGGTCATGAGTTCTGCCATAAGAGTACCAGTGGGTAACTTATCAGCTGAACGAAAACGCTCTTCCACAAACTGCATATATTCCTTAGCACTTTCTGCTTGCGGAATTGTTGACTTGACGTTGCTAGCAACAATCATCTTGAAAGACATAAGGCTCAATCTATTACTGCATTCCCATTCTTTATGGTGTGATTTTTCTATCTTAGTACTAGCTGCTGTAAGAGCAACCGGTTTAACCTCAAGGAGTGCCAAGTCAAGATCCTGAACACCTAAATGGAAATTGACTTGTTCTCTCCATTCCGAAAAATTAACACCAGTGAACAATGTAACAGATGAAGCATGTGTACTAGTGGGAACTACTACAAATAAAAATTGGAATAACTGTAAGCTCATAACTAACATGATTCAAAGATGTACATAATAGTATAATATAGCACTCCTTTAGGTAGATACTATCTTATACTTAACATAATTAAATACCAAAACATAAGTGAGTAATAAATATATTCAATTAAATAGAACTGACATTTTTGGATAATCAATATTTATTTAATCAAAATATCTATTAAACTTCATCATGTCAACTAGTTATAGAACAAGACTTTCCTTTATGTAAGTTCTCAGGTTCTATCATTAGTGATGCCAGTTTTTTTATTGGTATAATTATAATTGGCAATTTCTATCAATAATCATTATGTCACTTATGCGCTAAATGATTATTATAATTTTGACCACTTCGGTGATTAACAAAATCATAAATCTCATGTGCATAAATGACTTATTACATGTACTCGATTAAACATAATGAGTAAAGCATAGAATAGATCAATTACAATCATAGGAAATATTTAGTTATTGGTTCACTCTGATACCGCACATTAGAATTTTCTTTATTATTTGATCTTTCATGATTAACGATGTACAATTCAACTGAATAGCCCTAGGATTACCAATACCGGATATTTCACAAACAAAAATGAGAAACTTAATATGATCTATTGTTTAAGATGACGTACCTTGATTAGCAGTAGAAGATGTAATGGTTGTCATCTTCTTTCTTTGACTTCTAATGTTTACTCTTCTTCTTAGAATTCGGTTTCTCTCGTACCTTATTTTCTTATGTGTTTCTATATGGAGAAGAATACCACTCTTTTATTTGGGAGAGAAAGGACCTAATTCTTTATATAACATTTAACTCCAAAATTTGGTATGTCCATCATATACCAATTCAACGCTTAAAATTAACCACAGACCTAACGTTCTAAATATGAACGGTCTATTTATGTCCTAATTAATTGGGTTACATTAAGATTAGAAAATGCATAATGGAAAATGAAACATTCTATTTATGACCCGATTAATAGGGTCACATTAAGATCTGAAACCGCATAACGTTAAAGGTAAATGAAACGTTTTATTGTAGTTTCTAATAGTAGATTTCCAACTGAGATAGGTAGTATGCTATCGTTTCCCTTTTCGCAAAGCTATGGGAAGATCTAATTCTTGGTTGAATGTGGAAACTGGTCCATGTGATGAGTTATTTTATGCAGTAGTAGAAGAAATAGATGGAGCTATATCGGGAGAAGATGATAAACATATTTCAACAGAATCATTGATATTGTTGTCTTCTGGTACATAATGTGATATTTCATATGCAAGAAAATCATCATTCTCCCTCTGACTTTGATAAGGTAAGCTTAATGATGGTTTAAAGGATGGTATTTCTTCAATGAAAGTGACATCAATAGATATAAGATACTTATTTAGAGAGGGACAGAAACACTTATATCCTTTTTACAAATGAGAATAACTAAGGAATATATACTTGATAGACTTTGGGTCAAGTTTAGAAATTTGTGGTCTGATGTCGTGAACAAAACATGTAAACCTAAATATTTTGGACTTAATAGGATATAGTGATTTATCTAGCAAGAGAATTGAGTATGGCATTATGTAATGCCCCCCCTCGAGATCCACCCTAATAAAGAGAATTACTAGGTAATACTGTCTATTAAAGCCGAGAATAGGGCTGGTTAGGGGGCGAACACCCGTAGATTTGCATTAGCAAGTCTTAAATATGTTGATGAAGTGCTCGCTAATTTTTTTCTAGAGGCTCGATATGCTTAATACTTACGTAATACGATTCCACTGTGGCTGCTGGATCATCTCACAACACAGTACATATAAATACACCATTACACTAATATTTTGTGTAATTCTTTTATGCACACAAAAATTAAATATTTCCAAGGCCCGTTTTCACTTAATAAATCATTAAGTGTGTCAAAACGCACAACCTTGTCTTTATTATTAATTTACCACAATTTTTAACTTTTATAATCTACACAAGATTATATACTTTAACCCAAAACCCCATTGCTAGCCTAAAATCTAACAATTTGTTTTCTTAACCAATAATTACACTTATCGTCATCAAACCATCATAAGACTTAGATTTATTAATCCTTTTTAACTGATTTTTTTTTGCATTAAACACTTAAAAACAACGCTTATACCTTTATTTTATCAACACAACAATACACATATATATATTTATACGTATAGATGGTGATTAAAAACATGAATTTCCCCATTTATTTATACAACAATGGTGTTGTACATTTTACTAACTCAATAATTTAAATTTATTATTAACGATGATAAAATACACCAATTCTATAAATATTGATTCGCATCAATATTTGTATTTTTATACAATCAACAAACCAATTTGTCCCTTGATTAATATTTCAAAAGCCATATGTATACTTTAAATCATTATTGTAATTTAAACACAATTCTCTATTGATATTATTATCAAAATACATCTTTGTACTTAAAACCCTAATTAGTAATTTAATAATTAAACCATCAATTTACCCTTTGATATTGAAAATACATTTCCCCTTAAATATAAAATCCCAAAATATATTTTCAATGTCCCCTTTAATTATTAAATTATGATCTTAAGATTATAGATTGGAATAAATTCCTATTATAACAAAATTATATAATTTATTCCAAATGCTAAACTTTTACAACTGCTCAAAACTCTATTTTTTTAAAATTTAAATGCTATACGAGTAAGTATCACAAACTCGTATCACCAACATATTATTTTACGAATCACAAAACACTTTAAATCCATACTTCCCGGTTACCCGAAAATCCGGGTTGTTACAGACTCCCCCTTAAATAAATTGCGTCCTCGCAATTTGTTAAGATTATAACTTCATTAATTTAGCACCACTAAGGACAGTTGAGGGCATACGATTTATTAAAAAACCTGCTGTGGTAACAACATCAGCCCATAAACTTTTAGGCACATTCATATAAAATAACAATGCCCATGCCATTTCAAGAAAATGTTGGTTCTTTCTTTCAGCAACTCCGTATTGTGATGCTATGTCAACACAAGATGTTTCATGAAGAATTACATTTTGACTCATATTGGAGTGAAATAAACTCGAAGTATATTCTTTTGCATTATCACTCCTTAACTTTTTAACAGAAACATTAAATTGAGTTTTGATTTCAACACAGAACGAACAAAATATTGAGTACAATTCAAATCAGTTTTTCATAGAAACAACTAAGTCATACATGAATAATTATCCACGAAGGTAACAAAATATCAAAATCCTGGTTTAGGAATCACAAATGATGGACCCCATCTATCAGAATGAACAATATCAAAAGGATAATTAGCTCATTTTGAAGAAATAGAAGAATAATATAAAAAGAACAATTATCTCTTTTATTCATTCTAGGATTCATGCTTACACAATAATGTTTAGCATATTGACACGATTCACAATTGAATGACTGTAATAATTTAAATTATGGACACAATTTTTTTAAAAATGGTAAGGATGGATACCCTAACTGGCACTGTGTCTTTAAGGCTTGATAAGTACTTGAACAAGCAAATGATTATTGACTTATGGATGGAGTATCGAGTACATACAGTGCCTTTGACTCATGTCCTTTACTAATCATTTTCTGAGTCACAAGATCCTGAAATATATAGTGAGATGGAAAGAATGAGATAGAAAAATCCAATTGTTGTATAAGTTGACTAATAGAGAGTGGATTAAATGCAAGTTTAGGTATATATAAGGCAGACATTGATGGAAAAGGTGAATGGATTGGACTTATGTTATAAACCTTTAAATATTCCAAGAGGAACTATCAGCTAAAGTGGCATCGTGTGTGGAAGTTTTTGATCGAATACTTGAAAAATGAGCATTATTACCTGGCATATTATCTGTAGCACCAGAATCAATGACCCATTGAGTTCTCCCTGGATTGCCAATGGTGCTATTATATGCGATTGTAGAAATAGATCCGTAACTCTATGAAATGACTTATGGCTATTGTACTGTTTGCTGAGACTATTCTAATATTCATTAAATTTAAATAATTCTTCAGCAGAAATAGTAAAATTTTGCCTAACTTGATCTTGAGTCTTCACAACATTAGCTGCTTGTCGAGTTCTAGCCAGATTTTGCTTATTCTACTGCTTCCAACACTCAAATTTATTATGCCCTGATTTCTTACAATATGCACATGATTTCACCATCTGATTTTGGTTTGGTCTCTTCATTTGATGTTTATTAGTTGTACAAATCAAAGCACTACTATGTTGAACTGATGGAGTTGAATTTGAACTTAAAACCTTAGTTCTAAGAATCCTTCTAAACACATCATGTAGTGATGTCACATCTGTTCCAGATAAAACTTAAGACTTAGAAGATTCATATTCAGATGGTATTCTATCCAGAAAGCTCATGATAGCCATTTGCTCCCTTTTCTTCTGTTGCACTTTAATATCAGCACTTATTAGAAGCAACAGATTAAATTCTTCATAAGTTTTCTTAAACTTCATAAAGTAATTCATGAGAGATTTATCTTGCTTCTCCACTCGATAGAATGATTTACAAATCTCATACATCCTATTTACATTTCCTTTTCCAAAATATAATAACTCCAGATAATCCATAAGTTCTTTCATGAACTCACAATGATTCCCCAAACTGATGATCTTACTCTCAATTGTGTTTCGAATTTGAAGAAATAAATGAGCATCATCTCAAAGCCAAATCTTTGCTTCCTTGTCTGATGGATTGACTTCAGGCGGATCTTTAAGTAGATGATTATCTAGATTAATGCATCATAGATACAATCGAACTGTTTTACTCTAATCAAAATAATTTGATTCATTCAACTTTTTCTCAGTTATCTTTGAAATCATCAGTATAACCTCTATCACGGATTTGGTCTCTCCCTTGATTCATGAATATGATTGTGAAAAAGGTTAAAGATCTTGAACTTAATTCTAGGATCAATGCTTTGATACCATGTTACACATGAAACAGAACATCTATAGATGAGAAGAAAGTAAACTTACTCATTAAGTTCAAATTTGAAGTACACTGCCTCTATTTATAGACAAAATACAATGGGTAATAGTATTACAATACTGCCGTTAATACAGTTTCCTTGGTATCACCTTCCAGTAGCGACTTCAATATTCATGATTCGATTTCTTCTTCGGTATCGGTTACCATCTTGGCTTCGGTATTGCTTTTGGTTCTGGTGTTTCCTTCTTTCCTTTTGGTTTCAGTGTTACCTTCGTAGTTTTGGTATCGGCATTAAGCTATTTGTCCCAATAGGTCGATGCCTTCATATTCTAGGGTTTGTGTCGCCTTTCACCTTCTCCGTTATTCTTCAGTGCCAATAGCGGCATCTTCTCTTCCTCCATTCTTTGGTGTCGACACCAAACTGTTTGTTCCACCAGCTTGATGTCGATACGAAACACATCACTCTATCTACATATTTACATATATACAGCATTCTCGATAACATTTTTCAAAGTACAGTTAAATGGAAATTTGAAATGGTTCTGAGAATACTCTTATATTTAAATAAGAAGTGAAATGCTATTTTTCAAATATTGGAATATTTAATTAATCATTTGTTAATTAGTTTTAATTAAAGAGGCCAAATGATGCTGAGTAATGAACCAGTGAATTCAATTTATTTAAATGCTTAAATGGTTGTTTACTTGATAGTTAAATAACTGACTATCAAATATGGCATATAAGATTGTTGTTATGGAAAAATAGGGATCGAATTTATGAATGCCATTACGAACAAAAAATACGTAATAGTGTAAGATATCATACGATGATCGAGATAGAGCATTTGAAGACCATACCATAAAACTAAAGAACTACTTATAATATCTAGGTAGCTCCCAGAGATAAATCGTGGTTCTATTGTGGTTGGAATCTACAGATTTCAAGGACTACTCGCTACTGATTTTTAGGGTGATTCCTAGGATGTGGTAGGAGGGTGCCTTCTGTTCATCCTATTTCCAGATGACTTATATGGGTGAATGTATAACAGAGTATTTCCAAAGGATCATGTGCATTGGTTTCCTCAAACGCTCTTCTGTTTGGTGGTGGAGAAGACACCTTTTCTTAGTTTTACACCTAGGGTATTTTTGTGGACGTCAATTAGTGATTTGGCGAATCTGACAATGTGGCATTCAAAGTAAATGATGATGTAATATTCTAAAAAGGTAATATTAACCTGAAGCCTCATCAATCCGAAAATGGTAGAAATCAGGTAGACCGCATGGCTATTGTAGTGACCCGAAAATCCGGTCCAATTTGAGCTGACCAAAAACACAAGTCTAACCCCAAATTAAACTGAAAACCAGGAAACTAAAAAAAAGAAGGTAGAGGGTGAGGATAGATAAGATAGAACTAATAGAATAGAAGAAGAAGAAGAACACCATCATCAGAGTAAACACGAATCTCACAGCGGAACGAATAAAATATAACATAACTTTTGAAATACAAACATTATATGTATACAATAACATTTCAGAGTACAACACTTACAACCAACAACGGAAATAAACAATAGATATATAATCCTGAAGCCTCCTGCTCCAAGCTCTCCAAGCGCATCTGTAAAATCCCGACTACTTGAATGCCCGTACAAATTTAGGCACCCAAGAGTTTAGGGAAAACAAAATAAACTCCAAGTCAGTCATGGGACTGGTGTGAATAAAACTCCAAACACTTAGTTTAATAAAGGATATCTCATAAGACCACGCCGTGAAAACAGAACGGGTTTTTCCCTTATGAAAATCCAAACAACTTTGTAAACAATATCCTTTTGATATTATAATAATGTCTAAGTACAAATAGATATCAATCTAGCAGAAACGCGTGCATCTCACGCTCTACATATATAATGTATAATCATAAACCGCAGGCCCTTATTAGATGATTGGATTTCCAACTATGACAAGGTATGGAACCACCTTCCGATCAGTGTACTCTAGGAATGATACACTGGAGTTCAGCAAGAACATCTTGCAACTCAGCCACACATGACCGACCACTCGTTTCGCTTGAGTGTGTCGAATGTATATCACCAACGGTTGGGATCAGCAACCGTTCCCGTATATATATATGGGACAATATTGATAGATTAAAGAAGCAAATGAATATTCTCAAGATAGATGATTATACACCCTACTTCGAAGCGACTGACTTAGCCATGCGGCCTGCCCGATTTCTGTAATTTACCGGATGTGAGGCTAGAAGCTATGTTTATCTTTATCATATCATATCTTCATTTACTTGGAATACCACATCGTCATACCCGCCAAATCATTATCGATTTCCCTAATGGTATCATGGGTATGAAGCTAAGAGAAATGAATTCCTCCGCCACCAAACGTAATACGTTTGAAGAGATCAACATATATGGTTCGTTAGGAATACTCTGCCAGACATTCGTCCATACAAGTTGTCCTGGGACTGGACAAACCGAAGGCACTATTCAGTACATCCATCTTAGGCAATCTTTACCTAAGATTTATACAACAGCCCTTGCTATTCAGCATACTTGATTCGCAACGCTTATGCCAATACAGAGTGGTTCTTCGGATAATAATCCAATCGGTGTCTTCATATTAACAACGTTAAAATGATCAAAACTTTGATAGTCGGTGATTTAACTATCAAATGAAAAACACGTGTGCAAACAATGATATTATTTCCAGATGGAAATTATATCAATCAATCATCATTTAACATTTATCTCTTTAGTTCATAAATTTACTTATCTCCTGTTTTCCATATATTCTAAATTCTTGTTTTCTATTATCAGAAAACATTTCTGATTTCTCATTTGGAAAACATTTCCAAAACTCCTTCACTGCCAAACCTTACCATTCCTTAGTTAAGAAGGAAGTCAATCAAGTTGGGGTATAACTACCTCTCAGACCTTAACTGAACAACGTTTTAACTTCGAAATAGTCAAAGTTTATCTTTTAAATCTTTACAAACTTCCTTACGTAACTCTCAGATTCTACTTACGAATCCACTTCTTTATTGAAAACATTGATTATAATGCTAACGTTATAAACCCTACTTCTGAAATATCTAACTTCAATTATAATTTTTATTTCTTTAATATGAATAAAGAAATAAACACCAAATTTATTAATAAATAAATCTTGATTTAAGCACCGGAAAGTATAAGTGCTTTCCCGAATTCGGTATAATCGAATTCGACGATTAACTCTCGTCGAGTAATCTCTATTTGATTGACTCTTCTTCGATTAACCTATATTCGATCATCTCTCTGCGAATGACTTATATTCGATTAACTCACCTCGAATAACTTATATTCGATAACTCTTTCTTTCGAATAAACGATATTCGATAATCTCTCTTCGAATAACTAATATTCGATTACTCCTTTTTGATTAACTCATTTCAATTTAAACTAATCGATAACTCCTTTCCTTTAACTCTATTCGAATAAACTATATTCGATACTCCTTTAACTCTATTCGAATAAACTATATTCGATACTACTTTAACTTTATTCGAATAACTAATGTTCGACTAACTCCTTTAACTCTATTCGAATAACTAATATTCGACTAACTCCTTTGGATTAACTCATTTGGATTAACTTGGTTTGATTAACTCATCTTGACTAACTTAACTTAATTAACTCGACTTATTTAAGTCCACTTGATTAACTCCTATCGAATAACTAATATTCGATTAACTTATATTCGAATAACTATGCCTGTTTTAACTTTTATTTCGAATAGCTAATATTCGATTTAACTCCATTCGCTTGACTCTAGATCGCAGCGATCACAATGGTTACACCTGATTCCCTCAGGAAACATCCGACCGCCTTAGGCTATCTGCAGCCCTGCGAATTTCGCTAGCAGTCGTGCTAAATGGCATCTCATTTGGATTAACTCTAATTGATTAACTCTAACCGATTAACTCTAACTGGTTAACTCTAACTGATTAACTCTAACTGGTTAACTCTAACTGGTTAACTCTAACTCGATTAACTCTAAATGATTAACTCTAACTGGTTAACTCTAACTGATTAACTCTATCTGGTTAACTCTAACTGGTTAACTCTAACTGGTTGACTCTATGTAACAACCCGCATTCTATGCATCAGAAGATCGTAGAATATTTATTTCTCTTTCGTATGAAGCCGTATGGTCATGTACTCTTTGGGAACGATTAGTAGGGTCATTTCTCATGTTCATGATTTTTTTCGATTTTTAAATGACCGTTTTGCCCCTAGTTGTTCTTGTTTCGCCCATAACTTTTGACTGGAAGGGAATTTTGACCTGAAACCACTTCCATTAGCTCCAGATGATGGTTTCTCTTTCCGTAGAGTGGTCATAATAGCCAAACGGACTTACCGTTTGGGAGATATGGCTGAATTAAGGTTTAAAGGGTTTTTTCAGCTAATTGGGCTTAACCGGGTAATTAGCAGCTAGGCCCAAAGGGGGATTTCGGGATTAAGGGTATTTAAAGGCTGCTAGGGCTAGGGATTTCGGTTTTAGTCATTTCCCAGCCGCTACAAACACCTTAGTAAGCTCTAACAATGGCCTCCAACATATAGAATCATCTCTAATCACTTCTTAATCAAGTTTTGGCTTAAACAACATCAAATCAAGGCTAATCAACACAAAATCAGAGTTGGAGCTGCTGCTAGGCATTGGAATTCGACCCATACAGTAGATTATTTCAGATTTGAAGTTTTATTGTGGCAAAGGTGAGTGATTAGCTTGCTTTTACACTAATTACGGTTAATTAGGGGTAATTAGTGAAGATTAGCGAATTTATACGTAAATAAATTCTGGAAAAATTCCTAAAATTCTAAAATAATGTTCTAAGACTCTGTTAGAAATTTGGGTTAATTTCGATGTGTTTTGCTAATTGTATGCTTAAACATGATTAAGAGGGATTAAGGGAAAATGAGGGGTTCTAGCTATGTTTGATCCATTTTAATCTATCAAATTGTTGTTTTGGTGTTTGCAATTGATGTTATATGTTGCTATGACAGTTTGACATGAATTGTGATTGATTAGAATAGTTAGATTGGTCGAAGACGCCGTCGTATGGCGCAAAACAGTCGCTGGAAAGTCAGTGCAGGAAAGTACCTGAACCGGATCAGATCGGATGGGAGGCCCGAACCGAACCGTTGTGAAGCCGTCCCTACGAACCGCTTGTGGTGATGGAGACCGATCCGGAACACCTGGAAGCTTGCGAATTGATGGCCATGGAGGATCACAAGTTGGAGCACACTATCCGAACCGACCCGCTCACACCACCCGACCCGATCCGCCTCTCGTGAGCATAAGCTACTCCGACCCGAACCGATGGGTGACGATTGGACTTGAAGGCTGACCCGATCCGCCAGGAGTGACCACGACCGATCCGAACCGCCACGAGATGAAGGCCACGAACCGAACCGGAAGCTGAAGGTTGACCGAGCCGAACTGATGATTCTTGAACGATCCGAAGCGAGTGGAGCAAGATGAAGACCGATCCGGATGAAGATGATGGCCAATACCCGAGATGCAAGGGTAGTCCAAAGGAGAAGTCAGAGCTCAGGATCCAGATGGGAACCAATGAGTTCACTTCATGATTTGGGCTTTGCTGCGGGACGTGTGCAAAGGGGTTGTCGATGTCTGTAACTTTGGATCACTATGTATGGGGGGTACGCTAACGGATTCAAGGTCACAGTATGTAGTGACCTAGGTACGACTAAAGTAGCTATATACCAATGAAGTGGGGTCATTTGTAAAGGTGTAGTCATGATCCCACGTGGGTAAGCTTGGTTGTAGCAGTAGTTGTACAAGCCGAACTCCGTCACTACTTCAATTGGTCTAGTGGTTGAAAGCGGTGGACATCGTATGCTTTACGCACTGAGTGAGAGATGTGAGGATGGTTGCTATGCTTGATTTGTTTGCTATCACTTTGACATACACAACCCCACCCCCGTATTCTTTACACCATATGTTGATGGCACCTTGGAGTATTGTACAGTATGTAGTACTAACTCTTTGGTTGCAGGTCCAGGTTCAGGTATGGTTTAATATACCTGTTATTGTTTTGTTTAGCTGCTTATCGCTCATACTAGACTTTTTGTCTGACCCAGAGTTTTATGTCTCTTCTTATTACTCTGGGTGCTCACACGAGCAGACTAGAGACAGGTTAGCTGGTGATGCACGAGTAGCTGTGCCGGAGACGAGCAGGAGGCTTCCACGTATGATATATATATAAGATATTCTCCCTGTGTTGTTGCGGTCACTACTTTGGGCATTAGTAGTGTACCTTTCTTTTACTTTGCTTTTGAGGCAGTTTGAAAGTTGTAATAAGCTATATTTTGAATTTCCGCTACTCTGATGATGTTTAGTTTGGTTTCAGCTTATGCACTGTCTCGCCTGTTTTATGTCAAGTATATTGCTATTATAATTTATTCCATGCGCTGTGAGACATTCTACAGGTTCTGTGTTAGTTCTTCACCTTCTTTCTTTACTTCTAACGACCGTCCTGTGCTAGTTGGACATGTGTACATCGCACAATTGGAGGAAATGTCGGCTATTACGGGGCGGGTTGTTACGGTGGTATCAGAGCTCTAGGTTGCGTAATTCACCTAGGGAAAGTCATCAGGGAGAGATAGTATACGTATATGAGAGCGCGTATTTGTGATATTTTGATTTTCAAAACTGGTTTTCAAAGCTATATATATATACTATTAGTATATTAGGAAGAGGTTGCACTGCACTGACACCACAAAGAAGATGGTTAATCATTTTTCTATACAGATTGAACGATGAGCCGATATGCGAGAGGTACTGGCAGAGGAGCCAATAATGGGAATGCTGCTGAGATGAGGACTATGTTTACAGACTTCATGAGAGAGATGCTTAGGGACGTTCAGAGAGCAGCTCCTAATGCTGCTAACGGTGGTGGTGCAGCGGTGCATGCGCCTAGAGCCGATTTCGCCAAGCTTAACAAGGATTATACTTGTCTTGGTGGGAAGCCGTTCCACGGAACGGAGTCGGCTACAGAAGTTCAAGATTGGCTTGATAATTGTGAGCGCATCTTTGAAGATTTGGGAATCGAGAATGAAATGAAGAGAATACTAACATCCCGTCAACTGCGAGGGCGAGCTATGAAATGGTGGAATGCTGTTAAGGTAGCTACTCCAGGGAATCAAGTTACTTGGAATCAGTTTATGACTCGTTTCAGCGAAAAGTTCATTCCAACTGCTCATAGATCAGAATTGTTTAGGAAGTTTCTGGAGCTTAAGCAGAATGGAAGGGCAGTTTCAGAGTATGTTGCTGAGTTCGATACTTTATCGAAATATGGATTATCTTTGATTGACACTGCCGAGAAGAAGAACGAAAAGTTTATAACTGGTTTGGATGGATACTTGGGGGAAAGGCTTATTAACCACATTGATGAGACGTTTGAATCGATTGTGGGAAAATCATTGAGGTCAGAGAGTCTTTACCCTAAGCCAAGGACCGAGATTTCTGTTATATCTACAGAGGAGCCAAAGCCGCAAGTAAGCGGTGGAGGCGGGAATAATTTCCAGACTAAGAGGAAACAAGACCAAACCATGGGTGGTCAGAGTAAGAAAAATAAGAAAGATGGCGAGTGTTTTAGTTGTGGCAAGGAGGGCCACTATGCTAGAGATTGTCAAGAAAAGCCTGGGGAAAGGTAGTGCTTTAATTGTGGCCAAGTGGGACATCACAAGGATATGTGTCTGCAACCCGCTAAAGAAAAGCAGATTGTGAAAGCATATGCTATCAATGCTGTTCCTTCTTCGTCGAATGCACCAACTGCGGCGGAGAAGGGAAAGAATGTTGTTATCCAAGGTATGCTTTCTGTTTATGATGTTCCTGTTAGAGTTTTGTTTGATACCAGAGCTTCCAGTTCTTTCATATCTAGTGACCTGGTAGACAGGTTGGAATTGGAACCCGAGATAGTCGATAGACCTTTAGTTGTGACGAACCCGATTGGTGGTTCGACTAGCCTTAGCATGATTTGTCGTAATGTGGTCTTATCGAGTCATGGATGTATGTTTGTTTGTGATTGCTTTGTTTTGGGCTTTACTGGGTTTGGCATTATTTTGGGAGTTGATTGGCGCCAAGGATACGGGGTGGTGGTAGACTGTGAGGGCTTGTTGGTAACAGTTGGAGCGGATGATGGGCGGAGGGTAGTGTTTGGTGGTCTACTCAGTAAGGGGGTAATGGCTAGTTTCTAAATTCCCTCGACATCCCGCATGATGAGTTGTCAGATGTGCCCGTGGTTGGCCAGTATCCGGACGTCTTCAAGGAGGTGACCGGGCTTCCACCACACTGAGAGATTGAGTTCCGTATCGATTTGGTGAAGGGTGCCAGACCTATAGTGATGCCACTTCGTCGTTTGGCACCAAGGGAGCAGCGAGAGCTCGGAGTGCAAGTAAGCGATCTTTTGAAGAAGGGATTTATCAGAAGGAGTGTTTCTGAATGGGGAGCACCAGTTGTGTTTGCTACCAAGGCGGATGGTTCCCTTCATTTGTGTGTAGACTATCGCAAGTTGAATAAAGTGACGAGGAAGAATAAGTATCCTCCACCGCGGATAGATGATTTGTTTGATCAGTTGGAAGGAGCAAGAGTGTTTTCCCAGTTGGATCTCGTGACAGGTTTTCATCAGCTTAGAGTGGAAGCTGAGAGTATAGCTAAAACGACATTTCGGACGCCGTCTGGATTTTATGAGTGGTTGGTCATGCCATTCGAGCTGACCAATGCCCGGCATATTTTGTGGATCTTATGAATAGAGTTTTCAGAGATCAGTTGAATAAGTTTGTTCTTGTGTTCGTGGATGATATTTTGGTTTACTCAAGGAACGAGGAAGAACACAAGGAACATTAGAAAACAGTGATGGAGGTCTTGAGGAACCACCAACTGAAAGTGAAGTTTTCTAAGTGTCACTTCTAGAAGAGGGAAGTGGAGTTCTTGGGCCATGTTGTTTCAGAGAATGGTATTGCCGTGGATCCTGCGAAAGTGGCTACGGTACAAGATTGGTCTACGCCCAAGAATGCGACAGACGTAAGAAGTTTCTTGGGATTAGCTGGATGTTATCGTAAGTTATCCAAGATTTCTCCAAGATGGCAGCACTGTTGACTCAGTTGACAAAGAAGAATCAAGCTTTTGTTTGGTTGTTTTGCTAGTATCATCTCACGTAGATTTTCTGAATTCGGAGGAGATATTCCTTGGGTGCTTGTCTGATATTGGTTTAGGCCTTTGGGGCTTGTGCTTTGGGAATGTCAAGTCCGACTAGGATGATTTGCGTGGGAGATAAATATTTGTGGCGATTTTTCTTTGGGTGCGGTAATGAGTGCATTGAGTTGGATACATGCCAGTTTGGGGGCTATGTTTTTAGAATGGAAGCAATTGGAATATATCGCAGAATATGATTTCAGACCAAAATGCGAATTGGATCCAGTGATGTTAGCAAGTTTGACGATCAGACCCACTTTTGATTGAGCGGATTGGTTCCAAGCAGAGGGACGATCCTAATCTACTGGAAATCATCTCCAACTTAGAGATGTGTATCGATGAGGAGATGAACGAGTATGGGCTTGATCGAGATGGATGGTTTCGAAAGAATGGAAGGTTAGTAGTACCCAACGTAGATGGATTGAGAGATAAAGTGTTTAGAGAATGTCATCACTCAAGGCTGACCATACACCCCGGTGATAACAAGATGTATCGAGACATGAAGTAGATCTACTACTGGGAAGGGATGAAAAGAGACGTTGGGAAGTTTATATCCAAGTACATGAATTGTCAGTTAGTTAAAGCTGAACAAAAGGAAACCTAGTGGTTTGTTACAACCGTTAGAATTCCCAAATAGAAATGGGAACAAGTCTCAATGGATTTCATTGATGGTTTACCAAGGATTGGATCAGGATATGATAGTATTTGGTTGAATTGTGCATTTGAAGACCTCTTGAGAGCTTGTGTAATGGATTTTGGAGGATCAAGAGGTGACCATTTTTATCTAGTAGAGTTTGCATATAATAACAATTATCAATCCAGTATTGGTATGATTCCATTTGAAGCTTTGTATGGAAGACCGTGCAACTCACCGTCATGTTGGTTGGAAACCGGTGAAAAGTTTATGCTTGGACCAGATATGATAAGAGAAACTTCAGACAAGATCAAGATTGTTCAACAACGAATGAAGGCCGCTCGAGATAGGCAGAAGAGGTATGCTAATAAGAGACGAAGAGATTTGAAGTTCTCAGTTGGAGATTTGGTATTCATCAAGATTTCTCTGCTAAAGAATGTGATTCGTTTTGGTAGGAAAGGCAAGTTGGCACCAAGGTTTGTTGGTCCAGTCTCAGTTCTTGAACAAGTTGGAAACTTAGCATGTAAGGTTGGATTACCAGACAAGATGGCAGGAGTTCACAACGTATTTCATGTTTCCCAGTTAAGGAAGTTTGTGCACGACCCCGATATGACTATTTCACCTGGTCAGTTGGACGATGTCGAAGTAGGACCTAAGGCGGTAGGGAACCGCAAGCCAATGCGTATTGTCGAGTACGATACGAAGCTACTTCGAAGGAGAGCGGTGAAACTAGTAAAGCTTCAGTAGGGCGAGAATGAGAATGACTGTACTTGGGAAACAAAAGAGAGTACTAGGAAGACGTATCCAGAATTTTTTGCCTGGTAAGGTTTGATTTCGATTTAGTTATTCCGCATGCTAGGATAGGCTTGCTTTGTTTTTTTTGTATGCTTTATTGTTTGTAAATGATTGATAGGCATGCGGAATCCTTTGTATGTTTTGGGTTAAGGAATTTCGGGGACGAAATTTCTTAAGGGGGGGGGGGGGGGGGGGAGAATGTAACAACCCGCATTCTACGCATCGGAAGATCGTAGAATATTTATTTCTCTTTCGTATGAAGCCGTATGGTCATGTACTCTTGGGGAACGATTAGTAGGGTCATTTCCCATGTTCATGATTTTTGTCGATTTTTAAATGACCGTTTTGCCCCTAGTTGTTCTTGTTTCGCTCATAACTTTTGACTGGAAGGGAATTTTGACCTAAAATCACTACTATTAGCTCCGGATGATGGTTTCTCTTTCCGTAGAGTGGTCATAATAGCCAAACGGACTTACCGTTTGGGAGATATGGCTGAATTAAAGTTTAAAGGGTTATTTTCAGCTAATTGGGCTTAACCGGGTAATTAGCAGCTAGGCCCAAAGGGGGATTTCGGCATTAAGGGTATTTAAAGGCTGCTAGGGCTAGAGATTTCGGTTTTAGTCATTTCCCAGCCGCCACAAACACCTTAGTAAGCTCTAACAATGGCCTCCAACATATAGAATCGTCTCTAATCACTTCTTAATCAAGTTTTGGCTTAAACAACATCAAATCAAGGCTAATCAACACAAAATCAGAGTTGGAGCTGCTACTAGGCATTGGAATTCGACCCATATAGTAGATTATTTCAGATTTAAAGTTTTATTGTGGCAAAGATGAGTGATTAGCTTGCTTTTACACTAATTATGGTTAATTAGGGGTAATTAGTGAAGATTAGCGAATTTATACGTAAATAAATTCTGGAAAAATTCCTAAAATTCTAAAATAATGTTCTAAGACTCTGTTAGAAATTTGGGTTAATTTCGATGTGTTTTGCTAATTGTATGCTTAAACATGATTAAGAGGGATTAAGGGAAAATGAGGGGTTCTAGCTATGTTTGATCCATTTTAATCTATCAAATTATTGTTTTGGTGTTTGCAATTGATGTTATATGTTGCTATGACAGTTTGACATGAATTGTGATTGATTAGAATAGTTAGATTGGTCGAAGACGCCGTCGTATGGCGTAAAACAGTCGCTGGAAAGTCAGTGCAGGAAAGTACCTGAACCGGATCGGATCGGATGGGAGGCCCGAACCGAACCATTGTGAAGCCGTCCCTACGAACCTCTTGTGGTGATGGAGACCGATCCGGACCACCTGGAAGCTTGCGAATTGATGGCCATGGAGGATCACAAGTTGGAGCACACTATTCGAACCGACCCGCTCACACCACCCGACCCGATCCGCCTCTCGTGAGCATGAGCTACTCCGACCCGAACCGATGGGTGACGATTGGACTCGAAGGCCGACCCGATCCGCCAGGAGTGACCACGACCGATCCGAACCGCCACGAGATGAAGGCCATGAACCGAACCGGAAGCTGAAGGTTGACCCAGCCGAACTGACGATTCTTGACCAATCCGAAGCGAGTGGAGCAAGATGAAGACCGATCCGGATGAAGATGATGGCCAATACCCGAGATGCAAAGGTAGTCCAAAGGAGAATTTAGAGCTCAGGATCCAGATGGGAACCAATGAGTTCACTTCATGATTTGGGCTTTGCTGCGGGACGTGTGCAAAGGGGTTGTCGATGTCTGTAACTTTGGATCACTATGTATGGGGGGTACGCCAACGGATTCAGGGTCACAGTATGTAGTGACCTAGGTACGACTAAAGTAGCTATATACCAATGAAGTGGGGTCATTTGTAAAGGTGTAGTCATGATCCCATGTGGGTAAGCTTGGTAGTAGCAGTAGTTGTACAAGCCAAACTCCGTCACTACTTCAATTGGTCTAGTGGTTGAAAGCGGTGGACATCGTATGCTTTACGCACTGAGTGAGAGATGTGAGGATGGTTGCTATGCTTGATTTGTTTGCTATCACTTTGACATACACACCCCCACCCCCGTATTCTTTACACCATATGTTGATGGCACCTTGGAGTATTGTACAGTATGTAGTACTAACTCTTTGGTTGCAGGTCCAGGTTCAGGTATGGTTTAGTATACCTGTTATTGTTTTGTTTAGCTGCTTATCGCTCATACTAGACTTTTTGTCTGACCCAGAGTTTTATGTCTCTTCTTATTACTCTGGGTGCTCACACGAGCAGACTAGAGACATGTTAGCTGGTGATGCACGAGTAGCTGTGCCGGAGACGAGCAGGAGGCTTCCACGTATGATATATATAAGATATTCTCCCTGTGTTGCTGCGGTCACTACTTTGGGCATTAGTAGTGTACCTTTCTTTTACTTTGCTTTTGAGGCAGTTTGAAAGTTGTAATAAGCTGTATTTTGAATTTCCGCTACTCTGATGATGTTTAGTTTGGTTTCAGCTTATGCACTGTCTCGCCTGTTTTATGTCAAGTATATTGCTATTATATTTTATTCCATGCGCTGTGAGACATTCTACAGGTTCTGTGTTAGTTCTTCACCTTCTTTCTTTTCTTCTAACGACCGTCCTGTGCAAGTTGGACATGTGTACAGCGCACAATTGGAGGAAATGTCGGCTATTACGGGGCGGGTTGTTACACTCTAACTGGTTAACTCTAACTGATTAACTCTAACTGATTAACTCTAAATGGTTAACTCTAACTCGATTAACTCTAACTGGTTAACTCTAACTGATTAACTCTAACTGGTTAACTCTAACGGGTTAACTCTAACGGGTTAACTCTAACTGGTTAACTCTAACTGGTTAACTCTAACTGATTAACTTTAATCTGATTTACTTTAATCCGATTTAACTCTTATCGATTTCTAATTCGATAATTCTATTTCGATTAACTCCATACGATTAGCTTAACTCTAATCGATTAACTTAACTTTAATCGATTTACTCAACTCTAATCGATTTACTTAACTCTAATCGATTAACTCATCTTCGAATAACTTATATTCGATTAACTTCATTCGAATAACTAATATTCGATTAACTCCTTTTAATAACGTTTATTCATTTATAAAGATTTACTTTTAGTAACGGTTCTTCACTTGAAAAATGTCCTTTTAATAACGTTTCCCCACTTATACAGATTACCTTTTCATAAAGCTTTCCTTTTTATAACGTTTTCCTTTTTTTTATAACATCTTATTCCGTTATAAACAATTTTCTTTTTTATAACTCTATTTATTTTCTAAATATTTCCTTTTCAATTCTATTTGTAAATGGTTTACAAATATTTCCTTTTCAATTCTATTTGTAAATGGTTTACAAATATTTCCTTTTCAATTCTATTCTTTCTATTTGCAAATGATTTGCAAATATTTCCTTTATAATCTTTTTGCAAATGGTTTGCAAATAATTCCTTTAGGGTTTTATTTCTAAGTATTTCCTATTTATAAATAATCCATTTATAAATAAATTTCTATTTATAGATATTCCATTTATAAATAATTCCTTTTATAAAATCTTCTTTGATTTTAAAAATATTATCTCTTTTATAAAATCCTTTGATTTTATAAAAAATCTATTTTCAATATTCATTTTGAAAATTCCCTTTTTCCACATTCTGGTATTCTATGGTATTCAACATATCACATCACGATGATCAATATCGTCCAAACGCATATAATCGACAATAGATTATATATCACATCATATATTTCAATATATGAAAAAAAAAGTATTATAAATATTGAGGAACCCGGTTGGGTCCCACCAAACTGTTTCCCTGCATCACAGATTTTAAACAATATAATTAACATCAACTTCATTTCAATATGAAGTATTCTAATAAACAGAATCAATATTTGATTAACGATTTATATATATATATATATCGTTATCTATGATTTCAACCAATACACAAGAAAATCAACCAAACAGTTAACACACAGCAATCAACAGATGATTAACAGTTTTAAAAATACGTTATAAAAGTATAACTGTTCAGAGTTGGTGAGTTTTACTCACTTTGGCAGTTCATCACTAAAGAACGATAAACTGTTTGTTTGATTTGAATCAAACAATTTATTTCTCCATAAATTGTAACGAGCTCCAATCCACTTCCAGTCAGTTCCATTGTGTTGCTCCCATCCATACGATCCCAACGGATCTTGTTTCGCTGAAAACCGGTATCGTATGATAAAGTTACGTTAATTCTAAGTTAATACACATTTTATTTAAATAAAACTTTGAAATTAACTCCTATTGGGCTTAACCTTTCAAACAGGCCCATCTCCGCCCTTACAGACCCAAGGCCACACAAACCATCTTCTCTTCCGTTGACTTGAACCCGTCGCTCCTCCTACATTGATTCCCATTTCCAATAAAACCCAACCTCATTGATTCCCAATCACAACTCCATATTCTCATAAATCCACAAACAAATTTCACCAACCCCCTTCTCATCCAGTTCTCTTCAATTTGGTATGACACATCCTCAACTCGCAGGTCATTAGTAAAAGGCGACGGCAGCTCTGTTCAACGCGAGCTACAGAGAACATCGACATCTTTTAATTTTCGAAAATTGCCAAAAATCCAGAACTCCTTCCATTTTCCACTACGAGTTTGAATACCTGCTCTAATCGAGCTCAAACCCCAAGAATTTGAAGAACTCGTGAACCCTAAACTCGCTGGAAAAACCTCGACTAACAAAAATGACGTCGAATTCATTGAAAAGGGTATACATTTGAGGAAAAACTCTTGGAGAATTCAAGTGTGTATGTTTGGGGATTTATAGGATTTGATTTCCATTTCTTTTGATTTTGAAATGGATTTGGAACTCACGGTTTTGTGTAACCGACGGCGGAAAATATATGGAATGAGATTTAGGTTTAGAGATGGTGTTAAGGGTTATACTTATAGGTAAATGTTTGGTTTGAAGCTTCTTTTATTTTTATCATTTAAAGACCGCTATCGACAAAAATAAAAATACCGGTGAGACGAGCAATGTCCCACGATCCCAAAAATATAATAATTTAAACTAGTTGACTTATTCTGTGAAATCCCAAAATTATAGGTATAGGGTGCACAACTCTTACATTAATTTATATTCATTTTTGTCTTCTAAAAATTCGTGTGTCACACACGATATCCAAAAATCATGAAAATTGACAAGCAACTACAGTTTGACATTACGGACCCAACGAAATTGGTTTCGTCGAATTCCGACTCCCTTTGCTCACACAGCGTATTTTTAACCGTCAAAATACTGACTGTTTCTCACATTAAAAATCCGTACGGCCACACATTGACTCTAAAAATCACGGAAATTGAAATATATATAAATACATTTAAAAATAATTAAATTTAATATTAATAATTTAATATTACCGTATATATCCACATGGAATATACCACAGCTCCAAAATATTCATATATGGATTTATAGCTCGATATTCCAAATCCATATTATATCGATATTCAATTTATATTGAAATTCCTTTTATAAATTGTTATAAATTATAAAGGAATTCCATAGCGACTTTTCTAAAATTTGATTTGGACACGAAATTCCAATTTTTCTCTTCTATTAGAAAAATATACTTCACCAGCTCCGTACGTTTCTTGTTTCATGGAAATCCATTTTAAAACGGCTTCTGTATATTCAGTTGAAGTTCAAATCGCCAAATTATGAACTACAGCGCCATTTCGAGCTCGTTTTTAGTTATAATATAATAATACGTTCAACTGTCGTTTATATACTGTATTCGTTAATATAATTCAACTCCAAACTGAACTATAGCTTATATATGATCCAATTCACATCGTATTGTGAATTCTACTATTTCCGACTATTCTGGATTATTTAATTATTATATTAATTAAATATTCCTTATTATTAAATTCTGGTCGTCGATATCGCTAAATCGATATTTCCAAATCGATATCGCTAAATCGATATCGCCAAATCGATATTAAATAAATAAATAAATTATTCAAAGCTAAAAATGCGGGTCATTATAGCTATTAGGTCCATATTATGGTGTATTATCACCAACTAAAGAAAATTCATTTGTTTCTTCTGTCGCTTCAGTATCTTCCAGAAAATAGTGGTTGGCTAACCGTTGGTGATAATATACTTGTTACACTCAAGCAAAATAAGTGGTTGGTCATGCTTAGTGTAATGTCCCGTATTTTTGGCCGTCGAATATTTAATTTATTTTATTATTTTAAATATTTTATTTAGAATATTATTGGTTTTAATATTGAATTCGTTATTTAAAAACGAAGTTTAAACATAAAATTTATATATAGTATAAATCGAGCTCGAAAACGAAATGGCGCGGCAGTTCGTAATATTGAATTTTGAACTTCAATTGAATATACAGGATCCGATATAAGTCAGATTTCTGTGAAACAAGAAACATTGGAATCTTATTGATTATAATTTTCATATGAAAGAGAAAAATCGAGATTTCGTGTTGTAGATTGTTAGTTATGTCCAATTCAAAATTTAAAATAGTCGCTATGGAGTTATTTAATAATTTAATTCGTTTTAAAGGAGTTTTTTTATCATAACTTGAGATAACGATCGAATCAGGCCACAAAACGAATTCCGTTGAATTCATATTGACGTTTAGAGTCAGAAAACATATATGGTTTGTTAATTTTGAAGACCAGGTAATTTGGTATTCAAAATAGCACTTGGTGTGCGTATAAAATAGCGTACCGGGAAACAGTCTCGGAATGTGACGAAGTGTGTGCCGTTGGATTCATATTAATTAATTATTATAGGATCTTTGATTTTCGTGTCAAACGGACTTACTGTTTGACCGTGATAAATTTAAACGCGTGTTTTCACATATGATTTATAAAGGAATTTTTCACAAACGATATCGAAATTCGATGAAACCTATCTCATTGGGTCTGGAATATTTTTCTATGCTAGGATTAGCTAATTTTTTCAAATCAGGGACTGTATGGATTTGTTTTAAGAGGGTGCTTCACGTGTAAGTAATACAAAATATAATAATACTTAAATTCTCCCCCAACTCACTATAAATAGGATTCACCGTAACCTAATTCTTTAGTAAACATAATTTCGCCGCCACATAAACAAATCTACGATGGAAAACCATCCTTTTCTCCTCCAAATTCCTCCCAACTTTTAGATCGAAGTTTCCCTTCCTAAATCCTAAACTTCGCTCACTAAAAACCAATAATTACAACTTCGAAATCATCCAGCTCCACGAGGGCTTTCTAATGAATGATTGTGGTCGGCTCTGGAGCATTTAACTGGCCAGAATTCAAGCCAAATCAGTCGTCGTTCGAAGCGTACTTGGAAGGCCAGATCGTAATCGAGGTGAGAAGGCAGCACCGTGGAGTTGAACTCGTTGCTGGCTTTGGATGTATGATGCGTGAAGAAACAGGCACAGGTGCTGGTGGCAGCTCGAGGTCAGACCGAAGGGTGGTGTTATCGGAGCTGGAAGTGTCGAGACAGTGGGTGGTCTGTGTGAACATACAAAAGGCAATGGGTTTGTTTTTGTCATGTCTTGTGGGTTCAGACAGTAGACAGGAAGGCATGCTTGCGCGAGTTTTGAAAGCTGGGAGTAGTGTTGAACTGTGTGGTGTACAGGGTTGGTTTGTGTGTAAGTAGCGAGGAAGAAGAAACAAAAGAAAACGTGAAGATGGGATAAAATAAGTTAGGTCTTTAGTTGTTGAATCTGGAGTTTTGTCGGCCTGTTCCATTGTTCAGAAGTCAGCGTAATCAAAGTATATGGAAGAAGAATAACAGTAAAAGGGGATGGAAGGTCTGGTGTTTCGGTGAACTACAGGACCCCATGGTACCGATTTTAAATGAAGAACACTGAAGAAGTTCAAAGCTGCTGGAGTTTGAAAACAGTAGTTGGAAAATTCTGTACAAAAGGAAATGATGATGGGTAAATTATATAAATGTCGGCCTGTTCAAATTACTAAGTAAATAGTTGGGCCCTATTCAATTACTGGAATAACTAGTTTAGCTATCGGCCCGTTTAAATAATGATCACCAAAGTAAATTGGCCTGTTTAAGTTTAAGTAAGTAATTAATTATACCATTAGTTAATTGTTAATAAGGGATTAGAAAAGTTAAAACTTAATTTAAGACTTAAGCTATTATTTGTAAACAGAGTGGACTAGTTTTTCAAAAGCAAAAGATTCGGTTGTTTAGAAATCTTAAACCATAATTATTTAACGTAATTAGTTAATTAAGAAAGGTTAATTATATTTTAAATTTTATTAACTAAATACGTAAATTATTCTCACATATGTTTACAGAATCGAACGAAGCTACTTTGGACGGTGCTGGAGTGAACAGAAATTTTCAGTTCAATTAAACGAGAAATCAAACTGCTTCTACGATAAATCAGATTAAAGTGAGTTAAACTCACTCAGTCCCACTTATATTTTATATAAGTTGGGTTTTTAGTTTTGTGCGCTATGGTTGCTAATGGTTGATATTAAATTGCTGGTATGGGCTGATTATTGAATTGAATGATTATATTGAGGTAATGTATTTGATGCAGGGAAAACAGGTTGGAGGGATCCAACTGGATTCCTCACAGTAGTTGTTAAAATATATATATATTATGATATATGTTGAGATGTTGAATCTGTGATACAGGGATTGACAGGTTGGAGAAATCCAAACATGATTTCTCAATAACATTGATAATGTTTATCAATATGATTTGTTGTATTCATTGGACGTGAAATTGGTTTATATTTCACGGTTTGATACTTTAGCAGATATTTACCTCTTTAGTATTGTCGATAAAGAAATGATTTAAGAAATCGATATTAAATCGATTTAAAACGTTTTTCAAAGATGTGATCATTTACAGTTTTTGAAATATGATTTATAAAACGAATGGTTAATGTTTTATAAGCGAACGGTTAATGTTTTATAAGCGAATTGGTAATGGTTTGTACAGCGAATTGTTAATGTTTTATACAGCAAATGGTAATGGTTTATACAGCGAATGGTAATGGTTTATACAGCGAATGGTTAATGGCTTATACAGCGAATGGTTAATGCTTTATAAGCGAATTGTTAATGTTTTATACAGCGAATGGTAATTGTTTATACAGCGAATGGTTAATGTTTTATACAGCAAATGGTAATGATTTATAAATAGAATAGAAATGGTTTATGCAGAGAATAGAAATGGATTTACAAAGCAAAAGGAAATGAATTTACAAAGCAAAAGGAAATGGATTTGTAAACAAATGATAAAGGAATTCGTAAATGAAAGGTTAATGATTTTGTAAAGAATAGGTGAAGGGTTTTGAAATGGAATCTGTAATATTATTTATAGAAGTTAAGAAGAGATATTTTAATTAATTTTGTGAAATGGTATTTAAATAATATTGAAAATGATTTGTGAGACTATAATAATATAATCTCTTTAAAAATGTTAAAGGAAACATGAAAGGGTTTTACGAAATTGGAACTTGTTGTACGCTGGTTGAGTTGGGTAATTTTCTAGGTATCAATCTGATGTTGGTTTCGGCCTTCGGGATTGATACTGAGAGATTTATTCACTTACAAATTTACAACAAGGGTCTATTGAGTAGAAGTGTAATGATAATAGAATTTTCTTATTTTTAATAAGAAAGGGAAATGTTTTCTGAATCAGCAGTTTTAATATTTAATTAACGACGGGTTAATTAAAGAGGCTAAATGATGCTGAGTATTGAATTAGTAAATTCAATTTTATTTTTTCTGCATGAATGGTTGTTTATTTGATAGTTAAATAACCGACTATCAAACCAGACCAATATGATTGTTGGTACGGAAAGATCGGGGTCAAATTTATATTCGTAAACGCATTCTGAACCAGCGAATACGTAAAAGAAGTTGATTGAAGATGAAAAAAATTGAAGACCGTGGATCTTCAAGAGCGGAAGGGCTACTTGTTGAATTTCTTCGGTTTTGCGGCTAGAGATATTTCGACAATGATTCTGTCGTGATTGGAATCTACGGATTTGCAAAGACTACTCGCTACTAATCTCTATGGTGACACCTAGGATGTGGTAGGAGGGTGCCTTCGGTTCATCCTGTACCTGGATGACTTGTATGGACGAATATCTGACAGAATATTTCTTAAGAATCACGTACGTTGATTTTTACAAACATATTTCTGTTAGTGGCGGAGAACGGCCGTTCTCTTCGCTCAGAGTATTTTTGTGGACGTCAATTAGTGGTTTGGCAGATCTGACTGTGTGATATTCAAAGTGAATGATGATGTGAGGTGCTAAGGGTAGTATTAAACCTCAAGCCTCTACAACTGGGAAATGGTATAAAATCGGGTAGGTCGCATGGCTATGTGGGTCGCACCCATCAAAAGTGTGTATAATCACCTATCTAGAGTTTTCATTTAATTCTTTAATCTATTTCGATGCTATCCCTTTTCGGGAAATAGTTGTTTGAGTCCAACCATTGGTGATATACATTCGGCACACTCAAGCGAAATGAGTGGCCGGTCATGTTTAGCCTAGGTTGCAAGATGTTCTTGTTGAACCTGGTGTATTCCTCTCTAGAGATACACTATCGGAAGGTGGTCCCATACCTTGCCAGTTGGAAATCCAAACTCCAATAAGAGCCCGCGGTTTTTGATTGTATACTATATATATATGGAATGTGAGATGAAAGCGTTCCGCTAGATTGATATTTATTTGTGGTAGACACTATTATAATATCAGAATTAGCAATGATTTCATAAAAGAAATGTTTTGACTTTAAAATCAAGTTGTGTGATGTTTTTAAACTTAGTGTGTTTTCTTACTCTGGTTCACCAGACTGATCCGGCGTTTTGTAAATGCTCGGGTTAGACCGGGTTGAGCACGTTGAGACGACCCGATTTCCCGTTCTCACGGAAACAAGGTTATCTTTTGGAATATAACACAGAAACATATAATAGCATAACAGAATTAAATAAATACACCAGAATGAACAACAAAATATACTGGATAAAAGTAATCATCAGAGTTACACAGTATACAGGATCTTACTTAGTACAAATACAGTTCAGCTATACATAAATGTCTACAGCGGAAATAAACAAAATATGTACAATAGGAGCTGAACAGCATAAAAAGAAATAAATGATAGAATCCATCTTCAGCTCCAGCTATCCAGAAAGAACCAGCTAAACCTGAATACAAGGCTGCCCGGAAGTCTTTTCTATTAGCATTCGGACCTTCACAGGGAATGGTTATATAACCCCCTGATTTAATCTTAGCTCTAACAACCCTCTCGGCGCATCTAACCTCTGCTTCATATTTGGTTAACCAATCCAATCCCAAAATAAGATCGAATTCATCAAAATTCATGACGACAGAGATAATAGGGAATTTATAGCAAGAAAAAGAGACGGGTACTGCACAAACCCAACTGAGATTGATGGAACCTCCAACTGGATTTCGGACAGTCATTGGCTCTTTGAGCTTCTTCAAATTCAAATCCAACTTCTTGACTGCACTCTTTGCAATAAAGCTTCGTGACGCGCCAGTGTCAAACAGTACTTTGACTGGAATGTTTTTGACAGTAAGCGTGCCTTCTAACACATCAGACCTTTCTTGACTATCTGAGGGTGCTGAGGTTTCTGCTACTTCATTCACTTGAACTATTTCAGTCTTTTTCAACTGCCAGCAATCTTGCTTTACGTGACCAAACTGATGGCATTGATTGCACCTTTGATTTCCTTGAAAATCCTTCCTGGGCTTAGATCCAACCTTTCTTTGTTCGTTCCAAGATTTGCAACTTATCGCCAAATGCCCTTTTCTATTGCAGCTTGAGCACGTGGCGGTCATTATTCGTTCGTTCCCAGGTTCAGCCCTTTTTCTCTTGGCACTGGGCTTCTTATTGATCTCCGACCTTGTACTGGCTTCAGGAATATCAGTTTCCGACTTTTCTTTGTCACTAGAACAGACCTCTTCTTCCTCGCGCAACATTCCTTTCTTGTCGAGATCTTCATACTGATAAGCCATGTATATCATTTCTGAAAAAGGAAGCTTCACATGCCCCAATACTTTATTCTGGTATTTCCTTTGAAGTCCGTGAATAAATCTCATATTTTTCTTCTTCGGATTTTGAATTAGATGAGGGGCAAAGTGAGAAAGTTCATTGAATTTCTTATGATATTCGGGAATGGTCATATCACCTTGTATCAAATAAGAAAATTCATCACATAGGCGCTCAGTCGCTTCGGGAGGAGTAAATCTTTCCAAGAAAATAACTTTGAATCTGTCCCAGGTGATATCACCTTCTGGATTATTCTCTATAACCGAATCCCACCAGAACAAAGCTTCATCTTTCAGAGCCCAGGAGGCCAGTAATCTTTTCTGGTCATCCCTAAGCTTTAATGCTTCAAATATTTTCTCAGCCGAACGAATCCAAGCTTGTGTTCTCATAATAGATTCTTCGCCCGAGAACGGCTTTCCACCCAGATTTCTATATTTCATGAATAGAGCTTCTATATCCGGGTCAGTATTACTTCTTCTATTTCTGGCACTCATTTTCTAGTTCTTCTGCAAATAGCAGATCAAGTGTCAGGTCACAGAAAAGGTATTTTAAAATATAGAGACAAATACTTGAAGTGTAAATGTGTCTATCGAAGTGTATTCATTCTGCTTTACTCATACTAGGATATTGCTGATCCTATCTGTATTGAGTTACCCGTCCTAGAACACTACTGGTTCTATTTCTGACGAGTTCGTTCAAATGTTATATTCCAGAACTAAGCTTAACCAAAGCTCTGATACCACGTTGAGACGACCCGATTTCCCGTTCTCACGGAAACAAGGTTATCTTTTGGAATATAACACAGAAACATATAATAGCATAACAGAATTAAATAAATACACCAGAATGAACAACAAAATATACTGGATAAAAGTAATCATCAGAGTTACACAGTATACAGGATCTTACTTAGTACAAATACAGTTCAGCTATACATAAATGTCTACAGCGGAAATAAACAAAATATGTACAATAGGAGCTGAACAGCATAAAAAGAAATAAATGATAGAATCCATCTTCAGCTCCAGCTATCCAGAAAGAACCAGCTAAACCTGAATACAAGGCTGCCCGTGGAAAAAGGGGCACCCGAGTTTGAGAGTGAAACAAACTACGAGTCAGTCATGGGACTGGTATGAGAAATCCACTCAACACATATATAATTGGCTAATCACAGGACCACGCCACTTTCGTGGAACGGGTTTACTCCATTGGATTGCCAGTGCCTTAAAACAAATCTTTCTTTTAAACATCGCTATGCTTTTTATAAAAATGAAGCCATTATAAGACTCAGTTCCCATCACACAATGCAACGCAAACCGGAGGATAGAGTTTTACCTTATAATGGCCAAAATATGATTGATACGAATAAAACAAAGGCATTTGATATTATTGCTAGTGTTTATATGTTTTGAAAACAATTTCAAATCATAACTATCAATCATAGACGACATGAGCGTCCCATGCCACTATGTCGCCAAATATATATATATACAATCGAAACCGCATCGTCGCGTATTTGGAAATTGGATTTCCGTCATGAACCAAGGCAAAAGATAGTCCTTACCGAATTCGAGACGCTCTAGCCCGCCCCTCAGGAACAGCCGCAACTGCCCCTTGGATCGTCAGGGCCGGTCCACCGATGTGGATTATTATGCCTGAACACTACGTCTCCCCGCCCTTTGGGGCGTAAACGAGCCAACGAATGACTCCATCGGACCAGGATCGTCCGATCAAACCGAGGCGCCTCGCAACAGCAACAACCACATAGGTGAAAAGTATATAAATGTCAGGGCTGGTAGGTCACTGACACCACCCTAGCTAGAAAGAAACGCAGGCCCTCCCTGATGTCCTTCTCCCGTTTTAGGTTCAAACCGGGGTGTGAGGCTCGCGAATTCACGTTATACACAAAGCTACGCCACACAGGCGGTGCTCTGATCATCACCACAAGACTTTGCTTTTCAACAGAAGTCCTGATCTCTGCATCTTAGCATGCCACACAGAATAAATCCTATGTCAGACACACAGTCCATTTACAAGTCCGTTCTGGGTCTGAACGAAACCGGAGGCACTAAATACCTCGCAAACCCTTCGACCACCACGTACGTCTGGACGATCACCACTCATTATCCGTATTTCGGGATGCCTCCCAATCAGGACCTCGGTTACCATCCAAACGAGGTGAAGATCTCCGGTCTTCGACCATCGTCTTCATCTTCGAATTTCAATCGTCGGTCGATTATTCGAAATGAGAATTAACTCGGCCTTTTCAAATAATTCACGTATATTTAGAATTTCAAATCGATTTATTTCAATGGTTAAATTATTCGACAACACCAATTGTGTTCTTTATATAGTTTTCACACCAAACACATTCAACCATCAAACATCACATAAATCAAGCAAATTCAGTTTATTTCCATTCCATATCGCTTATGATATTTTATAACTATTTATCGCTATTTTTATTTATTTTAAAATAGCCATTTTATTCAAAACGACGCTTCGGGCCATAAGGCGGCCGTGGCGCTGTTTTTCTCCAGATTTGATTTACACATATCTGAAAATCTAACCGTTGGATCTTCACAAAATTTACTTCATTAGAAAGGTCTTTTCAAAACGAACCCAACGGTTCCAGTTTCGGGAAAATCCGACGGTCGGATCTCCCGGTACAATCGTTTGAATTTTCGATTTCAAAATACGAACTGCAGCGTCGTTATTCGATTAAATATAATTATATTTATATATATAAATAAATATAATCGTTTCTGGCGCTGTTTTTCTTCAGATTTGAATTAAACATTCCAGACAATCCAACCGTTGGATTTCTACAAGGCTGGTGCCGTTGGAAAGATTATTCCAAGGCGAACCCGACGGTTGAGATTTCGGGAAAATCCAATGGTCGGATTTCCCGTACTAGTCGTTTGAAATCACGGTTTCAAAATACGAACTGCACGGCTTCGTTTCGTTTTAATTTTATTTATATAGTTATATAAATATAGTTCATTCAATGATTTCTATATCGTTTTCACTTCAAAAAAAATTTTCTAACACCTTAAATTTTGGAAAAATTTCGCCATAACCTCCCCTGCACCGGGAGCGTCGGGAAATCGCAAATAGCGTCCCGGTCCTTCTAATCTCAAAAAGAAAAAGAAAAAGCCAAGCGGCTAGCCAACAGGCTCAAAATCATCACCCAAACAAATCAGTAAATGTGTACCTATTTGTCGGGCACAAAATTTTATTCCTCTTCTCTAGCCCCTTTGCTATAACCTGTTCAAAGAATATTGCACGTACATATATATACAGTTCATATCATTTTTCATTTCTATTCGATTTCATATTCGATTTCTATTTGGTTTAAAAACACCATTCATTCTAATGTTACATAAATAGGTGCAAATCATTTCATTAGTTAATTAATGAATATTTCAACTCATCTATGTTTATTTTGAACAAGTGGCTATTTTTAACACTTCGCATTTCAACGATTTATGCATACAATAAAAATGTGATTTTTATTGTAAAACGATTCATTTCAAAACACTATTTTTCTATATAGTTCATATAGTCGATAAAAGGTGATTTTTATTATCAAACAATTTATTTCAAATTATGAATACCATTCAACACATGAATTTCTAAACAACGAATGAATATCAATTCAACACATGAATGTTTTCTATAGTTTTTATATATAGATAGAAATGTGATTTTTATATTTTAAAACGCGAATACCATTCAACACATGAATTTCTAAACAACGAATGAATATCAATTCAACACATGAATGTTTTCTATTCAATGAATAAATATTGTTTAAGCATATGAAAATAATTCAAACACACAAATATTATTCAAAATTTCGGCAGCATAACGGCAGGGTAGTTACACCGGCACCGTCCCTAGTACGGCTCCTCGCTCTACCTTAAAACCTCGCGGTTTTTGACAATGGGAAACATGCATCTAGTTCGCACGCAGGCGGCATGTATATATATTTATTTCAATTCCACAAACTAATCCTATGTGGTTTCAACCAAATATTTCACAACCACAAATGGGTATTTTTCAACCAATATCAATCACAAACAATCCCAAACAATCAATCGCTATCAATCAATTTTCCACAACAATCCCAATCAATAAATATCGTCCATGGTTTGTGGACGAGGGGCGTATATATATATATATATATATTTATATATAGCAATTCACTTTTACTTCACACATATATATATATATAAATTTTAAATCAGAAATCTCACCAATAGCTATCCAACTGCGAGACTCTTCTTAATAGAAATCTTCGCCTATTTGTCGCTTTCACCCGTATTCTCTGCATATGTAAAAATAGAATTTTTTACAATGCTATTCAATATATAAAAATCGAATTTTGACTTCGCTATTCAATATATAAAAATATGATTTTTTACTTTTGCTTTCAACATATAAAAATATGATTTTTACTTTTGCTTTCACATATAAAAAAAATATGATTTTTACTTTTGCTTTCACATATAAAAATATGATTTTTACTTTTGCTTTCACATATAAAAATATGATTTTTACTTTTGAAAGAAATCAGTTTTCAACTTTTCAAGAAAACCAGTTTTTATATTTATATAAATCACAGTTTTTATACTTTTTATAAATCAGTTTTATTCTTTCATAAAAATGCAGTTTTTAGTTTCTTTTTTTTTTTTTTAAAAAAAAACAGTTTTTAAAATCTTTTTAAATCTGTTTTTAAAATCTTTTTAAATCAGTTTTATTCTTATCAAAAAAATCAGTTTTTAACTTTTATAAAAAAAATCTGCTTTTACTTTCTTTACAAAAAAAAACCAGTTTTAAATTTCTTATCTAAAGAATCAGTTTTTAACTTTCTAAAAATTTCAGTTTTAACTTTAATAAAAATTTCAGTTTTAACTTTAATAAAAATTTCAGTTTTAACTTAATAAAAATTTCAGTTTTAACTTAATAAAAATTTCAGTTTTTCTTTTACTAAAAATCAGTTTTTCTTTTATATAAAAAAAAAAAAAAATCAGTATTAAAACAGAAATAAACTAAACAAATAAAATGAAAGAAAACGTACTGAGGTGGGGGGGGTTTCTCGCAGATCGACGGCGGCAAGGTGGCAGGGCTTCGAGGTGGCGGCTTCGGTCTGGAGGCGTCGATGTACTGGGCTCGAACGGGGGGGGGGGGGGTTTGCGTCGATGTACTGGGCTCGAACGGGGGGGGGGGTTGCGTCGATGTACTGGGCGGAGCGGATGGGCGGTCGGCGGTGGGAGGTTGGTGGAAGCGGTCGCTTTCTGTTAGGGTTTTTTTTTTCTTCTGTCTGATTTACTTTTGAAAAAGGGGGGGGGGGGCAGTACGAAGATAAAGGGGGGGGGAGGGAAATTATATTTTTTTTTTTATTATTTAATTATTATTTTTGCAAATAGGTTGACTGTTACACTCGACCTCGAAACGAGGCCCACCGCCTGTCGCCCATAGCGTTTCACCCCCATTCCGAACACAATGGGATATGTATCGCAAGCTGATTTGATCGTTATAGCCAGTTTCCTTTGAATTTACATTTAAATCACTATATTGAATTTTAAACGCACATTTCAAATTACCGGGGTCACATACTAACTAGAAAAAATCTAGAAAAATATTTTCTAGCTTCGTATCAACGATACGGTCCTAACAAAACTAGTTTCGTCGAATTCTGAGACCGTTTGCAAAATGGCCAATTTCCAGTCGATTAAAATCAACGGAAACTGGTCAAACGCGTTTTCTTCTGCCACGCTCACATATTGATTCGAAAAATTATGAAATTTGAAACCTAGCAATAACTTGACACTGCGGACCCAACAAGAGTGGTTTCGTCAAAATCCGAGGTCATCTGCAAAATGTCCATTTTTAAGGGCCTGAATTCCATAGCGACTATTCAGAATTTTCAACTGGACATATCCTATCATTTCTAAGATGAAATCTCAGTTTGTTAACTTCGTTATAAAGATATAGTTATACAGATTCAAATATTTCTTGTTTCGTTCAATTCTGACTTATATTGAATTCTGTATATTCATTTGAAATTAGAAATCGAATTTTCGAACTACCGCGCTATTTTCAATTCTATATATAATTATATTTAATTATATTGGTTTTCAAATGTCGATTCAACTCAGTTTTCTTCATCTTTATTTAAAATATTTATTTTAAATATTTAAAATCCATTATTTTAGCCAATTTAAAATTTTTAAATTGGTTCAGATTTTCTGGGTCGTTACAGGTTATCGGATGCTGTGAAGTCCGAAGATAAGATGGAGGAGTTCAAACGTGTGATATCTGGTATTTTCCAGTGTGTGTTGTATATGAGGACAGATTATGATAACTGTCCAGATGTGTTGATGTACTCTGATGAGTGTAAGTTTTATTTTAAAGCTCTCAATAAAGTTGTTTCTATTATATTTTATTCCGCTGCGATGTGAGACTCGGATGTCTTGTGTTCTTCTTCTTCTATTCTAAATTTTATTTCTTTCTTATCTCACCCTCTATATTCTTTCATTAACTATCTGGTGTTTTCGATACTTGAGTTCTGGCAAGTGATATGGGTTATGTATTATTGTTGGAATTTGAGAGTCGGAATTCCCTGGGTCGTTACATTTAGCCGGGTTGCAAGATCTTCTTGCTAAACCCAGTGTATTCCTCTCTAGAGACACGCTATCGGAAGGTGGTGCCATAGCTTACCATAGTTGGAATCCATTCTTCAATAAGCTTCTATGGTTTTTGATTATATACTAAATATGTAGAGCGTGAGATGCAAGCGTTCGGCTAGATGGTTATGTATTTGATTTGGACGCTATTAATAATATCACTGAAGTTAATATCAAAATTGTTTTGGGGTATTATAATGTAAAACCAATTGGGTTTATGTGTGGGCTGGTCTTACAATAATCCTTTTCTATCAAAAATATTTTTAATTTAAATTAGTTGGATGATACGTATAAATTTAGTGAGTTTTCTCACGCTGACACAGCAGACTGATCCATGTCGTTTGAAATGCTCAGGCCAAACCCACTTTTATAGGTTTAGGATAGGATGCGACGAACTTCAGAAGACATGCTGGAGGAGTTCAGACGTAAATATATTAGTAATTATTCAGTTGTGTTGTATATGGGGACAGATTTCTTTAACTATCAAGATGTATTCAATGTCGGGTGTACTCTGATGATTGTAAGTATTATTTCAAGCTCTCAATAAAGATTAATTTGTATATTATATTTTATTCCGCTGCGATGTAAGACTCTGTGTCGAGTTGGTTAGTTTGATCCTTCTTCTTTTTCTTATATTTTTCACTTCCTTTATTTTCTCACCCTCCGTTTTTCTCTCTATTAACTATCCGGTGTTTTCAATACTTAGGTTTGGCAAGTAATACGGGGGTATGTATTAGTATCGAAATTCGAGCATTGAATTCCTCGGTCGTTACTTTTTACTACAACCTGAGTTCCACAATCGGGCTGCACTTATGCACGGAACTCATTCGGGAGCTTCGATATCTGTAAAGGACATGTTTGTTAGGCCCACAATACAAATACCCATATATAGGTCTGTCTCTTTTCACAGTGTCTACGGCCCCACCTCTACCCCTCCCTCAACTAATGAAAGATTACTTCAAGAGCTAAGTGACATCCCCCTAACAAATAATCCGAGTATCCAATTGGTGTTGTAACGTCCCAGAATTTTAGAGATTCAAATAATTAATTTATTTAATTATTTTAATATATTAGTTCGATAATTTAAATGGTTTGAATTTAAATTCGAATTATAAATATGAACGAATTTATAAACGACATTGGAACGTATTAATTATAATATAATTATAAACGAGCTCATAACGTCACGACAGTTCATAATATTGAGTTTTGAACTTCAACTGAGCGTATATGATTCGTTATAAGTTGGATTTCCATAGAACAAGAAACCTTGGAATCTGTTGAACGGTATTTTTCTAATGGAAGTGAAAAATTAAGATTTCGCTTTATAAATTGTGAGTTATGTCCAAATCAAATTTTCAGAAAGTCGCTATAAAATCGTTTATAAACCATAATGATAATTTAATTATTTTAAATTATTTATTTTGAATTTGGGCAAGATATTTGAGACGTAGTTATAATTTAATTTTTAGAATTTTACTATAATTTTTATTTTGGAAAATAAGCAACTTTTTATTTGGAGTATTTTACACCCTATATCAGCATTTTGGAGTTTCACGAAATGAGTTAACTAGTCTATATTATTATATTTTTGAGATCGTGGCACATTTTTCATCACAATAGTATTTTTATTTTTGTCTGTAGCGACTCGTACGTGAATGGAATTTTGTGTAATGGGGTACGTTAAACAATAAAATATATACTACATAAGTGTGGTGTTGCTGTAGGACCTATTTGTTTCGAAATAGTTGAAAGCTCGTTGGAGAATAATGTTTATAACATTACTACTTGTTTTTTTTGACAAAAGACTTTGTTTTATAAGGATAAAACATTTACATGAAATGGCCACTTTCCAAGATAAATGATGTGCATAGCAGGTACGCAAACAATCAGACAAAATTGGGCATAACCATTTTGCGGCCTGAATTCATGCATGTACACGCAATGTTAATTCCCTGCACCGGAAGAGTACATGTTCATACACACGCAAATAAAGATGACGTTTAAAATTACTTTGTAAGCGGACCAGTAAGTAAAAAGAGTTTCGATCTTCAGCGGTTTGAAAGACAAATAATAGTATTAGTTCGATGTAGTCAGGCCATGATATACTAACTGATAGCATGCATTATAATACAAAGGAAAAGGAAAATTTGTCAATATATATATATATCATTTTTAGTCACACTGTCATCTACTCTAAGCCGTAGCACATGCAAGCTTCATGACATAGGAAATGTGATGCCTGTTTTCGCGCAGATGAATCGTCACTGCCCTGTCTTTTCACATCGCTCAGCTATTTTCTCACATGCCTGCCTATGTGTTTACACCTTAAGCCTTAAGTTTCCCTTCAATATATATATACACACACACACGCATGCAAGCCAAGTGTTTCTTTGGTTCAAGAATTAAAAACCGAACCATTCTTCCATTTTTTTTTACAGCAAGTGAATGGCCGATCTCCTTAATGAAAGGAAAAAAACCAATTAAATATTAATACCTTTGCAACTAATCTTTGTATGTTTATACGGTTTGTACAGTGCTACTGCTACCTAAATCCATAGCGTACTATCTAAACAAAGTAGTATATTACTATACTATATTTAGTATGAACGATTACCCCCATTAAAAACAGACTACCCTATAATACTACTACAGTCCAACCCTACATTTTCTCCCATCCCTTGCGTGCCAAGTAGTATATTTCGCGCAAGGCTAAGGAACTAGCAGGAACCACTCTATACACCTAAAACGTTGGTGCCAAGGCACCTTCCCTTTATATATACGTGCTGATCTCTCTTCTTCTCAAAAACAATATAAATCAAATGCCATTTCCCTGATAATAGGAAGAAGCAAGCTACAAAGTGGAAAAACAACTCGTATAAATCTAAATCAAACTGCTAAAAATCCCCACATACATTTATACCCGAACCCCATCGTTCCTTCCACGAAAAACAGTGCAATGGCGTGACTGAAGTCACGACCTGTTTTGGTCCTCGAGTTCGATGTGGGAGACGGACGGAGGAAGTAATTTTGGTAGTGAAACCTTGAGCAACGCAGGAAGGTGGAGTTGTGGTGTAACGACCCGTATTTCTACGGTATTATAATTAACCTATTTAATTATTTAAATAGCGATTTAGAAATTTAAAAGGTCGTTTAAATAAATTATATGGATTATTTAACTAATATAAATAATAGAATAATATATTAAATTTCTGAAATAGTCAGAAATTATGGAATTCACAATATTGTGTGAACTGGGAAATTCAAAATATATAATTTAGTTTAGAGTTGAATTATATTAATGAATATATTATATAAACAAAGCTAGAACGTATAATTTATATTATAATTATAATCAAGCTCGAAATGGCGCGGCAGTTCGCTATTTGGCGATTCGAACTTTAAACGAATATACAAAACCCGTTTTAAGTCGGATTTCTGTGAAACAAGAAACGCTCGGAGTCGGTGAAGTATATTTTTCTAATGGAAGAGAAAAATCGGGATTTCGTCCTGTAAATTTTGATTTATGTCCAAATCAAATTTTAGAAAAGTCGCTGTGGAATTCCTTTATAATTTATAACGATTTATAAAAAGAATTTCAATATAAATTGAATATCGATATAATATGGAGTTGGAATATCGAGCTACAAATCCATATATGAATATTTTGGAGCTGTGTTATATTCTGTATGGGCATATACGATAATATTTATTTATTTTATTTAAATTTAATTGTTATAAATATATTTATATATTTAAATGGTCTATTTAGAGCCCTTAATAATAGCCGTTTTGCAAACAGCCTCCGTTTTCGATGAAACTAATTTTGTGGGATCCGCAATAGTAAATTATTGTTACATTTCAATTTTCATGATTCTAAGAGTCAGTATGTGGTCGTACGGGGTTTTAATGTGAAATACAATCAGTATTTCGACGGTTAAAAATACGCTGTGTGAGCAAACAGAGTCGGATTTTGACGAAACAAGTTTCATTGGGTCCGTAATGTCGTATTGTATCTGCATGCCAATTTTCATGATTTTTACATCCGTTCGGAACATAAGGACGGTGGCTACCCAATGGTATTGACTAGAACTGAATTGGAGCTCGTTACAACATATAGCAAAATAAATTGTCCGTCTGAATCAAGCGATGGTTATCGTTATTAACGATGATCGTCCAATGTGAGTAAATATCACTAATTCTGAACAGTTTATATTTTTATAACGCATTTTTAGAACTGATAAATATTGATTGCTGTGTATTGACTGTTTGGATGAACTGCTAGTCAGTTGGTTGAAAGTTTAGATAGCGATATATAAATCGTTATTCGAATATTGATTCTGTTTATCATAATATTTTATATTCGTGTTATTTGTGTTGGTTAACATTTGTGATGCAGGGGAACAGGTTAGAGGGACCCAACTGGGTTCCTCAATATATAAAATACTGTTTTGTTTCATATATTGTGATATGTGATGTGATATATAATCTGTTTGTTGATTATGTGTGTTTGATGATATTGATCACGGTTATATGGTGTTTTAAATACCATAAGGAATACTGAAAAGTAAAAAGGGAATTTTCAAAACGTATATTGAAAATGAAATATTTATAAAATCATAGGATTTTATAAGAGGAATGCTTAATTAGAAAGGAATAGGATGTTATAAAAAGGAAATCGTTTTTAAAGGAATAGGATGTTATAAAAAGGAAATCATTTGTAAAGGAATAGGATGTTATAAAAAGGAAATCATTTATAAAGGAATAGGATGTTATAAAAAGTAAATCAATTAGAAAGGAATAAGATGTTATAAAAAGGAATCCGTTATAAAAAGGAAAACATTATTAAAAGGAAATCTTTTTAAGTGGAGAAACGTTATTAAAAGGAAATTTTTAAAGTAAAGAACCGTTAATAAAAGTAAATCTTTATAAATTAATAAACGTTATTAAAAGGAAATCTTTTTAAGTGGAGAAACGTTATAAAAAGGACATTTTTAAAGTGAAGAACCGTTACTAAAAGTAAATCTTTATAAATGAATAAACGTTGTTAAAAGGAAATCTTTATAAAGTGAATAAAGTTAGTTGAATATGAATTAGTCGAATATTAGTTATTCGAATTAGAGTTAATCGGATTAGAGTTAAATCGAATATAGCCATTCGAATTGAAGTTAAAGCGAATATTGTTATTCGAAATAGAGTTAAATCAGGCATAGAAATTTAGAAATGAAGTTAAGAAAATTTAGAAACTGACTAGAGATTAGTTAAGTGGAATGGTTTCCTAAGTAATGATCTGATGTTGGTTTTGGCCTTCGGGATTGATACTTAGGGAATTGTTCTCATACTAGTTTACAGTCAGGGACTGATAGTTATGGAAGAATAGTGATACGTGAATGAGAATTGGGAATGTTTTCCCATGTTCATAACATATATTTTCTGAATATAGAAAATAAGAAAATATGAATATATATATATATATATATATGGTTGATGATTGGATCGATAATTCCATTTGGAAATAAGATGGTTGTGTGTACACGGACATTTTTCATTTGATAGTTAAATCACAAACTATCAAAGTTTTGACCATTTTAACGTTGTTAATATGGAGAGACCGGTTGGATTCTTATCCGAAGAACCACTCCGTATTGGCAGTAGCATTGCGAATCAGATTATATAAAGAGATAATAAGAGACGAAGTAGAGTACCAGGGCTTTTTCTATTAATAGAAACTGTGCCTTCGGTTTTGTTCAGTCCCAGAACGAACGTATATGGACGAATGTCTGACAGAATATTTCCAATGATCGCATATGTTGGACTGTACAAATATATGTGGTGGCAACGGATTTATTCCCTTAGCATAATATCCAGAATATTTGTGCAAATCAATTAGTGATTAACGGATCTGAAAATGTGGCATTCAAAGTGATCGTGTTATCAATGAATGGAAAGAAACCGTAGCCTCTGGCCTCAACAAACTCGAAAATGACAAAAGTCGGGCAGGCAGCATGGCTATGTGGGTAGCTCCCATTAGGATGTATAATCACCTATTTAGAGAATATTCATTTGCTTCTTTAATCTATATCAATGATGTCCCTTATCAGGAAACGGTTGCTGATCCCAACCGTTGGTGATATACATTCGATACACACAAGCGAAATGAGTGGTCGGTCATGTGCGGCTGAGTTGCAAGATGTTCTTGTTGAATTCCAGTGTATCGTTCCTAGAGTACACTGATCGGAAGGTGGTTCCATACCTTGTCATAGTTGGAAATCCAATCATCCAATAAGCGCCTACAGTTTATGATTTTATATTATGTATGTGGAACATGAGATGCAAGCGTTCCGCTAGATTGTTATTTACTTGATCTAGACATTATTATAATATCAGTCAAGTATTGATTTTAAAGATGCTTGGGATTCTCAAAAGGGAAAAACCGTTCCGTTTTTACGGCGTGGTCTTATGAGATATCCTTTATTAAACCAAGTGTTGGAGTTTTATTCACACCAGTCCCATGACTGCCCCGGGTTTATTTTGTTTTGTTTTCACTAAACTCTTGGGTGACTAAATTTGTACGGGTAGTCATGCAGATTGCACTTGGAGAGCTTGGAGTAGGAGGATTCAGGATTGTATAGCTATTGTTTATTTCCGCTGTTGTTGTAAGTGTTGTACTCTGCAATGTTATTGTATACATATACTGTTTGTATTTCAAAAGTTATGTTATATTTTGTTCGTTCTGCTGTGAGATTCGTGTTTACTCTAATGATGATGTTCTTCTTCTATTCTATAAGTTTATATCTTATCTATTCTCACCCTCTAACTTCTTTCATTAACAATCCGGTATTTCTGATGCTTGAGTAATCGACATTGTGTTTGGTGTCGATATCCAGGATCGCGAAAACCCGGGTCGTTACAGTTGGTATCAGAGCTGAAGGTTAAGTGATTTAGCTTGGCTCTGTGGCGTGACTCAGTAGAGATGGGGTTAGTAATACCCTAGATTGAGTTGAGTGTATATATACGAGTTAACGTATTTGTTATTTGATATAAAAATAATTTTATATTGTGGAGTTTTATTGGTTGAGTAGTTTGTGAATTCTGATCGATCAGTTTGATCCACTGTATTAATAGGGGTTACTAAACGCTCGAATACGATGGACCGACACAGCGTGTTTTGAAAGGAGGGTAAATGAAATAATTTTACCCAAAGTATATGTATTGGAGATAGAATAGTATATTGGATGTGTTGGTTGTTATTATAATCGAATAAGATTATAAAATGTGAAATGGTTATAAATAACCAAGTAGAATTCATATAAATATAATATATGAGAATTTTAAAATCCTGGGAGATTTTAAATTGTTTATAAACATTGGAAGGATATTTTGAAATGTGTTTCAAAATGGGAAATGTTTAAGAATAGTTTTGAAAATGATATAGTATTGAACTCACTTTTATAACTGGAAAATAACCCTAATGAGTGTGGCCACATCATCAGTGTTCATTTTCTAGTTCTAAGTGACGAATTACTACCAAAGATTTTGTTTTTTTTGAATTGTTTTGAGAAAACAAGTTGTTTAGAAATTCATAGGTTTTGAATTGGTATCATGATTTCAAATTGTTTTGAAATAAACCCAGGAATTTAAAATTCTGGAATTTAAATTTAACTTATGAAGTTAAATAGATTGAGATGGTAAAAAGTGAATAAGTAATTAGAATTTAACTTGAACTAAGATAAATAAGACTGGATTTGATTAGAGAATAATCTGGAATGGAATTGAGTTGATGAGTTAAGTGTTTGAAATTTGATAGGGGAGTTTGAATGGAATTTGGCTTCGATAGAACCAAATGTTTGAGTTTGAGGATAAGATTGATTGGAGTGACCTTGGTATATGCAGAGTTGGTAACAAATGGAAGGGATATAATAATATGCACGACAATAAGGTACAAGTTTATATTTCATATGAGTTTGAGATTTATGAGCCAAATTGGCAAGTCTCTTGGCTGTTGATTTTCTTTTGGGTTGGAGAAGACCTAGAGAGGCGAGGAGTAGTTGTACCGATAGGGCTGTACAAAGGAGGTTATGGTGAAATTTTCTGGAAATTTAAAGTGTTAGAAAATTTTCAGAATTTTTAAAATTTTAGTTAGTCGGAATGAATTAATAATTTAATTGAAATTAAATTGGTTCGGTTGAAACTAAAGTAAGAAGTGAACGAATAAGTCTAACCAGTTGATAATGTTTGTTTTCTACCTTAGCAATTTCGAGGATGAAATTATTTTAAGGGGGGAAGAATGTAACGACCCGTATTTCTATGGTATTATAATTAACCTATTTAATTATTTGAATAGTGATTTAGAAATTTAAAAGGTCGTTTAAATAAATTATATGGATTATTTAACTAATATAAATAATTGAATAATATATTAAATTTCTGAAATAGTCAGAAATTGTGGAATTCACAATATTGTGTGAACTGGCAATTCAAAATATATAATTCAGTTTAGAGTTGAATTATATTAACGAATATATTATATAAACAAAGCTAGAACGTATAATTTATATTATAATTATAATCGAGCTCGAAATGGCATGGCAGTTCGCTATTTGGCGATTCGAACTTTAAACGAATATTTAGAACCCGTTTTATGTCGGATTTCTGTGAAACAAGAAACGCTCGGAGCCGGTGAATTATATTTTCCTAATGGAAGAGAAAAATTGGGATTTCGTCATGTAAATTTTGATTTATTTCAAAATCAAATTTTAGAAAAGTCGCTGTGGAATTCCTTTATAATTTATAACGATTTATAAAAGGAATTTCAATATAAATTGAATATCGATATAACATGGAGTTGGAATATCGAGCTACAAATCCATATATGAATATTTTGGAGCTGTGTTATATTCTGTATGGATGTATACGATAATATTTATTTATTTTATTTTAATTTAATTGTTTTAAATATATTTATATATTTAAATGGTCTATTTAGAGCCCTTAAAAATAGCCGTTTTGCAAACGACCTCCGTTTTCGACGAAACTAATTTTGTTGGATCCGCAATTGTAAATTATTGTTAGATTTCAATTTGCGTGATTCTTAGAGTCAGTATATGGCCGAACGGGGTTTTAATGTGAAATACAGTCAGTATTTCGATGGTTAAAAATACGTTGTGTGAGCAAACGGAGTCTGAATTTAACGAAACAAGTTTTGTTGGGTCCATAATGTCGTACTATAGCTACATGCCAATTTTCATGATTTTTAGATATTGTGTGTGTGTTTGTAGGGATTTTTAGAGTGCAGAAACAAATATAAATGAATATAAAAACTAAAATATCTAGAAATAAAATATCTCATAAAATATCCTAAAATTAATATCTAAAATTTCCCTCCTATAAATAACCTAACTCTTCCATTCCTTATGAACTAATCCTCATTCGCAGTAAACAATTTGTAGCCGCCACTTTTCTTCATCCCTTTCAGCTAAAACGTGAGGAACTTCTCCAAACAAAAATCAAAAGAAAATAAAATGAATCCCTATAAAATACCCTATAGATATATTTGGATTCCACTGAGGCTGCTCTTCAATTCCGTATAAGAATTATAGAGTTCGACGTTCATATCTGGGGTTGGGTTTTTCGACAGTCGGCCTAGGGTTAAGGATTACAGGAGATGGAAGAAGTGATTGAAGAAACACAGTTTAGAAATGAGTTTGTGGTAGGAAATATAGCTTGCTTGCGGAAAATTGGGGGATTCGGTGATGAGGATTGTCGCACCGTGCATAGTACGAGGCCAACACTCCTGGAAATCGCACGGAGGAAATGGTGATCGAAATGAGGATGGTTCGTACTGGTAGAAGGAGAATTGGCAGGAGATATTTGTGATGATTTTAGTTGGAATTCAAAGGAAGCAGAGAAGGAGATGTTGGAGTTTGTTCTGCATTAATGGCTTGGGTGGAGCGGTGTAATTCTGAGCAGGAGGAAGATGAATACGGTAGCGGGTGGGAGTTTTGGAAATGGTCGTTGTAACAACCCGGATTCCGACAGACCGAATTTTTTTTGAATTCGATCCATCGAGACCCGAGTTGGGTGCTCTGGTATCCTGCAGAGATAAAGAAACAAGTCAGAATTCATAAGCATCTCACAGCAGAAGGAATTAAAGTATAACATATTCAAATATAACTTTACCTTATATATCATACTGTCTAACCAGTATCCATAGTTATACCATCTCTGCCATGAACCTAACCTGGAAGTATGTAATGAGGAGGGGGTCAGAACATAAGTTCTGTGTGAGTGGACTTATAATAAACTTCTGTGTAATACTACATATACCGTTCATTTATATTTTCCTTGCTTATTAGGTTATTCGCAATATTAGCTCTCTAGGCTATACTCATGTCTCACTAGTAGGTTAACCGAATACAACGTATATGTAGATACCCCCAACTCGTCTAACCCTTTTCCATGTATTTATACAGTCCCTTGCCGTATGTCGTACGGGCTTCATCATGTAAATATATACTACTTTAGTGTAGTGCCACCATTCTTGAAATCGTTTGGACTGCCGCTCTTGATCTTACTAGATTCCGTGTATCATCTAGACCTAATCTAAGGTATACTATCGAGTACTTCTTAGATTCAACTAGGATTTATGCTACCCAGAGACACTAGGTTTTATGCTACCCATTGAACGCTTCTCGGATTTAGGGTTTACGCGACCTAGGTCCAACTAGGGATTATGCTACCTATCGAACGATGCCCCTTAGTCTAGGACACACTACCCAGAGTGGTAAGTGTTCCTAGACTTGACGTCCCAATCGTATCGTAAACGTGCTATATATCTAGTTGCACATGTCCTCTATATGTGCGGCCCGAGTCCCATGGCAGGACTAATCACGAAACACGGAACTTGGTCTGGAGCTTTAAGTTATCTTCCGATGCAGATGCTAAGGTCTGTTTTTCCAGTTGTTATGGTCCCACTTGACCCCTTCCTCAACTAATGAAAGGCACACCTTGAAAAATGAGAACTATACGCAGGCCCCCCTATGCCCCATTGTCCTATGGACATCCGCAACCATAACTAGATAGCAAGTATATGGTCTTTTGGAGTTCTCCGCCTTTCCGCTTCACGTATCTCGACTGACTCAAGATGGTAGGTAGACAACGAGTTGCTATCACAGGGCTACTGGTCTCGCCGAATCACGCTGGTCCATCCTAGTCTTTAGGTTGCCTTATATTGCAACCAAGGCATACCCTTGGTTCTTCTAATGCAGACCTTAACCTCTGTGAGCCCAGGAGGATCATCTGCAGCCTCACAGAGGGATACCAAGAGTACCCTCACGTCCCCTCGAAGCCGCGTGCTTCGTCACCCATTTCGTTGGAACCTTCTTTAAGATCAGACGGATGTTTGCTCCTCCTCATGTTCCACTAAGGATTACTACTTAGTTCTTCTAACTAAGGTTTACCACTTAGTTTCCTGAATCGTTCTTTTTCTTAACTAAGGTTTACTACTTAGCCCTCTTAACTAAGGTTTACTACTTAGTTCTCTTTTTCGTTATTTACTTAGTTATCTTAACTAAGGTTTATTACTTGGTTCCCTTAACCAAGGTTTGATACTTAGTTCATGTTACTTAGTTCTCTTTAACTAAGGTTTGTTACTTAGTTCCTTTTTAACTAAGGTTTTACTCACTTAGTTATCTTCATCATTATTTACTTAGTTCTCTAACTAAGGTTCAACACTTGGTTAACTTCATCTTTATTTACTTAGTTCTCTAACTAAGGTTTATTACTTAGTTTCTGTTAACTAAGGTTTACTAATGAATTCAAACATGGCTTAAGTTTTCTTTATCAGACGATAGCGTACGGGTGGTTTTCCACATTTTCAGCTTAGATTAACTTATTTCATAGTATAAGTCGTCCCACCCTTATAGTATTATATTACATCTTAAGCCATAGTCTTCCCTTGTCCCTAGGACAAGTTTTACATATTATTTAATTTTACATTACCGCAATTCAAGTTTATAATAGGTAATTATCATTCCCCCATTACTGTTTCATTGATTTTAGATTTGACTTAACCCTTCCTTTTACTTAACCTGTTACTTAAACTTTACCCAATTCAATTAATTCACAATACCATTATGGGTCCCATCTGATTAAGCATATCTAAATTTTTGTTTCACATGTTCCCCATGTCCCCATTTATTATGGTTTCCATCTTCTACACATGTCTTACTACGGTTAACTCTACCTTAGTCATGTTTTACATGTCAGTTATACTACCCTCTTTACCCTCTAACCATACCCATGTCACCCACATGTCTTATTATGGTTAGTATTTCTTAATTTATTCATTATGATGAATGGTGCATGACCTCCCACATTAGACCGAACACTTTGTGGCTGCTGGATTTGTCGGGCGGTTCCGGGCAGTCTTACACCACAAAGCGGATCTAACCTCGTGTCACTAACCGTTACGTCTACAATTCCCGCCTTTGACCTCTCACATTAGACGTCCAATTGTGGCAGCTGGATTTGCCGGGCGGTTCCGGGCAGTCTTACACCACAATTGCGCCTAATCTCGTGTCAAAGGTTCATTAACATCGTATTTCACCCAAACCCCAATTTTCATGTTATGTGTTCCCAATTCAACATATAGTCATGTTTACAATTTTTCCTATTCCAACTTGTCACTAATTACCTATTAATTAGCTTTAATTACAAATCATATTTATGCCTTGTTCCTAATTCAACTTAATTACAATTCACTTTTTATGTCTATATCCATTTTGCCATTAACTATACCAATTACATATGATTGGCAAATTTTCAAATTTATGTTCATGCATATAATTTTGTTAATAGGTTATGCCTATTATTCCAACTTATAATTTAAACCCTCAACCCCACGATATTAGATTTGAAATAAATCACCTATTTCCCCATCCAATCCTTCATTCTACAATTCCAATTAGATTTACATAATTTTCATGTTAACATCATAAATCAGAATTCATGATTATGCGATATTCACGTTCCTAAATCATATCCAAAGATTCACTATGGATTGTGTTCCAAAATTACCAATTTCAAGCTATATCACAATGATTTCACAATATTTGCAACAATAATTGTCATTCCACAACCCCCAATATTTACCACAATCCCCAATATTTGCAATAATAATTGCTATGCCACAATTCCCAAATTATAGGTTATGTTTCTCGCTTGCATAAAATAAATTATGCCCTAAAATTCCCCTATTTCAACCGTTCGTATGTATAATGAGATTTCGTCTAGGTTCGAGATAACCTAGATCCAAAAATAAAAAGGGGAAGGAGAATAAAAAGAACGATTATTATTACATGAATCTTGCATTGAATTTATAACTGGGGAAATGATGAACGATAATAATACTATTATACAAAATTTTATCATAATTCCACTCATAGTGATTTTTGTGCTTTAATCCATAGATCTTTGATCTTCTTCTTCAATTCAAGGGTTGGATTAGTCTTTGATTGATTTTCCCTCCTTTTTGTGTTTCAGATCTGGATTTCTTTTATGTTCTTGCGCAATACTTGAATCTCCCCTTTAATTTGTTCGTAGTAATAGAATTCCTCAATCAAATTCTTTTTAAATTTAAGAATAGTTTTGAGAGAGAAGAATATATTAGGGTTTTAGTGTAGAAGAAGAAGAAGAGAAGCAGCATAGAAGCATCAGAGAGTTGTGTGGAGAAAAATGAGGGTTTGGAGGTGTTTATATGGCTGTTCGGTCAACGTATAGGGTCAAAATCGCATCTAGGTCCAAAATGGTGAATTCTGCCCAGATCTGGGGGTAGGTCGACCACCAAGTCGACCTCGCTTGATGTAGGTCGACCTCCCTTGGGGTAGGTCGACCTCTAGGTCGACCTGCCCTGTTTTGGGCGGGAAATTTCCCACCTAGCTGCCTGGGTCGAATTTCGAACTGTTTTGAATCTTCCGGAGGCCATAACTCCTTCATACGGACTCCGATTTTCGGAAACTCAGACTCTATTTCATGTAAAATTTTGAGAGAAACGCAATGGTGATGTCCATTTTTCTTAATTCTGGATATTTAAATTAAGTATCCTTATTTTATTGTCTTCTCTGTTATGTACACTTTCATTGAATTAGTCTTTCCTACTCTTTCATGTATTAATTAATCTTCATTGTACATCACCATTATTAATCCTATCTATGGATATATATACATTTTTAATTATATTAAAAAAATGCGGGGTGTTACATTCTCCCACCCTTAAAGAATTTCGTCCCCGAAATTCGATAAGAGTAAAATAGATAATACCTTGCAACATCCAATTAGTGTTCATCCAATTGTTGCAACATTGTGCACATGTGCAAAGTGAAATACATCATAGTAAAAAAATGTATGCCTAATTTGGATCCACCTATATGTATGCAAACTTTAAAAACTTTTTCAAACATGATGCTCACATCCTAAGTATGCTTGCAGTCTTATATGGATGCAATATTTTTGAAAATCAAAACGTTTTTCACCCAAATTTTCCCATACTCTTATAGAATAAGGGCATAGTTTATCTAATTTTTGCATCCAAAACCCTACCAACCATCTTTAAATTCGAGATTTAGAAAAATCTAATTTTCCAAATTCGATTTCTTATGTTACGAAAAGGTATAAAACGGAAAAATTTCACATCCTCCGTTTTTTCTTTTCTAATTGTACTTGGATTTTTACATAACAATTCTATGAAGATTTCCTATTTTCCTATCCAAGCACACCCACATAAGAAAATTTCTTTCTCGTATTTCCACTTTATCTTGGAATAATTTCATATTTATTCATCTTTTTTTAAGATTTTATCTTTCTTCTCCCGTCTTGTCTTGTTGCTTTATTGAATTTGTTGTTTTCTCGTTAGTTAGGCTATTCTCTTTCTTGACTTATTTCACTTAATCCAGTTTCTCAAGTTTAATTTATTATTTTTCAAATAAGCTTTTCCGTTTTCTAGTCAAACAGTATCCTACGCAGCTACAACCATGGGCCAAGAATCTTATGACTTTATTACCTCTGACAATCGCGAGTCCATACAACAAGGTCCATACACTTGCTTGCCCTTCATCACCTAGTAGTCACTACTAGTCCATGTTGTGTATTACTAGCATATCCTTTTCTTTTTTTCAAGCAACAATTCTAGGTCTTAATGCTTATGCATTCTACGGGAAATTTGTTTTTATTATTCCAAGACAGTCCTTGTTATTTACTTCATAGCCTAATATTTTCTGGTTCTTTCTAGACACTACCCCTTACCTACTTCATTCTTTTTAAAACGTCGCTTGGCCTCATTTTTTTCTTTCAAAAATCTTTCTTCAAAAAAAGTATTAAAACTTTTATTCCCTTTTTCAAAACTTGCTCTTGCCAAACCAGAAAAACATGCAAAACATTTTTTTTCAAATCACGAAATTGGAGTAGACAAGGACAACTATCGGGTTCAGATTGTTCCTACTCACAATGTTGTTTTAACTACTCGCTATAAGGTGCAAACATCTACTCTATTCCTATACTCTACCACTTATTTTGTTCACCCAACAAAATTTCAAAATAATGAAAATTTAATAGAATAGAGATTTCAAAAACTCCTTTTTCAAAATGCAACATTTTTCCTTTCAATCTTTTTATATATGAAAAATAGAGAGCTATATATATGCTCCATAATATGCACCTTTTCATGAGAAAAATCTTTAAAACAAGAAATCATGGTTTTACACAATATACCCCTTTTTACTTTAACACACAACATGCATTTTTCAAACATCGAGATACTTTTAATATTAAAACTTGGTAAATGCCACAAACTCTTTCATAAATTCAAGTTCTCAAAAGTTTATCATTGGGTTAGACTCAAAGTGGGTCTTCAACTCGACTAGGCTTGCCTAGGTACTTTCCAGACCAATTCTCTCAACCATATATATATTCCTAATTCATTTTCCACATTTTAACCTTTTACTAATTTATAAGGTTTCACATCTAAACCCACTACTCTAAAATAATAACATTTCAGTTTTAATTCTATGGGATACTTTTTTTTCTCTAATACCAAATCATATTGTACACTTTCCAACCAAACCGCCTAAGAGTCTCAAAAATTTCTATGTTTATTACTTTAGTGTACAAACTAAATATCCCAACATACCTAGTGGGCTACTTTATGGATTTAGGTTTATATATAATATATTTATATTTTAGAAAATACAAAAACGTGCACTCATTATCTCCCTAAGATCACTAAACCGAAGCTCTGATACCAGATGTAACAACCCGGATTCCGACAAACCGAATTTTTTTTGAAGTTCGGTCCATTGAGACCCGAGTTGGGTGCTCTGGTATCCTGCAGAGATAAAGAAACAAGTCAGAATTCGTAAGCATCTCACAGCGGAAGGAATTAAATTATAATATATTCAAATATAACTTTACCTTATATATCATACTGTCTAACCAGTATCCATAGTTATACCATCTCTGCGATGAACCTATCCTGGAAGTATGTAATGAGGAGGGGGTCAGAACATAAGTTCTGTGTAAGTGGACTTATAATAAACTTCTGTGTAATACTACATATACCATTCAATTATATTTTCCTTGCTTATTAGGTTATTCGCAATATTAGCTCTCTAGGCTATACTCATGTCTCACTTGTAGGTTAACCTAATACAACGTATATGTAGATACCCCCAACTCGTCTAACCCTTTTCCATGTATTTATATAGTCCCTTGTCGTATGTCGTACGGGCTTCATCATGTAAATATAAACTACTTTAGAATAGTGCCACCATTCTTGAAATCGTTTGGACTGCCGCTCTCGATCTTGCTAGATTCCGTGTATCATCTAGACCTAATCTAAGGTATACTATCGAGTACTTTTTAGGTTCAACTAGGGTTTATGCTACCCAGGGCCACTGGGGTTTATGCTACCCATTGAACGCTTCTCGGATTTAGGGTTTACGCGACCTAGGTCCAACTAGGGATTATGCTACCTATCGAACGATGCCCCTTAGTCTAGGACACACTACTCAGAGTGATAAGTGTTCCTAGACTTGACGTCCTAATCGTATCGTAAACGTGCTATATATCTAGTTGCATATGTCCTCTATATGTGCGGCCCGAGTCCCATGGCAGGGCTAATCAAAAAACATGGAACTCGGTCGGGAGCTTTAAGTTATCTTCCGATGCAGATGCTAGGGTCTGTTTTTCCAGTGGCTTCGGTCCCACTTGACCCCTCCCTCAACTAATGAAAGGCACACCTTGAAAAATGAGAGCTATACGCAGGCCCCCTATGCCCCACTATCCTATGGCCATCCGCAACCATAACTAGATAGCAAGTATATGGTCTTTTGGAGTTCTCCGCCTTTCCACTTCACGTATCTCGACTGACTCAAGATGGTAGGTAGACGACAAGTTGCTATCACAGGGCTACTGGTCTCGCCGAATCACGCTGGTCCATCCTAGTCTTTAGGTTGCCTTATATTGCAACCAAGGCATACCCTTGGTTCTTCTAACGTAGACCTTAACCTCTGTGAGCCCAGGAGGATCATCTGCAGACTCACAGAGGGATACCAAGAGTACCCTCATGTCCCCTCGAAGCCGCGTGCTTCGTCACCCAGTTCGTTGGAGCCTTCTTTAAGATCATACGGATGTTCGCTCCTCCTCGTGTTCCACTAAGGATTACTACTTAATTCTTCTAACTAAGGTTTATCACTTAGTTTCCTGAATCGTTCGTTTTCTTAACTAAGGTTAACTACATAGCCCTCTTAACTAAGGTTTACTACTTAGTTCTCTTTTTCGTTATTTACTTAGTTATCTTAACTAAGGTTTATTACTTGGTTCCCTTAACCAAGGTTTGATACTATGTTCATGTTACTTAGTTCTCTTTAACTAAGGTTTGTTACTTAGTTCCTTTTTAACTAAGGTTTTACTCACTTAGTGATCTTCATCATTATTTACTTAGTTCTCTAACTAAGGTTCAACACATGGTTAACTTCATCTTTGTTTACTTAGTTCTCTAACTAAGGTTTATTACTTAGTTTCGGTTAACTAAGGTTTACTAATGAATTCAAACATAGCTTAAGTTTTCTTTATCAGACGATAGAGTACGGGTGGTTTTCCACATTTTCAGCTTAGATTAACTTATTTCATACTTTAATCGTCCCACCCTTCAAATCTTATATTACATCTTAAGCCATAGTCATCCCTTGTCCCTAGGACAAGTTTTACATATTATTTAATTTTACATTACCGCAATTCAAGTTTATAATAGGTAATTATCATTACCCATTACTGTGTCATTGATTTTAGATTTGACTTAACCCTTCCTTTTACTTAACCCGTTACTTAAACTTTCCCCAATTCAATTAATTCACAATACCGTTACTGGTCCCATGTTTTACATGTCAGTTATACTACCCCCTTTACCCTCTAACCATACCCATGTCACCCACATGTCTTATTATGGTTAGTATTTCTTAATTTATTCATTATGATGAACGGTGCATGACCTCCCACATTAGACCGAACACTTTGTGGCTGCTGGATTTGCCGGGCGGTTCCGGGCTGTCTTACACCATAAAGCGGGTCTAACCTCGTGTCACTAACCGTTACATCTACAATTCCCGCCTTTGACCTCTCACAATAGATGTCCAATTGTGGCAGCTGGATTTGCCGGGCAGTTCCGGGCAGTCTTACACCACAATTGCGCCTAACCTCGTGTCAAAGGTTCATTAACATCGTATTTCACCCAAACCCCCATTTTCATGTTACGTGTTCCCAATTCAACATATAGTCATGTTTACAATTTTTCCTATTCCAACTTGTCACTAATTACCTATTAATTAGCTTTAATTACAAATCATATTTATGCCTTGTTCCTAATTCAACTTAATTACAATTCACTTTTTATGTCTATTTCCATTTTTCCATTAACTATACCAATTACATATGATTGGCAAAATTTCAAATTTATGTTCATGTCTATAATTCTGTTAATAGGTTATGCCTATTATTCCAACTTATAATTTAAACCCTCAACCCCATGATATTAGATTTGAAATAAATCACCTATTTCCCCATCCTATCCCTCATTCTACAATTCCAATTAAATTTACATAATTTTCATGTTAACATCATAAATCAGAATTCATGATTATGCGATATTCATGTTCCTAAATCATATCCAAAGATTCACTATGGATTGTGTTCCAAAATTACCAATTTCAAGCTATATCACAATGATTTCACAATATTTCCAACAACAATTGTCATGCCACAACCCCCAATATTTGCCACAATCCCCAATGTTTGCAATAATAATTGCTATGCCACAATTCCCAAATGATAGGTTATGTTTCTCGCTTGCATAAAATAAATAATGCCCCAAAATTCCCCTATTTCAACCGTTCGTATGTATAATGAGATTTCGTCTAGGTTCTAGATAACCTAGATCCAAAAATAAAAAGGGGAAGGAGAATAAAAAGAACGATTATTATTACATGAATCTTGCATTGAATTTATAACTGGGGAAATGATGAACGATAATAATACTATTATACAAAATTTTATCATAATTCCACTCATAGTGATTTTTGTGCTTTAATCCGTAGATCTTTGATCTTCTTCTTCAATTCAAGGGTTGGATTAGTCTTTGATTGATTTTCCCTCCTTTTTGTGTTTCAGATCTGGATTTCTTTTATGTTCTTACGCAGTACTTGAATCTCCCCTTTATTTCGTTCGTAGTAATAGAATTCCTCAATCAAATTCTTTTTAAATTTAAGAATAGTTTTGAGAGAGAAGAATATATTGATGTTTTAGTGGAGAAGAAGAAGAAGAGAAGCAGCATAGAAACATCAGAGAGTTGTGTGGAGAAAAATGAGGGTTTGGAGGTGTTTATATAGCTGTTCGGTCAACGTATAGGGTCAAAATCGCGTCCAGGTTCAAAACGGTGAATTCTGCCCAGATCTAGGGGGTAGGTCGTCCCCCAGGTCGACCTCGCTTGAGGTAGGTCGACCTCCCTTGGGGTATGTCGACCTCTAGGTTGACCTGCCCTGTTTTGGGCGGGAAATTTCCCGCCTAAATGCCTGGGTCGAATTTCGAACTGTTTTGAATCTTCCGGAGGCCATAACTCCTTCATGCAGACTCCGATTTTCGAAAACTTGGACTCTATTTCATGTAAAATTTCGAGAGGAACGCAATGGTGATGTCCGTTTTTCTTAATTCGTAATATTTAAATTAAGTATCCTTATTTTATTGTCTTCTCCGTTATGTACACTGTCATTGAATTATTCTTTCCTTCTCTTTCATGTATTAATTAATCTTCATTGTACATCACCATTATTATTCCTATCTATTGTAACACCCCGAATTTTCATTAACTATAAGATTAATAAATTAAAGTAAAATTAATTCTAAATAAAAGAATTAAGGGAAATGACTTACGCTATTGTGTACGTCTCAGAATTCTGGTTGAGATAGAGTCCGAGTTTCCGTGAATCGGACTCCGTATGAAGGAGTTATGACCTCCGGAAGTTCAGAATAAGATTTGAATTAAAAAACAGCTCAGTTCTAAAATTAAAATTCGAAAAACGAACTCAAACTGGGCTGGGCGGGAAAATTCCCGCCCAGTGACCAGGTCGACCCTAGGGTCGACTGGGCAGTCGACCTGGTCCCCAGGTCGACCATGCAGTCGACCTGGGTGTCGACCTGCCATTCGACCTGCCTGGTCGACCTGGCTGGCTAGCCTGACCCTGGTTCGAATTTCTGAAGTGCTGTACGGTCTAAATTCCTTCTGGCTGCATCTGACAGCTCAAAACAACTTGAAAACTCTATAAATACAACCTATGTCTTAACTAATTCACATAAGAAAATAAGAAAGGAGTCGTCATGCTGCCGGGAAGGAGTTGATCGTAGCCGTCAAGAGAGAGATGAATCAAACTAAAGCTTAATCAAATCTAAACAACGCCTACAACAAAGGATAGCATCACCAAATTCAGAATTCAGATTCCTGAACACAAGACTCATCATACGTTGTAAGTAGAGTGCTATTCCGATATGAATAAAATTTGGAACTTGATTTGTATCAAATGAAAATGGAATTGTACTTTAGTTTGCGATGCTAATTCATATTGTATGTTGCTATGATCCTAATTATGAATAAATCTGAGATGCTGTGGTATAATGATGTTAGATCTATTGGGTATTTGCAAGTACATGATTCATAGTAATCACTTATATGCTTGTGGTAGTTTGTTACATCCAAGTTGAGATTCATATAAGTATATGATTCACTATTATGTCAACATAAGTTAGATCATTGAACATACATGACTATGATCATTACAAGTGTAGCTTTGACCCCTTTTGGTAACATGATTCATATAAGTTTAGGTTGGAATAATTCTAGTTGAACCATACTTTTGTATTAGTGACAAAAGTAAGCACCTTTGTGAACACATAGTGACTTCATGAACATGACTAGTTCATGTTTGATATTATGCCTAAATAAAATTATAGGCTTATGTTGTAGTCAAGATCATATGCTTATAATAGTGACACCTAATTTAGTTAGACTCTTATTTTAAATGCAAGTTTACATGGTTCGTTTGAAACCTATGATTCATGTTGAAGTTTATGCTTTATGTCCAAAGTATATGTTATTACAATGCAAGTACACAAGTTTCTAATTTGTAATTTAAACGCTATGTTGCAAGTTCATGCGTTCACACACCCCTTTTATGTATAGATCATGTTCTAAGCCTCCCCTTTTTCACGTGGCTAAGTTGGGCTTAAATGTTAAGCCCAACATATATTATAATATAGCGAACGTATAAAACGAGGGAAAATAACGTTAGGCTAATTAATGAATAAAAACATAAAGTAGGTGGGCCCAAATTCATGAAATGGGTTAGGCCCATGATTGGTGTAAACCTTTACACCATTAGTTTAAAAATAAATAATAAAGGTATAAGACATTCCTTCTAAATACACACACCAGAATGTTCTAGGGTGACAGAGAGGATAGTGTCTAGGCTTGGGTCTGGAAAATACAAGTTTCCTGCCTTCCCTGGCTATCCCTAACTGATCCAACGGACGGGATGGGTTTGAATTTAGAAAGATTGCTGACCCGAGGTTAGACTGAGTTGCGGTGTAAACCTGCCTGGACCCAACCGGCACATCTAGTAACCGCAACAATACCTGTCTAATGTGAGTGGTCGATGCTTTGATTAATTAAGACTAAGTCAGGATGGATAGGATTAAGTAAATTGAATTAATACATAATCAAATTGAACATGCTAACTATACAGGCTGATTTGGGGGTTAGGTTTATACATAAACACTTAACCAACTTAGCATGTTGGCTAGAAATAGAAAACCTAGTAGCGGGGGACCCTTTTCAGCAGTAACCCTACAAGGTGTATCAGGATACCCTGAACTAGGCAGGGTGGGGCACGATTACTGGGCTGAGTGTAAAATGCCAAATCGACGGCGGTGGTGTAGCAGTGTAGGTTCTAACGGGGTGCGGGCATGCACACACTCCGGCGTAGAAAAATTAGGCACTGGGCACCAGTAGTATACCTTTGCATTCTAGAACTGTGTCGGGCCACCACCATGGGACTTGATACACCCCATGGTGGGACAGCATAGGTAGCTACAACATCGGGGGCCGTAAGACACATGTAACTATGCGAGTAGGAGCCGATCATTAAAAAGGATCACTACACCCTGACTATGGGGTGCCAGTTGGGAACTAGTAACTAGGGGTACAGAGACAAATATGGGGTACGATAGTATATTCGATCATAGACAACATAACTTGGTGTGGTGCTTTTCCCATTTCCAGTTTGTACTTATCATGCTCATTTCTTTATTCATAGACTGAATAGTCCTAGACTTACTCAGGCTTTATGTCTGACTCTACTTTTCTTTTCGTCTTCTTTCCTTCCGTTTCCCCCCAGGTCCACAGGGAGGAAACACAGCAGCTTAGTCAGTTTCTCATGCAGCTTGAAGAGAGAGAATGTATTGCTTGGATCTCTTTCGTTTTGGACTATGGCTTTGGATATCAACTTTGGGGACTTATGCAGTTTACTTATGTTTTATGCTTCTTTAAGTTATGAAAATCAAGACAGTATTATTGTTGTAATAATTAGAAGTGTGTTTTGAGACAATTATGGAAATGTTTGTGTAAACACGTATTTTATGAAATAAAAGTCTGTTGTTTTCCGCTGCTTATATATATGTGTTTATATCTGTCTTGTGTTTTTATCTGTGACTTTTACCTATAAACCTCCTCCAAAATTAAGGCATTCCCTTTGTGAGTGACCTTAACGGAGGTGGGGTGTTTCACTTGGTATCAGAGCATAGGTCGACCAGATCAGATAAAAAGCTTAAGAAAATTTATTTTCAAAAAGAAAATTTAAAGAAGCGTTTTTAAAGATAAAGTGTTGTTTTAATTTTTAAAAAAGGCATAGTCCCCCAAAGCCATAGGTACTATCTTTTATCCTTCGTTCTGAATCTGTCCTTTTTGTTTTAGCATGTCTGGAGAACTTAATCTCACAGAAGGTGTGCTAATACCTAGTTGGTTCAGACGATTCTTAGAAGCTAGGGCCAATCAACCAGGTCCCGCTATTCCTCCTCCTCCCCCAACTGCAGAGAATCCACCTCCTCCTCCACCAGATGCAGCAGCACCTCCTCCTCCACCTCCTCCGCGTGGTAATAACTTTGCTAAGACATGCAGAGATTTCAAAGCTATGGGAGGGAAGGACTTTCATGGAACCGAGTCTTTCGTGACATCCAGGAATTGGCTGAAAGAAACTGAGGACTTATTCGTCATCTTTGAGATAGAAGAAAGGCAGAAGGTACGGCTAGCAGTATGGCTACTTAAGGGCGAGGCTTCCTACTGGTGGGAAGTCACCAATGCAGAAAGACCAGTGGAAACATGGGAGGACTTTAGGGCGAGATTTGAGGCTAAATTCCTATCAGAAGCTGAAAGAAGTCTTCAAATGGAAAGGTTCCTATCCCTTAAGCAAGGGAATATGACGGTTAAAGAGTACGTTAATCAGTTTGATCAGTTGGCTAGGTTCGGTCTGGACCTAGTCAACACCCAGCACAAGAAGGCTCTCCGCTTTGTCAAGGGATTGAACGAGCTGCTACACAGCTTGGCCATGACCCATATACCTATGGGGCTACGTATGAAAGGTTTGTGCAGATGGCATTGCTGCACGAAGAGGACAAGGGCAAGAAGGAGACAAAGGCGGAAGGGTCCCAAGGAAAGAAAGAAGGCTTAAACCTAAGAAGACAGACTTTAAAAAAGGAGGGAAAGACAACAAAGAGAAGAGGAAGTGTAATTTCTGTGGCAAAGTGGGGCATTTGGTGAAAGACTGCCGGAAGAAGAAGGCCAAGTTGAGTGGTGGGTGCTTTTCTTGTAGAGAGACAGGTCACATGGCTAAGGACTGCCCGAAGAAGCGAGGGCAGGGGCAGAGGGCTGGATCCACCTCAGAGAGGCAAGTTCATGCGCTGGAGGCACCTCCTCTGCAACAGCGAGGTAGAAATACTTCTGTAGAAAGTATTGTTTATCTGTATGATCACCCAGTTCGCACTTTATTTGATTCTGGCGCATCACACTCCTTTATTTCATCCACTTTAGTAGAGTCTCTGCACCTAGAAACTAGTATGGTAGAGGACCCCTTAATTGTTTCAAATCCAATTGGGGGCCCAGCTCATTTGTCTATGATATGTGTGGGATTGAAAATTTCTATTCTAAGCGTAGAGTTTAGATGTAGCGCCTTTATTTTGGGCTTCTCGGGATATAGTTTGATTTTGGGCATGGACTGGTTATCCAATAATAGTGCCATCCTTGATTGTGAGAAAAGAGTGGTTAGGCTTTTGACCCAACTCGGTAACACTCTGGAAATTACTTGTAATCCCTCGTATGCGGTTATGCTTAGTTATCTTGAATCGCTAGATGCTTTTGTTGAGAATTTACAGACGGTTAGAGTGGTCCGGGAATATCCGGATGTCTTCGAAGAGGTGAAGGGCTTACCTCCGAAGCGGGAGATAGACTTCCGCATATATCTCGTAGATAATGCAAAGCCCATTGCGTTGCCCATTAGACACATGGCTCCACGGGAAAGGAAAGAGCTCAGTAAACAGGTTAAAGATCTTCTTGAGAAGGGGTTCATTAGAAGGAGCATTTCAGAATGGGGCACTACAGTGGTGTTCGCTGCAAAGACGGATGGTTCACTCCGTCTCTGTGTTGACTATAGGGAGCTCAACAAGCTAACGAAAAAGAATAGGCACCCTCTTCACAGAATTGACGATCTGTTCGATCAGCTTATGGGAGCGTCGGTTTTCTCCCAACTCGATTTGGCGACCGGATTTCATCAGCTAAGGGTGGCTGAAGATAGCATCGATAAAACGGCTTTCAGAACCCCAGACGGTTTCTTTGAATGGCTTGTCATGCCTTTCGGCTTGACAAACGCACCTGCTTATTTCGTAGAATTAATGAGTAGGGTGTTCAGAGAATTCCTCAATAAATTCGTGGTAGTCTTCGTAGACGATATCTTGATCTTCTCAAAGAATGAGGAAGAACATGCTCAGCACCTAAAGGCGATCATGGAGACTCTTCGAGTTCATCAACTCAAAGCCAAATTCTCCAAGTGCCACTTTTGGAGAGAGGAATTGAGGTTTCTTGGGCATGTAGCATCCAAAGAAGGGTTAGCGGTGGACCCTGCTAAAGTAGTAGCGGTGCAAGATTGGAAGGCACCAAGGAATGCAACAGAAGTCCGAAGCTTTCTCGGGCTAGCAGGCTTCTACCGGAAATTCATCAGAGACTTCGCAAAAATATCAGCTCCGCTCACTAGATTAACAAAGAAGAACCTAGCGTTTGCTTGGGATTTGGATTGCGAGTTTGCTTTCCAACGACTAAAAAGGGCTCTTACAACAGCCCCAGTTCTGACGTTGCCAGATGGAAGCAAAATGTTTACGGTATACACGGATGCTTGTGGCACAGGACTAGGCGCTGTCTTAATGCAAGAAGGAAGGGTAGTAGCTTATGGCGGGAGGCAGTTGAAGGTGCATGAAAAGAACTACCCAGTTCATGATCTTGAGTTGGCCGCCATCATCTTTGCGCTTAAGTCTTGGCACCACTATCTCCTAGGTGAGAAATTCGAACTGTATACTTACCATAAATCTTTGAAGTATCTCTTCTCGCAGAAGGACCTTAACTTGAGGCAGCAAAGGTGGATGGAGTTTCTCGCCTCGTACGACTTTGAGATTTGATACACTCCTGGCAAGGGCAATGTAGTCGCAGATGCTTTGAGTAAAAAGAAGCTAACATTGAGCCCGCTGTTTGTTGAAAGGAAAAGCCTGGAGTTTATAGCCAGTTTTGACTTTAGGCCGTCCTTCGATTTTGTACCCGGTTTGTTAGCTACGCTAGAAGTACGGCCCACTCTCTTGGACTCGATAGGGACCGCACAACATGAAGACCCTCAACTTGTGGAGATGATTGATAAGCTAAGTAGGGGTGAGGCTTCAAGTCACCTCGATAGGTACACCATCGACGATAAGGGTTGGCTAAGGCGAGATGGAAGACTATGCGTCCCACGAACAAGGGATTTAGTAAAGACGGTTCTCGAGGACGAACATCATTCCAAGACGACGATACACCCAGGCGGAGATAAAATGTACAAGGACGTAAAGAGAACTTTCTTTTGGAGCGCATGAAGAAGGATGTGGAAGATTTCATTTCTAAGTGTATGATATGCCAACGGGTTAAGGCAGAACAAAAGAAGCCTGGAGGACTGCTTCATCCTCTAGAGGTCCCACAGTGGAAATGGGATAGCATTTCAATGGACTTCCTTGATGGGTTGCCTAGATCTAGAAGGGGCAACACTAGCATTTGGGTAATAGTGGATAGGCTTACTAAAAGCGCCCACTTTTTACCTGTCAAGAGTAGAAGGACTGCCTCATCTCTAGCATCTCTCTATCTCAAGGAAGTCGTTCGACTCCATGGAATACCCTCCAGCATTGTTAGTGACCGAGACCCTATCTTCACAAGTGAGTTCTGGCGGAGTCTGCAAGAAGCGGTAGGCACACAGTTATGCTTGAGTACAGCTTATCACCCCCAAACCGACGGCCAGACAGAAAGAGTGAACAGTGTTTTGGAGGATCTTTTAAGACTGTGCGTCCTTGACTTTGGAGGAACTTGGAAAGACCATCTTCCTTTGGTGGAATTTGCCTACAACAACAGTTACCAAGCCACCATCGGAATGGCACCCTTCGAAGCCTTATACGGAAGACCGTGTCGATCACCCACCAACAAGACCGTGTCGATCACCCACCAACAAGACTGTGTCGATCACCCACTTGTTGGTGGGAGTCTACTGACAAACTCATACTTGGGCCAGATTTGATCAGAGAGACTTCAGAAAAAGTAGACTTAATACGTAGAAGGATGAAGACAACCCAAGACAGACAAAAATCCTACGCAGACAAGAGATGGACCGACCTTGAGTTTGAGGTTGGGGACAGAGTTTTCCTTAAGGTATCCCCTCTAAGGAATGTCATTCGTTTTGGAACCACAGGGAAGCTGGCACCAAGGTTCGTAAGGCCGTTTCCTATTATCGAGAAGATTGGGAAGATGGCTTATAGATTAGAGCTACCTGTAAGACTAGCTGGGGTTCACAACGTCTTTCATGTTTCACACCTTCGGAAATGTCTACATAAATCTGCAGAAGTGGTGGAGCCAAACATCCTTGAAGAAGATGAAGTGGAGCGCGAAGCAACCGTGAGGAAAGTTCCAACCCGCATCTTAGGAACTGAAGTAAAGAAGCTACGCAACCGCGAAGTCAAGCTCGTCAAAGTTCAGTGGAGCGACGCCGAGGATGACGCGACTTGGGAAACTGAGGACAAAATACGCGCAGCCTACCCTTTTCTTTTTGAGGGCACATCTTTGATCTTTCTTTTTCCTTAAGTTGTGCTTTTATCTATCTTTTTAGGTATATCTCCTCGACCTTATCTTTTAGGAAGAAACCCTTTGGATGTAAACATGTAGTTGAAACATGTTATGGATGATGGTTGCAAGCGGTTGCAAATGGTTGCTAGTGGTTGCTCGTGGTTGCATACACACACACAATCTAGGTTTTAGATCGGCTCAGTCACTTCATATTGCATATGCATATATGTATTTATATTTGTATATGGTTGAAGTTTAATGTGTTGTCATATGGATGTTGCATTTACATGAATGATTGTGCACTCATGTAGAGTTTTGAATAAGGAAAAATTTGCGTACATAATGGATTCATGACACTTACATAATTTGCATTAAGGAGGTCAACTGAATCAATAGACCGCCTGATTTTGCATTAGATAAGTACATGTACACACACTTTGCATATGATCATAAAGCAATAGAGATCTTTTAAGGACAATGGACGCCTGTGTCTGATGGATGAGTAGATGGACATTTGGATGATAGGATATACATTCTTCCAGACTTGAAGATTTCGGGCACGAAATCCTTTAAGGAGGGGAGAATGTAACACCCCGAATTTTCATTAACTATAAGATTAATAAATTAAAGTAAAATTAATTCTAAATAAAAGAATTAAGGGAAATGGCTTACGCTATTGCGTTCATCTCGGAATTCTGGTCAATATAGAGTCCGAGTTTGCGTGAATCGGACTCCGTATGAAGAAGTTATGACCTCCGAAACTTCAGAATAAGATTTGAATTCAAAAACAGCTCAGTTCTAAAATTAAAATTCGAAAATCGAACTCAAACTGGGCTGGGCGGGAAAATTCCCGCCCAGTGACCAGGTCGACCATAGGGTCGACTGGGCAGTCGACCTGGTCCCCAGGTCGACCATGCAGTCGACCTGGGTGTCGAGCTACCAGTCGACCTGCCTGGTCGACCTGGCTGGCTAGCCTGACCCTGGTTCGAATTTCTGAAGTGCTGTACGGTCTGAATTCCTTCTGGCTGCATCTGACGACTCAAACCAACTTGAAAACTCTATAAATACAACCTATGTCTCAACTAATTCACATAAGAAAATAAGAAAGGAGTCGTCATGCTGTCGGGAAGGAGTTGATCGTAGCCGTCAAGAGAGAGACGAATCAAACTAAAGCTTAATCAAATCTAAACAACGCCTACAACAAAGGATAGCATCACGAAATTCAGAATTCAGATTCGTGAACACAAGACTCGTCCTACGTTGTAAGTAGAGTGCTATTCCGATATGAATAAAATTTGGAACTTGATTTGTATCAAATGAAAATGTAATTGTACTTTAGTTTGCGATGCTAATTCATATTGTATGTTGCTATGATCCTAATTATGAATAAATCTGAGATGTTGTGGTATAATGATGTTAGATCTATTGGGTATTTGCAAGTACATGATTCATAGTAATCAATTATATGCTTGTGGTAGTTTGTTACATCCAAGTTGAGATTCATATAAGTATATGATTCACTATTATGTCAACATAAGTTAGATCCTTGAACATACATGACTATGATCATTACAAGTGCAGCTTTGACCCCTTTTGGTAACATGATTCATATAAGTTTAGGTTGGAATAATTCTAGTTGAACCATACTTTTGTATTAGTGACAAAAGTAAGCACCTTTGTGAACACATAGTGACTTCATGAACATGACTAGTTCATGTTTGATATTATGCCTAAATAAAAATATAGGCTTATGTTGTAGTCAAGATCATATGCTTATAATAGTGACACCTAATTTAGTTAGACTCTTATTTTAAATGCAAGTTTACATGGTTCGTTTGAAACCTATGATTCATTTTTAAGTTTATGCTTTATGTCCAAAGTATATGTTATTACAATGCAAGTACACAAGTTTCTAATTTGTAATTTAAACGCTATGTTGCAAGTTCATGCGTTCACACACCCCTTTTATGTATAGATCATGTTCTAAGCCTCCCCTTTTTCACGTGGCTAAGTTGGGCTTAAATGTTAAGCCCAACATATATTATAATATAGCGAACGTATAAAACGAGGGAAAATAACGTTAGGCTAATTAATGAATAAAAACATAAAGTAGGTGGGCCCAAATTCATGAAATGGGTTAGGCCCATGATTGGTGTAAACCTTTACACCATTAGTTTAAAAATAAATAATAAAGGTATAAGACATTCCTTCTAAATACACACACCAGAATGTTCTAGGGTGACAGAGAGGATAGAGTCTAGGCTTGGGTCTGGAAAATACAAGTTTCCTGCCCTCCCTGGCCATCCCTAACTGATCCAACGGACGGGATGGTTTTGAATTTAGAAAGATTCCTGACCCGAGGTTAGACTGAGTTGCGGTGTAAACCTGCCCGGACCCAACCGGCACATCTAGTAACCGCAACAATACCTGTCTAATGTGAGTGGTCGATGCTTTGATTAATTAAGACTAAGTCAGGATGGATAGGATTAAGTAAATTGAATTAATACATAATCAAATTGAACATGCTAACTATACAGGCTGATTTAGGGGTTAGGTTTATACATAAACACTTAACCAACTTAGCATGTTGGCTAGAAATAGGAAACCTAGTAGCGGGGGACCCTTTTCAGCAGTAACCCTACAAGGTGTATCAGGATACCCTGAACTAGGCAGGGTGGGGCACGATTACTGGGCTGACTGTAAGAGGCCAAATCGACGGCGGTGGTGTAGCAGTGTAGGTTCTAACGGGGTGTGGGCTTGCACACACTCCGGCGTAGAAAAATTAGGCACTGGGCACCAGTAGTATACCTTTGCATTCTAGAACTGTGTCGGGCCACCACCATGGGACTTGATACACCCCATGGTGGGACGGCATAGGTAGCTACAACATCGGGGGCCGTAAGACACATGTAACTATGCGAGTAGGAGCCGATCATTAAAAAGGATCACTACACCCTGACTATGGGGTGCCAGTTGGGAACTAGTAACTAGGGGTGCGGAGACAAATATGGGGTACGATAGTATATTCGATCATAGACAACGTAACTTAGTGTGGTGCTTTTCCCATTTCCAGTTTGTACTTATCATGCTCATTTCTTTATTCATAGACTGAATAGTCCTAGACTTACTCAGGCTTTATGTCTGACTCTACTTTTCTTTTCGTCTTCTTTCCTTCCGTTTCCCCCCAGGTCCACAGGGAGGAAACACAGCAGCTTAGTCAGTTTCTCATCCAGCTTGAAGAGAGAGAATGTATTGCTTGGATCTCTTTCGTTTTGGACTATGGCTTTGGATATCAACTTTGGGGACTTATGCAGTTTACTTATGTTTTATGCTTCTTTAAGTTATGAAAATCAAGACAGTATTATTGTTGTAATAATTAGAAGTGTGTTTTGAGACAATTATGGAAATGTTTGTGTAAACACGTATTTTATGAAATAAAAGTCTGTTGTTTTCCGCTGCTTATATATATATGTGTTTATATCTGTCTTGTGTTTTTATCTGTGACTTTTACCTATAAACCTCCTCCAAAATTAAGGCATTCCCTTTGTGAGTGACCTTAACGGAGGTGGGGTGTTTCACTTATGGATATATATACATTTTTAATTATATTAAAAAAATGCGGGGTGTTACAGTCGTGGGCCTTAGGTAAAAGGGTGAGGCCCATATATAATATAAATTAAAGTTTATTTTGCTTTTAAATAATCTATCCATTTGTAAACCCCGTAACTTATCCATACGGTATCGAAATTCAGCGAAACAAGATCCGTTGGGATCGTAAGGACGGTGGCTATCCAATGGTACTGACTAGAACTGAATTGGAGCTCGTTATAATTTATAGCAAAATAAATTGTCCATCTGAATCAAGCGATGGTTATCGTTATTAATGATGATCGTCCTATGTGAGTAAATCTCATTAATTCTGAACAGTTTATATTTTTTTAACGTATTTTTAGAACTTATAAATATTGATTGTTGTGTATTGACTGTTTGGATGAAATGCTAGTCAGTTGGTTGAAAGTATAGACTGGGATATATAAATCGTTAATCGAATATTGATTTTGTTTATCAGAATATTTTATATTCGTGTTATTTGTGTTGGTTAACATCTGTGATGCCGGGGAACAGGTTGGAGGGACTCAACTGGGTTCCTCAATATATAAAATACTGTTTTGTTTCATATATTGTGATATGTGATGTGATATATAATCTGTTTGTTGATTATGTGTGTTTGATAATATATGACTTGTAAATTTGGAATATAAGGCAGATTAAAAATTAAGATCTGAATTAAAAGACATAATACATGTTAGATCTAGATCCTTGGGCATATTTTATATAATGGACTATGACTTGAACAAAAAGGAAGGTGTGGCTTAGGCGTAAAAGACCTATATTAAAATAGGATAAATATTAATGTGGACACGCCTAAATATGGATTTTGGATATTTGGCCTTAAAGGCTATAACTTGGCATAATTCACACCATGATTTAGGGCTTTTAGATAATATTCTATACTATGAAAAGTTTAACTAATATTTAGGGGCATATATTTTATTATGAATTATGACCATGGTTTAGGCTTGTGAGTTTAGGCATAATTTATGATTAGGCAAGATAGGAATAGAGTTTTTAAGAAAAGTTAAATCTACTAAATCTGTTATCTGCTCTGCTAATCCGCTGAATTTCCTAATCTACTTAATCTGTTAAAAATGCCTATTCTGCTAATTTGCTAAATTGCCTAAACTGCTAGACCTGTTACCTGTTAAATCTGCTAAGTTGCCTAATCGGCTAGTTCTGTTATATTGCCTAAACTGCTAATTAGATTGAGATGCCTAATCTGTTAAATTTGCCTGTTGAGATGCCTAATCTGTTATATGCTAAAATCTGCTAAGTTTCTTAATCTGCTAAATCCGTTAAGTCACCTAATCTGAAAAATCTGTTATTTGCTAAAATCTGTTATCTGCTATATCAATTGAATTGATATAATTAGTCTGTTATTGATATAATATGAATTGGCTATAGTTATGAATAAATTGACATATATATATTGGGCATGCGCATAAATAGTAAATTATTAATTAATTGGCCGCAAAGATAAACATGGCTAACTTGAGGTTAGAATGAGTTTGCGGCGTAATCCTGCCTGGAACCGCCCGGCACATCCAGTGGCCGCAAACAATAGGTTCTAATGTGAGAATTTAGTCATAACAACGCTTAAGACACGAGGTTAGGTCTGGCTTATGGCAAAAGTCTGCCCGGAACCGCCCGGCCCATCCAGCGGCCACAAGCTAGCGACCTAATGTGAGAGGTCTGGGCATTAATATTTAATTAATGCAAATCTGAGAAAAAAATGATGTCTAAAATGTGTTGGGTGGATAGAGTTAAAACAACTGGACTAATATATGTAATAAACCCAGGAATCTGTAGGCCCAATACAAAGTTAGACAAATCTAAAAATCTGTTAAATCTGTACATCTGATCCGTTAGTCTGAAAACTTGTTGATTTGATTTTCTGATCTGTGAATTAGTAAATCTGAACTCTGTATGTCTGAACTTGTAAACAAGTTAATCTGAAATCTGTTAGTCTGGGGACACAAGGTTAGGAGGGAATTCACTTGTGTCATCTGTTGTTTGGGACCCATATTAGTCAGTAACCCTTTCTGGTATCAAAACTTTGACCCAACAGTAGGTAGGGTTCGGGCACGCTTACTGAACTAATTATAAGCGGTTCATTCTGATAAAGGCGAGGGGTGTTGATGGTGCGTTCCAACCGGGTCATGTGCTTGCATGGGTCCCGGTCTGCCTCTGTGGATGTAAGACGCCGTGACATCCGTAAATAGGTCTGTGTCATTCAAAGGTTGCCACTTTAGGGAACGATACACCCTTCTGTGGGGCCGACACAGGGTATTTATGCATTAGGGAGCCGATCGCTTGGGGTAGAATTTAGGGTACATCTAATTCTATCTAATTCTGTTGGGGTACCATATGTTTTTGTTGGGTGCAATACTTGTCTGCTTCCGTGTGGTACCGTCTGTTCGGGTGGTAAAGGCCCATTATTTCTGCTTGGGTGGTAAAAGCCCATTACTAGTACTCTGTTTCTGTAGAAATTATTCTGACTCCGTTTCTGTTGCAGTCTGAATGTTTGGGTAACACCAAATTCTTTTATACTAGTATTAGTACAGAGAAGTAAGATATAAGTAAGAAGCATGGCTTAGTCTACATCATTCTGTTTCTACTGTTTAACCTAAGTATATCTGCTACTCCTGTTACTGTTATCTCTTATCCAATTCTGCTTTCATGTAATTATTATTATCTGTTCATATGCTGAAAGTCACTGGACTTGCCAGACTTTATGTCTGACCTTGCTTGTTTCGCCCCTTTTCTTCCGTTCCCCCCCTCCTAGGTTTTCTAAGGAGGGAATACTCTAGCTTGATCCGGATTCCTTCTGATTGAGGTGCTTAAAGTATGGCTTGGCTCATGATAGCTTCTGTTCTGTGGGGATTATGCTTTTAAAGATTTGTACTCTGATTGTTTTGAACAAGGCTGATAATTTATGTACTTGAGTTTTTGATAAAGATGTAATCATACTGATTTCTGTTTTCCGCTGTAATAAAGTTATAATTTTTCAAGTATCGTTTATCTGTCTTGTAATATTCTGTTTACTAAAATGCTCCATTAAAATTAAGGCATTCCCTTTGTGAGTGACCTTAACGGAGGTGGGGTGTTACAAGGATATGGAGGAGAAAGGAAATGACAGAGCTCCAATGTCCTCTTAGAAAATATGAGTTAGAGGCTAGGCCTTGTTGCCATATTTATAGCTTAACGTCTTTCCATTTCTTTGCCCATTAGTTTCAAATTTAAACGCCTATTTATTATGCACATAAATTTTCTTTCATTCTTAACACGTGTTGAATTTCAATTTCAAACTTTATTATTTTTAAATTAATTTGTGGGCACTTATTCTTGAAATATATCAATGCATATTTATACGTACTTGCTTTATTTGTTTCAAATTGAAATGCATATTTATACGTACTTGCTTTATTTGTTTCAAATTGAAACATTACTTTAACAAATGTCATTTATTATGTGATTTTATTCAATTTAGGCTGTGCACTGTTAATTAAAGAAATATTGTAATTTGACATTATTCGCTTTCTGTTTCTAACATACATTAAACTTTAATTTTAAACGCACGTCCTTTCTAGAATTATTGAGGGCACATTCATTTCAAATTAGAACATACTTAATGTTATCAAAATTTCCTATAATTTAATTCTATTTATGATGCAGGTTTCCTTTTTTTAATTTGGAATGTGTGGCGTAATTATGTCTATAAGTATTTATATATATATATTTATATATATATATATATGTGTGTGTGTGTTCACACGTATCAACATTCCAAAATCACTTATTTACTTTCTACTTTTACTTTATTTTTGTTTGGTTCTCTTTTAATGTTATTCACATTATATTCTTATTAATGTCATCAATAACGTGCATTAACTTTCTAATTAAAATGTGTATTTCTTTTGACATTTATACATATATATGTTTCCCTAAAATAGAATATATATATATATACACAGCGCTTACATATGTGCTACTATTTACAAATTTTCCATTTTTAAACTTTAATGTTAACTTCTATTTATTAATTTGTAATACACTATTGATTAGCTTCCATTCCTTCTTATGTAATACTTCCTTTTATTAAATTCTATCTATGCCATTGCCTTATTAGTTAGCATAGTGATAATTTTTTATTTATTGTCCGTTTTAAAACAAGCGTTTGTTTGCACATTACTCATGTATTATTTCAAAAGTTTATTACTTAAAATTGCATGGAGTTACATTCTCCCTCCCTTAAGAAAGTTTCATCTTCGAAATTTAGTAAGGGTAAAATTATGTAATTCCTCGCATAAATTGCAACCGTAATGTGTATATCTAATTTTGCAACCATTTGTGCACTTGTGTAAAGTATAACACATTACAAAAATACCGGAATGCAATGAACACCTAAGCGGTACCTCCTATATGAATGAAAATCATCTTGAAAACATAATGCACACATCTTAGATACACTAGCAATTTCTACATGAATACAATATTTTAAAAGTCAAAATACTTTCTCATCCAATTTTTCCTACACTCTTACAGAGTAAGAGCGTGCTTCATCTAATTTTTGCATCCAAAATCCTATCTAACTTAACTTTGTGAATTTCCGAAAAAATTATTTTTTAGCATTCGATTTCGTACGTTAAAAAAAGGTATGAAATGGAAAATTCTACATTTTCCATCCTAATTTTATACAATTTTTTCTCCGTACTTGAGACTTCCATTGCTATTTTATGACACTTCCTATTTTTTATTTCAAACATAGTTTAGGTAAGAATGATTTCATTTTCAATTTCCTAAACATTGCAAGAAATTATTTTCTCATTTATTGTCGTTTCCGTTTTTGTTGTTTTCTGTAAATTTTTCATATTTTCCTTTTAGCAATTCATCTTTTTCTTAAATTATTATTTTATTTACAATATCCTATATTTTTATTTTTCTAGCAGTCCAATTAAATATCTAGAAAGAGCAAATTATTCTATTTTCCTATAATTGAATAACTTCATAGGATTGCAAATCTGTAGTAAAAGGAAACGTGCACTACTGTAACCCTTCCTAAGTAAACGATACAATGAGTAACTACGACTATCCATTAGGACAAAGAGGTCTGGGACTATGTCTCTCATGACATAAAAAAAATCTCTCACTGAATTCAGCCAACGGTAACACTTCTTCTTTCCATCTATCCGTATTTGCAAACTCATGTCCTGTACACCTAGTTTTAATGTGAATTTTCCAACCTTTTCTATTTAACTTGTTCCTTTGATTGAATATATGCGAAATCCATCTCGCTCTAACTTTTTCCAAACAAACAATACAAGTCTTAACATTTTAACTTTTCTCAAATAATCTCTCAAAGTTTATACAACTTAACTTAGTTGCACTTCTTATCTACTTAATATATGTTTCTCTTGCAAGTGGAATTAATAAGATTGAGTTTCTATGTATCTGTTCTGAAAGGCTTTTTTGTTCTATTTAAAATAACAAGGAAGCTTCTTTATTTTAATATTTTTTCTTTCTTTATTGAAATAGGTAGCAAAAAATTGTAGTATTTCACTTATAGTTTGTTCACCTCTTTCACTTCACACTTCCTTGTCACTTTAACAAAATATGTTTTCTTACTTACCAATCGATTAATAAATATTTTTCTTATGATTCTTTCTATTACAATAAATTAAAGTGCGCCACAAACTATTCTTTGTCAAAAACTCTTTTATTTTCTTCTCAAAACAATTTTGCTATTGCACACTTTATCTTAATCAATTATATTACTTAACCGCACAAATTGCTTACTCACTTTATTCTTTTAAAAAAAAGGTCAGCATATTTTTGTCAAATTATTTACTGTAAATCTCAGTGTTGCTATTAAATTTTTGAAAACTGGAAACTTTTAAATTGAAACTTGAAAAACTCTTCTTGAAATGTTTTTCCAATTTTTTTTCAAGTTTATCCAAAAGTTTAATTGTGGAACTAAGTACAAAAGTGCTTTCTTAAGTTTTTTTTTTTTGAATTTGTTCAAGAGGACAACCGACTAGAGTTATAAAACCCTCCTTAATGCACCTAATTTCGTCCGCGTGCACCACATAAGTGGCTGATTTTAGGTATGTACATAGTAAGCTCTTAGCATGCCATTCCAGGTTTGGAACCCGCACCACTGTTACCATTGTGCAAAGTCCTTGACTGCAGGACTACTGCTGCGTACGTGCTATGTTAATTTTTCACTCCGAAATACTTTGCATAATAAATATTTCTTCATCCATGTCCTCTTTCACACTAATTCCTTCCAATATTATGTTTGAAAAGGAATCTAAGCCCAATATCCCTTTTTGAGAAAACGACTCATCAGAACATAAACAGAAGAACATTTCGTTGCTATTACAACAATTTACATCAGAGCACAAGATATTAGAGTACAAATAAATAATATGCAGTGGAATAAATATCAGAGATTTAAATTACATGGCAGCGGATATATAGTACATAAATATAAATGTGCAATGGAAAATATCAACTAGCACAACTGAAAGAAATACGGATACAAATCTTTCCGAATATAGCTCCACCCGCAATCCAGGATCTTATGGAAAAAAAAATATGTGAAACCAAAACTACTAGCTGCCCATGTGGAAAATTTGGGTACCCAGAGTTTAGGTAGGAAACAATAATCTCCAAGTCAGTCATGGGACTGGTATGAGAACTAAAACAGTTATTAACTTTATTTTAATGTTGGGTAAATCAAGGGACCATGTCGTATGACACAGAACGGGTTTTCTCCCAAGAATACCATAAAACAACAATGCAAAGCTAAATGAAAAAATGAAGCTATTGTAAGACTGAGGTCCCATCACACAATGTAACACAAACCGGAGGATAAAGTTTTGGCTTATAATAGGAAAACATGCTTGATATGCGAAATTTATCTTTTATTATTATTATAAATGTAGAAATCAATTTCGAATATAAATGTAACAATCATAGATGACATGGTATACCATCCTACTATGTCGTCATGTAGGTTTACAACTAAAAGCGAAAAGTCACGTATTGGAAATTGAGTTTCCATCTATGAACCAAGGAAAGTGATTTTCCTCCGTAGAGTTGGTCAGCCGTCGCCGATCAGTTATGCCTAAACAAGACATTTCCCTGTCCTTTGGGATTAAAATTCCTGGTCAGTACGTCAACCAGCTTGGTTAGTATGTCGATCATCAAGGGCCTTTGTAAGGCCAAATCCAAGGTACCACGCTTTCAATCATTCGACATCAACATAAGTAAATGTCCGGGCTCCATACCATAACATCACTCCTAGCTAGAAAGAAACAAATGTCCTATATTTCTGTGATGTCCTCATCCCGTTTCTGGTTCATATGTGGTGTGAAGATCGTGAATTAACGCTACACAAAGCTATGTTATATTAAAGTGGTTCCTTAATCATCAACCACACGGCCCTTCTTTTTAACAAAAGACTTGACCATTGCATTTTAGCATGCTACATTGTCAATACAGACCATATCATTGATCATCAACCAATATATAACCATTGAGCTCGTATGTCTCCGAGAAGGGTGTTATGCTAAGAGAATAAATTCTCAGCCATCAAATAGATATACATTTAGTAAAGATCAACGAATACAGTGCAAAGTACAATGTCAGATATACAACCCATTTGCAAGTTCGTTCTAGGTCTGAACAAAACTGAAGGCACCTTGTTCCTTGTACCATATGTCCAATACAGGAGAGAGGCCCTCGCATATCCGGTCGATCTCCAAGTACGTCTGGATGACCACCACTTATTACCTCGTCTTGGGTGTACATCCCAGTCAAGACATTAGTAATCGTCTCAACGATGTGAAGATCTCCAGTCTTCAACCACTGTCTTCATATCTTCGACTTTTAATCGTCGTATCAGTTATTCAGAATAGGTTAAACCAGGTGTAACGACCCAGATTTTTAACCAATTATTTGAACATTTAAAAATGGTTTTAAATATCGATTTGAAATATAGATAACTTTGAATTTAGTTATTTTGAATATTATATTGATATACATAATAAAATAATAATTTATTCTAAAATATTTGAGAATATATTAGATTTGCAGTTTTATATGGATTGGCAATATAAAAGGTTTAATTTGGTTTAAATTGAATTATATTAACATATTCGTTTACCAAAAAAGAAGTTTGAACGTATAATTTATAATTTAATTATAAACGTGCTTGTAACGTCGCGGTAGTTCGAAATATTATGATTTGAACTTCAGTTGGTTATACATGATACAAAAAAAGCCAGATTTCTTTGAAACAAGAAACATCCTGATCTATTGGGTTATAATTTTCTAATAGAAGAGAAAAACCGAGTTTTCATCTTGTAGATTTTTTTTATGTCCAAATCAAATTCTCAAAAGGTCGCTATGGAATTCATTACTATAACGATTTATTATATAATAAAAGGGATTTTTAATATATTGAATACCGGTTGAACTTGAAATTCAATATGTCGAGTTTAAAATATATACTAGACTATTTTCCAATTATACACAATTCTGTTTGAATATATATGTTAATAATAATTTTTTATTAATAGATTGTTGTTTTGAAATCGATATATATTTTATCGATTCGATGTGTAACTGAAGAATTGTTAATTTTGAAACGACATCCGTTTTCAGCGAAACTAATTTAAAAAACTCATAAAAGTTAATTATTTCTAGATTTCATAATTTCGTGTTAATTGGAATTATTTTGAGAACATGCATGGTATAGACGCCTGTTGTTTAACTGTAACGCCCCATAAATTCTTTCGTATAGTTAAATTTAGATTAAATAAATAAGTTGAATGATATTGGTTAAAAATCAAAATTTGTTGATTTTGATAATGATGATGGTTTGAATTGAGCATAAACCGAATTTTTTAATTTGAGTTATATTTAGAAATGCTGTCATTTGGAATTTAATAAATTTGAGTTTTTTAAATTATAATTGGAATTCAAATTTGATTTGGTAAATGGTGAAATTCTGAGTTTAATATTAGAATAATTGAAGATAAATCGAGTTCATTTATCTGTAATTGCAGTTCAAAATTTAAATTTGAAATAATCAAATTTGGGAACTTAAATTTTGTGAAATCGATTTATAAATTTATTTAAAGGGTAATTGGATTAAAATGGAATTTAATAAATATATTTAATTGAATTAAAACAATTATGCGAATAATTGAATATTTTATTAATTAATTAACTGTGAAATTTAGCTATTGTGGCGACTATCTCGGAATTCGACGAAACCAGTTTCATCGGATCCGAAATGGTGAATTATGGTTGGATTTCAAATTTCACTCCAATCGTACTTGTCGTTTTATCGTACGGAATAAAACATGAAGGGGATCAATGAAATACGATAATTGGTTATTTGCCTATTGGACCTTCTATGTAGATGCTAATAAATTCCATTCCACATCATCAGCCCATTTTCACTATACGTATAATTTTCCTCCATCAAATTTTCTCTAATGGCTGAAAACCAATTTCCAAAACCCTAGTTCAAATAAAAATATAAACTTTAAAATCTAATCGCCTCCAAACACCAACAAATTATATATCATTTCGAAGAGCTCGAGGATACGAACCTGCCTGTATTATTTATTTTGATATGCAGTAAATAGATTTGCCGGAATTTGTGGTCAAAGATCTGAAATTTCGAAAACCTAGGTGTTGATTAGGGGGTTTTTGATTTAGGGATTAATTGGAGAAATCGACATATGGGTATTGAAGAGGTCGACGATACGAGTTGATCACATATGGTCGGAGGTTATATAGTGGAGTAGATTGCTGGAGATTTGCGTTTCAAGCTCAGAAATCTCCTTCGCTTATCCCGACGACGGCGGAGCTAGGGCACACCGGAGGTGATGGCGTCGGGATGGGGAGGTACGGATTTTGACGTGGGTTGCAATGGTGGTGGTCTCGGGTCCTGAAGCGGCTGGTGTTGGGAGTATTGGATGGTCAAAGTTCATGCGTATGGGTTCTTTTCCATTCGGTTACTGTTCATCCGCGTGAGGGAGCGAGAATAAGGGCGCTGACATGGCGATATCTGGTTGGGTGAGGGAAATATTTTATTAATTTTATATATTTAAAATTCAAATGAGAAAACGTGCATAACTTCTTCATACGACCTCAGATTTAAGCGCAGTTTGTTGCATTGGGATCTTGGTGAAATTGCAGACGTTCTGGTACTGATTTGGTTGCGTTTGGAGATTGTTAATTTTTAGGTTTTGGTTGGACTTTGGTCAACTAAAGACCCGAAGGTGAGTGAATTCCTTGCTCACGATTAACTGAATTATTTCCATATTTACTAAATTAAATTATGAAATAAATTTGGTTGTCTAGTTGTGGTTGATGGTTGATTTGCTGCTTAAAACTGACATGCAAATGTGTTAATGTGCAATTTAAGTTGATAATTATTTATTTTAGTTCAATTAAATTTCTAGTTAGAAATCCCGACCCTTGTTAACCAGTGAAACGATTTAATATTTATCGTTTGAATGAAATGGTTGTTACGGATACCTTGGTTTGTGTAACGACCCGGGTTTTCGAAGATCTTGGTTATCCGATATACAACACATATCGAACATCCAAGGATCGAAAATAACCGAATAGTTAATGAAAGAATATAAAGGGTGAGGATAGATAAGGTAGAACTTATAGAATAGAAGAAGAAGAAGAACATCATCGTAAGAGTAAACACGAATCTCACAGCGGAACGAATAAAATATAACATAACTTTTGAAATACAGACAGTATATGTATACAATAACATTTCAGAGTACAACACTTACAACAACAGCGGAAATAATAATAGCTACAGAATCCTGAAGCCTCCTGCTCCAAGCTCTCCGAGCGTATCTGTAAAATCCCGACTACTTGACTGCCCATACAAATTAGGCACCCAAGAGTTTAGGGAAAACAACAAAATAAACTCCGGATCAGTCATGGGACTAGTATGAGTAAAGCAGTTTAAAACAGTTTGAACAAGTAAACGATATCTCATAAGACCACGCCGTATAACGGAACGGGTTTTTCCCTTATGAGAATCCAAAATATCTTTATATCAAAACCTTTTGATATTATAATAATGTCTATCAACCACAATATATAATAATCATCTAGCGGAAACGCTTTCATCTCACGTTCTACATATATAGTATACAATCAAAACCGCAAGCACGTATTGGGTATTGGATTTCCAACTATGACAAGGTATGGAACCACCTTCCGATCAGTGTACTCTAGGAACGATACACTGGAGTTCAACAAGAACATCTTGCGACTCAGCCACACATGACCGACCACACATCTCGCTTGAGTGTATCGAATGTATATCACCAACGGTTGGGATCAGCAACCGTTTCCCGTATATATATATGGGACATCATTGATAGATTAAAGAAGCAAATGAATATTCTCTAGATAGATGATTATACACCCTACTTCGGAGCGACCGACTTAGCCATGCTGCCTGCCCGATTTCTGTCATTTACCGTTTGTGAGGCTAGAAGCTACGCTTACTTTCCATTCATTGATAACATGAACACTTTGAATGACACATTATCAGATCCGTTAATCATTAGTTGGTTTATACAAATATTCTGGATGTTATGCTAAGGGAATAAATCCGTTGCCACCATATATATTTGTACAGCCCAACCCATTCGATCATTGGAAATACTCTGTCAGACATTCGTCCATATACGCTCGTTCTGGGACTGAACGAAACCGAAGGCACTATTTAGTACATCCATCCCAGGAAATCTCTACCTAGGACTTATACAATAGCCCTTGCACTTTACTCCGTCTTCAAATATATTCAGCATACTTGATTCGCAACGCTCATGCCAATACGGAGTGGTTCTTCGGATAATAATCCAACCGGTCTCTCCATACTAACAACGTTAAAATGGTCAAAACTTTTATAGTCGGTGATTTAACCATCAAATGAAAAACATGTCGGTGTACAAACAACGATCTTATTTCCAAATGGAATTATCGATCAAATCATCCAACATAGAAATATATATATATTCATATTTCCTTATTTTCTATGATTAGAAAATATACGTTATTAACATTGGAAAACATTTCCAATCCTCATTCACGCATCACTACCATTCCACAACTATTAGTCCCTAACTGTAAACTAGTAAGAGAACAATTCTCTAAGTATAAACCCCGAAGGCCAAAACCAACATCAGATCGATACTCAGAAAGCTGTTCAACATAACTAATCTCCAGTCAGTTTCTAATTTTGTTTAACTCTATTTGATTAACTCTTATTCGAATAACTAATATTCGATTAACTCCATTCTCTTAACTCTAGATCGCAGTCATCACAATGGTTACGCCTGATTCCCTCAGGAAACATCCGACTGCCTTAGGCTATCTGCAGCCCTGCGAATTACGCTAGCAGTCGTGCTAAATGACATCTCATTTGGATTAACTCTAACTGATTAACTCTACTGATTAACTCTAACTGGTTAACTCTAACTGATTAACTCAAATTAATTATCTCTAACTGATTAACTCTAACTGATTAACTCTACTGATTTACTCTATTGATTAACTCTACTGATTTATTCTAACTGGTTAACTCTAACTGGTTAACTCTAACTGATTAACTCAAATTCGAATAACTTATATTCGATTGACTCCTTTTAATAACGTTTATCCATTTGTAAAGATTTCCTTTTTTATAACCTCCTATTCTGTTATAAATATTTACCTTTTTAATTCTATTTATTTTCTAAATAAATATTCCTTTATTACTTTACTTCTATTCATTAGATCCTCATTATAATTTGGTAAGGGAATAAATTTCTCAGTGTTAATCTCGAAGGCCGAAACCAACATCAGATCAACATTTTGAAATTTACTCAGCTAAATCAACGTATAACAAGTTCTAATTACTCAAAAACCGTACCCTATTCTCTTTAACCTTTTTAAATCGATTCTATTTATTTTCTAATAAATATCTCTTTTATAAAATTCTTCGATTTTATAAATAATTCATTTTCAATAACTCTTTGAAAATTTCTCTTTCTACATTCCAGTATTCTTATGGTATTTAAAATACCATATAACCATGATTACTATCAACCAAGCACACATAATCAGCACAGATTATATAACACATCACATATCACAATATATAAAACAAAACAGTATTTTATTTATTGAGGAACCCAGTTGGGTCCCTCCAACCTGTTTCCCTGCATCACAGATGTTAAACACTATAATAACATCGATTTCAGTTCTATATGAAATATTCTTATAAACAGAATCAATATTTGATTAACGATTTATATATATATCGTTATCTATATTTTCAACCAATACACAAGCAATTCGACCCAACAGTTAACATACAGCAATCAACAGATGATTAACAGTTCTAAAAATACTTTATAAAAATATAACTGTTCAGAGTTGGTGAGTTTTACTCACATTGTCTGTAAACGTTAAATACGATATACGGTCGATGGTTCTGATCCGGCAATTTATTTTGATATAAATTTTTATGAGCAGTCATTTATTCTGAACCAATTCCATTTGATAGCCGTCGTCGATACGATCCTGTCGGTACCCAGATAATGAATTTCTGATATCGAACACATAAGATTTTTCATTACCAATTATTATACAATATTAAATTATACTTAAGCTAAATTATAAATTTTTGATGGGCCTTTACCAAAATGTTCTTCTGACCTCACCATCGCCATCACGGAAACTGGGCCTTGCATGTATTTAGCAAACACACATACGACATGTATTTTTACTCATCCAATGTCCCTTACATTGCCGAGTTTTGCCACTTCCACCCGGTCATCACTATTCATCGCTGAACCGCCTCACTACAACCATATATTGCTCGCTCAACCCAAATTCACACACCAGCCATACTCATCATACCACACTGCACTCTCCATACTGCCAACCGCCATCTTCATCTCACTCTTCATCTCCACCCCAAAATGACAGCAAAACTATTTGCCATTTCACGTCCACCTCAAATTATGTAAACATTACCAATACTTCCCAGTCCACACGTGCACCCACTCTTACCATTTACCACTCTTCAATCCTCTAACACCAATTCAATTGCCCTCCTCACGCAAGACACTGATGTCACAAATAAAATCCACACTCGCAGGCAATACACAGTTCAAAACTCCACCCATCACATTTTCGGTGAACTCTCAGCACTCATCCCATTCTGTAAATTTCAAGCTACTGACTTCCTGACAATTTCATTATCCAATATTTCCCAAATACCATCAACCCAACGTTAAACTTCTCACCTAGTTACAAACGGACAACTGCTGTTGTGCTTTACCCATCCTGACCACCCTATCCTCAGACGAGACCACCCTAACACGGCCTCACGTCGACCGAACTCGAGCCCTCCTGCAATCGCGTTCGAAAGCCCTTTTTTCTTGAACTCCAAAAACTGCGACGCACCCAAAAGATGATCGAGCCCAGCGAAAACCACTTCGTCGAACTCAGCAAATCACACATGAGAAGGAAGAGGATTTCTTCATGAATCCATACGAATTGGTTTGGGGATTTTAGGTTTTTTCTTTGATTTGTTTTAGGTTTGTGAAGTTTGGTTTTCCCTGTTTGGAAGATAGAAGTGGCGGCCGTTGTTTGTCTATTGACTTTGGCAAGGTTTTAATTAGGGTTAGAGAGGTAGGTGAGGGTATTTATAGGGATTTGGTTTAGATATTTGTTGGGGTATTTTTGTCTTTATATTCATTTTGCCTTTAAAAAAATCGTGTGATCACATACGATATCTAAAAATCCCGAAAATTGGTAGGTAGCTACAGTTTGACATTACGGTCCCAACGAAATTGGTTTCGTCAAATTCCAACTTTGTTTGCTCACACAGCGTATTTTTAACCGTCGAAATAGTGACTGTTTTTCACTCTAAAAATCCGTGCGGCCACACAGCTACTCTAAAAATCACAGAACTTGGAATCTAACAATAATTTGATGTTGCGGATCCAACAAAATTAGTTTCGTAAAATTCCGACTTCGTTTGCAAAAGTGGTTATTTTTAAAGCTCTAAACAACCCATGTAAATATATAAATATATTTAAATATAATTAAATTAAATATTAATAATTTTATATTATCGTATATATTCACCATGGAATACCATATAGCTCTCATTGGATTTATAACTCGATACTTCAAAATTCCCAGTTATATCGATATTCGTTTTATAATGAAATTCCTTTTATAAATATAAATAAATCGTTATAAATTATAAAGGAATTCCACAACGACTTTTCTAAAATTTGATTTGGACATAAATCAAAATCTACACGACGAAATCTCGATTTTTCTCTTCCACTAGAAAAATATACTTCAACAGCTCCTAACGTTTCTTGTTTCACAGAAATCCGATTTAAAACGGGTTCTGTATATTCGGTTGAAGTTCAAATCGCCAAATAGCGAACGGCCGCGCCATTTCAAGCTCGATTTTAATTGTAATATAAATTATACGTTCAAACGTCGTCGATTAAATAATATATTCGTTATTTAAATAATTAAATTAATTAATTATTATACCGTAAAAATACGGGTCATTACATTCTTTCCCCCTTAAAATAATTTCGTCCTCGAAATTGCTAAGCTAGAGAAATGCTCCCGACTCTACTAACGAGATTTAAACATCTTCAGGTTTACTTCTTAACTTCCACTTTCAACTAAACTAAATTATTTCAATTAAATTATTAATTTATTCCGACTAACTAAAATTTTCAAAAACTCTGAAAATTTTCTAACGCCTTATATTTTCGGAAAATTTCGCCATAACCTCCTTTGTACTGGTCGATATGACAAACTACAACTCGCCTCTCTAGGCCTTCTCCAACCCAAAAGAAAATCAAACAGCCAAGCGGCTTGCCAATTCGGCTCATAAAAACCTCATATCCAATATAAATATAAACTGGTACCTTTTTGTCGGGCATATTATTATATCCTTCCGACCTGTTACTAATCTGCATAAACCATGCCAACCAAATCAAACTCCAATCGATAAATCCTCAAATCCAATCCTTCACTCATATTCAAGACGAATTCCATTCAAACCCTTAATTCAAATTCAAACTGTTAACTCCTTAACCCAATTTCATTCCAGATTATCCTATAATCAAATCCGCTTTTATTTAACTTAGTTCAAGTTAAATTCTAACGTATATATTCATTCTTACCATTCCAATCTCTTTAACTTCATAAGTTATATTTAAATTTCGAAATTTAAATTCCTGGGTTTATGTCAAATCAATTTGAAATCATAATACCAATTCAAAACATTTGAATTTCTAAACAGCTTGTTTCCTCAAACAATTCAAAACAAAATATTTGGTAGTAACCCGTCACTTAGCAACTCGAAAATGACACTGATAATGTGGCCACCATCATCAGAATTATTTCCCAGTTATCGAAGTGAGTTCAATACTAAATTTCTCTTTCAATTTGAAAACATTTTCAAAATCTCCCAGGATTTTAAAATGCTCATATATTATACTTATACGAATCTTGCTTAGTTATTTATAACCATTTCAATTATAATCTCATTCGATTATAATAACCACAAACACATCCAATATATTATAATATTTCCAATATTAGTCGATCTTTTATATCAAAATATAACTTGGGGTAAAAATTATTTCATTCACCCTCTTTCAAAACGTACCATGTCGGTCCATCATATTCGAGTGCTTAGAAACCCCTATCGATACGGTTGATCCTACCGATCGACCAGAATTCACAAACTACTCAACCAATAAAACTCTACAATATAAAATTATTTTTATATCAAATAACAAATACGTTCACTCGTATATATACACTCAAAATCAATCAGGGTATTACTAACCCCATCTCTATTGAGTCACAACCACAGAGCCAAGCTAATTCACTTAACCTTAAGCTCTGATACCAACTGTAACGACCCGGGTTTTCGAAGATCTTGGTTATCCGATATACAACACATATCGAACATCCAAGGATCGAAAATAACCGAATAGTTAATGAAAGAATATAGAGGGTGAGGATAGATAAGGTAAAACTTATAGAATAGAAGAAGAAGAACATCATCATCAGAGTAAACACGAATCTCACAGCGAACGAATAAAATATAACATAACTTTTGAAATACAGACAGTATATGTATACAATAACATTTCAGAGTACAACACTTACAACAACAGCGGAAATAATAATAGCTATAGAATCCTGAAGCCTCCTACTCCAAGCTCTCCAAGCGTATCTGTAAAATCCCGACTACTTGACTGCCCGTACAAATTAGGCACCCAAGAATTTAGGGAAAACAACAAAATAAACTCTGGGTCAGTCATGGGACTGGTATGAGTAAAACAGTTTAAAACAGTTTGAACAAGTAAACAATATCTCATAAGACCACGCCGTATAACGGAACGGGTTTTTCCCTTATGAGAATCCAAAATATATTTATATCAAAAACCTTTTGATATTATAATAATGTCTATCAACCACAATATATAATAATCATCTAGCAGAAACGCTTTCATCTCACGTTCTACATATATAGTATACAATCAAAACCGCAAGCACGTATTGGGTATTGGATTTCCAACTATGACAAGGTATGGAACCACCTTCCGATCAGCGTACTCTTGGAACGATGCACTGGAGTTAAACAAGAACCTCTTGCAACTCAGCCACACATGACCGACCACTCATTTCGCTTGAGTGTATCGAATGTATATCACCAACGGTTGGGATCAGCAACCGTTTCCCGTATATATATGGGACAGCATTGATAGATTAAAGAGGCAAATGAATATTCTCTAGATAGATGATTATACACCCTACTTCGGAGCGACCGACTTAGCCATGCTGCCTGCCTGATTTCTGTCATTTACCGGATGTGAGGCTAGAAGCTACGCTTACTTTCCATTCATTGATAACACGATCACTTTGAATGACACATTATCAGATCCGTTAATCATTAGTTGGTTTATACAAATATTCTGGATGTTATGCTAAGGGAATAAATCTGTTGCCACCATATATATTTGTACAGCCCAACCCATTCGATCATTGGAAATACTCTATCTGACATTCGTCCATATACGCTCGTTCTGGGACTGAACGAAACCGAAGGCACTATTCAGTTCATCTGTCCCAGGCAATCTCTAACTAGGACTTATACAACAACCCTTGCACTTTACTCTGTCTTCAAATATATTATGCATACTTGATTCGCAATGCTCATGCCAATACGGAGTGGTTCTTCGGATAATAATCCAACCGGTCTCTCCATACTAACAACGTTAAAATGGTCAAAACTTTGATAGACGGTGATTTAACTATCAAATGAAAAACATGTTGGTGTACAAACAACGATCGTATTTCCAAATGGAATTATCGATCAAATCACCCAACGTAGAAATATATATATTCATATTTCCTTATTTTCTATGATTAGAAAATATAAGTTATTAACATTGGAAAACATTTCCAATCCTCATTCACGCATCACTACCATTCCACAACTATTAGTCCCTAACTGTAAACTAGTAAGAGAACAATTCTCTAAATATAAACCCCGAAGGCCGAAACCAACATCAGATCGATACTTAGAAAGCTGTTCAACATAACTAATCTCCAGTCAGTTTCTAATTTTGTTTAACTTTATTTGATTAACTCTTATTCGAATAACTAATATTCGATTAACTCCATTCGCTTAACTCTAGATCGCAGCGATCACAATGGTTACGCCTGATTCCCTCAGGAAACATCCGACCGCCTTAGGCTATCTGCAGCCCTGCGAAATACGCTAGCAGTCGTGCTAAATGACATCTCATTTGGATTAACTCTCTGATTAACTCTAACTGATTAACTCTACTGATTAACTCTAACTGGTTAACTCTAACTGATTAACTCTAACTGATTAACCCTAACTGATTAAATCTAACTGATTAACTCTACTGATTTACTCTACTGATTAACTCTACTGATTTATTCTAACTGGTTAACTCTAACTGGTTAACTCTAACTTATTAACTCAAATTTGAATGACTTATATTCGATTAACCCCTTTTAATAGCGTTTATCCATTTATAAACATTTCCTTTTTCATAACCTCCTATTCTGTTATAAATATTTTCTTTTTTAATTCTATTTATTTTCTAAATAAATATTCCTTTATTACTTTACTTCTATTCATTAGATCCTCATTATAATTTGGTAAGTGAATAAATTTCTCAGTTTTAATCCCGAAGGCCGAAACCAACATTAGATCATCACTTTGAAATTTACTCAGCTAAATCAACGTATAACAAGTTCTAATTACTCAAAAACCATACCCTATTCTCTTTAACCTTTTTAAATCGATTCTATTTATTTTCTAATAAATATCTCTTTTATAAAATCCTTCGATTTTATAAATAATTCATTTTCAATAACTCTTTGAAAAAATTTCTTTCTATATTCCAGTATTCTTATGGTATTTAAAATACCATATAACCATGATTACTATCAATCAAGCACACATAATCAGCACAGATTATATAACACATCACATATCACAATATATAAAACAAAACAGTATTTTATATATTGAGGAACCCAGTTGGGTCCCTCCAACCTGTTTCCCTGCATCACAGATGTTAAACACTATAATAACATCGATTTCAGTTCGATATGAAATATTCTTATAAACAAAATCAATATTTGATTAACGATTTTTATATATATCGTTATCTATATTTTCAACCAATACACAAGCAATTTGACCCAACAGTTAACATACAGCAATCAACAGATGATTAACAGTTCTAAAAATACATTATAAAAATATAACTGTTCAGAGTTGGTGAGTTTTACTCACATTGTCCGTAATCGTTAAATACGATATACGGTCGATGGTTCTGATCCGGCAATTTATTTCGATATAAATTGTTACGAGCACACATTTATTCTGAACCAATTCCATTTAATAGCCGTCGTCGATACGATCCTGTCGGTACCCAGTTTGTGAATTTCTGATATCGAACGCATAAGATTTTTCATTACCAATTATTATACAATATTAAATTATACTTAAGCTAAATTATAAATTTTTGATGGGCCTTAACCAAAATTTTCTTCTGACCTCACCATCGCCATCACGGAAACTGGGCCTTGCATGTATTTAGCAAAAGCACATACTACATGTATTTTTACTCATCCAATGTCCCTTACATTGCCGAGTTTTGCCACTTCCACCCGGTCATCACTATTCATCGCTGAACCACCTCACTACAGCCATATATTGCTCGCTCAACCCAAATTCACACACCAGCCATACTCATCATACCACACAGCACTCTCCATACTGCCAACCGCCATCTTCATCACACTCTTCATCTCCACCCCAAAATGACAGCATAACTATATGCCATTTCACGTCCACCTCAAATTATGTAAACATTACCAATACTTCCCAGTCCACACATAAACCCACTCTTACCATTTACCACTCTTCAATCCTCTAACACCAATTCAATTGCCCTCCTCACGCAAGACACTGATGTCACAAACAAAATCCACACTCGCAGGCAATACACAGTTCAAAACTCCCCCCATCACATTTTCGGTGAACCCTCATCACTCATCCCATTCTGTAAATTTCAAGCTACCGACTTCCTGACAATTTCATTATCCAATATTTCCCAAATACCATCAACCCAACGTTAAACTTCTCACCTAGTTACAAACGGACAACTGCTGTTTTGCTTTACCCATCCTGACCACCCTATCCTCAGATGAGACCACCCTAACACGGCCTCACGTCGACCGAACTCGAGCCCTCCTGCAATCGCGTTCGAAAGCCCTTTTTTCTTGAACTCCAAAAACTGCGACGCACCCAAAAGATGATCGAGCCCAGCGAAAACCACTTCGTCGAACTCAGCAAATCACACATGAGAAGGAAGAGGATTTCTTCATGAATCCATACGAATTGGTTTGGGGATTTTAGGTTTTTTCTTTGATTTGTTTTAGGTTTGTGAAGTTTGGTTTTCCCTGTTTGGAAGATAGAAGTGGCGGCCGTTGTTTGTCTGTTGACTTTGGCAAGGTTTTAATTAGGGTTAGAGAGGTAGATGAGGGTATTTATAGGGATTTGGTTTAGATATTTGTTGGGGTATTTTTGTCTTTATATTCATTTTGCCTTTAAAAAATTGTGTGATCACATACGATATCTAAAAATCAAGAAAATTGGCAGGTAGCTACAGTTTGACATTATGGTCCCAAAGAAACTGGTTTCGTCAAATTCCGACTTTGTTTGCTCACACAGCGTATTTTTAACCGTCGAAATACTGACTGTTCTTCACTCTAAAAATCCGTACGGCCACACAGTGACTCTAAAAATCACAAAACTTGGAATCTAACAATAATTTGATGTAGCGGATCCATCAAAATTAGTTTCGTCGAATTCCGACTTCGTTTGCAAAAGTGGTTATTTTTAAAGCTCTAAATAACCCATTTAAATATATAAATATAATTAAATTAAATTTTAATAATTTTATATTATCATATATATTCACCATGGAATACTATATAGCTCTCATTGGATTTATAACTCGATACTTCAAAATTCCCAGTTATATCGATATTCAATTTATAATGAAATTCCTTTTATAAATATAAATAAATCGTTATAAATTATAAAGGAATTCCACAGCGACTTTTCTAAAATTTGATTTGGACATAAATCAAAATCTACGACGAAATCTTGATTTTTCTCTTCCACTAGAAAAATATACTTCACCAGCTCCTAACGTTTCTTGTTTTACAGAAATCCGATTTAAAACGGGTTCTGTAAATTCGGTTGAAGTTCAAATCGCCAAATAGCGAACTGCCGCGCCATTTCAAGCTCGATTTTAATTATAATATAAATTATACGTTCTAACGTCGTCGATTAAATAATATATTCGTTATTTAAAAAATTAAATAAATTAATTATTATACCGTAAAAATACGGGTCATTATAGTTTGATTTGGTTACTGAATTGATATTGATATTAAAATGTTACGTTGTTAAGTATATGGATGTTGTATGCTTTTTGTGACGATTAATCCCATTTTCACCCTAGATGTTACGGGCATAAAAAAAACCTAGGGATTAATCGATTTAAAATGAATTAAGAACATAGGTTGAAATGATAGATATCTGTGACCCTGGTTTGGATTGAAATGATATATATCCATCCCTGAAATAACGAAAAACTAAATTTAATATCAGTTGGCCATAGGATAGGAAATTATATACGGACATCGGTTGGTTAAATGATTTTTAAATATTTGAAGATTCTGTTCGATGGAAATTATATTTAATGGAAATGTGTCGATATTCGATAAATTCTATTTTCCTTTAAACACGAACCTTGAATGTTTAATGAATTTGTCGAGGAATTATCCAAAACAAATTGAGAATTGCAAAAAAAGGATGTTAAGTATGTCTTGGAGTTCTCAAATTAACAGTAAGATGTGAATTTAATAATTCTCCATGAATTAAATTTTGGAGATAAAAGTTGTTTGATGATACTCGGAATTACTTCGAATTTGGTATGAATATGGATTTGAACCTTTTAAATCAAACGGTTTGTTTGGACGATGCTTGAAATAGGGATATGCAAACTAAATGAACTCTACCGAGGCTGGAATATAGGTTTCAAGTTATTAAAGTTTGAAAGAAACAACGATGATTTAAAATATATTTTATAAATACTATATATATATACCATTTTTTTTACAAATAAATTATATTCTATTATTTAAAAATTATTTTTGTAAATTTTGTAACCTATATACCATTTTTATTTATAAATATATTTTATTATTTAATTTTTTTAGTAAATAGCTTTTACTGTACGTATATACATAGTGGTTTAAGATATTTTATTATACTCTGACTATTTTATTATATATAAATTTCATATTAAGTTTTTTATAATTATCTATTTTTCCTAGTTATATTAAATGATTGTAATCTCTTCCTAAATGGGAACTGTTTGATTTAAACCGCTGATTCAAATTGAGATTTGATATAAAGTGATATTCTATTTGTATATATCGATTTTTAAAATGATTATAATATTTCAATGTGAAATATATTCTTCTTGAAGATAAATGGGATATTGAAAATGATTATAATGGGTTGATATGAAAATATAGTCTATTTGAATATAAATTGATTTTGAACCTAAATCGATTTTGAAATAATTATTATCTTTTTATATTGTTGACCCGCTTTCTGGTCAAAGCAGTCACACATAGAATTTCTTCTCAAAAATACGCTCAAGTATTGGAAATATCGTCAGAAGACAGGAAGCGATTTTGTCAAAGTCGCACCATCAACAAAGAACTGCCCGGAACTCCTATCAGATGACCTTTTCTGGGCCCGAAATTAGCAAGTACGGTGCTAAGCACTATAATTCTTGTAGATCTCTGAATTAGCTTCAGTTTGAGCTTTGGTTTGGCTCAATCGGACTACGGCTCGGAAGTTACGCTCGTTTCCATGAACGCATACAGAACCGGAAACTTGGAATTGGAAATTTGGCATGGACATAACCCATTCGGATCGGATCGCCTCTGCTGGGTCGGTTCGGATGACACAAAAGAAGATAACGAAGTAGCTGGCATTGAAAAATAGCTCACTTCAGTTCGGATCGGGATAGGAAGACCCGACCCGCTTTGGACACCTGCACAGAAGTGCACACGTGCATTCAGCTCGAAGAACCAGTTCGGTTCGGATCCGATCCGAACCGACCCCCTGGACCTGTTCCTGCACACAAAGTTTGACCGCTTCTTAAGGAATAACTACCTCCTATTAATCCGGATCGGCTTCCACGTGTCCTAGCACGATCTGAATAGCACCTTCTCCACTATCTCCGAGATGGTCTCGCTGCCCGCCACGTGGCCTCCGATCCGATCCGATCCAGAGCTCCCAGCAGCTCCTCTACGCCTATAAATACACCCTCACATGGTCATTTCAGGGGACTTTTTGGCTTCCTCTCTCTCGGCCATTCCTTTCACCATTGCAAGGACCTTGCAGCAGCAAGAAGGCCGACTCTAATCACTCTAACACGAGAAATTCGTGTATAAATTCACTCTCTAATCTCCTCTTCTTCATTATAACACAAGGTTATTGTGTATAAACGAATCTTACGGGTTGTAAGACGACATTGTAATTGTAATTCCTCAGGATATGAGAAACTATAAAGTGGACGTAGGCTTGGATTGAGCCGAACCACTATAAAAATCTCGTGTGTTCCCTGTTTTTATTGCTTTCTCTGCATTTTTTCTGTGATTTTGAGGATTTCACACTGAATTTGGGTGTTAGGCCCAATTTTCGGTCTAACATTTTGGCGCACCAGGAAGGGGGGCAAACGATACTACTTCAACTTCCAGCTTGAAAGGAGACTCAATGGCAATTAAAAGGAAGAAAACTGGAACTTCCGATCATGCTGACGATGCTGACGCTGAAGGCGCAAGGAACGAGGTAAGCCATGAGGCTTCCTCTCGTGGAAATTCATCTGCATACCTGACTAGAGACGAAATGGACGGCGTTCTCGCTGAATTGAGAGCTCAAATGGAAAGGCAAGATGATCTCCTCAGAAAGCGACAGGAGATGATCGACGAATTCTTCGCTCGGATGGAAGGCAGGCCGAGCGGCAACAATCAGTTCATAGGAAACAACGCTGTACGGATTGCAGATCCAGCCCAAGCAGAAGCAGCGAACCGGATCGGTTCAGACCCGATCCGAACCATGAGCAAATTCTGATCCGAATCGGGGTCATGGGGCAAACAAGGGGCAATCCTCCTCAGCAACGCGCAGCTTCAACTCTTAACTTCTTGGATGAAGGCGTTGTCAACTTCAGAAACTCAGGTCGAGCGCGACCGACCTCTGCACCAGTTCGGATCGGCAATGCCACGCAGATTCAGCTTCAAGCTCCCCGGTTTGGAGCAGGAGAACCGGGTCGGATCGATACATCAGACCCGAACCGTGCACATCAACACCACTTCTGAACCGAACTGGATGGCTTCCCAAGCCCCTTATACACTTCCACACTCTTCTGGACTCAACGCTGGGGGCACCAGCTCAGATCTTGGCAACTTGCAAATGCTCTTTGAAGGCGATCGGCTCGCCAACTTGATTCAACTCCTCTCAAGAGGCCGCTCTTATCAAAATGACATGGATGATGTCAATCACAATCCATTCACACGGGAAATCAGGAATTCCCGCAATCCCCCGGATTTCAAACTTCCACAGCTAGAGCCTTACAATGGCAGGACAGATCCTACCGTCCACCTGATGCGGTACAAGCGTCATATGGAAGATCAATCGGTGTCGGAAAACGTCATGGCTAAATGCTTTCCCCTCTTCTTGACTGATATAGCTGCTATGTGGATTCGGCAGCTAGAAACAGAATCGATCAACAGTTGGAACATGTTGGTCGCTCGCTTCATTGAACAGTTTCGGGTCCACATTGCTCGACCCCAGAATGTAATGTCGCATACTACAATCAAGGAGAGGCCCAGAGAGACTCTGCGCTCATTTCTGGAAAGGTTTAACGTTGCAGCAGCATCGGTTGATCGACCTGAACCATCAATGGTACTGATGGCAGCAGTATCCGGCGTTTTGGATAACACAGAATTCAAGAAATCTTTATACCGAGACCGACCGCGAGATCTCGGCGAATTCTACCTTGAAGCAGACAGATTTCTGCGTGAAGAGGATGCAACTTCCGAAAAGAAGAAACTCGATGTCAACATGCTTCAAGACGGAGAACCATCTGATTCTGGAAAAGGAAAAGGAAAAGCCCCTGTTAAGAATGATCGCAACACTCAGCCCCGGAGAGGGCCCAAATATGAAAAGTACACTGAGCTCAACTCGTCGCTAACCAACATCAACATGAACACAAACAATGACGTCCCCTATCCAAAGCCTCCCAGGCGGGAGCCATCCCAGAGAGAACGTGACTCTGGAAGACATTGCATATTTCATGATATGGACGGTCATAACACGGATGACTGCCGGCATCTGCGAGATCTGATCGAGGAACGGGTTAGACGTGGAGAGCTACCCGAGTATGTGAAACAACCAACAGCGCATGCACCTGTGCTGCCACCACCTGCTCCCCAGAGAGGGAATGATCCTGGTTCTAGCTCTCGTGGGCTCATCATCAACTGGTCTGGATGAGATCATCCTGGATTTCTTGCATCTCTTAGGATTTAAGATATGTTTCTTTGCTTTCGTTAGGTTTTCCGATTGGCTAAATCGGTATACACACGTTTGGGGTTAGGATTTAGCTCCAAAGCGTACTCTGAACTCGATGACAAACCAATCAGGATTTGCTTTGGTTTCGTATTTTGAATTGATTAAGGAAGGACTTTCCGAGCATGGATTATGTTTGGCAAATTTAAGTATCTTGTCAGGTTGTGGCAGGATTCTCAATCTCAATTAAAGTATGGCTTATACTTATCTTGAAACCGTAGGTACGGATTGTGCCTAGGGACGGACTATCTTGTCAGGTTTTGGCAAGTGTAGCTCCACATCGGTATGAGTATGGATTGTACTCCACTAAATTTCTAAGTATGGATTATACTCTGGAACGGCTTATTGTCTTGTCAGGATTTGGCAAAGGAACTCACTAAAACTCGAGTATGGCTTATGCTCAGTTTGAACTTCCTGGTATGGCTTATGCCGGGAGGGTTAGGTCCATTGTCAGGTTTTGGCAGGATGATTCGAACGTCTCTTGAGTATGGTTTATGCTCAAATATACGCCAAGCATGGTCTATGCTCGAAAGTGTAATCGGTTTTGTTAGGATTTAACACACCTATTTGCTTTCTCCTCCTTTGCAGGCATGGTTTATACTTGCAGCTGGTAGGCCTGGCATGGCCTTGGATTTCTTGGATTGTCCAGAACATATCTTCCTTCATTCAGCAAGATATGTTCTGGGGGGGGGGGGAAATGTTGACCCGCTTTCTGGTCAAAGCAGTCACACATAGAATTTCTTCTCAAAAATACGCTCAAGTATTGGAAATATCGTCAGAAGACAGGAAGCGATTTGGTCAAAGTCGCACCATCAACAAAGAACTACCAGGAACTCCTATAAGATGACCTTTTCTGGGTCTGAAATTAGCAATTACGGTGCAAAGCACCATAATTATTGTAGATCTCTAAATTAGCTTCAGTTTGAGCTTTGGTTTGGCTCAATCGGACTTACGGTTCGGAAGTTACGCTCGTTTCCGTGAACGCATGCAGAACCGGAAACTTGGAATTGGAAATTTGGCATGGACATAACCCATTCGGATCGGATCGCCTCTGTCGGGTCGGTTCGGATGACACAAAAGAAGATAACGAAGTAGCTGGCATTGAAAAATAGCTCACTTCAGTTCGGATCAGGATAGGAAGACCCAACCCGCTTTGGACACCTGCACAGAAGTGCACACGTGCATTCAGCTCGAAGAACCAGTTCGGTTCGGATCCGATCCGAACCGACCCCCTGGACCTGTTCCTGCACACAAAGTTTGACCGCTTCTTAAGGAATAACTACCTCCTATTAATCCGGATCGGCTTCCACGTGTCCTAGCACGATCTGAATAGCACCTTCTCCACTATCTCCGAGATGGTCTCGCTGCCCGCCACGTGGCCTCCGATCCGATCCGATCCAGAGCTCCCAGCAGCTCCTCTACGCCTATAAATACACCCTCACATGGTCATTTCAGGGGACTTTTTGGCTTCCTCTCTCTCGGCCATTCCTTTCACCATTGCAAGGACCTTGCAGCAGCAAGAAGGCCGACTCTAATCACTCTAACACGAGAAATTCGTGTATAAATTCACTCTCTAATCTCCTCTTCTTCATTATAACACAAGGTTATTGTGTATAAACGAATCTTATGGATTGTAAGACGGCATTGTAATTGTAATTCCTCAGGATATGAGAAACTATAAAGTGGAAGTAGGCTTGGATTGAGCCGAACCACTATAAAAATCTCGTGTGTTCCCTATTTTTATTGCTTTCTCTGCATTTGTTCTGTGATTGTGAGGATTTCACACTGAATTTGGGTGTTAGGCCCAATTTTCGGTCTAACAGATATATAGTATATTCTACTCGAATATAAATCGAATTTGAAATATTATATATGATTATAATTTATTGATATGGAAGTTTATTCTATTTTGAATATAAATCGGTTTTCGAATGGTTATGATATTTTGATGTGAATGTAATATTCTATTTTGAATATAAATTGGGTTCAAAGCAAATGTGATATTTTGAAATGAAAGTGAACCTTTGTGAATAAGTAAAAGAACCGACCGATGTGAAAAATGTAAATGTCTGGTTGTTAAAGAGATCGGAGTCGGTATTGTTATACTCTCTACCAATACCGATACCACTTTAACAAATGTGCACGGGGTGGAGAATCCAAAATGAAGTAGGATGGTTTATGGAGATTACTAAATTTGAAGAAAGAGAACGATAATGGATGGCCTTGAACTTCGGGTCATAATGGATGGCCTTGAAGAAGGAGAATCCTACCCTGGGTATTGCTTCGCGTGCTTTATCATATTTATCCTGATCAAGCCCCCTACGATTTTGATTTGACATTGTCCTATTGCGGCGCATCCCTCTCTACCGACGTACTAGTGTTTTATATGCAATGTGTACGACAATGTCCATAAATGTCGTAAGGGTAAAAATGTAATCCCGCTTATGCTATTTTATTATATTTACTTTACCAAGTAGACATTATAATAATAGCATATTATACTATGTATGTAAATAGTTTAACGGATCCTTAAGAAATGGAAAAATCCCATAATATTTCTTAAGTTACTGCACCAATAACACTCATGTTATTTCGTATTTTAATTTGACTAATATGGGAATGATTTAGTTCTAATCCGAGTGTTTGTTGTGTTTTCTTTTTATGCAATACGCTCGGGTCAGCAGAAGTTAGCAGTTAGCGAAGGTTACTTTGCTTTGGAGGACGAACACGAAGATTTGGTATATAACTATTATATATATATGCATGTTCCACTGTACTTTGTTTCCGCTGTCTTGTTGTATATACCTGTGTATGTGTAACTCTGATAATCATTGTATGTTATAGTCAAAATGTACATATTTCAACTACTTTTGAACTCTTAATTATTTATAATATGTTGTCCTTGCGCTGTGAGATTTTGTTATTATTTTCTCTTTTTCCTTCCTTTCTTTTCTTTTCTCAATAACTACCTCTTTTGGAGATTTGTTTGGGTCGGCATGTGTGGATTCATGCCGAACCGAACTGTCAAAAATCTAGGTCATTACAACGTGGTATCAGAGCTTTGGTTAGCGATAACCTTGGCTCTATTTGGGAACTAACTCATTATAGATAGGGTTATTAATGCCCTAAAAGGAGTTTGAGTGTATATACGAGAGATCGTACTTGTAATTTTGATATAAAATGTTTTTATATTATGTTGATTGGTTCCGTTAAATAATTATAAATTCTGGTCGATATATGGGATGCAATGGTATCGATATAGGAATTTCTAAATACTTGAATAGAATGAAACGATATAATATGGATTTGGATTATATTTTAGATATAAATTTAGTTGTTAATTATAAATTTTTACTTGCTTTGGTTGTTGGAAAGAGATAATACTAAATTACAATCAATTATAGATGCTTAGATAATAAATCTAATAGTAGAAAATTGAATGATTTTGGAAATTTGAAAATGAAATCTATTAAATGTAATTGGTTGCACAATATATTTTCCAAATGAAATCGAGATGAATTCAAGAACTTGATTCTACTGCTTTTGAAAATAGATTTGCCAATATTTTTTTTAAATAATATCGTAGTATAGGAAATAGTTTTGGAAATAGTTTTCAAAAGATTTTTTTTTCAAAAAGGAATAGTTTAACGTCCCTCCTTTTTGACCGCTTCAAATTGATTATTAAACCAACTTAAAACATCCAAAACGACGGAGCGTATTTAGCTTATAGAGTTTAAAAACAGAATTAACACAGAAAATACAGAATAAATAAAAGACACAGTATTGAACAACAAAATATCACTTTTATATATAACTAGAATTTTTGAATACAAGATTTTTTGCTGTACACAGCAGAATTTAAAAATAGTTTGAATACAAAAATATTTACTGGTTTTGAAATTTCCGAGTGCGCCATCTTCGCAATCCCCAGCTTCACCAATCTTCGAATCCTAAGCTGTATTCTTTAAATCTGAAATGCTCGGGTCTGACCCGAGCGTTCCATACAAAAACATAAAACACTCGAGTCCGGATTAATCATAGTTCAAGTAAATTAACTTCAATAGAAACTGAAATATAATAGTTAATACTAACTTTTGAAATATACATGAAATAGAAATTGTGTAGTAACTGTCTATATTAGTTTTTATTATAGAACCTAGTCCTGGAAGCCTGCATGTACACACGTGCACAGGTACACGTTTGTACTGCCCTATCATCCTACACCCAAAATAACAAGGCGGTACACCCATGTCCATTGTCAGCAAAAACACAATAGCCATTAGAAGGCATAACATAAGATAAATATAACCTATATACAAACATGGTCCAATATGGTAACATGAAATGGGCAAAATCAAAATGCAACAAAATCGTTATGAATTTTCATGTTTCATATTGAATATGACCGTCATGGCAAAAAGGGAGAAATTCCACGATAAGTTCAATACGGAACCAAACAGAGCTCAAACCAAATGAAATAAATAGAAAATTTATCAAAACACAAGCATACTACATACGGCGAAATAAGATTGTAGACAGGTGGAAATGGGTTAACAGTGCACAATTATAGCTACAAATATAGGTACCATACAACTCATGACAATACATACAAATGAATGCATGGTAACAATTCATGTATGCAAAGACATGCAGTGTATAACCCAAGCAGTTCGAAGACAATAACATAACCATGTATGTATTGGTAATTGGTGACGATGCAGCATGAAATTAAAACAAGTTACCGTAGTGTAATTCCGCACAGCCAAGCAAATGAAAGCCTTTTCCCTCTTTTCTTTTTCCCTATTTCTTTCTGAAATACAAATGGAGCATAACAAATAAATTTGAACTACAGGGAACCAATATAAATGGGCATAGCAATTTAGCAATTTCATTTTAACAAGTAAAATGTATCAACAATTCCATTTCAGTGAACAAATGGGTCAGAAATTTCAATAAAGCCTCAAGCCTAAGCAAACATAAACTCAGAGAGTGTCCAACATGACCGGTCTGTCAAGCCTACAGGTGTGTATACACTCCAATTAAATTATTCTTCTCATTAGATTTAAATGCTTTATACATAGCCTCCAACGTATAAGTTCTCAGGTCAGAAAAAGAAGTCAAGGTGCCTCCTACCAGCGTTTCCTTTTATACTCAGTTATAAGTCAAACATATATGGTGTGAAGCCCCAAATCAGTACAACCATCATGAATGTATACAAGACAATATGACCGTGGTGCTCAAATCATCTATATATATATATGCATACACATATATAAAGAAGTTGTAATAATTGCGGAAAACAAAAGTATGTGAATGGTCATCCAAGTAGTTCAAGTTCGATAGTGTTTAGTGAAAGTGAATGGACTGTATAACACAATGTAGTATATTAAACTTGACTGTTCACCAAACCATTCGAGAAATGTTTCCAACCAACCAATTTACGCAGCATTAACGTAGGCAACCAAAACAACAAAAGGGGAACAAACTATTTTATTTAGATTAATTATTGAAGTTGATAAACTTGAATCAACAATTAATCGTGAGTGAATCCTCACCTATGATAACGAAGGACAAGATAGGCGAAAGCTTTGACGGAGGCTGGTGAAAATGTTGTAACCTTCGGCTTCGATGCAGCAATGGTTATGTGGTAGGCGCGAATTGAAGCTCGTGGCAGGCTCGAGTAGCGATGGAACAAGGAAGCACTTGGTATCGGTCGGTGAAGTGGGTTTTAGCGGTAATGAGGCAGATGATGATTTAGGGTAAGAAGCAACTAAAATTTAAAAAAGGGAAAATGATTTTGGGAGAGGAGAAATCGGCTTCGGCCATTAACAATTGCAAAGGAAGGAATGATTTTTATCTGAAGAAATGAGGAAAAAGAAACGATTTCTCTTACTGAAGATGTTTGGAGAGGGTGCATCATTTTATAGAGAATAGGTCGGGGATAAGAATAGCGTCAATCAATAGAGTTTTAGGTAGGCGGCGTGCATCAGAAAATAGGTTGGTGTGAATCCTAATGGGTAGGGTTCATTTTTGGTTCAACCGCAAACACCATGGACCACTCCAATTTTGTACCACCAACACAACCTCACAATGCGACAAAAATTATACGTACCCTTCGTCTTCGCTTTCTGAATCCAATAAAATTATTCTGGTTGTAATACGACTCCATTTGTATACGACATTATTTTTAATTACGGATTATTTATTGGTTCACTGAATTTATTTTCGTTTATCTACCAATAATTCTGTTCGTTTCCAAATTTGAAACATAAAATTTCAATTCATCAATATATACGAATATACCGTATTCAATTATTCAACTAAATTGAATTCAAATATTCAATAATATTTATTCGATTTCCAATCATCCATTCTGAATTAAATATCGAATCCTACTCAACTCAAGACAATAAATTTGATTTTTAATTTCTAACCCCAGTATCAATATAAAAATTATCATTAATAATTAAATCTTCAATTATTTTAACATTCCAATTGTCGAAATTTCTCGGACATTACAAATAGGTGAGTAAACCCTTCTTAGACCTTAAAAATAATTTCGGCAATGAGTGCACACATTATCGATGTTTACTTTGAAAGGTCTGAGTGAGGGAGACCACTCAGTAAATTTTATAACTTATTGAATAAAACTTTTTTATTTAAATTTCTATGGCATAAATTTTTTATATAATGGTGTTAGTATATGTTATTTAAAGTTTGAATTTAAATAAAACCAGAATCAAAATTCCTATGTTTTTTATTAACTAAGGATTTCAATTTTGAACTAAGGGAATTTGATCCTTCAGAAAAATTAAATATTGAAACCTAGTAATAGGGATAAAACCATCTGAAATTTGAATAAATAGAAAATTTAAATAAGTTTAAATGGGATGTAAATTGGAATTTACTTTGTTTGGAATAAGATAGTAGGTTCAATCTAAGTTGGATTAAATGAATTGAAATGGGAGTAACTTCAAAAAATAAATTATGAGTGGAAGTTTTAAATGGACAATAAGTAAGGTAAATCCAAATTTCAAACTTATCAAATAAGGAATATTGGATGGAATTTGAAATAAGACATGAAAATTTAGTAATTGGAATAAAATAGAATGGAAAAGAAATTTGGTTAATGTAATTGAATCAAATAGGACTAATTTTGGAATTTAGATAAAGTCCGAATTTGTTAAATGGAATATTCGAAGGAATTTTGGATTAAAATGTGACTTAATTTAAGTTAATAAACTAAGCTAAATGGAAGGAAACTTAAGGAAAATTAGTTAGAGTAGACTTAAAATTAAATATAAAACAATGACATGGAATATAAATGAACAAGATTTGAATCCCCACTAACAACATGATGATTTAGTAAATGGACCAATTTGCTTGAATTAAATAAACATGAAAATGAATTTTAAATTTATTCTGGAAATGAAACCATTAGGAATGTAAATGAATGTAAATGGAATTGGCAAATGAAATATGAAATGAAGCAAAATTTAGTCGAGTCAAGCGAATTGAACCAGTAAGAGTTAAGTTAGAAGATCGTATAAAGATCAACTGAGAATTAAGTACTTAAGGAAGGAATAAGTCATGAAATTTGGCAAATTGATCCATGTTAATGAATCAAGGATTTAATATAATCAAGTTAGTTGGAAAAGTTAAAACGAATTCAAGTTTTAATCGGAATTTAATGCTTGGAATGAAATGGAAAAATGAATAGAAAGCACATCGGAATGAAGTAAGCAATTGAAGGCGAATCCATTTCTCGAATAATGAAGTGATAACCAATTTTAAGTGTTAAGGATTTACCAAAATTTTGGAATCGAAAAGTTTGAAATTTCAAATAAAATAAACTGACATTTATGAGAAAATTTGAAATATTCAAAAAGCTGAAGCAAAATGGCCATAACTTTTGAATGGATGATTGGAATTCGACAATTCTAGACTTTTTGGAAACCTTAGAAACTGAACTTAAACTTTTGTTAATAGAGCCTTGTCGAGTTATCAAATTTATTAGGTTGAAATCCAAGCGTTGGTCGTAGTTCTATGCACAGAAAATGAAAACCTGAAGTGTATATCAATATTGTTTTGACCATAACTTCCTAATGGATCGTCGAAATTTGCTGTGCTTGTACAATTTAGAAAGCTCAGGATCTAAACTAAAACTTTTCTTCGATATGATTTATATAATTTTAATGTTTAAAGGGTTGAACAATTCAGACCTGCATTTTTATTTGTTTGGGCTGAAGCGTTCGCTTTCGCTAAAATGGTCGTAACTTTTGAACGGATATCCAAATTCGACGAATCCAGGAAATTCGGAAAGCCTAAAACGAATGCAACAACTTTTGCCTAGTATGTTTTGGGAAAATTAAAACTTTTGAATGGTTATAAACCTTGATTTGTTTGCTGGCCTATAGCTAATATTTTGGTTTTGTTGTTGTAACGATTAATATATGTTGTGCAAGTTGTGTACAGTTCCTATTTAATGTATATATGTTTGATTCTCATGCATATTTGAGTATTCTAGTAGGTGCAAAGACCGGCGTTACGCTTTGGAGCTCGCTTGCGCTAAATACTAAAGTGCTTAGATAAATAAAATTTCAGATAACGCTAAAGAAGGTACGTATTTGTGTTATATAGTTTTGTGGTTTATATATATATATATATATATATATATATATATATATATATAGTTTCCCCATTGTTTGGTAAGCCTCATCATGTGATCGGATGCATATTTGAGTTTATATATATATATTGTGATTTTTTTCGGACCTCTTTGTACAGAGGAGAAGCTGCCGAAATTTTATGTGATTTCGGGAGTTAGAAAATTTATGAGACCCTATAACTCGATAACTTATTATATAAATGCTATTTTGTAAGTATGGATTTGAAAATTTATATACGTGCTCAATACCTTTTTTCATTCCCTTTTAGAGGACGAAAAGATTTGAGTGGAGGAGAATGTAATGCCCCATAAATTTTTTCGTATAATTAAATTTAGATTAAATAAATAAATCGAATGATATTGGTTAAAAATCAAATTTTGTTGGTTTTAATAATGATGATGGTTTGAATTGAGCATAAACCAATTTGAGTTATATTTAGAAATGTTATTATTTGGAATTTAATAAATTTGAGTTGTTTAATAATTTATAATTGGAATTCAAATTTGATTTGGTAAATGTTGAAATTCTTAGTTTAATATTAGGATAATTGAAGATAAATCGAGTTCATTTATCTGCAATTGCAGTTCAAAATTTAAATTCGAAATAATCAATTTTGGGGACTTAAATTTTGTGAAATCGATGTATAAATTTATTTAAAGTGTAATTGGATTAAAATGGAATTTATTAAATATATTTAAATTGAATTAAAACAGTTAAGCGAATAATTGAATATTTTATTAATTAATTAACTGTGAAATTAAGCTATTGTGGTGACTGTCTCGGAATCCGACGAAACCAGTTTCTTCGAATCCGGAACGGTGAATTATTGTAGGATTTTGAATTTTGCTCCAATCGGACTTGTCGTTTGGTCGTACGGAATAAAACGTGAAAGGAATCACTAAAATACGATAATTGGTTATTTTTCCTATTGGACCCTCTATGTAGATGCTAAAAATTTCCATTCCAACTCATCAGCCCATTTTCACTATATGTATAATTTTCCTCCATCGAATTTTCTTTAATAGCTGCAAAGCAATTTCCAAAACCCTAGTTCAGATAAAAATACATACTTTAAAATCAAATCTCCACCAAATACCAACAAATTATATATCATTTCTAAGAGCTCGACGATACGAAGCTGTTGGTATGATTTATTTCGACATGCAGTAAACAGATTTGTTGGAATTTGTGGTCAAAACCCTAGGCATTGATTTGGGGGTTTTTGATTTAGGCATTAATTGGAGAAATCGACATATGGGTATTGAAGAAGATGACGATACGAGTTGATCGCATGTGGTCGGAGGTTATATAGTGGAGTAGATTGCTGGGGATTTGCGTTTCAAGATCAGAAATCACATTCGCTTATCCCAACGACGGCAGAGCTAGGGTACACCGGAGGTGATGGCGTCGGGATGGGGAGGTACGGATTTTGACGTGGGTTGCACTGATGGTGGTCTCGAGTCCTGAAGCGGTCGAAGTTGGGAGTATTGGATGGTCAAAGTTCATGCGTTTGGTTCCTTTTCTGTTTGGGTTATTGTTCATCTGCATGAGGGAGCGGGATTAAGGGCGCTGACGTGGCGATATCTGGTTGGGTGAGGAAAATATTTTATTAATTTCATATATTTAGAATTCAAATGATAAAACGTGCATAACTTCTTCATACGACCTCGGACTGACGCGCGGTTTATTGCGTTGGGATCTTGGTGAAATTGCGGATGTTCTGGTACTGATTTGGCTGCGTTTGGAGACTGTTAATTTTTTGGTTTTGGTTGGACTTTCGATCAACTAAAGACCCAAGGTGAGTGAATTCCTTGCTCACGATTAACTGAATTATTTCCATATTGACTAAATTAAATTATGAAATAAATTTGGTTGTCTGGTTGTGATTGATGGATGATTTGCTGCTTAAAACTGACATGCAAATGTGTTGATGTGCAATTTAAGTTGATAACTAGTAATTTTACTTCAGTTAAATTTCTAGTCAGAAATCCTGACCCATGTTAATTAGTGAAACTATTTAATATTTATCATTTGAATGGAATGGTTGTGACGGATGCCTTGGTTTGATTTGGTTACTGAATTGATATTGACACTAAAATGTTCTGTTATTCAGTAAATGGATGTTGTATGTTTATTGTGACGATTAATCCCATTTTCACCCTAGATGTTACGGGCATCAAAATAAAAACCCAGGGATTAATCGATTTAAAATGAATTAAGAACACAAGTTGAAATGATAGATATCTATGATCCTGATTTGTATTGAAATGATATATATATCCACCCCTGAAATATCAAAAAATTAAATTTAATATCAGTTGGCTATAGGATAGAAATATATATGAACATCGGTTGGTTAAATGATTTTTAAACATTTGAAAATTCAATTCGATGGAAATTATATTTAAAGGAAATGTTTCGATATCCGATAAATTCTATTTTCCTTTAAACCTGAACCTTTAATGTTTAATGAATCTGTCGAGGGAATTATCGAGAACAAATTGAGAATTGCAAAAAAAAGGGATCTTAAGTATGTCATGGAGTTTTTCAAATTAACAGTAAGATGTGAATACAATAATTCTCCATGAATTAATTTTTGGAAATAAAAGAAATTTGATGATACTCGAAATTACTTCGAATTTGGCATGAATATGGATTTGAATCCTTTAAATCAAACAGTTGGCTTGGACGACATTTGCAAACGAGATATGGAAACTAAATAAACTCCATCGAGACTAGAATATAGATTTCAACTTATTGAAATATGAAACAAACAACGATGATTTAAAATTTATTTTATAAAAACTATATATATATACGGTTTGTTTTACAAAAAAATTATATTCTATTATTTAAAAATTATTTTAGTAAATTTTGTAACATATATACCATTTTTGTTTATAAATAAATTTTATTATATTTTATTATTTAAATTTTTTAGTAAATAGCTTTTACTATATGTATATACATTGTGGTTTAAAATATTTTATTATACACTAAATATTTTATTATATATAAATTTCATAGTAAGTTTTTTTTATAATTATCTATTTTTCCTAGTTATATTAAATGATTGTAATCTCTTCCTAAATGTGAACTGTTTGATTTAAACTATTGATTCAAATTGAGATTTGATATAAAGTGATATTCTATTTGTATATAAATCGATTATTAAAATGATTTTAATATTTCAATGTGAAATATATTCTTCTTGAAGATAAATGGGATCTTGAAAATGATTATAATGGGTTGATATGAAAATATAGTCTATTTGAATATAAATTGATTTTGAACCTAAATTGATTTTGAAATAATTATAATCTTTTGATATAAAGTGTAATCTACTCGAATATAAATCGATTTTGAAATATTGTATATGATTATAATATATTGATTTGGAAATATATTCTATTTTGAATATAAATCGGTTTTCGAATGATTATGATATTTTGATGTGAATGTAATATTCTATTTTGAATATAAATTGGGTTCGAAGCAAATGTGATATTTTGATATGAAAGTGAACCTTTGTGAAAAAGTAAAAGAACCGACCGATGTGAAAAATGTAAACGTCTGGTTGATATAGAGACCGGAGTCGATATTGTTATACTCTCTACCAATACTGATACCACTTTAACAACTGCGCATGTGGTGGAGAATCCTGAATGAAGTAGGATGGTATAGAGGTGATTATTGAATTTAAAGAAAGAGAACGATAATGGATGGCCTTGACCTTCGGGTCAAAATTTAAATGACTAAAACAAGAGCTATACCGTGACTAAGTGAGATCGCATCTCCGATCGGACACGCTTCTTCGATACCATCTATATTACGTTGTGTTTGATTTGGGGTGCCCTTTGATATGGGAGTGTGTTACGAGGTGGGTGGTAGTTGCGGCTATGCGTTACCACCAGTCCGAGAGTGCAAATTGTAGAGTCCTACCCTAGGTATCGCCTCACATGTCTTGTCATATTTATCCAGATAAAGCCCCCTACGATTTTGATTTGACATTGTCGTATCTCGGCGCATCCCTATCTACCGACCTACTGGTGTTTTATATGCAATGTGTACGACAATGTCCGTAAACGACGTAAGGGTAAAAATGTAATCCCAATTACACTATTTTTATTATATTTACTTCACTGAGTAGACATTATAATAATAGCGTATTATACTATATACGTAAATAGTTTAACGGATCCTTAAGAAATGGAAAAATCCCATAACATTTCTCAAGTTACTGCACCCATAACACTCATGTGATTTCGTATTTTAATTTGACTAATATGAGAATGATTTAGTTATGATCCGAGTGTTTGTTGTGTTTTCTTTTTGTGCAATACACTCGGGTCAGCAGAAGTTAGCAGTTAGCGAAGGTTACTTTGCGTTGGAGGACGAAGACGAAGATTTGGTATATATCTATTATATATTTGCATATTCCACTGTACTTTGTTTCCGCTGTCTTGTTGTATATACCTATGTATGTGTAACTCTGATAATCATTGTATGTTATAGTCAAAATGTACATATTTCAACTACTTTTGAACTGTTAATTGTTTATCATATGTTGTCCTTCCACTGTGAGATTCTGTTATTGTTTTCTCTTTTTCCTTCCTTTCTTTTCTTTTCTCAATAACTACCTGTATTGGAGATTCGTTTGGGTCGGCATGTGTGGTTTATTGTCGATTTGAACAGTCAAAAATTCAGGTCGTTACATTAGCCGTTTGAAATTTAAGATAGCATTTTCACAAACGATCTCGGAATTCAACAAAACCACTTCCATTGTATCCAAAAAATTAAACTATCATGTGATTTCTAATTTCGTTACGATCGGAATTTATATGGGTTTGTACGAACCCCGAACGATGTACGTTATACGCTAAAAATATCATTGACCGTCCTCCGTCACCTCATATAAATATCTTTCGTCATCTCATATCAATATCGTTGGAAAAATGCCATTCTATCTCTTCCTTGCCATGTTCTTTCTGATATACGAAAGATGCGTAACCATGTCCTTTCTACATAACCATGATCCTTTGTCTCCCCATCTCTTCGAGTTAAACATCATCATGTTGTTCCCTCCTAAACAAAAACAATGCTGCCTTAATTTATCTCCTCTTCCCCATTCGAAACTCCAGCCTTCTCGATGTATAAAGAAAACAATGCTTTCATTTCATTTTTAGCCTTCCTAGACACAACACCTTTATTAGATCAAAACCAAACGAATCTTGATTTCCCTTAAACTAAAATTATATATAGATAATCCTCTCCAAGTACCCAACGAAAGCCATAGCTCCCCAACTCGAGGATCGCAAGTCGCAACAGCAAGGGAAGGGAGATGGGGTCAGCACCGGTTTCTCTTGTGTCAGGGGCGTTCTGGTGGAGGGAAGTCAGCAATGGCATGTCATGTATTACTGGGAAGCGTGGAAGCTGAGTTTTTCAGTCATTATGTAGCCGTAGCCAAGTGAAGCGCGAAGGCGGCGTGGGTCAGGCAAGTGGTGCAGCTGGGGGAAGGTCACAGGTCAACTCCAGTGGACTAGAGAAAATGGCGTTGGAGCTCAATGTGGATGCGGTGGCGGTCGGTACTGGGTGGTGGCACGGTAGGTAGAAGGATAAAATATATGTTAGAGCGGTTTGCATGGAAGAAGGACGTGGACGTGGAACAATGATGGGAAGGGAGATGCAGAAATATTGGTTTTAGGAAAATTATGCGGAAGAAGAAGCTTTACTGGAGACGTGGGCTTTGCATATAAATGGGCTTGGGTCATAAGGAAATAAAAAATGCAACAAAGAAGAAAAAAGGGCGTGCAAGGCTAGGAGAAAAAAATGGGTGGAGTTGCCATGGAGTTCACGATTTTGCGCTCTTCCAGGATATAGCGGTTCATCGTTTCTGAACAAAACTATGATGAGTAAGGGTTTTAAAGTATAATTAATTTTTAATTAAATTAATAATTAACTAGTGAAAATTATATTGTTTTAAATTCGTAATACCAATAATTATTTAATATGTTACCCAATCCAGATGAAACAAGTGATGCTGGATTAACAACATCGAATACTATGTGTACAAGCCGATTTGGTCGGATTCGGAAGCTCCTGGAATTTCTTGTAATTTTAAACATCTTTTTAAAATTAAACGAAACAACGTTGAATCGTCAAATCAAAATAAAAATGACGAGTTAACTCTCACACTTTTTTGGAATACTATTATGTGTTAAATTCATATAAAATATGATTTATAATTAGTGCCTTGGTTGCTTATTGGTTGTTTAACGATTATCGACATTTATAATATGTCGTATTGGATAATTTTTAAAAATATTTGTTTTATATATTATTATCAAATATTATAATGAACTGTGATACAGGGAATAAAACTTGGAGGGATCTAACCGGATTCCTCAAATATTGTGTATGTTATTTGTTTTCATACTATTTTATATATGAACTATTTGAACCCCATTGACATTGAAAACCTGTTTGAATGTTGAAGTTGAATTGAAATTCAACGTTGTTGTTATTTTAGTCAATAAATGGTATTGTTTGATGGATTGGCAACAAATGGCCTAAAATTCATATTTTTGTTAAGGCGTAGATTCACCGTCAAATGAATCTAAGCATTTAAAGTTATAAAAATTATTTTATAACTGAGTTGAAGTTTTAGCCTAAATTTTTATAAAATGAGAAGTTTTTACATTGATATTTGCAAACTGGGTTTTTATATTTTAATGATTTTATAATTAGATTTTGCCGTTAATAAGTTTATAAGCAACGAAAGCTATAACCAACTTTCGAGTTCATATTTTGAGAAAATTATTAAGAAACCGATTAAGCATTATTATTAGATTAATTATATTAATCTGAAAGGGAGAAGTATTTGAAAATAGGTTAACTAGTTAACTAATGATTTAAAGTTGACCGAGTTAACTATTTGTTTTAAAAAGGATTGTTAGATTCATTTTGTTTCCAGTATAAAATAAATATAGTTAATAGTTATTTAATTTTAATTATATTTTAAAAATATAAATTACATTGTAACCAACGATGTTCAAAGGATATTAACATAATTAATTATGGTTTTAAAGTGATTAACTAATTTATTTTAGTTAATGAAGAAGTAAACAATTTTTTACTTGGTAAACGATGAATTTATTTATTATTTTAATTAATAATAATTAATGTGATTATTTCTTAAATAAAATTCATGTGAGAACTGAATTAGTAATGAAATTAAATCGGATATCCGGGAAGTTTTTGTAGTGATATTTTAGTAAATAAAAATCCAAATGTCGTGAAGATTTATTAAAGAATTAAAGTGATAAATTATAGAGATGTTTGTATTTATAGAATGAATTAAAATAATGCACATGAATCGAAAGAGAAACGTGAAAAGGATAAAGACGTATGATGTTAATGGTTTTGGTAAGAATTAATAAATGGATTTTGGTTATGAAGTCCAAGAATATAGTTTATAATATAATGTGAAAGGGGTTTTGGGTAAATTATGTAATAACAAATTGTTATAATATAATTCTAGTTATAATTGGAATTTGTATAGCAAAATTAAAGCGGAAGATTTATATTAAGTAAAAACGGTCGTAATCGACTAAGTTTCCAAAGGAATATGGTTTCTCAAAATAATAGTTTAAATAAAAATAGAAATAAAATGTGTTTGATGTATAAGTAAAGCGAATTTTGAGTTACAAACTTATATTCGTTCCAAGGTAAGAACGTTGTCAATCAAGGTCTGAGAGGTAAATAAAATACCCCAACTTGGACGAATTCACTATTATCGAAGGGTGGTATTAGTTTGTAACGGAAAGGATGTCGAGAAAGGAAATATTGAATTATATCTGCATGTTTGAAAATGTAATTAAACTATGTGATTTCCAAAATAAACAATGTATAAATTTACATTATTTGACCAAGCTAAGCATGAATTACATACATAGCGTTGTTTTCTAAATAAAAGAAATAGTTCGGTTTAAATACACTTATTCTAAGTAATAATAAATAGCAATGAATTTTTCCACATTAATGGAAAGTGTTTTTGAATTGGAAACGAAATTAAATGGGTGAAATTAAATTATATATTTCCCAAGGAAAGAATATAAAAATAGGTTGTGGAATTATATTTTCAAAGTAAAGAAGCGCAAAGAAGGATTTGAAAAAAAATAATAATTGTTAAGGCTATGAGTTATGGTAAATGTTTCCGAGGTAATGAAACAAAAGTGTTTGATGAATGTATAGAATGATTTTTAAATCAATCAAGAGTTTTAAATATATTAAAAGACATGAACTGCCAATATACTTGATGGTACTGTTCAACCAGTCTGATTGGATGATTATTTTGTCAAGATTCATAGTTAAAAAACCAACTATTAATGGAATATCTTATTGGACCTTTGACGTGTTGTTTCGAAGAGAACTGGATGGGAACTAGACCCAAAACCATTTAGAATCAATGTTACGCTCGAAACTAACGTGCAGGAAATGAAGATGGAGCAATTGAAGACTATAGATTTTCATAAAATCGAAGGAGCACTTATAATCTCTGACTTGCAACAAGAGATACACTATGGTTCTGCCATGGTTGAAATCTATGGATTGCAAGGACTACTCGCGATTGATTTATAGGGTGATTCCTAAGATGCGATAGGAGAGTGCTTTCGGTTCATCTTGTTTCTGAATGACTTGTATGGACGAATGTCTGACAGAGTATTTCCTAAGAGTCACATACGTTGATTTTTTACAAATATACCTAGCTTGATGGCAGTGAAATTCTCTTGCTTAACATACGGAGTATATTTGTGGAAGTCAATTAGTGAATTGTCGGATCTGACGATATGACATTTAAAGATATAAGATGTTCCCTGAAGATAAAACGTGACCTCAAGCCTCATCAATTGGGAAATGACAAAAATCAGGCAGGCAACATATCTTGGTGGGTCATACCTAAGCAGGGTGTATTATAATCAATCTAGAGAAATTCCTTATTTGTTCTTCTTTCGCTTCTGTATCTCCGTGGATGTACGGTGGGCCCTTAAAACCTAGGGTGATAATACATTCGATACACTCAAGCAGAATGAGCGGTCGATCATGTGTGGTCGGGCTGCAAGATGTTCTTGTTGAACCCTAGTGTATCCCCTCTAGAGCACAATGATCGGAAGGTGGCCCCATGCCTTTTCATAGTTGGAATCCAATCTCTAATAAGCGCCATGCGGTTTTTGATTATATAATGAATATGTAGAGCGTGAGATGCAAGCGTTCTGCAAGATGGTTATTTACTTGTGATTTGGTAGGCACTATTATAATATCACTGGATTTCGATATATCAAAAATGATTTTGTATATAGTAAGGTAAAAACTATCTGTGTTTATGTGTGCGGTGGTTTAACCATTATACTTTCTTTCAGAATGGTTTTCTAAAGTTAAGCAAGTTGTTTGTCATGTGAATATACCATTGAAAGTATTTCAGACTGATCCGGGTGAATTTTTCTTTGCTTCAAATGTGCTGGGGTCAGACCAAGTAAATTATCAGGTTAGGTATCGCTTCGAGCTCCAAAAAAGGAGATGGAGTCGAGATGTATACCCATATTTACTGGTATTAGTTTATTTCACTGTGTGTTGTACTGAAATGTATGTATACTCTAACATTGAAATATACAGTTTTCATTTTGTATTATGTATTTGATATTATATTTTGTCCATTCCACTGCGAGACTCTGATCTTCTTATTCTTCTATTCTAATATTACTTTCTTTCTTCTTTCACCCTCTAATTTCTTTCTCCTAACTATTTTCTTTTCTATGCAATTGAAGTTAACATGGGTTGTTAGATGTTGGTTTAACTCTATGGACAAAGTGGGTCGCTACACCTGGTCTTTCCGAATAACTCGCGTAACTTTATAATTATGTGAAATATAGACACATCGTACTCCTCATTCCAATCTAGAATACTCTTTTATTCAAATATTATTATTGGGAATTAATCCCATAAATCTTATCAAAGATTTAATTCATTTAAACTTATCGTTTAAATCTTTTCCTTGGAAACCATTTCAAAAGATTTTATAATATCTTTTCACAGTATAAACTATATTAAGGTTTATCAACTAGTCAGGATTAACGAGCCTTACTGAAGTAATCATTCATTTTATTATCCTAATCCTAACCTTGTCATCCCATGGAGCAAAACTGGTAGTACCGCATATTTAACACCCATTGTTTTATTAGTAAAATTAAATACCATTTAACGTTCAAATCTAATTAAAGATTTAAATATTGCATGGAGTAAAACTGATAGTACTCCATCTCGAAAATTCTTGAATTTGGTAAATTTAATTACCTAATTCACATTTTAATCTAACTAAAGATTCATTAAAACTACATTTAGTTTTAATCTCAAAAATCATAACTTAATGATTACCCAACTTTAGGGAAATCAATCCTATTTTTAACTAGGTTAAAGAACCACTGTCATTTAAAACACAGATCATGATAAACCCAAAATCACCTTCCATCAAATGGAATCTTCATGGAAATCATAACAGTATATAATCGACACAAATCTCCGTATCAGACTAATACTATTAGTTGAATTGCGGCGAAGCCTTTTAAATTCCATAAATAGTAAAGGGCTTCCTTTACAGAAGCTCATTTCGATTATTATTAAATCGAATTCCACTCAATTCCAATTTATAGTTATAAATTGGAAAACCTTACTTTGGAAAAAGTCCGTTAAATCTTACATAAAAGATCTGTAAATTCTAAATAATAACTTCACTGTAAATTGGGTTTGAGAACTAATATCATTTAAAACATCATTCGCTATGAACCCAAAGTCAACTACCATTTAACAACTTCATTAATCTTAATTAAAAGATTTATTCCTCTATTAACTGGGTTTAAGAATAGTGTTATTGAATACACCATTCACGACAAACCCAAAATCCAATTTGATATTTTATACAAGGCTTTGAATAGAAATCCTATCGACTTATATACAATATCAAATTCTGAAACCAACAGATATCATTTTGGGAATAACGATATCTATATCTTCCAAATTCCTCAATGATGTCTGTATAATCACGGAATCCAACACTGAAATATCTGAATATAACTTCCATTCAAATCCATTCCAATTTATATGTTGGAAAATTATGGTTACATTGAAATCATTTACAAATCCAATTTGTTAATTTGAAAATATTAGATTCTTACACTAGTTGTTAACTAGTCTATTCTGATAAAATATCATTTAGTTTTCCAAAACTTGAATATTTCATCCAAAAATACTTTCAAATCATTTATTATGATTTACATTTTTTTCCCTATTTTTAATCATTTAAAAATAGGCCCTTTCAATTAAATGACGTTTCAGGTCATTTAACTACACTAGCGTTGTTTTTATTCAAATTTTAATTTAACATTTCTCAAAATCTAACCATTGGATTTTAGAACTCTTATTATCGTTTGAACTATCTTTTCGATATGAACCCAAAGGTTCCAGTTTCAGGAGTATCCAATGGTCGGATCTCCCGTTACATCAATTCGAAGTCACTGGTCGAAATTCACGAACGGTCATTGTGCGACTCGTTCTATTCAGACCATTTAAATAGATAATATATTTCGTCGATTTCCATTCAAAACATATTTTATAAAGCGTTTATAAATTAGTTTAAAAACGATTTCAACTTCCATTTCAGTTTTAAATTAAAATTGAACATATTATTACAATATCAAAATAATAACATTTTCTAAATATCAGATTTTGAAATCAAATCTTTCCAATATTCATTATAAAAATGAATATAATCGATAGAAAAATCCGTTCGAGTAAAAAATGATGTTTACTTAACTCGGCTTCATATTTCAATATTTTTGTGTCCATCCAAAATTGGACATCAAAATCATACTTTTATTCTTCATTGAATATTATATTAAAATATTCTTTATTTTCGAATTGGAATGTGACTATGTCAATTACCATATAATTTTATTTGTATGGATTTCATATATCGCATATATTCAACAATAGTGATAAATAACTGTTAATCATCCAAATAATATCTAGAGTGCATCCACAATTGTATAGGCATTAAAAAATGAAGTAATGCTTATAATGGTCTGTCAATTAATTGATTGACATACAACTACACACAATGGAGATGTGTGAATTAATTATCATCCCAAGACCCATATGGGATTTTCATCTATCATCAATGATTATTATTTGTACACTTGGGCGATGTGTAAAATTATCGTCCCAATACCCGTGTGGGGTTTACATCACGATTCATGTGAACTTATCTAATACTTGGGAGACGTATGGGTAAATTATCATCACAAAATAATTTATAATATATATGTTTTATTTAACAACGTATATTTTCACAATTTAATAATGATAACATTAAAACTATAAACATCCGTCAATCGCCAAACAAATATTCCAATCACAGGCAATCAATATATATTCAGTTATAAAATAAATAACTGTACAAATAAATTAAGTGAGAGAGTTCTCACGTCGATCGATTTCTAAAATCGTTTAAACAACGGTTGTTCCAATTAAATTAAACTAAGCATTTAATATTATCAAAATCTACAGATAGCTTTGTTTATGTTCTGGTCTATGCCATGGTGTAGTTTTCATTGAGACGATTCCAACGGACCCACATTTATCGAATCATGTGTTTGTTTAAACAAAATATGACGGTTTATATTTTAATTACATGCATTAACCTTAACAAAGTAATTAATAAATTAATGAAAATGTTAATTACATCTTCCTCAATAATTTTTTAGCCTGTCATCTTTTGTATTTTCCTAGAGCAAAAATATGGAACCCATCCTTCAACATTAGGGTTCGAGCTCGCAGCCCCATTTTTGCATCGAACCATGATCGGTCTGCACCACCGGAACCGCCTTGCTCTACTCCCTTGTCGCCCTCCACCATTGCAAACTCAATGGCCCCCATATTCATCAAATCGAGTTCGAACACGCGTGCTTTGTGCGTAGAAATCGAACCCATAACTCCATTGTTTTAAATCATAATCGATAGCATTAAGTGTAACACCCCGTATTTTCTATGAATATTAAAATAACGAATTAAAAGATACTTAATTTTAAAAGTGAGAATTAAGTAAAACTGACTATATCATTGCGTTCGTCTCAAAATTTTGGTCAAGATGGACCCAAAGTTTGCATTAAACGGATAATGTATGAGAAAGTTATGGACCTTGGAAGTTTGTATACATATAAGGGAAATATATGTATATATATAAGTTAATAAAATAAAATTCAACCTAAAATTCAAGAAAGAAATTCAAAACAGCCGAAGCGGGAAGGCAAAACGCCAAACCGACCTATTTTATGGGTCGACCCAAGACCTGCTGGGTCGACCCCAGGGTCGACTTAGGGTGTTTGGGATCGACCCCATCGGCCCAGAATAGCCTGTGACGAAATTTTGTGTTTTAGGGCTTATGTGTCGCACTGTGGTTGGTTGGGTGACATGTCTCTTTGGTTTAGATGGCTCTAATGACTCCTATGCTAATCTAAAGGCCATGGTTTGCCTAGCTCATCTATAAATACATATCTAAACTTAACCTTAACCTCATAACCCTATTCTATGATGCCACCATGCTGTCCATCTCTAAACTAGCCTAGCCTCCTTCTTCTCCAAACTAGAAATCAAAGTAGAGGTTGTCTTCTTCAATCAAATTAGAAGATTAGTTTTTCCACAACAACAACGATTCAATTACCATTTTCTTAATCTTAGCAAGGTAAGTTCATGTTATTTTCATATTTAAATACCTAATAGTAATCTTGGCATGTAATAAAATGAAGCTAAGTCCATGCTTGATGATAAGACAATCTTTTCAGATTTATCCCTATCTTTTTATTAAATCTATGATTTTACATGCCTAAGAAGTTATTATATCAATTCAATCATGCCTATCTTTGTTGAACATTGGATATATAATCCTTTTAGGTTCATGATGTTACTCATATAATATTTATATGTCTACGAGGTTATTTCTATCAGTTTATCTCAGATCTATCTTTGTTATACCTCAACTCTAACGGATCTGTAATCCTCTTAGGTCCATAATGTTATATTTGACAGATCTATCATTATAATGCCTGTTTTTATGCCTACTCTCGTTTATGTTCCTTCTTTCTTCCCCCTTTATTTTATGAATCTAGATTAACCTAGAATCTAGACTAAATCTTACTATATGTGCGATTGGAATGCGGGGATATTGGGGAAAAAATCTATTTGGTAATAGTGGAACATAATTTGTAACTTGTGATTTGGGGCATAATTGTTGTTGTTGTGAACTTGGGGTAAATTGGAATATTAAATCTAGATTGGGCGTAAACTGTAAGTTGGAATATTAAATCTAGATTGGGCATAACTATTGGTTAGGACGCCAAACATAATGTATTTTGTGATTTTGGGGCATGACTATTATTGCAAATTTGGGAAGATAGGGCGTAACCTATTTTGAGTAATAACTTGTAACTGAATTTGTGGGGCATAACTTGCAATTGGCTTTGTTGGGCATAACTTGAGAATTGGAACATGACTAGTTTTGTGAATTTGGGATAGTTAGCATATAAAATCTAGACTTGGACATATATGGTAAATATGTAAATTAGTTAAAAGATGAACATGCCTAACCCAAGGTTAGATTGAGTTGTGGTGCAAGACTACCCGGAACCGCCCGGCACATCCAGCTAACGCAACAACAGATCTATTGTGAGAGGTTAGCGCATTAAGCCCAAAACCCGAGGTTAGAATGAGTTTGCTGTAGAAGTCTTCCCGGAACCACCCGGCACATCCAACAACCACAAACAACCGTTCTAATGTGAGAGGTTGGTGCATTAATAAAAGAAATAATGCCAATGAACAAACATGATGAACGAGTGGGGTTAAGTTAATAAGAAACACTTAACCAATATAACATGATGAATGAGTAGGGTTAGGTTAATAAGAAACACGTAACCAATATAACATGAGGAACGAGTGGGGTTAAGTTAATGGGAAACACTTAACCAATATAACATGATGAATGAGTAGGGTTAAGTTAATAAGAAACACTTAACCAATATAACATGATGAACGAGTGGGGTTAAGTTAATAAGAAACACTTAACCAATATAACATGATGAATGAGTAAGGTTAAGTTAATAAGAAACACTTAACCAATATAACATGATGAACGAGTGGGGTTAAGTTAATGGGAAACACTTAACCAATATAATATGATGAATGAGAAGGGTAAAGTTAATAAGAAACACTTAACCAACATGACATGATGAGTGGGTGGGTTAAGTTAACATGAATGGACAACACTTAACCAATATGACATGATGTGTGGGTGGGTTAAGTTAACTTGAATGGATGGATAACACTTAACCAATTCGGGGGGTATACGAATAGACCCTAGGAAACCCTAGTAACGGGACCCGTTTCAGCAGTAACCCTCATAGATGTATCACGATATCCTGAGCTAGGCAGGATGGGGCACGATTACTGGTTTGATTATAAGCGGTAAAAATAGCGGCAGGGGGTACATCAGTGTAGGTTCCGACGGATTATGGGCGTGCACGTACTCCGGAGTGGGAAAACCAGGCTTTGGGTACCAGTAGTTATACACTGTGCATCTTGAATCATGTCGGGTTGCTATCATAGGGATTGATACACCATATGGTAGGACCAGCACAGGGTATCTACATGCAAGAGAGGGTCGATTGACACAGACACAAGGGAAATTAATACAAGTAGGGAGCGGATCGATAGGGTAGTAAGTGTACATCTAACATATTCATGGCAATCAGGCAGATTGAGGTGGGATCCTCATAATAGATGTACACCTGAAGGCTACCACAATTGCGGGGATTGGGATCATATTATCATTTTTATACAGATTACTAGTTGGGACACTAGTTAGGTGGTGCAGAGATATAGAAATCAGAATAACAGGGTTGTAGCGAAGCAGAGAAAGAGTAGAAGCGCATTCAGTTTATGTAATGACCCGCATTTTCTGCGATATATAATTAATTTATTTAATTATATAATTGGTGATTTAGAGAAGTTAATGATCGTTTAATTAAATAATGTTGAATATTTAATAAATAATTATAATATAATAATATATTATAATGTCGAAATAGTCGGAAATAGTGAAATTCACAATATCGTGTGAATTGAATAGCATACGAGATTTGGTGGAGTTTCGATTCGGAATATAATAACGATTATATTGAATCGACGACAGTTGAACGTATAGTTTATAATATATTTATAAACGAGCTCGAAATGGCGCTGCAGTTCGCTATTTGGCGATTTGAACTTCAACTGAATGTACAGGATTCGTTTTAAGCCGGATTTCTATGAAACAAGAAACGTGTGGAGCTGGTGGAGTATATCTTTCTAGTGGAAGAGAAAAATCGGGATTTCGTCGGATAGATTTTGATGTACGTCCAAATCAAATTTCAGAAAAGTCGCTGTAGAATTTCTTTATAATTTGCGACACTTTAAATACGTTATAAATCGATTTTTCGATACGAACTGAATATCGGGATAATCTGGAGTCTGGAAATCAAGTCATAAAATCTGAGGTGATATTCTGGAGCCGGACGACATCGTATATGGATATATACGATAATATTAATTTATTAATAATTAATTTAATAATATTAAAATATATTTATATATTTAAATGGGTCATCCAGAGCTTTAAAAATACACTGTGTGAGCATACGAAGTCGGAATTCGACGAAACCAGTTTTGTTGAATCCGCAATATCAAATAATTGTTAGATGTGAAGTTTCGTGATTTTTAGAGGCACTGTGTAGCCGTACGGATTTTTAGAAGAGGAAAACGAATATAAAAGGACAAAATAAAATATCTAGATATTTGTTTGGGCTATAAATACCCCCATACCTTCCTAAAACCTAATTTCCCATTTCTCTCTGGTCAACACAAAACGCGCCGTCACTATTGTTTTCTTCACAGCAAGAATCCTCACTTCCAAAAATCAAAAACAAGCAAAATAAAATTCATAAAATCCTCAAAAATATACATATGAATTCATGGTCAGTTTCTCTTCAACTCAGTACGAGTTTTAAGCAGTTCGATTCCCTTTTTGTCTCGCTGGAAACCAACGAGCGACCTAGGTTTAGTCCCTGGCTTCGATTTAAGCATCTATGGTGGAATTCGATGTCGTTTGTGGGTTCAAGGGTGTGAGGTGCAGCTGTCGGCGTGGTTGGGTGGGATTCCGACACGTTTAGTGTCGATATGGTGCCTGTACAGCAACCGCCGTTTCCAGAACGCGGTAAGGGGGAGGCCGTCGAGTGGGTCTTTGATGATGTGAATGGAGAGAGGAGGTGAAAAGAAAGAAGGTGGTGGCGGTTTCAAGGAGAACGGTGGTGGGTGGGGAGCGAGAATGGTGGTCAAAGATGCGGTCATGGTAGGTGTGGAGGAGCAGGTCTCGTTCAGCGTATTGGGGGAAGAAGGGTCTAACGACCGGGTCTGGTATTTAGAAGAAGCAGGCCGGTCTCTTATAATTGCAGATGGGCCAATGATATTAATAAGGTCAAAGCCCATTAAAGTTTTAAACTAGTTTGATTTTGTTTTAAATTAGTTTAAAACTTTAAAACTGTATATCTTGGTCATACATGGTCAGAATCACGAACCGTAAGTTGCGTTGGGATCGTATGGACGGGAGCAACACAATGAGACTGACCGGGAGTGGATCCGAGCTCGTTACAATTTATGGCAAAATAAATTGTCCGTCGCAGTCAAATAACGCAAACCGATCTTTATCGGTTAACGCGCAAATGTGAGTAAATCTCACTAACTCTGAACAGTTTATAAATTTCATGTTGTATTGTTAGAACTGTTAAAATTGTCTGTTTGACTGTGTGTTGATTGTTTGATTTAACTGCTAGTCAGTTAGTTAAATTTCTATATTGATTCTGTTTAACAGAATATATCATATGGAACTGAAAGTGATGTTATCTATATTGTCTAACATCTGTGATGCAGGGAAACAGGTTGGAGGAATCCGACTGGATTCCTCAACAGTTATTTTATTGTTTTTCATATATTTTAATATATGATGTGAATTATAACCTGTTGTTGATTGTGTGTGTATGGACGATATTGGACATCGTGATTTGATATGATTGAATACCATGACATACCGAAATGTAGATAAAGGAGATTTTTCAAAGTGATATTGAAAAATAGAATATTTATGAAGTGGAATATTTATAAATAGGAAATGTTTATAAATTGGGATATTTATAAATAGGAGATATTCAAAAAGGAAATAATTTCAAAACATTTCTTTTTGAATGGAAAGGCCTGTGTGGCGAGTTTGGGGATTTTCCCGATGCTCCCGATACAAAGGAGGTTATGGCGAATTTTCCCGGGAATTTAAGGAGTTAGAATATTTCAAGAATAAATTTGAAAAGGAAATATTTGTAAACCATTTACAAATAGAATTGGAAAGGGAACATTATAAAAAGAAATCATTTTTAAAGTGTAGAACCGTTATTTAAAAGTAAACCTTTTCAAATGAATAAAACGTTGTTAAAAAGGAAATCTTTATAAAGTGAATAAAGTAAATCGAATATAGACATTCGAAGAAGTTAATCGAATATGGTATTCGAAGTTAAAGAAATCGAATATGGTATTCGAAGTTAGTTAATCGAATATAGACATTCGAAGAAGTTAATCGAATATGGTATTCGAAGTTAGTTAATCGAATATAGACATTCGAAGAAGTTAATCGAATATGGTATTCGAAGTTAGAGAAATCGAATATGGTATTCGAAGTTAGTTAATCGAATATAGACATTCGAAAGGAGAAATCGAATATGGTATTCGAAGTTAGTTAATCGAATATGTTATTCGAAAGGGGTTAGTCGAGTCGAGTTAGTCAATAGAGTTAAACCAATAGAGTTAATCAGTTAGAGTTAATCCAAATAATATGCCATTTAGCACGACTGCTAGCGTAATTCGCAGGGCTGCAAATAGCCTAAGGCGGTCGGATGTTTCCTGAGGGAATCAGGCATAACCATTGTGATCGCTGCGATCTAGAGTAAAGCGAATGGAGTTAAATAGAGTTGTCGAATAGTAGTTGTTCGAATGGAGTTAAATAGAGTTGTCGAATAGTAGTTGTTCGAATGAAGTTAAATAGACTTAGTCGAATATAGTTTATTCAAATAGAGTTGAATAGAGTTAATCGAATAGTAGTTATTCGAATAGAGTTAAATGGAGTTAAATCGAATATTAGTTATTCGATAGGAGTAAATCAAGTTGAGTTAAATAAACCAAGTTAGTCGAGCCTAGTTAATTGAATCGAATTGGTCGAACCAAGTAAGTTAAGTTAGTCGAGTTAAGTTCGTCGAGTTAAATAAATCGATGTTAGTCTCATCGAAAGGAGTTATCGATGTTAGTTTCATCGAAAGAAGTTATCGATGTTAGTTTCATCGAAGGGAGTTATCGATTATAGTTTAATCGAAGTGAGGTTTTTCAAAGATGAGATATTTGAAAAGGAAAAGTTATCGATTTTTAGTTGATCGAAGAGAGATTTATCGAACAAGAGTTATTCGAAAAGAGATTTTCGAATATAGTTTATTCGAAGTAAGATTTTCAAATATGAGATATTTGAAAAGGAAGAAGTTAATCGAATATAGTTTATTCGAAGTAGAGTTAATCAAATAGAGATTTATCGAAGAGAGTTAATCGGCAAATTTGATTATATCGAATTCGGGAAAGTACTTATACTTTCCAGTGTTTAAATAGAATTTTATTTATTTATATATAAATAAGTGTTAGGTTAATTATTCACTAATAAGAATAGAAGTTATAATTAAAGTTAGATAATTCGAAAGTAGGGATTATAACGTCATCGTTATAACCAATGTTTTAAATATAGAAGTAGATTAGTAAAATTGGATCCGAGAAAGGCGTAAAGAAGTTATTAAAGATTAAAAGATAAACTTTGACCATTTTGAAGTTATAACGTTGTTCAGTTAAGGTCTGAGAGGTAATTATACCCCAACTTGAGTGACTTCCTTCTTAACTAAGAAATGGTAATGTTTGATCGTAAAGGAGTTTTGGAAATGTTTTCCAAACAAGAATCAGTAATGTTTTCTAAATACAGAAAACAAGGAATGGAAATGTTTCCAGTGTTGATAACATATATTTTCTAAGTATAGAAATTAGCAAATGCTGAATATAGGGAAAACAGGAGATGTAAAATGAACTAAAGAAATAAATGTTAAATGATGTTTGTTTGATATAATTTCCATCTGGAAATAATATCATTGTTTGCACACTTGTTTTTCTTCGATAGTTAACTCACAGACTATCGAAGTTTTTGACCATTTTAACGTTGTTAATATGGAGAGACCGGTTGGATTATTATCCGAAGAACCACTCTGTATTGGCATAAGCATCGCGAATCATATATGCCAAAGATAATTGAAGACGGAGTAAAATGCAAGGGCTATCCTGTTTACAGAATAGTGCCTTCGGTTTGTCCAGTCCCAGGACAACTTGTATGGACGAAGGTCTGACAGAGTATATCTAATGGATCGCGTAAGTTGATCTGTTCAAACGTATTCACGTTTGGTGGCGGAGGAATTCGTTTCTCTAAGCTGTATACCCGTGTTATTTTTGGATAAGTCAATTTGTGATTTGGCGGGTATGACGATGTGACGTTCTAAGTGAATGAAGATGGATGTCTAACATAGTATTTCCAGAAAGGTCACGTACATTGATTTCTTCAACCGTACCAAGAGTGGAAGCGGAGAATGGAACTTCTTTTAGCTGACACGTAATGTATTGTTGTAGACGTCAATTAGTGATTTTCGATGGATCTGACAATGTGGCATTCGAAGTGAATCTGATGTGATGATAAAGCGTAGCTTCTAGCCTCATCAACCGGTAAATGACAGAAATCGGGCAGGCAGCATGGCTAAGTCGGTCGCACCGAAGTAGGGTGTATAATCACCTATCTAGTGAATATTCATTTGTTTCTTAAATCTATCAATGTTGTCCCATATATATATACGGGAACGGTTGCTGATCCCAACCGTTGGTGATGTACATTCGATACACTCAAGCGAAATGAGTGGTCGGTCATGTGTGGCTGAGTTGCAAGATGTTCTTGTTGAACTCCAGTGTATCGTTCCTAGAGTACACTGATCGAAAGGTGGTTCCATACCTTGTCATAGTTGGAAACCCAATCATCCAATACGTGCTTGCGATTTTGATTGTATACTATATATGTAGAACGTGAGATGCAAGCGTTTCTACTAGACTGATATTTATTTGTACTTAGACATTATTATAATATCAGAATGATATTGCTTTGCAAAGATGTTTGGATTCTCATAAGGGAAAAACCCATTCCGTATTCACGGCGTGGTCTTATGAGATATCATATACCTGTTTAAATGATTTGAGTTTATTCACACCAGTCCCATGACTGACCCGGAGTTTACTTTGTTGTTTTCCCTAAACTCTTGGGTGCCTAAATTTGTACGGGCAGTCAAGTAGTCGGGTTTTACAGATATACTGGAAGAGCGTGGAGCAGGAGGCTTCAAGATCATATAGCTATAGTTATTTCCGCCGTGTTGTAAGTGCTGTACTCTGATAAGTGTTATTGTATACATAACTGTTATATTTCAAAGTTATGTTATCTGTTATATTTTATTCGTTCCACTGTGAGATTCGTGTTTACTCTGATGATGATGTTCTTCTTCTATTCTATAAATTCTATCTTATCTATCCTCACCTTCTAATTTCTTTCATTAATTACCGGGATTTTTCGATGTTTTGGTTATCGACGTCGGGCTTACGTCGATAACCAAAGCCGCCGAAAATCCGGGTCGTTACAGTTGGTATCAGAGCTTAAGTTAAGTATTACTTGGCTCTGTGGCGTGACTCGGTAGAGATAGGGTTAGTAACACTCTAGATTGAGTTTGAGTGTATATATACGAGTGCGTATTTGTATTTGATATAAAAATGGTTTTATATTGTGGAGATTCATTGGCTGAGTTGTTTATGAGTTCTGGTCGATCAGTTTGATCCACTGTATCGGTAGGAGTAAATAAACACTTGAATACAATGAACCGTCATCGTATGTATTGAAAAGAGGGTAAACGAAATAACTTTACCCAAAGTATATTTGATATATATTGGATTTATAATATATGAGATATATTGGTTGATATTATAATCGAGTAAGATTATAACATGTGAAATGGTTATATATAACCAATCAGAATTCATATAAGTAAAGTATATGAAATAAGATGAATTAAATATGAATTTAAATCAGATTTGGAATTAAAATAAGGAAATTTTAAGTTCCTGGGAGATTTTGAATGTTTTCAAAATGAAAGTATTTAGTAATGGTTTTAAAAATGATATAGTATGGAAATCACTTGGGTCGTTGGAAAATAATTCCGATGATGACTGCGCAGTATCATCGGTGTGATTTTCGAGTTCTAAGTGGTGGATTACTACCCGAGATTTTGATTTGAATTGTTTTGAGAAAACAAGTGTTTAGAAATTCAAAGGTTTTGAATTGGCAGTATGATTTCAAATTGATTTGAAATTTGCCCAGGAATTTAAGTTCTAGAAATTAAAATTTAACTAATGAAGTTAAATAAAATGAAATGGTAAAAATAAATTGAAATTTAACTTGAACATAGTTAAATAGAATTGAATTGGATTAGAGAATAATCTGTTATGGAATTGGGTTGATAAGTCAATAAATTGGAATTTGATATTGGGGTTCGAATGAAAGTCGATTTGGATTTGAGGATATGAACTGATTGGAATTTGATTGAGATAACACTAGTATATGCTGAGTTGAAAGCATATGGAAGTGGTAGGGATATAATGATATGCCCAACAAAAAGGTACAAGTTTATATTTTATATGAGTTTGGAATTTATGAGCCGAATTGGCAAGCCGTTTGGCGTTTTGATTTTCTTTTGGGTTGAAGAAGGCCCAGAGAGGCGAGTTGGAGTTTGAGCTATTGACCAGTACAAAGGAGGTGCTGGCGAAATTTTCCGAGAATGTAAAGTGTTAGAAAATTTTCAGAATTTTTAAAATTTTAGTTAGTCGGAATAAATAAATATTTTAGTCGATATTAATTAGTTCAGTTGAAATCAGAAATAAGGTGTAAACAAATCTTAGGAATTCCAATAAATAGGGTCGTCCTCTAACTTAGCAATTTCGAGGACGAAATTATTTTAAGTGGGGAAGAATGTAATGACCCGCATTTTCTGCGATATATAATTAATTTATTTAATTATATAATTGGTGATTTAGAGAAGTTAATGATCGTTTAATTAAATAATGTTGAATATTTAATAAATAATTATAATATAATAATATATTATAATGTCGAAATAGTCGGAAATAGTGAAATTCACAATATCGTGTGAATTGAATAGCATACGAGATTTGGTGGAGTTTCGATTCGGAATATAATAACGATTATATTGAATCGACGACAGTTGAACGTATAGTTTATAATATATTTATAAACGAGCTCGAAATGGCGCTGCAGTTCGCTATTTGGCGATTTGAACTTCAACTGAATGTACAGGATTCGTTTTAAGCCGGATTTCTATGAAACAAGAAACATGTGGAGGTGGTGGAGTATATCTTTCTAGTGGAAGAGAAAAATCGGGATTTCGTCGGATAGATTTTGATGTACGTCCAAATCAAATTTCAGAAAAGTCGCTGTAGAATTTCTTCATAATTTGCGACGCTTTAAATACGTTATAAATCGATTTTTCGATACGAACTGAATATCGGGATAATCTGGAGTCTGGAAATCAAGTCATAAAATCTGAGGTGATATTCTGGAGCCGGACGACATCGTATATGGATATATACGATAATATTAATTTATTAATAATTAATTTAATAATATTAAAATATATTTATATATTTAAATGGGTCATCCAGAGCTTTAAAAATACACTGTGTGAGCATACGAAGTCGGAATTCGACGAAACCAGTTTTGTTGAATCCGCAATATCAAATAATTGTTAGATGTGAAGTTTCGTGATTTTTAGAGGCACTGTGTAGCCGTACGGATTTTTAGAAGAGGAAAACGAATATAAAAGGACAAAATAAAATATCTAGATATTTGTTTGGGCTATAAATACCCCCATACCTTCCTAAAACCTAATTTCCCATTTCTCTCTGGTCAATACAAAACGCGCCGTCACTATTGTTTTCTTCACAGCAAGAATCCTCACTTCCAAAAATCAAAAACAAGCAAAATAAAATTCATAAAATCCTCAAAAATATACATATGAATTCATGGTCAGTTTCTCTTCAACTCAGTACGAGTTTTAAGCAGTTCGATTCCCTTTTTGTCTCGCTGGAAACCAACGAGCGACCTAGGTTTAGTCCCTGGCTTCGATTTAAGCATCTATGGTGGAATTCGATGTCGTTTGTGGGTTCAAGGGTGTGAGGTGCAGCTGTCGGCGTGGTTGGGTGGGATTCCGACACGTTTAGTGTCGATATGGTGCCTGTACAGCAACCGCCGTTTCCAGAACGCGGTAAGGGGGAGGCCGTCGAGTGGGTCTTTGATGATGTGAATGGAGAGAGGAGGTGAAAAGAAAGAAGGTGGTGGCGGTTTCAAGGAGAACGGTGGTGGGTGGGGAGCGAGAATGGTGGTCAAAGATGCGGTCATGGTAGGTGTGGAGGAGCAGGTCTCGTTCAGCGTATTGGGGGAAGAAGGGTCTAACGACCGGGTCTGGTATTTAGAAGAAGCAGGCCGGTCTCTTATAATTGCAGATGGGCCAATGATATTAATAAGGTCAAAGCCCATTAAAGTTTTAAACTAGTTTGATTTTGTTTTAAATTAGTTTAAAACTTTAAAACTGTATATCTTGGTCATACATGGTCAGAATCACGAACCGTAAGTTGCGTTGGGATCGTATGGACGGGAGCAACACAATGAGACTGACCGGGAGTGGATCCGAGCTCGTTACAATTTATGGCAAAATAAATTGTCCGTCGCAGTCAAATAACGCAAACCGATCTTTATCGGTTAACGCGCAAATGTGAGTAAATCTCACTAACTCTGAACAGTTTATAAATTTCATGTTGTATTGTTAGAACTGTTAAAATTGTCTGTTTGACTGTGTGTTGATTGTTTGATTTAACTGCTAGTCAGTTAGTTAAATTTCTATATTGATTCTGTTTAACAGAATATATCATATGGAACTGAAAGTGATGTTATCTATATTGTCTAACATCTGTGATGCAGGGAAACAGGTTGGAGGAATCCGACTGGATTCCTCAACAGTTATTTTATTGTTTTTCATATATTTTAATATATGATGTGAATTATAACCTGTTGTTGATTGTGTGTGTATGGACGATATTGGACATCGTGATTTGATACGATTGAATACCATGACATACCGAAATGTAGATAAAGGAGATTTTTCAAAGTGATATTGAAAAATAGAATATTTATGAAGTGGAATATTTATAAATAGGAAATGTTTATAAATTGGGATATTTATAAATAGGAGATATTCAAAAAGGAAATAATTTCAAAACATTTCTTTTTGAATGGAAAGGCCTGTGTGGCGAGTTTGGGGATTTTCCCGATGCTCCCGATACAAAGGAGGTTATGGCGAATTTTCCCGGGAATTTAAGGAGTTAGAATATTTCAAGAATAAATTTGAAAAGGAAATATTTGTAAACCATTTACAAATAGAATTGGAAAGGGAACATTATAAAAAGAAATCATTTTTAAAGTGTAGAACCGTTATTTAAAAGTAAACCTTTTCAAATGAATAAAACGTTGTTAAAAAGGAAATCTTTATAAAGTGAATAAAGTAAATCGAATATAGACATTCGAAGAAGTTAATCGAATATGGTATTCGAAGTTAGAGAAATCGAATATGGTATTCGAAGTTAGTTAATCGAATATAGACATTCGAAGAAGTTAATCGAATATGGTATTCGAAGTTAGTTAATCGAATATAGACATTCGAAGAAGTTAATCGAATATGGTATTCGAAGTTAGAGAAATCGAATATGGTATTCGAAGTTAGTTAATCGAATATAGACATTCGAAAGGAGAAATCGAATATGGTATTCGAAGTTAGTTAATCGAATATGTTATTCGAAAGGGGTTAGTCGAGTCGAGTTAGTCAATAGAGTTAAACCAATAGAGTTAATCAGTTAGAGTTAATCCAAATAATATGCCATTTAGCACGACTGCTAGCGTAATTCGCAGGGCTGCAAATAGCCTAAGGCGGTCGGATGTTTCCTGAGGGAATCAGGCATAACCATTGTGATCGCTGCGATCTAGAGTAAAGCGAATGGAGTTAAATAGAGTTGTCGAATAGTAGTTGTTCGAATGGAGTTAAATAGAGTTGTCGAATAGTAGTTGTTCGAATGAAGTTAAATAGACTTAGTCGAATATAGTTTATTCAAATAGAGTTGAATAGAGTTAATCGAATAGTAGTTATTCGAATAGAGTTAAATGGAGTTAAATCGAATATTAGTTATTCGATAGGAGTAAATCAAGTTGAGTTAAATAAACCAAGTTAGTCGAGCCTAGTTAATTGAATCGAATTGGTCGAACCAAGTAAGTTAAGTTAGTCGAGTTAAGTTCGTCGAGTTAAATAAATCGTTGTTAGTCTCATCGAAAGGAGTTATCGATGTTAGTTTCATCGAAAGAAGTTATCGATGTTAGTTTCATCGAAGGGAGTTATCGATTATAGTTTAATCGAAGTGAGGTTTTTCAAAGATGAGATATTTGAAAAGGAAAAGTTATCGATTTTTAGTTGATCGAAGAGAGATTTATCGAACAAGAGTTATTCGAAAAGAGATTTTCGAATATAGTTTATTCGAAGTAAGATTTTCAAATATGAGATATTTGAAAAGGAAGAAGTTAATCGAATATAGTTTATTCGAAGTAGAGTTAATCAAATAGAGATTTATCGAAGAGAGTTAATCGGCAAATTTGATTATATCGAATTCGGGAAAGTACTTATACTTTCCAGTGTTTAAATAGAATTTTATTTATTTATATATAAATAAGTGTTAGGTTAATTATTCACTAATAAGAATAGAAGTTATAATTAAAGTTAGATAATTCGAAAGTAGGGATTATAACGTCATCGTTATAACCAATGTTTTAAATATAGAAGTAGATTAGTAAAATTGGATCCGAGAAAGGCGTAAAGAAGTTATTAAAGATTAAAAGATAAACTTTGACCATTTTGAAGTTATAACGTTGTTCAGTTAAGGTCTGAGAGGTAATTATACCCCAACTTGAGTGACTTCCTTCTTAACTAAGAAATGGTAAGGTTTGATCGTAAAGGAGTTTTGGAAATGTTTTCCAAACAAGAATCAGTAATGTTTTCTAAATACAGAAAACAAGGAATGGAAATGTTTCCAGTGTTGATAACATATATTTTCTAAGTATAGAAATTAGCAAATGCTGAATATAGGGAAAACAGGAGATGTAAAATGAACTAAAGAAATAAATGTTAAATGATGTTTGTTTGATATAATTTCCATCTGGAAATAATATCATTGTTTGCACACTTGTTTTTCTTTGATAGTTAACTCACAGACTATCGAAGTTTTTGACCATTTTAACGTTGTTAATATGGAGAGACCGGTTGGATTATTATCCGAAGAACCACTCTGTATTGGCATAAGCATCGCGAATCATATATGCCAAAGATAATTGAAGACGGAGTAAAATGCAAGGGCTATCCTGTTTACAGAATAGTGCCTTCGGTTTGTCCAGTCCCAGGACAACTTGTATGGACGAAGGTTTGACAGAGTATATCTAATGGATCGCGTAAGTTGATCTGTTCAAACGTATTCACGTTTGGTGGCGGAGGAATTCGTTTCTCTAAGCTGTATACCCGTGTTATTTTTGGATAAGTCAATTTGTGATTTGGCGGGTATGACGATGTGACGTTCTAAGTGAATGAAGATGGATGTCTGACATAGTATTTCCAGAAAGGTCACGTACATTGATTTCTTCAACCGTACCAAGAGTGGAAGCGGAGAATGGAACTTCTTTTAGCTGACACGTAATGTATTGTTGTAGACGTCAATTAGTGATTTTCGATGGATCTGACAATGTGGCATTCGAAGTGAATCTGATGTGATGATAAAGCATAGCTTCTAGCCTCATCAACCGGTAAATGACAGAAATCGGGCAGGCAGCATGGCTAAGTCGGTCGCACCGAAGTAGGGTGTATAATCACCTATCTAGTGAATATTCATTTGTTTCTTAAATCTATCAATGCTGTCCCATATATATATACGGGAACGGTTGCTGATCCCAACCGTTGGTGATGTACATTCGATACACTCAAGCGAAATGAGTGGTCGGTCATGTGTGGCTGAGTTGCAAGATGTTCTTGTTGAACTCCAGTGTATCGTTCCTAGAGTACACTGATCGAAAGGTGGTTCCATACCTTGTCATAGTTGGAAACCCAATCATCCAATACGTGCTTGCGATTTTGATTGTATACTATATATGTAGAACGTGAGATGCAAGCGTTTCTACTAGACTGATATTTATTTGTACTTAGACATTATTATAATATCAGAATGATATTGCTTTGCAAAGATGTTTGGATTCTCATAAGGGAAAAACCCGTTCCGTATTCACGGCGTGGTCTTATGAGATATCATATACCTGTTTAAATGATTTGAGTTTATTCACACCAGTCCCATGACTGACCCGGAGTTTACTTTGTTGTTTTCCCTAAACTCTTGGGTGCCTAAATTTGTACGGGCAGTCAAGTAGTCGGGTTTTACAGATATACTGGAAGAGCGTGGAGCAGGAGGCTTCAAGATCATATAGCTATAGTTATTTCCGCCATGTTGTAAGTGCTGTACTCTGATAAGTGTTATTGTATACATAACTGTTATATTTCAAAGTTATGTTATCTGTTATATTTTATTCGTTCCACTGTGAGATTCGTGTTTACTCTGATGATGATGTTCTTCTTCTTCTTCTATTCTATAAATTCTATCTTATCTATCCTCACCTTCTAATTTCTTTCATTAATTACCGGGATTTTTCGATGTTTTGGTTATCGACGTCGGGCTTACGTCGATAACCAAAGCCGCCGAAAATCCGGGTCGTTACAGTTTATCTTGCCTTATCATATCTTATGCTTATCTTATGTTATCTTGTTATCCCTATTATCACGGTATTGTATTATATTCAGTTTTTTCATGTCATGTTGCTTTTACCTGTTTACATGCTGAAAGTCACTGGACTTACCAGGCTTTATGTCTGACCCGTTTTCTTTCGTATTCTTTTCGTCCATTCCCCCCCTAGGTAGTCAGGGAGGGAATAGCTCAGCTTAGTTTGGACCATTTCTCTTTCCAAGCTTGAATATTCTTTGATGTTTCGCTTGGATACTCTCATCTTTGGCTATGGCTGTGTTTGCACTTTTATTTGGGGACTTATGCTACTTTTCTATGTTTTATGCTTCTTATATACATGGAAGTTTTTGAATCAAGACAGAAGTTTTATGTAATACTTTTAAGTATGATTGAGTCAATTGTTGTAAAATCTTAACTGAACTACATTTCTTATAAAATGACTTTATTTTCCGCTGCTTTATTTGTCTATCTTGTAATTTATCTGCATCTTTTACCTAAAACGCTCCATCGAAGTGAAGGCATTCCCTTTGTGAGTTACCTTAACGGAGGTGGGGTGTTTCATTTGGTATCAGAGCTGAAGGTTACCGGATCAGATAAAGGATTTGAAAAATTATTTTCAAAATAATTTTAAAAGAAGCATTTTCAAAAGAAAAGTTATTTTTTAAAGGCATATTCCCCAAAGCCATATGCATTATCTTTTGATCCTCTCTTTGAATCCTTATTTCCTTCTTTCCTGAGTCTCCGGGGCTCCTGGCTTTCTGGGAGGTAACCTCATCGCGGCATGGTTCTGTAGGCTTAATGAGACTACGACACCTATCAAAGGGCGAAGAAGAGCCCAACTTCCATCTATAGCCGTAGTAGTTTCACTTGCGACTAATTTTCTTTCAAGCTTTGTAGGGTTTTCCGTGCGATGGAGGCAGCTTTTGAGAGACTTGTTAACATGTTACACAAGGATGGTAAAGATGAGAATGAGGGAGTTTGGCTAAGGAGCACAACCCAAGGGTGAGAAACTCATGGATATGGAGGTAAAAAGAAAGAGGTGTAAGTGGAAGAATCACAGGATAAGAAGGGAGGAAAGAATAGTAAAACCTAAGACAAGAGGAAGTGTCTTTATTATGGTATAACGGGTCATATAATTAAGGACAAGGGCAAGAACAAAGGACAGAATTTTCAAGAGGGCAAGTGCATGCTCTCACCGCCAGCGTACCTGAGAGAGAGGTAGTAAAGTTTCTGTTGAAAAAGTTTAGTTTTTCTTTTTTATCATCATATTTGTACTCTTTTTGATTTTAGCGCTTCACATTCGTTTATATCTGCTTCTATAGTTGAGTCTCTACACCTTAGTACTTGTATAGTAGAAGATCCCATCATTGTCTCAAATCCAATTGGTGGTTCGGCTCATTTATCTTTGGTTTGTAAGGATTTGAGAACAGCTATATTAAGTATTGAGTTCAAGTGTAATGCTTATGTTTTTGGTTTCATGGGCTATGGGTTGATTCTAGGCATGGATTGGTTAGCTAGTAATTATGAAAGTAAGGTAGTTAGACTTTTGACTTGCCACGGGAATACCCTCGAGATTTCGTGCGATCCTAAGGGATCAGTTAGGCTTACCTACCTAGAATCACTTGATGCATCTATCGACGATTTGCAATCCGTTAGAGTAGTCCATGAGTACGAAGATGTTTTTGATTAGGTTAGGGGTTTGCCCCCTAAAACGCGAGATAAACTTCCGCATATATCTAGTTGACAATGCAAAGCCAGTTGCATTACCTGCACGACACATGACTCCAAGGGAAAGGAAGGGCACAGTAAACAAGTAAAAGAGTTACTTGAGAAAGGGTTCATAAGGTGAAGTATTTCTGAATGGGGTGCTCCAGTTGTTTTCGCTACAAAGGCGGATGGTTCACTTCGCTTGTGCATAGATGATATTTTGGTTTTCTCTAAGAGTGAGGAAGAACGTGCTTTGCATCTAAGGGAAGTCTCGGATACCCTCCAAGTGCATCAGCTTAAGGCTAGGTTCTCCAAATATCATTTTTGGAGAGAAGAAGTAAGGTTTCTAAGACATGTGATATCCAAGGAAGGAATAACAGTAGATCCCGAAAAAGTAATTGTTGTGCAAGATTAGAAGGTCCCAAGGAATGCAACGGGAGTAAGAAGTTTTCTTGGATTAGTGGGCAGGTATAGGAAGTTAATTAAGGACTTTGTGAAGGTATCAGCCCCACTTACTAGATTGACGAAGAAGAATCTAATTTTTGCTTAGGATTTGATTTGTGATGTTGCTTTCCAACGACTGAAGAGAACCTTGACGACAACCCCAGTCTTGACATTGCGCGAAGGGAACAAGACGTTTACAGTTTATACGGATGCATGCGGGACAGGGTTAGGCACTATTTTAATGCTAGAAAAGAGGGTAGTTTGTTATGGAGGAAGAGAGCTGAAAGTACATGAGAAAAACTATCCTTACCACGACTTGGAATTAGCTGCTATAGTGTTCGCTTTTAAGTCATGGCATCATTATCTTTTAGGAGAAAAAGTTTGAACTATATACGGATCATAAGTCCTTAAAATATTTGTTCTCGCCAAAGGATTTGAAATTGAGGCAACGACGATAAATGGAATTTCTTGCCTCATACAACTTTGAGATTGCTTATACCCCTAGTAAGGGTAATGTTGTAGCAGGCGCCCTAAGTAGAAAAAGACTGACCTTAAGAGTGGTAAAGTTTGAAGTACATGGCAACCTTTAGCTTTAGACGCTCAGTCAAGTTTGTACCTGGTTTGTTAACATCGCTAGAAGAGCGGCCTACGCTTTTGGATCGGATAGGAGCGGCGTAACATGAAGACCCTCAGATTTGTGACATGATGGATAGGCTAAGTAGAGGAGAGACCTCTAATCATCTTAGTATAAACACTTGGTATCATGGTTAACATCTTTTTATCTTGGAAAGATAGTTCGACTACATGGGATACCCTCTAGCATAGTAAGTGATCGAGATCCTATCTTTACTAGTGAGTTTTGGAAATGGAGGTCAAGAAGCTCCGCAATCCTGAAGTTAAATTAGTTAAGGTACAGTGGAGTGAAGCTTAAGAAGACGCGACGTGGGAGACAGAAGATAAGACACGCGCATCATACCCTTTTCCTTGAGGGTATATCCTTGATCTCTTTTTCTAGGAATTTTATGCATACTTGTTTCTATCTTTTTAGGCATATCCTCTGGGTCATATCTTCGATCCTTAGGTAGAAGCCAATGTATGTAAACATGTTTTTGAAACATGATATGATTGATGATTGCAAGTGGTTGCAAGAGGTTGCTAGTGGTTGCTCGTGGATGCATATACACACATATTAGGCACTAGATCGGCTCAGTCACTTTCATATTTCATATGCATATGAATGTATGTATTTGTATATGGATTGAAACTTGATGTGTTATCATATGGATGTTGCATATGGATGAATGAATATGCACACATATATTATTTACATGATTAGGGATACTTGCATACATATTGGACGCATAACACTCTCATGATTCGCATTAAGGAGGTCAACTGAATCAGTGGACCGCCTAATCTTTTGCATTAGTATTGGGACATATACACACACTATGCATATGATCATGAAAGCATTATAAATCTTCTTAAGGACAACGGAAGCCTGTGATTGATGGTTGAGTAGATGGATGTTGGATGGTAGGATATACATTCTTCTTGACTTGGAGATTTCGGGGACGAAATCCTTTAAGGAGGGGAGAATGTAACACCTCGTATTTTCTATGAATATTAAAATAACGAATTAAAAGATACTTAATTTTAAAAGTGAGAATTAAGTAAAACAGACTATACCATTGCGTTCATCTCAAAATTCTGGTCAAGATGGACCCGAAGTTTGCATTAAACGGACAATGTATGAGAAAGTTATGGACCTTGGAAGTTTGTATACATATAAGGGAAATATATGTATATATACAAAATTAATAGAATAAAATTCAACCTAAAATTCAAGAAAAAAATTTCAAAACAGCGGAAGCGGGAAGGCAAAACGCCAAACAGACCTATTTTATGGGTCGACCCGATACCCGCTGGGTCGACCCCGGGGTCGACTCAGGGTGTTTGGGATCGACCCCACAGACCTAGAATGGCCTGTGACGAAATTTTGTGTTTTAGGGCTTATGTGTCGCATTGTGGTTGGCCGGGTGACATGTCTCTTTGGTTTAGATGGCTCTGATGACTCCTATGCTAATCTAAAG